>JAOTON010000710.1:120000-720000 GCA_034440635.1 Lepas anatifera | reverse complement strand
TTTTCTTCTGTCTACTATTGTTTGGGTTAGAACACCAAGAACAGGTCTTCACTTCAATCTTAGGGGAACCTCACTGAGATTACCATATAATTTTCACGTTTCTTCAATAGGGGCTCCACTTGGGCTGACAGAGGATTCCCACGCGATTATATTGGAGTCCCAGTGGGACAAGCACGTGATTCTTGTGCCGATCCCATGGTAAAGTTGGCAGGGGATTCCTCTGGGCCTAACGCAAGATTGTCATGCCGATCTAATGGAGGTTCCGCTGGGATTAGTATGGACTCCGCGCGTCGGTTGAATTGAGTCCTCACTGGGTAAGGCATGGGTCCCATGCTGGTCCCGCCGTCCCAGATAACACACCTGGGACCAGCAGAGCATAACAAGTATGAACTGAGAAAACAGCTAGAGCATGTCATGGAACATATTGCGTTTCACCCAAAGCCTCATTTATCAAACTTTCCCACAGTGTATATTTTGAAATAAAGGACGCTAAGGTCATTATTCCAATCACGAAAGAATCATTTTCGATTTATTTAAAACAATTTGGTTGATCTAAATTCTAGCCCCTCAGTGAAGGAAAATGCTATGTTAACACGCCCCCCGGGGGAATTGCCATCCTCTGGTTTTCCCCAGATAGCTCAAAACGAAGAGACGTAGAACAACGGAACTTACAGTACCTTATTCCTGATCAATTTTACACATCTGGCCAATTTTTTAGTTATCGTCATGTCAGTTCAAGGAGCTATTCAAAGTCAAGTACCCGACCTCAAAACCTAAAATCACGAGTTTGAAGCGGCGCCAGGAAACATCACGAACCCATCAGTTTGAAACTCCACAATATGATAAGGTTATTAAGGTCTACAAATGTGCTATCTCAGAATTTTGATATTGTTGACCTAAGGTGGGGTCACTTTTTGGTCACCCCATTATAAGTCTATGGTGAAAAATAGAATCGGCTCGTTTTCAGTAAATACTGGATAGATGAAGCTGAAAATCCTCAAACAACTATTCTTACCACGATCTTAACCATAAAGTTGAGTTTTCCAGCATCTGACCTCTCAAAGGTCATATCAGGTCACGGGAGCATAGAGTGATTGTTTTCCAATAACTTCTCACTGAATTGAGATAAAGCTCCTATTTTGCTTGCATTGTGCTTGTATTGTCACTGGGAGTCGATTTATATACAACGTGACCATACCAAGCCACTCTGTGACCCGACCTAGTTCGAGGTCAGGCCATTTTCGCTATTTGACCTAGCTAGGTCTAATTATACATCATTCGATTCGCCGCGATGAGAGAGATCCAATGATGCATAACGATTTGCTCTAGCTTCCCTGAGGACAGATCTAGAGAAAACGTACACCGCTCTGTTGTAAGCCTATGGAACGTTCTTTGACCTTTGCTGACCTCAATATTGACCTGACATAAAATTATTCGTATAAAACTTCTTCGTCTTGTCAAGAGCTTCGAACACCGCCCATAATTTTCCTTTAGCTTTCGTGAGCAACGAGATACGGAGGGGGCGAAAACGCCCCCAGGGGACGCGTCATGCCAGGAACCCCAGCGAGGCGCATGTTAACGAGTGAGCCATCCTTACTAATGCCAGCACTTTTAATTTAGTAACTTCACGCGTCGGTAAACTCGAAGAGATAAATACTTTGGTAAATGACCGAAATTAATATTTCTTTCAGTCTCATCCCTCGTGTTGAATTTTGACGGCAATTAAGGATGGAATAAGAGATACCCATTGCAGTCGGGAGACCATGTTATGCCCGCCATCACGTTCATCATTTTTCGGATGCCGAAACTATGCTGTTTCAATGACATCATAAATTGTAATAAGAAAGGCTATATTTTTATCTAAACGACTCAAGGTGGAAACAAAATCCGATTTCCAGGCTTCTCAACTCATTCGGTCCGTAACTAGCTGCTTTTGGAGTTCCGAACAAGTGTAATACTCCCTTTAAGTTGAGAGTATGTCATATTTTTGTGGATACCGGGAAATAAGACGAAATCATTCCAGAAAAATACTAAAAAACTTAACCAACCTGAGATTTTATGACCTGGGATGCAGTCTCCCAACACTCAAGAGGTCACGGGCTTAGGTTACTCACTTACCGCTAGATGCATTCTCCACGTATCAGTCCGCGATGAGGCGGCTTCTATCTACGCGGAATGTCGTGATACTGTCCTGTGAGGCAATGCAGTCTCCCCGTGAAACCCTCCGGAACATGCCCGCTACCTTCCTGTCACAAGATGGAGTCGCCCGGTAGCGCCACGATGGTGTTCTGGGGTATCCGTATTTTAACTGCACCGCAGTTGTTTCCAGGCCTTCGGAGGGTTTTTGTTTAGTGGGAGTTTCATCCCTGCAGCTCAGAAGTTTCAAGGCAATAGATGGCATGAGAGCCTCCAGCAATCCTCTTATCCACCCTTGAACCTTTCGAATATTCCAACAACGCAAAATTTAAACGTGCGCACAATGCATTTTAGATGATAACCAAATAAAAATGGTGTCCATTAGAATAAGATCCGTAGATTCCAAGTAACGGGCAACTTCTTAAGCGTGCAAAAAAATCGACGTACTCAGTCTTGGGTCCTGGGAAATAATATTGGCATGGCTGACTGGTGGTGAAGAACAGGCATGGGCACCACGTGATCTCAGTACTTGGTGTTCGCTTAAACACCCAGAATGCAGCAGCTTGCTCCTGCGGCATCTAAAGCCAGCTATAAAATCAAGCACTAGCTTCTAAAAAGAGTGTTTCTTGATGAATGGATGCAACGGTTGACGTAACCCGTACTTTTTAAGGGTTGTCCATTCATTAAATAACCCATACTTTTTCCTATTTTTGGCCTCCCCTCCCCACAAAACGCTTTTTGACGGCCGTGTGTAACGTTCAATGACCTGTGGTTGACTCCCTCTATGCTTCTTTACGTTACATAATCTCCGGGCGGTAGCTTGCGGCCGACCTGGCACCGGTGTTCATGCTTTGAACGAGGTCAAACTGTTATCATGTTCAACATAGAGACGAGGACGATTAACCTATTTTCCCGGGATGGAAGAAATTATGCATGTAAAGATATATTTATTGATTTTGCTATTGATTTGTTGATATCTATAGGTACCATTTTAGTTAAGTTTCTTTTACATCGAATTGACAGATACAAGAATATGATCATCCCGAATCCTGTTGGCCCTTCAACCGAAGCTTCCCTCAACTGTTTTAAAAGCTATGGCAATCACCACCACTGAACTCGATCCAGACAGGGAGAGGGATGAAGGAAGTCATCTTTCATAGCTGCCCATGAACCTTCGGATCTGTTTATTCTGTTGGCATTGAACGCCATGAGCAGTAATAACATATTTCATAGGTGGAGTATTGTGAAAATCTAAAACTGAATGGGAAAATGAAACCCAAGAGGATAGCGACAAGCAACGCACGGAATGGAAAAAAGTCCTCCATAAAAGCTAAGAGCTACTATTTTAGCCGCCGAAAAGAAATATTATACATGTTACTATATGGAAAATGCTCTTGCAATATACACCATTCCGGTTTTTAGGCCCTGTTGCATATGCGAACTAATTGTATATAGCAAATTAACAATGATACACTTTCCATTTGTTGGTCCATCAAACAGCTTATTTTCTCGAAATCCGTTATCTATCGTGACCTGGATGCAATTTTTTTGTCGAAACACCGTTTACTCCCAAAATGGACACTGCAGTTTTCGGATAGTTTCAAGAAGCTTTTTTCCAGACATAGCAACCACATGTTTGCCTGGTGACAAGAGCCTTACTTGCCCACCCAGCCTGTGCCGCAGAGCTGTAGCGCCCGGCTGGTCTCAATGTTCATACGGCCAGATCGTTATCGTTAATCAGCTTGAGCGGCTATACATCGCCGCTGGACGTGCATAACTGTACATGCGAAGGTGAGCAACAGACGGGAGAAAAACGGCGACTGTCTCCGACGCCCATCGACGTTGAATCAATTCATCTTCAACATAAGAAGTGTTAAAAAACAAGGTCTCGGGCGAAGCCAACAAAAGAGGAAATGACTAAAAAGATATGAGCTGGACTTTTCCAACTAACAATAACCGCATCTGGGATGGACCTCATTGGTTAGTGTATCGCCACCCCTCAAAGCCGTAGTATGAAGGAGATATCATGGTGCAATGTCAAATGTTAACACATGCCGTTTGTTTGAATGCACTGAGTTCACCAACATTGGCTAAGCGATACCAAACAATGCGTTCAACTTATTGGCTTATTAGCTCTCAAGATCCGTTCCAAAAATTGAATTCATTTGGGATCTGCTCTGCCTCCTGGTGAACGGCGTCGTGATCTTGCACACCTCAGGCCCATCAGCTGCGTTTAAGTATTTCTAAATCGACGGCTGGCTTGCGTGTTTATTTTCCATATCGGCGCCAAAAGCGCTGCAGGTGGCGCGTTTTCTTCACCTCCGCGTGCGGCTGACTTATCTGCAGAGCTCGCCAGGCGATAATTATTAGTCTGCACCAGAAACGTCGCTCTCTCGCCACGGGAGCTCCTCTCGGAAGTGCTCACTGGTTCCGGAGTGGCCAGAGGTCAACGATCCCTCACCACTGTGGCCCAGTACCCACGGTCATCCGAGAATAGTGTCGGAAGATGAGAAACAAGACCCGTTCGTTTGGCGGTGGTAACTCAATCACTCGGAATACTGTTTTAAATTCCCCCATAACAAACACATTCCATCAAGTTACCATAGCTTTAGAACTAAAAAGACGAGCATTCGATAATGTTAACTAGGAGCCGTGTCTATCACGTCCAGCCTCACCCGGACATGGAGAAGAGCTGATATCTACTGCGTTCTTTGGGCGAGGCGGCTCCGCCTGCTTTCCAGCCGGTAGGGCCTCCACATCGCTCCGCTGTCTGGGTCCAGCGCAGATGACCCACTTCGCAGTTGCTTTCAGGTCCGCATTTCACTTAAGCGAAATGCGAGGCGTAATCATGCAGTAACAAATGTGAACCGTATTTTTCTTGCATGACGCTGAGTTTGGTGTATACCAAATTTGTTGGGCTCGATGTGTGATACCAGGCATAGAGCCAAAACACCAAGTGAAGATTATTGATGTCATGGAGGCAAGTCAGAAAATCATTACACAATCCATGTCAGGAAATCGTCACACAAATATTTGTATAGGCAACGTCGGAAAAAGGAAGGATAGCAAAAAAACAATCCCGGGTCCAACAAAACCATTTTGAAATTTTTTTTTTATAATTAAGTTACAATCTCTGAAGAATTTTGCTTTTCAGTCATCTTTGATTCGTTCATTATTATTGTTCCGCGATGCATGTCTGACACAGCAATAATGTGCAGCAAGATGACACCGAAAGATACGACGGCTGACAGTAAAGACTGTTACTTCTGGCGTTCTCCTGCGAGGCCGGCACAGTTATCACTTCTGACATTGATGCTCCTCAAAGATAATTTATGATACAAGGGGTATGATAGAATAAGATAAGGCAGCGGGGACGTTTATATTTTTGTCACAGCAGGGTTTGACGGAAAACTGCCCTGTTCTTCACCGTTTGAATAAGGAAAGCACCAAAAACGTTCGTTAGTTGGTTAGTTATTTGGGCTTAGGGGGCGCACCAGCCTGGTAACGCCACATGGCGCCCAAAACAGTACAATCGCTAAAAGTGCTCCATCTGGGACAAGAAGAACGCGTGATTCAAAGATGCACTACCGATTTCGGTGTCAATACCTCGCTGTGCGGATGAATGGCAAAGCAAACAGCGAAAAACACACACACTGCAAAAATCAGCGCCTCCTTTACTGAAAAAAGTCAACACCCCACCAAAAATGTCACCCGGTGGAAAGGTGATCTTAACCTGCCAGCCTCTGAAGTTTTCTACACAGCAGCGGCAACGCCCATTGATTATTCGTTAAGTCTTCTATAAATACAATACAAGGAAAAACAAGACGATTTGCAGCAGTCAAGATCAGGGTTTTTTTCGATGTGCTCAAGAATTTAATGGACCTCAGTTTCTAATATATTTTGACACCTTTTGATTCAAACGTTGAGAAATTGAGGGAAATTTTTAGACATGATAATAATTGAGACGAAAATTATCCAAAATGTTGCAATCTCAGAGAATGTGCACGCAAGCTGGACCGTAAGTGCGATATACTGCCGAGTTAATTACGCACTGAGAGATTACATCCTCTAACGACAGCGCACCAGCATAAAAACATGAAGTAACACGCGCCCCGCTGGGGGAGAAATTCGCCCCCTCCTGGTTTTGCCCAGATAAGGCCAAAACAAAGAGATGCAGAACAACGAAACTTACAGTACCTTATCCCTGCTTAATTTTGTACATCTGACCAATTTTTTAAGGTAAGGTCATGTCAGGTCAAGCAGCTATTCAAGGTCAAGTGACCCGACCTCAAAACCTAAAATCACGCGTTTGAAGTGGCGCCCAGGGAACATCAGCGAACTGATCAGTTTGAAACTTTCACAATATGATTAGATTATTAGGTTCTGCAAATCTGCTATTTCAGAATTTTGATATTAATGACCTAAGGTGGGGTCAAATTTTGGTCACCCTATTATAAGTCTATGGTGAAAAATAGAATCGGCTCGTTTTCAGTAAAAACTGGATAGATAAAGCTGAAAATCTTCAAACCGTCTATTCTTACCACGATCTTGACCATAAAGTTGAGTTTTTGAGCAGCTGACCTCTCAAAGGTCATATCAGGTTACAAGAGCATAGAGTGATTGTTTTGCCAGTAACTTTTCACTGAATTGAGATAAAGCTCCCGTTTTGCTTAAATTGTGCTTATATTGTCAAGGGGAGTCGATTGATATGCAGCATGATCATACTAGGTCACTCTGTGACCCTGACCTAGCTCGAGGTCAGGTCATTTTCACTATTTGGACCTAGCAAGGTCATATTATACATCATTCGATTTTCCGCGATGAGAGGAATCCAATGATGCATTAATATTTGCTCTAGCTCCCCTGAGGACAGATCTAGAGAGAGAAACGTACACTGCTCTGTTGTAGGCCAATGGAACCTTCTTTGACCTACGCTGACCTTAATATTGATCTGGCATAAAAACTCTTTCCATAATATGTCTTGGTCTTGTCAAAAGCTTTCAAACGCCGCCCGTAATTTTTATTTAGCTTTCGTGGAAGATGAGATACGGAGGGGGCGAAAAACGCCCCCCCCTAGCGGGACGCGTCATGCCAGGGACCTCAGCGGGGCGCGTGTTAAGGGTATATCATTGCACAATACAGCAATATACCTGGAAGCAACGTAGAACAAGCCTAGCGAGAATTCACTCTCAAATGAGCAAGGTCTATTTACCTCAAACAACATTTTCAGGAGAGGCATCGTGTGTGGTATTCGGCTCAGTCCCCATAAATCATAAAACGGCGGTGGTCCATCTTCCAAACTCGTGACCCATTGCAGCCAGATCGCTGGCTGACGACCGGCACCACAAGCTCCAGAATCACGTGCGACCACCGCGAGCTGGGGCGGTGTCCGAGCTGCGGAGCCGAGCTGGCGGTACTCGAGAGCGTTAACCCGGCTCACTGCTGTAAACGCTCCAGAACTAGTTCTGCCCGCTGGAAGGGACTGCACGCGCCGGACTCGGGCGCTGACAATCAGGGCAGAAAATGACAGGCAGTCTGGCTCTGAGTGTGCTTCTCTGCGTCATAGATAAAAAGGTGTCCTGCTTAGGTCTGCCATGTTCTTAGGAGAGCGACCTGTCCTCTGGTATGTTGGAATTGCATTTTATGTTTCTCTTTGCTCACAATGGACGTCAATTGAGGCAACATTTTGAACAAAGCTAAATAGCCCATTGCACTTAAAATATCGGCCAAGAATCGCTAATAATCCTTGATCCGCACTTAGTCTCTTTAATCCTTGATGTGCAATTATTTCCAAAATCAGGTAAGTACCCCTGTAAAAACCTCTCCTGTTACTATTAAAAAACCAATAAATATATTTCAAGGATCTCTTTCAAAATCTTCCTCTCACTAAAAAACTAAATAATCGCATAAACCTGCTGATCCCACAGCACTATGTGCGAGCCAACTTAAGTTATATCGGTTGCAAGGTAGCTTTTGTTGGGTTTTGGATGAAAACATGAAATTACGTCAAACCATACTCCTTTCCTTATTTTTCTTCATAAATAGCGTCACTGGAACATGGCAGTGAGAGGCTGATCTCCATTTCATGGTATAGTTGTGTCGACGACCTGAGCCTACTCAGTGCTTCTCTTAACTGAAAAACTCGGTTCCGGTCTTGATTTGGTACTTCAAAATATGAGTAAAAGTTATCGCATTGTACTTAGCCATCAGAAGCCTAAAAACATGGAAAAGTACCTGCCAATTTTTATACATTTCTTCTTAATCCCACCACCCGTTTTATAGGTAGCGCAGGAGCGCCCTGCCTTACTCGTGCGACCCCACTAACATGACTCCATTAGGAAAATATACGACATATTAGCATAAAATTAAAGGGCGGTACCACTACCCGCTCCGGGAGTGGCCCTAATAAAACAAACCATAAATAAATGAATACAATTGTCCAGTTTTCATCAGCATAAAGACAATAAAATCCATCAAAAAATACATACGGTAGAACGCCAGACATTTTTCTATTTTTCATGCTCCGAAGCCGCCGATGGCAGAGGAAAATGACATAATTGATGTTATCATATCTTAGAAGTCACGGATCGCGACCGTAACCGAACCTTTCAGTTATGAAAGAGTCGAGAGAATTCAAGCCACCGGCAGACATACATAACAAATAATAGTCATCCGTCTTTTCCACGTTCTGGAACTGACATTAACCAAGTAAAATTATAAACAAGATGATTTGATTTGATTTAAACATTTGAATATAAATCCCGAAAAGGTTACTTCACAGCTAAGACAACTTGGCCTGGTTTCCATACCGTACCGTTTGGCATGCGAACATGAACGGATTCGTAAGACTTTTTATTTCAAGGTGGGAGGTCTTTTTGGAAAGAGGCTGTCCAGACCTGTATATGTATATTTTTCTTCTGTAAAAAGGAACAACTTTGAAGGGAAAATTATTTCCGAAATGTATACTTTAAGGATAATGGCGAAGGAGTTTGTCAGAGATCAAACATGAAAACGGACCACCGACACATTGGTGGAAGACATACTATCAGCCAGAAAATCGGGATAGTTTCAGGTCTGGATATGGATACGGATTCAAATTTTAGGCCGATTGTCTGCTTTTATGATTAATAATTTCATTTTGAATAATTATCACGCTATTCAACAGATTAGCACGGATTGCCGGAGAGGTTTCGGATCTCGGTCCGCTTTAAACCCCGTTTCCTTGACCGTGACACACTGATGGACAACAAAATGAGACGTCTTGGACTTTTCATCGGCTTGCTTTTTGTTGATGGATTCAACTAATATATTCAGATTTGTGCTGCATATAAATATAAATATAAATATAAATATAAATATATATATATATATATATATATATATATATATATTATTCGGCTGTACATTCAGATGAGATAGTCAAAGCTACACGAGAAGAAGGCATTGGAAATGAAGCATCCCAACATTCCAACAGGTATAATAGGGGTGGTTATCTATTCCCGTGTTTCAGCTTTCCTCGAAGACGACAAAGATGCCGCGAGAGGCAAAAAATGTTTGTCTGGTATACCTTATGCAGATATTGAGAAAATGAAGCACGTTTGCGCTTGTGTGCTACCGGAAAACAAAAAGCATTCACTGAAAGTATGTCACGCTTCAGCGAACTCAAGTGACCGCGGATCATTCCAGTCCACCCTCTTACGCCTTATCACGGCCCTTATATCTTTCTTACATAACGGCGGTGGAGGGCTCTTGCCCGAGCGGAGGCTTTTTATTGGGTCTTTCCTCTCGGCGGCGCGCCGCTACGACGCAGTGGAGGCGCGACGCGGCCGTGTGGCGCGAACGGCGCAGTAGCGGCGCGCCAGCGTCGTCTGCGCCGCCGCCGCGCTGGCATAGCCGCAAGAACGACGCGACGCCGCATCGAAAAAACGACGCACACGCGGCCTTCTGCCGGTACGGCAAAACTCGTTTTGCGGCGGAGGGGAGGGGAGGGGAGGGTGGTGGAAGAGGCCATTATCGGCCATCGACCGGTCGGCGGCGGTCGGCGCCGGCAGCAGCTGAAGCGGAGGAAGAGTCAAGGCCGTCGTCGCCGCCGCCGGCCCTGCGAGAGGTCCAATCAAGACTCGGAGAAGGATCAGACGAAAGGGAGGAACTTCGTCTAGACATTCAATTATGTTATATTATATCCACCTTTGTGAATCAATTAGAGGACATCTCGCGTTCACTGCGGAACCAAGTAATCACACTTATGGATGCATGTGCCAGCTAGCTGGAGCGGCGGTAGCCTAAACGCAGCCCTCTTCCTGCGATCTTCAGTTTTCTTCAGGCTGCGACATCAGCCCCAAGTCTGAGTCGTCATTCGTGCCGAAAGCGTGACGCAGTCGGGTTTGGAACGGGGCCAGTTTGAGAAGCAGGTAGTTAGTGGCGAGTCCCGACCGGGCCTGTCCGTTCGACGAGCCACCCAAATCAGAGTAGCGTGCCTGCCCTGAGAGGCGTGAGGTCATTCAACCCGCAGTCTTTACGTCGCTTCACAAGGTCACTGTCAAGGCAGTCGTCACGCCTTGTAATGGGATAATGCGGGCCCGTCCGCACGGCGTGTCTTTTTTTACTGAATACCACGGTTTAATGATGGTGGAAGTGATGTGCTGCGTGTGGTGCAGCAGTGTTGGTAAACAAGAAGGGACATGGCCCGAGTCACGTGGATTTGAAATTAAGCTCGGCAATAGTCGAAACAATGGGTATACAGTAGGCAGGCAAAGTGTTTTTCGATAACCGATTCAATTGTGTAGAATCATCACCTCAGAGTTAAATTGAACTAGGGAAATACAAAATGGCAATGGAAATACCGGTCCGGAAATTAAGCTTTAAGGCAAGAAGTTAGCCAATAGTTACATTTTCAGGAATTTCTTAAGCCACATAAGTCATCATATTCCTGACCCTAAGAGTACAAGAAGCAAAGAAATCGACGAAAAATCACTTTCTTTACCAGCTTTGTCTGAGATATTCCCATGTCTACTTTTATCTGCTACTCGGTAAATATTCAAAATTGTCTCAGAGACCCTGATTCCAGCGCTGTTTGAACAAGCATCTTCTGTAATCACGGGACTATCTGAAAGCTACCGCTTCTCGTCCGGTAAAGCACAGGGGCGGCCGCCACGTTCAGAACATGCCCTCACGAACCAGTTGTCAGGCAGCCCGCGTCGGGCAGGCATTTAGCGTCGATGGAGCACTTCCAAGACATTTCCAATTCAAGAGTCACTGCCTGGATATCCGATAGCGTACAGCGGATCAGAGTCCAACTTTTCACCAGATTACTGAGCTACTGAGCTGCTACGGGGTAGCCAGGAGAAAATCCTTAAATACCAGGTTCCTCCTTGTCCACAAAAGCCAAGCAGTTATGTTTCACCATGCAAATACAAAACTTGTATATGCGAAACTTGTGCTCTGGCGCGACGGCGGGGCTGGAGGTTAGCCATGACTAGGCATCTGCGTAAAAAGGAATAGTCAGCCTTTTACGCGTAATTACTTCAACTGTTACGCAAACGTCCTGTGTGCGGCGCACCGGACAACGCAGCGCCACCAGCTAGGAATGGGCAAGGACTTCTGAGAAATAAGGTGACCCAACTACTGCCGATTGTCAGCAAGTTGAACGCAGTGTTTTCTTTCCCGACCTGCGGGTGCGGCCGCTCTGGTATCTGTTCAGTACGTTCCAAATTGCGTTACAGTCGCTTGCGCGCTAACTGGTCTGGACAAACAAGAATGATTTATAGGGCCTCCCAGCCGGCGGCTTTACATCCTTCGGCGCGCGATTTACAACGTGTCTATTATCCCGATAAAGACAAGGGGGATGGTCCAGGCCCTCTTGCGAAAATCCGAGAGCTTTTGGTGCCAGGTGCTGCGTCAAAAATTACCCAAGACAAGGATTGAAACACGTGAGTCATAATTGTCTTAACCAAGACCAAGGCAATAATAGCGCATTCGTTACATTTGATTAAGTCATTTATCTTGGGTATTTTTCAAGGCCAGGAGGCATTTTCTGAAAAAAATGTCTGACACCAAAAGCTCTCGGATTTTCGCAAGAGGGCTTGGATCAACCCCAAGGATGGATCCAGTTGGTTGAGGGAGGAGAAACTCATGTTAGCCTCGGGAAAAAGCGAAAACAACATTAAGGGGCGGAGATGGCGGCTGACGGGATAAAACTGGTGCAATGAACCAATGCTTTCACATCAGCTACACATGAGCAATCTCTTCAAGAAGCAAGAGCACCCGTCAAATGTTTCAAACGCGTTAGGAAAAAAATTGTATACTGATTACTTCTAAACCAATCGTGCTCGAAATGCAGAAAAAGTCTCAAGTTTGCCTTCCTTTTCAGGGGGAAAAACGTATAATCTTGTATACTGACGGACCCATCTTCCCCCAACTATAGAACACTAATTTGCAGGAAGTGGCTAAAATAAGGTTTGGTCACCCCTTTTTTGCTTGGGGGTCATGACCGGACTGCTCCCCCCCGCAGCCCTTAATCAGCCTGACACGACAGCTCACCCATTCTCACCCATTCTGCTCACAATGCTGAATAGACAGACCCAAATACACATCTAAACAGTTTTAAGTCTGAGGGTAATTGAATTTTATGACAATATCACCAGCAGACGAGGTAAATATCCTACCACGTCGCATTGACAATTTAATGTTACTCATTTGTGTTTTCGATAACAGAAAAGACCTTTATTTGGGTAGTTATCCCAGCAGTTGACTTCAGCCTGCGTGTTTTGGGACAGAAAAACATAAGTAGCTGGCTGATACAGGGCACAAGTAGTGATTCTTCATAATGAATTACGACAGGAAAACTACTGATTCTCCGGCGTGAATAATAACGCTGTTTAAATATGCACTTAGATTACCTTCGGTTCTTCAGCCGAGGTTTCATTCAGGTAATCGTCTCTCTTAACCCGCGCCCCACCGGAGGTCCGGTGCCACCTTCGCCACACGGGGGGCATCGATGGCCCCCTCTAACTCCGAAAATATGGGGGCTAGCAAAAATCTATCAAAATGCATTAGAAAGCTCGCGTGAATACAGTATGAAATTAATTTGCATGTTTAAGCGCTCAGGTCAATAGTTTGAACCTCCAGAGGTCAATATAGGTCACGATAGGCCATTTTCATACAAATATGCAGTGCTGAAGAAAACTTGGCATAACTCTTATGTCATTAGAGCTATTGAGATCTGGTAAAGTACATTTGATAGAAAAATGCTAGACATTTTTCCGCTATGTGGAATGTAATGACCTCCCGCCAGTGGTTTGACCTCCAGAGGTCACCTCGTTACATAATATGACCTGAGGTCACGAAAGGTCAGAAAGTGATCTTGTCGTATATCACACGAAAGCCAGTGACAATACATACACGATTATGTTTGATTCAGCGCTCTAGCTTAATTAGGTCAAAAGTTATCGTCAAAACACTGTTTTTGACCCCTGGTGACCTTGGATAACCTTGGAGAGGTCAAAGGGAAAATATTGCCCCTGGGATCCGTGAAAGGGTGTCCAAGAACGCTTCTCTGAGCAAGCTGAGCATTTGAAATAGTTTTTGTGACTTTTAGATCATAAGACAGCTTTTACCCATACTTTTTCAATGGGAGAGGTCACCTCGTGACCTGACCTCAGGTCACGAAATCGAAAAATCACGGATATACATGATTTAGACCCTAGAGAGGCCATGCAGTGTCGAAAGTTTCAAATCAACCGACCAAGAAATGTAGTTCTTATAGGGCTCAAAAGTTGGGGTGAGGTGACCTTGGTTGACCTCACCTGGTGACCTGACCTTGGGTGACCTGGGGTAAAAAATTTCAAGGAAGGTGGGAAAATGATAGGGGAGAGATAGAGCCCTCAACCGCGGTGCTGTGCTCGTCATTTTTCTGCTATCCCGAAAAAAATCTTAGGGGGCCATCGATGGCCCCCGGTGGGGCGAGGGTTAAAATAATGAAAATTGATACACATTCTGGCGAAATCTGACGTCGATGATTATTGGTGTTTAAGGGCACTTCAGCTTCTTTGGCTATATGTGCGAGAAATCTGACGTCTGAAGACAAGCGATGCCGATTACCCGCAGATTAGTGCACCTGACATTTTTATTCGATAATTGTCTTCGAACGTATATATAAAACCAGGATAAAAGCTAGTCAGCCATGCTATCGAAAAAACCTGATATTTAATTGATGGACCGAACATTCGATTTGATGAGAAGCCTAACCATGGATGTCTATTTCGTATTTCGGGGTGGGCAGGGGCAGCCCACGTGCTGTGCACAGCTTCCCACCAGTCATGAATTAAGCCGTCATCTTCTATCAGAGGCATGCATCTGTGACCTGATACTATCAGTAGCCAAGGCCGCATAAAAGGGCATTCCACCCTACATATATTTCTCCAGTGTATATGGTCCCATGGAGTGAAGGAGTCTCGGTTTTTGTGCAGCCAAATCTACACGCTGAGGAAGCGGCTACCAGAGGTGAACACGGCGAGCTATTCCGACAGCCAGTTCCAAACCGGACTGTGTGGGACCTACCCTTCCACCGAGTGTATCAACCCATGAAGCGCGCTGAGAAAAGGTCACGGTGTGAATCAAACCGAAGATAAGCTATCAATTGTGCGACTAAATTTCTGTGCTTGGGACAAAACTTAAGTTCCAATCAACGTCAGTTGCTTGGCCAACATTGGCATTGAGCTCTCCAGCCCAGATCCTACCTACAGAACCAAGGTGACTTAAGCAGTGGGCGGCTATACACGCAATACACATACGATCTATAAGATATTCGGGCTTCTAAAACTTGGTGCCGAGCCACTTCAGCGGAGCCGGCGGGCATGTTTCTTGCTAGATTTAGGTGTGGACTGGTTACCGCGAGAATCTATCTCTGCTTTTCTATCTTCGATCTTATCACTAACACAGAGGCTTGGGTAAAAACGCTCCCGACAACAGCAACACTGCTGAATTGGGCCTTCCATATCCAACTAAGTCCGGCGTATTGGGCGTATAATTAGTTTACGCACTGTTGCTACGACAGAGAATGCCCCATCGACAGGCGAGATGATCTACTACATAACTATTCAGAAGGTTTCTGGCAAACGTCGCTACAAATCAATACGCCACATGGACAGTTTGAGCCAGAAAGATAAAATTTAGAATTTGCAAAGAGCTAAACGGTGTAAGGTGGACAACAAAACAGATGTGATAGACGCTGATTAGGCAAGTCGCAAGGAAACGAGTTGATTAAGCAGGATTCAAAGAATGGTATCTCAAGCATGCCCATCGAGGCTGGCCACTTTTTCACATCACGTGCATAACTTCTGGTGTCAGTTTTATGCTTACATTTGCGGCACTGATACCTCCGATAATAATCATCACTTTCTAGCATGATTGACAGTTTCCGGGTCAGAGCTGGGTAGATATCGTCGCCGGGAATCTGCCCAGACACCCGGCCGAAGAGCGGCCAGTGGCCGGCTCCGGCGCGCCTTCCCCGGCCCGGGTGCCACGCCTGGGCTGGCCGGCGTCCAACCGGGCTTAATCAGAGCTCGCGGGGCCGTCCAAAAACAGAACCAGGTCGGGGCGGGGCGGACCGGCTGCCACCCGCCACCGGTGCTATGTCGCAGCGCTTTCCGAGGTGCACCACAGGCATTGCCGACGTTTGTCTGAAGGGGAGTCTGACAGCCAACTGCTGAATTTGTCTTTTTGGTTACTCGTTCTGGTTAGTTGGTTAGAAAAGATGTCAGTTTTGTTCATATCATTTACCTCTGTGGCACAGTTTCATTAGCTGTATGAGGTGGCCGTTAGAACATCTCGCGCAGTCGCCCTTCAGCAGTCGGTCCAAATTATGGCTGGTAAGAATACCCACTAGGGGATTCAGAGGGAAAAGGCATTTGCCTTCCCCAAAAATTATTTTGGCAGATTTGCTTCGAAACACTAGCCATTTTCACATGGAAACAAAATGAATTTAGTTGCTGCTGTCTTCCATCCTAAAGGAAAACAGGTGGTACTAGATACTTGAATTTTTAAAGCACTAATTTAGTATTTTTGACTACCTTACCATGTCCTTCACGATTGGTCCTGCCTCGTTGCCACCCACCCACCCCCTCCCTTCCAACGTACGGCATAGATCTGCCACAGAAAATACAAACACAATGCATGTGTATTCAACACGGTGGCTATATCATTTACAAGACTTGCAATGGCCTATAAAATCTGAAGCTGTTTCGCCTAAGCAAACGCGTGGGGGAAACACTTGCACGTTCACTCAACCTCACTTATCGACACGGTGGTAGTTAGAGGAATATTCGTGACCTTTACTGTCGGTGTAACAAAAATCCCCATGATTGTTTTGATAGTACATGTCTACCTACTTTACATTTTGTGTCTGCTGCGTCTTTTCTTCGAAACATATGAGCAACAGGATATGCCCTCGCCTACAACTCGAGTCATCTGTCATTTTCTAAAACAAGCCACATCAGGTTCGTAGCTGGATAGATTTCGGGAACTTGATTTCGGGCACTTTAGAGGGCATATTTTACATACTAATAGCATGCAGCTCGAAACATAGACGAGTCCAGGAGGCAAGGAGCACTTCCCCTCACGATCGACACTCGGCGCCTCCTGAAATGGTCCTGACGCCCCCCCTAACACGTCGATTGTGCCCCTTGATATGTCGCTTCCCATCTCCCCCTCCCTCCAGCATGAGAGTATCGGCGCCCCCACGATAGGATTTGGCGCTCACATGATATATTTTTCCGGTCAAAAATGGCACCCCCTGATCCGGATGGCGCCCTCCACTAGGTAGCCCCCCGATCGGCAGTCCTGGATCCGCCTATGGCTCACAAAGCGCTGTGGGAGATGAGTTCCACAAGTCATACACATGGTAGTCGAAAGCGAGGGACAGGAGACGAAGAGTCTCCCTCAAATGGCCAGGCAGGGGAGACGTCTCCCCCAAAGTTCCAGGACTTTGTATTATAAGTCTGGTTCAAGTCATTATGGGCTCAGCTTTTGTGATCAAAGTCTCACTAAGGGCATCAAGGGACTTGTCACGGAAAGTACAACCCCCTGAGCCGAACGAGAGGCTCCCACAATGAAGGGTTAATTCAGCAACCAAATTATATCATCCCACAAAGCACAGGGACGGCTGCCCCGCTCAGGTCAACCTCTCACCAGTCAGTTGCCAGCCGACCCACGTCGAATAAATATTGAGCGCTGTAGCGTCTCAGGGGAACCGATTTCAAGCTTTTAACGGTGCACTGACACCATGGAATAGAGACACCTTCCATGCTGACACTGCACGGTTTACTGAGCGGGCCGAAGCCCAACACTAGCAATTGAGCTACTGGGGCGACACTGATTGATTGTTATGATGTTTGCCATTTTATGCTTATTTTCATGGATTCTCGCAAATATTCCCGAAGTAGTTTTAGATCCACTGCCTCAATAGCGCGGCAAGACTGTTCAAGCTTTGGCGTCATCTCCCACCTTCCTCCCGGTCGTCGCTAGGGCTAAGTTCATCCCAGCCCCTCCGCTCCCCGCAAAACTCGGTGAGGACTCCCCTGCCAATACCTGTCAAAAATTGGCATCATGGAAAATCAACAGAAACAAAAGGGTGACCCTCGGTTACATCTTAAATACTTAAAATTAACCTTAAATGTCTAATCATGACGTGGCATCAAGTTTATACCTGTTCAAGTAGAAAAAATACTTTTACCTGACTCCACCTTCAATTTCCTTCTAAAATTATATTATAGATCCACTTGAGTAATATACCAGCGTTCTCACCATCATATCTGTTGACGTCAGGGATTCTTACAGTCGCTTCCGCGTTGCTTATCAGTTATGTTTACTTATGAGCCTCTTATAGAACACCGTTTGATTCCAGTTGATTTGTTGACAGGAGACATCTGAAAGCCATCTAGTGACTTGTCAAAACACATTTGTGATACACACACAGCTCAATCTACTTCGCTTCATTTATTTCACACTTGCTGTCATAATGAAATTAAAGTAGAATTGCAACTGAGAAATGCACAACTTTCAGACGCTGAAATACACAATATGAGGAACTGCACAGTGGATAGAGACTAGAAATGTAAGACTAATCACTCACGGGAACTACATAAAATACTCCAAATCTTCATAATTATATTCCTTTAGAAAGAGCAAGGTTTAAACCAAGCATTTTCGTGTCCAACGAAACGTAAACACATAAAGTAGCTGTGGTTTAAATTCGCTCCAACGCTGATGGTAGAATCCTAACACCTCCGAACCACCTTCGCCCTGGTGGGGGAGGGGTTCAAACACCTCTTCGATCTCTGATCCTTTGCGGGATAGTCAAAAAAGCAGAAACTGGTAGATAGCTTATAAGAGATCATGAAGAAACTAAATCAGCTACTTTTTGGCTCAGGTCTATTGAGGTCATGACAGGTCAACGAAAGCTTAAGACAGGCCAAAGACAGGCTAGAGAAGAGTTTCTAGACTCAAGCGCCTGACATAGTGGAGTTAGAATCCATTGTTAGGCACCATTCGCTTCCTCCCATTACGACCAATCGAATGATAGATGATATGACTATAGTAGGTCAAAACATAAAAATGACGTGAAATAAGGTCAGGCTAAGGGACTATCTGACCAACATAGGCAATATGCATATCAATCAACTCGCAATAATAATCTTAGCGCAGTGACATCAAAACAAAAGCTTTGCCGTCATTTTCTGCAAAGTTATTGACCCAAGCCTGAAACCCTGCTTAAGTAGTCTCAGATTACCTCTCAGAGGTCACAGGTCCACATCTGCAAGATGAACCTAGAAAGGGCCCTAGGATACTATGATTTGGAGAATATGAAAGCCTTCTAAGCTGTGTCTATACAAATAGCGCTATTTTCGCCCAATTACCTTTTCCCCATGCATTTCCAATGGACAGGTACTCCAATGGACAGGTAATCCGTACCTGACCCTAGATCATCGACATGAAAAATCCCGGAACACATTTCGGAATAATCAGTGGACCCACCATGTGATATGAGTTTTAATTGGATAGATTAGCCTTGTTCTTACTAATACTATCTTATACTTTTTTGGAGGTGAGGTCAGTTAACCTGCACTGTTGATCTGACCTGAAATGACCCAACCTTAAAATTTTGTAAAAATTGCAGAATTGATCAAGGATAAAGTGTGCCAAGTATGGCGGAGCTTCGCATCGACGTTCCCTTTTTGTACCACCAGAAAAAAACAGGGAGGGTGCTCAACCCTCCTCCCCACCGGGGCGAGGGTTAATATGCGCAGTGGTCCAAGCATTCAGATGATTTTAACAACCTCAGGAGAGCTATGGATAATAGACCCATTAAGTGTTGAAAATCCGAAAATAAAATGACTCGGAGAGCATTTCCCTGTATCACACTCTGTTTAATTACCTGCCAAAAACCTATTTTTAAGAATTGGTCCCAAAACTCTTCATAGATTTAGATGCAGTCTGTAGATGCAGTCACTTGCACGCGGAGTTAATATACACGTATTTACCATATTCTCTCAGTAGGCTGACGATAAAGAAGCTACACCAAATAAGGTTAAAATGTCCGTTTCTACTCAACCCATCGTAAATCTAGGATACGATGAACTTCTAGTCCATTTCAAAATCCCAAGTCCAGCCAAGAGAAGATTGCAATATGACGCTACTAAAGTTCGGAAATATGTTAGGCAGTAGGAACGTACCATTTATTGTAATTTCATTGTATTTTATTGTTGTCCAATTTCAAGTGTTTGTAATATTTTAGAGTTTTATTTTGTATATTTTTATCTTTTCATTTTTACCTTGTATTTACTTTTATCTCCACTTGTTTTTTAACATGTGTCTTGTATGTAATTTTAGGGAATCTTGATGTTATCCCTGACTAGAGCTTTACTGGGGGCAAGCCCCTGTCGCTCATATGAGATGAATAGATAAATAAATAAATAAATAGTTATCTCGGCCACGACGCTTTTCCCGACCCTCTACGAGGTAAGCACGTCATTCCCTTCGATGTTCAGTTCTAGCCCTGAGGCAGCCAGAATGCCTGGGGCCATTTGGACCATGGCCATGTGACTGGCGCTGTTCCCGGTCCTCCAGACGACGGGGCGCATAAAACTTTCTGTAGAGCGGAAATGCCCAGAGGGTTATCCAGAGGTTATGGCGCTTCATAAGAAACTGGAAAATATAGCAGTCAAATACGATTATGCATATTGAAGTCGAAAGCTGCTGTGTCTATCCTTGAATTTCAGCAATGATTGCGGAAAAATAAAACGGACTAAGCTGCGGCATCCGGATATGAGCCCGCAAAATTTGGAACGTTCATACCTTCCCGATATGAAGACATGCTATTTGGATGTTGATAATGGTGCAATAGTAGAATACTGAAAGGGCAATGTGACCAGGGCTGGTCCCGTACTCACGAATAACACACATTGATGGACCATAAAGGAGCGGGCATGTCATTCGTCAGCAGGAAAAAAATAAGCGATCAAGTATAGTGACAGAAAAAGAAGGCCCAAACATTTTACTCGACGACGCAAGGGGGCTCGGACTCAAGACCGTTTGATGCTGATTGGCCCGACTGTTTTGAAATGAAATCTTCCTGAGAACGGACCAGTTATTTGTGCCACCTTTTTAAAATGCTTAAGATTCTATGAAAACACGTTTTTTACATTGTGAAGTCAGCCTTGACAACTCCTCCCTCTAACATGGTTCATAGAAGTATTCCCGTGGCATACGAGGCGGAATATGGGCTTCCGTGAAATATTGCAAGAACAGTATGTTTACGGTCGTCGAATGTTTTTGGAAAGTTCTAAAATGAAGATAAGCAATCAAAGTGCATACAAAATATTGGGGTGCGAGTTTTTCCTGGATGCCTGTCAGCTAAATCCCATATCCTGCAGCGACATAGCAGACACAACACAGTAAACTGTCGCACTTCGCCCTGTGCGGTAGATGAGGCCGTGCCGTCGCGGGGCACGCTCTAACCAGTGATGCTATCTACCCGACACGGATGAATTGAGCCGCCGGTCCGATCTGACAGCGTTGTGTTGATTGCAGCGGCCGACCTGCCGGACACGCTGCGTGCCAAGCGTCAGTTGTGGGCCACCTACCCGGACAGCGGTCTGGACGCGCCGCTGGACCTGTCGCCGGGCCCTCTGTCTGGCCTCGGTGACTGCGCCACTGCTGACGGCAGGTACGCCACCCACCGCACCGCCCCAACTCTCTGTCGACGCTGCGCCAGTGCTTCCCTCGCAGAAATCGAGCTCTGCATGCTGGCGACTGATCCCCGACGTTCTTGCTTGCTTTCGAACACTGCAGGCTAAATTTTGGCTCGGTTTGTTGTGTTTGGAATAGACTGTCAATTGGGAGAACATGCACGACCTAAAAACTCTTCTTTAGGGAATCTAAATTCCGTACTGATTGTGCTGGCCACTTCAGAACCCGCTGACAAAGACAGTGAAGCAGTGTAATATGAAATGGTAGAAGAACTGCGAGGTGTTTGCTCTGTTTGTTTCGTGTAATATGCTCCGTTTAAAATGCGTCATGGCTTTCCCGCACGGGTTCAGGCGCAACTGGAGCAGCGGCAGGGCGGGAGATGGGTGCCACCCACCGCACACCACCTGGACTAGCGCTCCAGCAGTGGGTGGGCTGGCACCATTAGCTGGCACACCCACGTAGGTGCTAGGCAGTTTGCCAGCATCTTCCTGCGGCGATAGTTTCGCCCAAGAGCTATGGCGTGCACCGAGCGGGAATGAGCTGGGCAGATAGTGTCTTTCAGCATCTGCCCAGATACATATATTTCTTGTAAGTCGTCTGCGGCTAAAATCGCGCCTCGCCGAGCTTGTTATCTTATCAGCGCTTCATCAATGATTAGCCTAAGCCTTTCGGAAAAGAAGTATCAATCTCACATATAACGGAGTTGAATTTAGGCCAGTCCGAAAGAAAATGGAAAAATTTGAATCTTCTGGATTTGTATTGGTACTGATCTACTATATCTTGCAGAAGACGATCAAACTAATTGGTGAAATATAAAGGATAAAGCCCTAACAGGTAAAGCTTAGGTTGGGTACTGCATCTAGCAACATTGCCGTGAAAGCATTTGACAATATTAAAAGAATAATATTTCGAAATCTGAACATACTGAAATAGATACTAAACCTGCAGACTAAGAACTTTTTAACTAACCGCGTTGCCATCTGACAAGCCATCCTGAAGTCAAAGAGAACTAAGTGGAAACTTCAATCCCCATTCAGCAGCAAAATCGTCCAGACCAATGTCAACACTGAAGTGAAGTGAAATATAAGGAAAATGCCTCTCTGGATCATTCATTAATGTGAAACCAAACTCGATCAGCCTACAGATTACACCCAAAATAGTTTACGCATTTACCATTCCGTGATTACATGTGAATAATTCTGTTCTTTGCCGATCACTCGCTAGGCATTTCTCTTCGCTCCGACTTGTCCCTTCAGCACCAGCCCAGGACATGACGTCCACGACTCCCTCCCCGGCAGGAGCGGCTTCTGCCTCACGCGCACATCGTGTACACTGACGCGGGAGGCTGAGGGCGACGACCTTCAGAAGTTGGAGCGCAGTCTGGGCAACTGTCTCGTCATCAGCTCATCCTCCCGGCGTGGCGAGCCCACCACGCGCGGCGTCTGCTGCCCCACCCTCAACGCCTGGCCGACGCCAGCGCCGGCCGGCGGCGTGACACAGTGGTGGCAGACGCAGAGGCCGCAGATGGCTCCCACTCACTGGTGGCAGGGCACGCAGGGCACCACCACCAGCGCGCCGCAGGCGCTGGCCACCCAGTGGTGGCAGAGCACCGCCCAGACAACCACGCGGGCGCCACAGCAGCCAGGAGCAACGCAGTGGTGGCAAAGTACGGCCCAGACAACCACGCGGGCGCCACAGCAGCCAGGAGCAACGCAGTGGTGGCAGAGCACGGCCAGGCCGACCACCACCACCCGAGGAACCCAGCAGCCAGCAGCGACTCAGTGGTGGCAGAGCACGGCAGCGGTCACGCCGCCGCG
This sequence comes from Lepas anatifera, assembly GCA_034440635.1. NCBI lineage: Eukaryota > Metazoa > Arthropoda > Thecostraca > Lepadidae > Lepas > Lepas anatifera. Next base: position 696,802 of record JAOTON010000710.1, on the reverse strand, counting down.
GCCCGGCACGCCCCCTCCCAAAGCCGAGGGCACCGAGACCACAACACCTTACCCCTTCATTACACACGCGTGGCAGGCCACCAAGAAGACCACGGCCAAGCCAGGTGGAGGAGGAGGAGGAGGCGACAACCAGTGGTGGACAACGACTAAGACAACCACGAGGCCCCCCGTTGGCGTTACAAACTGGTGGGATAAGACGACTACTGCTGGGACTACCACCAGGGCCACGACCGCGAGGCCTCCCGTTGGCGTTACAAACTGGTGGGATAAGACGACTACTGCTGGGACTACCACCAGGGCCACGACCGCGAGGCCTCCCGTTGGCGTTACAAACTGGTGGGATAAGACGACTACTGCTAAGACTACTGCCAAGCCGCCAGTTACGCAATGGTGGGCGACTACTACACCAGCCCCAGCAGAGCAGCCGAAGCCTCAGATCCCCGTGAGCGGAGGCGGCAACTACGCTGCCTGCGGCACCTTCAGCACGGAGGGAGCGGACAGGATTGTGGGAGGAACCGAGGCAGAGCAAGGCGAATTCCCCTGGCTGGTAAGTGGTAGCCCATGGGAGACGCTAAATGTGCTGTGAATAATTCGAGAGACAACAGCAATAATTCGACAGACTGAACATTCGAGAGTGCAGAGCCGTCACAGCTGGATCTGAGCCATCCTCAAAGTCATATTGTCAATTAACAGGATTGTGAGACATATGTAATTGGATTTGAACTCAGATAGCCGGGTGATGAGCCAAGCCGAAAAAAACTATAGCATTTCATTTCCCAAGAGCTTAGGATGTGCGGAGAATTAGACGTGTTAAGAGTGGATTCGGACCCTGCCGACCCTGTGCCGGTCCCAGTAGCCAACAAGCAGCTGCGCGTGGCTGTTAAGCTCGAAGGCGTAAGCAAGGGTAAGTGGGAGAGCAGTGCGTTCAGAAAAAATGCTCATGAAGCGTTTTTGCTCCGTAAAATGTGAATTTCGATACGAACAAACGTGCCACTAGGAGTTTTTAGTATGCTCCACGCGCCTGATGGTTCAATTCAAACCCAATAAGGGTAACCATATTCCTTTAACAGTGATTTTCACGTCAACACGTTTACTATACTTCCTCAGAGTTCCATAAAAGTTACCTTATTCCCCTTTAAAGGAGTTTTCAGGCAATCACGTTTCTTACAATCCCTCAGAATTCCATCAAGCATTATGTTTTACGGAGCATACGATCAAATACGTCCTACAGCCATGGTCAAACCGGGATCATCTATTACAGGCATTCTCAAACCATTCAAGTAATTATTTAAATGCGCAAATAAAGTTTTTTCCCTCGGTGTTTTGCGACGCACTGACGTCAAGGCCAGACGGGGTCCAAACAGACCCAGAATCCATATTGGCAGCATGCCCAATGTGTTTTCTCCCAGATATAATTTTAATACTGTAAATATTAATCAGAGTTCCCGGGTATTAACTAGTTCTACGGCATGTACCACAGTATGTTCTTCCGGTAGAGCTTCATCAATTCTGAACACTTCATAAATGTTGGCTACACATTGTGAAGAGTTTATAAAAGGCCATAATGACAATTAGAATAGACGTATGTATTTCAAACAATGCAAACACGTTTCGCAAACAAAACGCGTTCGCATGTTTTAAAACGCATATATCTATCCAAATTCACATTGTCTACCTTTTAAAAACTTCATAGACGGCAGATACCATATCAATAATCAGAATTAACGCTCGCAGTTTTAATACAACGCTCGCTGGAGACGGAACAATAACACTAAGAACTACAGCATAAATGTTAACCAATAGCCAGCTCACAGCCTGTATTTGTTTGGCTCAGAGCGGGCTGGCATAGCGTTACATTTCAGGCAATGTGAAGGAAAATTCCAAATGTTTTATTGCGTGCAGAACGGGCATCTAGAGTTGAGTATTATTTTCCACCGGTGCTCAACTAAGTAGGACCAATAGCCCCGAACCATCGGGTGCCAACGCTGGCATGGGACTGGTGCAGCTTGAAGGGCGACAGGCGACTGACTGACCGTTTCTGCCCTGCAGGCGGCTCTCTTCGACGGAGGGCGTCAGTTCTGTGGAGGCTCTCTCATCGACAAGACACACGTTCTGACCGCTGCCCACTGCGTGGCACAGTGAGTTCCCGTTCCACGAGGGCCCTCACTCTTATCCGGGCTCACATTCAATCTCCACATATTGCACTCCCAAGTGTTTCTATATGCTTCTGATATGTAGATGAAGTTATATCATCATATACCGATACGTTCTAGGTTGGATGGGTTCTATGTAAGGCCCTGACAAAATCGTAAAAATGTTATGAAAGAACTCAGCAGGGATTATTGATGCACTTAATTGATAAAGTTAAGAATGAATGCACCAAACTTTGTTGTATTCACCGAACATGCATTAGCTCCCATCTCTCACTTGCAGGGTACGCACTCAGTCAATTCGCATGACGATAACCTCTTGCAGCCGCAACATTCGCCTCGTGCACGTGATAAGTTGCAGATCACAAAACAGACAACTACCGCTTCTGCACCCGTTCTAGATTAAATAAGATCGTATTTGAGTTCCAAATTTGAATAAGAAGAAAAATATCGAGACTGAGTTTTTGCTCAAACAGGACAGTCCACTTGATCCTGTTTATTGCAGAACTCAAAAAAGAAGATTCGTGTGACAAGATGACGTCATACTCTGCGAGTATTCATATAGCTAGCTTACCACCACCAGTCTCAAAATAATAAATCAGGCAAAATGAATCCTTCCCCCTCAGATATGCTGTTGCTCCAAAAATTGACATTCTTGCACCACATATAAAGACAGCTTTGCAGGGTTTCTCCCATATAACCATTCTGGTTTTCGTCACCTCCCTTTCAAGGGGGAGGGCGTGGGCTGTAGCAACCTCCCTCGCGGCACGCCCCCAGTTCACGTAGACCTCTGAGGCAAACCAGAGCGTCACGCGCTACCCGGCCAAATTCGCAGCTGTGGCTGCCATTGATTATAATATCTGGTAAGTAATCAACTATAGCGCCTTAGGATAGCTATCATAATTCACATACCACCCAGTTGCGTGCACCATATAGGTACCGCCTGGGGCGGGGTCAAAGGACAGATAGGCGAGAGTGATAGGTGCTCCGAATGTCAAGTTTTCACTTCCAAGGGGTAATTGTCGGTGCTGAGTTCGGGAAACAGATTTCGGTTAAGTTCACAAGAGGAGCTCTACGGTCCAAGTAGGTCAAATGAGGTCCTAGGATGCTCTAAACACAAGCTGCACCCGAAAGAACGCAGCAAAATATCTAAAGAGCTGAAAATCTGCCAAGGGGCCGTCCATAACCCATATATCCCGGACTTTTCCTTTTCGAGATTTGTTTTCTCTGTCTAGGGGAGGTTCAGGTTGGAAAAAGTAACGTGTGAACACCAAATATGTAAGAAATTATTCCCAAAGGAAACCGGAAAAATGTTCCATTGTTGCAGTGAAGTACATTTGCACGTGTTCAACCACTTTATGGTCCTACCCCCCAACCCAATGCCCAGCTCGTACCCCAGGGCACGAGCTGGGCACTTTTAGCGTAATATCGGCACCCCCGCCAACATCAACCGAAACACCCACACCGTGATCCAATAATAAAAGGCGCCCACCTGCAACCACGTCACAAACCAAAATAAAAACCATGGGGCGCACCACATTTAAACCTGGGTCCTACTGAAGAAGGAACAGCTGCTAAATGCTTTTGGGTCATTTATGACCCAACCGGCATATATGGGATAAGGTAGGCAACGCATATGCAGGCTATTTTTTAACCACCCCCTCCCCTATGCCACGTTTTTTCCCATATGTCCCAATGCAGCACTTGATAACGCTGTGGCTGACTCCCCTCAACCCCTTCCCTTGGAGTTACAAAATTTATGGCCGGCCTCTTATAAACTTCCCAAAGGACGTGATAGCTCGGTGACCTGATGTCACCAGAGTATACCTCTTGGTTACAGGTGCACAATAAATGCCTCTCAGCTATGTCATTGCCCATTAAGAGGCCCATCGCAGTGGCTTCCGGGTCATATCCGAGAAAAAAACCTTGCGGGAGGGTGGCAAAACCTCTGTGCGACAGCAGGGTAACAAACAACGTTTCTATAGCTACATTCTGTCTAGATTTAAGTCACAGCATGTCAGAAAATCCCAGGCTTCATCTACTCGCATTGGATTCTATCGGAGCCCTTGCAGTCAACGTTGCTTGAATGGCGAGATAATCAACCAGCCACACCATCGTTGGCATCCTTTCTGTTTTTTTTTTTTTTTGCTAGTTAATTTACTTCATCTTATCGTCGTCTTGGCTGGGCCTGGCCCATAGGTCCTGGTGGGAAGATGCATCCGATCGCAATACTGCTCAGTTTGCTTGCGGCAGAAGCACGCTTTGCCGTTGTCAGCTCTTCAGCGTAACTTGGGAGCGTAAATAACTGCCTCTGACTTTGCAGCATGTCGGCGTACAACGTCGCCCAGCTGAAGGTGCGACTTGGAGACTACGACATCCGCTCTAGTACCGATGCTAAACACGACGAGTTCAAAGTGGCGCGCATTGTGCGGCACAAGGAGTTCTCACAACAGACGCTGGTGAGTGGAACACCAGCACAAGGAGTTCTCACAACAGACGCTGGTGAGTGGAACGCCAGCACAAGGAGTTCTCACAACAGACGCTGATGAGTGAAACACCAGCACAAGAAGTTCTCACAACAGACGCTGATGAGTGGAACACCAGCACAAGGTTCTCACAACAGACGGTGAGTGGAACACACCATGTAGGTTTGGGATTGGGTCTAACCCCACAACACCGCGGTGAGTGGAACACCAGCACAAGGAGTTCTCACAACAGACGCTGGTGAGTGGAACACCAGCACAAGGAGTTCTCACAACGACGCTGGTGAGTGGAACACCAGCACAAGGAGTTCTCACAACACACGCTGGTGAGTGGAACACCAGCACAAGGAGTTCTCACAACAGACGCTGGTGAGTGGAACACCAGCACAAGGAGTTCTCACAACAGACGCTGGTGAGTGGAACACCAGCACAAGGTCCACACCAGACCGGTGGAACACCAGCACAGGGTTCCACACCAGACGCGATAGTGGAACACCAGCACAAGGAGTTCTCACAACAGACGCTGGTGGTGGAACACCAGCACAAGGAGTTCCACAACAGACGCGGAGTGGACACCGCACAAGGAGTTCCACAACAGACGCTGGTGAGTGGAACACCAGCACAAGGAGTTCTCACAACAGACGCTGGTGAGTGGAACACCAGCACAAGGAGTTCTCACACCAGACGCTGGTGAGTGGAACACCAGCACAAGGAGTTCTCACAACCAGACGCTGGTGAGTGGAACACCAGCACAAGGAGTTCTCACAACAGACGCTGGTGAGTGGAACACCAGCACAAGGAGTTCTCACAACAGACGCTGGTGAGTGGAACACCAGCACAAGGAGTTCTCACACCAGACGCTGTTGAGTGGAACACCAGCACAAGGAGTTCTCACAACAGACGCTGGTGAGTTGGTACGCAGCCATGTATGGTTTGGGATTTGGGTCCAGCCTGACGCCACTCATTGAGCAAGTCTGAGTGGGCACAAGTCTCAAGCTATTAGCAATCCAGCAATCTTAAAGGCCTCTTAAATGCATGCATACTGAGTCGACCGCTTGATCTTTCACTTTGTATACTTAAACTTGTACAATCAACTTACGAACGCGATACTATTTGTTCGGCAGCACAAGGACGTGGCCATCATCACGTTGTCGAAGCCAGCCACGTACAGGACGAACATCAGACCAGTCTGCCTCGACTCCGGCACCAGCATCAGCGCCGGGGATGTGGCCACCGTCGCCGGCTGGGGCAGCCTCAGAGAGCGTGAGCACCGCGCGCACTCCTCCCAAAACCGGCAGCTAGGCGACCGGCTTCAGCTACTTGAGAAGCAGGAAATGTTGCGGGATAAGGATCAACACGGCTCAAAGTTTTTCAATGGGATTCATGTTGAATTATTTCATAGAGGAAGGGGCTCAATTCGATCCATGGAAAATGAGGATTATTTTTTATCTAAGTAAGCAGTTGATAAGCAGTTTTGATCCAAGCACAAGATGCCCATTCGGAACGTCGGGGACAGAAACGATTAGCCAACTCCCAGATAATTGTAACACAAACTTAGGAATTGGTATCACCGTTAAGCCTGCTCGAACTCTTCCACATTGTTGAAAGTATGAACTGTTTTTACTTTCACACTGTAATAACCTCAGCACTTGCTAAATAATCCTTGGATCCCCAAAAATTAGGGGAGTCCTTCATTCTCTCGGTCAGCATATTTTGCGAGCAGTCTTAGCTATGTCTGCTGTTGAGGTCAGGAGGTAGGGTGACGTGGTGACAACGTCTGATTTTCACGCAGCTGACCAGGGCTCAAAGCCCGGCGAGTTTCCAGGGCAAGGAACATTGTTGTCTCTTGAAAACAGTTCCACCAGAGAAAATGTCCACGGTCAGGCAGTTTGTGCGTGGATGATTCCCAAAAAAATGAATTATTAAGTCGTACTGCAGATACTATAAGCAAAACTAGCCCTAGCAATACAACAAGACACAAACACAGAAATGAATAGTACGTACACAACTAGAGAGAAAGTAATTCAATATTTGCACAAAATCGGCAAAATTCTTGCTTCCGGCAGCTGCATCTCTTTCTAATGGCAATATATAAAGGTGTCATTCAGGCACATCAAAAACCATCATGATTCAGTCTATGAAGCCTTACCTACGAAAAATGTAAAAAGCGGGGTGAGACCACATTGTAGACATTGGACATTGAATGTGTCGTATGCAGGCAATCTGAAAAAAATGCTAGTAAAGTGTGCATAGCATGACTGGACAGAGTGAGCAGGGACCTAAGCACGATGGTTATGACCCGCCACTTGGGCTAGTGGTGTCTGGTTATGTTTCTATGGATTGACGGATCTGGGACTTACGATTAGACGGGAGGAAACCTCAGGGGGAGGGCTGTACCATCTGGGAGAGGAAGCACAGCTTGTACACTCCGCGTGGCGGCCTCCCAACGCCAGCTGTCGACTTTTTAAGGGGTGGTTGTATTACAATAGTAGGTCGGAAACAGAAGAGGAAATGTATGCGAAGTGGTGCGCGCCGCTGTCTCGGGAGGCGTGGTCAAATAGTCGAACGGAGGTCTGCTGCTGGCAGTGGACTGGCGGTCAACAATCAGACGCCAAAAAACAGGCGCCTCCGCCAAGGTCACCTTCAGCATTCACATGCTTGCTTGTTTGGATTTAAAGGCTCAGTTTAGATCATGTTTCATGTTGTGTGTGTGTGTGTGTGTGTGTGTGTGTGTGTGTGTGTGTGTGTGTGTGTGTGTGTGTGTGTGTGTGTGTGTGTGTGTGTGTGTGTGTGTGTGTGTGTGTGTGTGTGTGTGTGTGTGTGTGTGTGTGTGTGTGTGTGTGTGTGTGTGTGTGTGTGTGTGTGTGTGTGTGTGTGTGTGTGTGTGTGTGTGTGTGTGTGTGTGTGTGTGTGTGTGTGTGTGTGTGTGTGTGTGTGTGTGTGTGTGTGTGTGTGTGTGTGTTTGTGTATTGGGGTTTATAGGACGCCTTCAGCGTCTAGGCTATATCGCGCCCCATGTTTCCTGTTGCTCGCAGGCAAAATCTTAAGCATGCAAGCTACAATTCATTTGCTATTAGCATCTAAATGGTTTTCCATACGTGAATTCCCAGCATAGCAATATGTAAAAATGATTTCTGATCAGGGTTAACGGAGGGCGGAGGGCGCAGCAGGTTATGGGGGTTATGGGGGCGCCACTTTTGGACAGCGCAACCTATGAGGGGCACCAAGTCCTATCACCGGGTGCCGATGCCCGTTTCCTAAGGAGGGGGTGGCAAGCAGCATTTCAAGCAACGCAGCGAGACTCGGGGGGGGGCAGACTCCATCGGGAAGGAGGCACGTATCCCCCATGCCCCTGGATACACGTAAGGGTAACTACGTACTGGACTGGCATCAGCCATTTTGCCATGAAAATACGTACCAAGCTGAGGACGCGAAAGGGTAAAACCAGAGTGGCGCTTTGCAAGCGATCGCATTATAAGATAACTCATAAATCAAACAGAATTTGTTACAAGTATAGCCAGTGTTAATGCTAACAATGCCACAATTACAGTGCAAAATATCTACCTTAAAAATGTTTCACATTCACTGCTTTGAGCGATGTTTCCTCTCCACAGACTACCTTGTTACTTACTGTGATAATTATAACTCTTGTGGTTTCACAGTGCACCAACTGAATGCTATACGGCTTCACCACCACCACCATGCTTGGAAGGTATTTGAGGATTGCACCCGTCAGGTCTCGAACCCGGGACCTGTGGCTCAGGAAGGCACGCGCTCTATCCACTGAGCGACTCATTCCCCAGTTACTGCGCATCTCGTGCTGCCATACAATATGTGTCGTTCCCCGCAATAATTATCGAATCCTATTTCAGCTACTCCGCAGCAGCCTCCCATACAGCCGAGCCGAGTACAGAAGGTCTCACTAAAGGTGTGGGATAACGCAAGCTGCAAGAAAGCCTACGGCTCACAGGCGCCGGGAGGCATCATCGAATCAATGTTGTGTGCCGGACGCAAAGGAAAAGATTCCTGCAGTGTGAGTACCACACCACCGAGAGGCACGCAGCGAATGGGTGCGAAATCACAGCGCCCTTTCTAAGTTTAAGATGCCTACCGCCGTACCTGTGTCTTTTTATTGTCACCCACCAGTGAAAATAAAGAACAGCACAGAGGTTGTAAACACCAAAGGCTTGGAAGCCGGAGATCCGCAAATCAACCTCTCAAATATTTTATACCCACAGACAAATCTTGAATAAATCATATTAAGCATACAATTACTTTTATCAAAACCAAATGATTTTTCTAGGCGAAACTGTTGGAAAAATCGGCGTTTTCACCAATACAGATCCCTAGCACCCTGATACAGCTAAGGATACCTATGACAAATGAATATCATTTTTGTTCACTTACAAAGCCTACTTATTACTTCACTCAGTTTACATTTCAACCAGTTTACACAGGATCTGGAGCAAAATCCCATGCCCTGATCAGCTTTCCAATGATGCTCTATTACAAAATCAAATTGCTGTACGTTTTCGAATATAGCGGCAAAACCCCAAATATGACTAGTGCATAACTCGAATCTACGGAAATGTCGAAAAGAATCATTAAATCAACCTTAGCATTAGGTATCTTGAATGTCGAGGACTGAATGTTGAATAAACTGAGAAATTCTACGGATCCGGCCGTCCTCTTCTCCTCTCCCACCGTCAGCTTTCAGGTGTTGAAGACTTCGCTTACCACTGTCTCGATATTTATTCTGAGGGTTACGCTGCCAGGCAACAGTTCGTTCAATCTACCCACTCCGAATCTTGACCTTGCAGTTAAGCTGCAGGGCATCAGATTTGCAGGATAGAGGGTAACCATAATCCACCCTTTCTTTTCCTGCCCTTCACCACCTGCACCGTAGGCCTCGCCAGCTCGTTAGCCTCTCGGATTTGGACCAAACCAAGAAAATGGGTAAGTGGAAGACAACCATAATCGCAAACATTGTGGCTGGTTCAATCGGGTCATTTGACCAATAGACATTGTGTGACTTCAAAATTGACAAGATGTCGTATTTGTTACCCGAAACGTTTCTGAAAATGGGTGCTGATTGCGTTTCAACAAAATGTTCCCGGTTGATTTAGCATTGGTGGGGTATCTAGTAACGTCAGGGATAAAGCGTAAATTGTTCTTTTTTCCGGCTGTCATCGACAGTGTCATGTGATTTTGAATACACGAGCAGAATGCCTAGTTCTAAGACTGCCCTGTGATATTTTTTGCAAGATTAGATCATATTTATGACAGCTCTATCGATTTTTTCGTCTTCAGGGCGTTCATAGCATAATATACAACACAAAGTTTCGGCACAAAATTACGTTGTCTAACCCAATTTTCTATATATATCTCAAGGACTGTCCTCTCAACTTATTTAAAAACTGATTTATTGATCTTAATTGCTTCTTGAGCTCGAACGCCACTCACGCGTTATCTCTGTTATTTGTACGGTCTTTTATCGGCAAAGCTAAGTGTTTCGCGTTTACAAGAGCTTGAATGAGCCATCGAGGACACATCCGTCCAAAATTCCGGCCAATTGGTTTCGGGCAGACTGTGCACTGAGATCCATTCTATGGTAGTCCCGTCCTGTTTTGAGTGCAAATAGTCATTTGATTCTGGGGCTCCCCTGCACTCTATAGGACATCCTATGTGCGATCTTATTTGTCTAATGCATAAACTAACTTCGGATTCAGTTTACAAAAATCCGCTCAGATAAGTGGGAGCAGATGTGTGAGGCAACTGTTGTGGACGGGGGCAGGGCTGGCCTAACAATTGCCTTTTAGATGGAAAAATATTAAACTAGGCATTGGATGATCTAGTGGAAGGGGTGACTGGCTCCGGTCCTTTCTTATCCCATTTCATTCATCATCGCAATAAGCTTCGGTTTGATTTGCAACTACTTTGAATCATTATATATATATATTAGGCAACCACTTTCACGGATCTTGATCGGGTGTTTTCTAATGTGATGGCCGCATCACGATTTTCGGTCGAAAATTAGAATTGAAAATATTTGCCCGCCAAGCCGTTGAAATTCTTCCGGTTTGCCAAAATTTCGATGTTTCATATCTCACGGACAATACAAGGCAACAGATATATCAAAGGCCCCAGAACTTTAAAACATTGAATCGAACAATTAAACCTTTACCCGAAAATACTACCCGAAAAGACCAGAAAACGGGATGTTTGAGCTAAAGATGATAATAGATGGCGCGCATGACGCAGCCGTCAACCACGTCCCCACGTCGCTTATGTCAAGCTATCAGCCAAGGAGCTGGATATAGGATTTGAGCCTATTTAATTCGATGAATATTATTACCTTCACAAGATGATCAATTTCCTCTCAGTTTAAATATGATTGGTAATGGATGCTTTCAAAGCAGGTCCAATTAGATCAGCAGCCATATATAGATTAGGTATCAGGCATGTAGTCACACGGATCAATTCAAGTATTAAAATGTAGCAAGAGCCAGTCGATTATATTAGATAGTCTGCATCACTACAAGAAATACCGCATTTCGGGAAAAGCACACACCAGCGCCGCCCCAAGCCGCTAACATGATTCACATGCATCGCCCTAACCAGCTCTCGATTGGGGCACGTTGTCGGCCACATAACTGCGGCTGAAGAAGGAGGCCAGGAAAGAACAATTTCGCGTTTCAATAGCTGAAAATTCGAACCGACCGCGATGAAGTTGCCGAGACTTACAAAGAGCATCGTGCCAGCAAAAACAAGTACAAAGTTCGCTGAAATAAGGAAACACTAACCTGAAGGAAGCGATCAGAAGGCGTCTAAAAACATGAAGGTATTGTAAGCATGGACAAAACAACAAAATTGTTTGACATATAAAGCGAGCTTACCATCAAAGGCATCGGCAAACAGAACATTTCGGAAGACCAGCAAAGCACAGAGGTTGTATATTGGTGGCTGATGCAGTCGGACAGACCGTTGAGACGGCAGCACTGCGGCAAGCCACGCTGCTCCGCCAATAAGGCCTGATCGGGAGGCCGGCTCGTCCGTATTCGACACAATAATATGACAATCACCGGACAAGTCTATAAACGACTTCCGTAACATTTAAAATAAGTTTTCTTTCCGAGATTGATTTATACCTGCCAGAGCCGTTCGCGTGCGGCGTCTGTCAGCAGCTGGTGTGATGCTACAAATAGGAAGCTCGCTGCGCAATACCACCAGCGTCTCGTCAATGGTGCTGTTGCGTTCTGACGCAGCTTCGGCTCCGCAGAACCCAACATCCGGAGAACTCCTGGTAGCCAAAACGACAGCAGCAGTGGCTGGCAGCTGCTACCGTCCCCAATGGTCCGTCACGACTGCATCCAAGCCACCAATATACAACCTCTGTGCTCATCGCTGGTCTTCCAGAAATGTTCTGTTGACGATACCTTGATGGTAGAGCCTGTTTGATATGTCAAACAATGGTGTCATGCTTTGTCCATGCTTACAATATCTTCATGTTTGTATGCGCCTTCGATCGTTTCCTTCAAATTATAAAGCTTCCCTACTTCACAGCGAACTTGACCTGTTTCTTCTGGCACAGATGCTCTCTGTAAGTCTCGGTAACTTCATCAGCGGTCGGTTCGAATATTGAAGCTATTGGAACATGAAATTCGTCCGCTTCCCTGGCCTCCGTCTCTTAAACCGCAGCATCATAATTCGACCGACAACGGCATGTATGACGGCAAGCTGGGTGCGAGCTTCATTTTCCCGAAAACGGTATTCTCCTAGCTAGTGATAGCAAGACTAATCTAAATATAATCGACTGTCTCTTGCATACATTTTAATACTGAATTTTTCCGCAGTACTACATGCCTACATACCTAATCTATATATGGCTAGCTCATCCTAATTGGACCTGCTTGAAAGCAACAAATCATATTTAAAACGCAAGCAGAAAATCTAGATCATCTTATGAAGGTAAATGTTCATTCATCGAATTCATAATAGGCTCAAATCCAATCCAGCTCCTTTGGCAAAAGCTTCTGTCATAAGCGACGTAGCGGACACGATACGACTGTGTCATGCGCGCCATCTATTATCATCTTTTAAGCCAAACATCCCTGTCTTCAAGGTACTTTCCGGGTTAATCTATATTTCAAGGAGTCAAAAATGTTTTAATTGTCAGATTGAATGGTTTAATGTTCGGAGCCCTTTCAATACATTAGGTGCATTTATGGTCCGTGAGATATAAAACATCAAAATTTGGCAAACCGAAGAATCCAAACGGCTTCGCGGGCAAATATTTTCGAATTCTAAATTTTCGACCAAAAACGTGATCAGCGGCCATCAATACATAAAAAACACCCGGTAATCAAAGATCCTGTAAAAAGTGGTGATCACGACATGGCCAATATATATATATATATATATATATATATATATATATATATATATATATATATATATATATATATACAATTCAGCTATTTCAAGAATTGATATTCACTGTGCATGTGCAATGGCTCTTTGAACAGAAAGCTGAAAAAAGAAGGTAAAGTATAATGTAGGAGCTTGGGTAAGTTAAGTTTTTATCGACCGACGTACTTGAGTTTGATTTGCATTGCATATTAACCCTCGCCCCACCGGGGGCCATCGATGGCGCCCCCTAAGGTTTTTCCGGGATAGCAGAAAAACGACGAGGCGCAGCACCGCGGTTGAGGGCTATACCTCTCACTGCATCATTTTCCCATCATCCCTGAAATTTTTTACCCCGGGTCACCCAAGGTCAGGTCACCAGACGAGGTCAACCAAGGTCACCTCACTTCAACTTTAGAGCTCTGTAAGAGCTACATTTCAAAGTCGATCGATTTGAAACTTCCTACACTTCATGACCCCTCCAGGGTCTACAAGGTGTATATCCGGGATTTTTCGATTTCGTGCCCTGAGGTCAGGTCACGAGGCGACCTCTCCCATTGGAAAAGCATGGGGAAAAGCTGTTTCATGATATAAAAGCCACAAAAATCATTGCAAATACTCAGACTGCTCAGAACAGCGTTTTTGGACACCCTTTCACGGATTCCAGGGGTCATATTTGCCCTTTGACTTTTCCAAGGTCTACCAAGGTCACCAGAGGTCAAAAACAGTATTTTGACAATAACTTTTGACCTAATTAAGCTAGAGCGGTGAAACAAACACCATCGTGTTTGTCTTGTCACTGGCTTTCATTTGATATACGGCAAGGTCACTTTTTGACCTTTCGTGACCTCAGGTCATATTAGGTCACGAGGTGACCTCTGGAGGTCAAACCACTGGCGGGAGGTCTTTACGTTCCACATAGCGGAAAAAGTACTGGCAATTACCTATCAAATGTACTTTACCAGGCCTCAATAGCTCTGATGACATAAGAGTTATGCCCAGTTTGCTTAATCATTGCATATTTGAGTGAAAATAGCCAATCTTGACCTAATTTGACCTCTGGAGGTCAAACCATTGACCTGAGCACTAAAACATGTGAAGTAATTTCTTACTGAATTCACGCGGGCTTTCTATTGCACTTTGCAGATTTGCGCTAACGCCCATATTTTCGGAGTTAGAGGGGGGCCATCGATGACCCCCGGTGGGGCGAAGGTGGCGCCGGACCCCCGGTGGGGCGCGGGTTAAGATCTCGATTATTGGCAAAATCACCGGCTGAGGCGATGTGCCTCGCTCCAGCGCACCAGCTTATGGACACTTCTGCTCGGTTTGTGAGCTTTCCTTCGCTTCATGCCACACGAACTCGTCGTCTTTTAGTGAGAAATTTTCTCTTGTGAAGCGAAGCGCAAAAAATAGCTGAGTATTGCTGCTTGGAAAAAATGCCGAATTACTTAATCAAACCTGTCATTACTTAACCATTACTTGTCAAAACTAACCAGCCCTGCGCAGTCCTCATTATGTGGATTATCAACTTTCTTGGCAGGTAGTTTTTATACTGCTACCGTGTGCGTTTGTGAGACAGCAGCCATAGCTGGACGGCGTGCACCTGGTGCAATGGCGCACACGTGCGTAGGACCAACACATTCCTTGTGAGTCAGTTACCTCCGTTAGCACGGCTGCAAGGAAACCGATGCCCCCACGCCAATTAACGGGCTGCTATTTGGCACCGACTCGTTTTCGTACTGCCGTGTCATTGGCCCTTGTGCGCGATTTGTGCGTCGCTGCGTGCACGCGCAGTCTGCACTGGGTGTGCTGGCCTTCAACTGACTCCACTATCAGTCTGTACGGGAAACTGGCGCAGGCTAATGGCGAGTTCTAGTCACTGTCCTCACAACCAAATCCAGAGCAGATTGGGGATGCCGCAGTGGTTTTGCCCGGAAACTCGTCTCGGTTTCCTCACATCGGAGCGCCTTTGTTTTTCTGGTTGACGGGGGCTGAGGTCGATTCTGCGCCCTTTGTGTGAATCATACCTGGAGCTACCCGTTGGAAGAATCGAGTTCAGCCATTTCCATGGCGCGCTGTGATAGGTCAAATAGAGATCGGCTTTCGGCAAGGCCCAGGGAGCTGCTCAAAAGAAACGGAATGTTCTCTTTACAATCTGAATGAGTCGTGCAGACTGTTTGTCTGGACAGATGAAACAAACGGCTACTGTTAAATAATGATAGAGCTCGTAACCCGGTCGCGACTCTGAATTTATTCCTTTTCTAACACTGAGAACAATGGCGGTGAAAAGCTTAGTTCCTTTCACTCGCGTCGGAATGTTCTGGTTTGTAATTCTACCCTTTGTCGGTCAGAGCGAAGCTTGTGAAAAGATGCCGATGGCCTCTTCTCGTATTTGTCTTATTGTGATCGGGTATCGATTTACATATGTACTTAAACCTAAGCTCCATAAGCGTAGCTTTGATGATATTATTTACTTCATTTCCTCTTGAGTTCTTTCTTTGCATAAACGGGGTCGTTTCGAAAATATGTCAAGTCCAAAGCTTGGATAAATCTAAAAAAACACCGATGTGTAGAGGACCCAGATGTGCCTCTGACCAGAGGCAGTATATGTTCAGTGGATCGGCACCCGGCGGATGGCACTGTTGCTGCTGATGCACAGGCAATGGCGGCTCCATGGAGGAGAGTTCTGGAACAATGGGGAATGGGAGGCGGCCAAAATCGTCGTGTCGCGTAGTAGCGTCCGGAACTGCAGTTTTCTCGGATGATTGATTGCATATGTGTTTTTGCCCACCTTTGCTTGGGGATACACATTTTCACCCAATGCTGTAAATCCCCCTACCCAGAAAGAAGTTTCGTGGGAGTAGACTGTGGCCGGCACGCAGACATGCCACCTCCACTCCTCTCTGACGATCCCCGGACGGTATCTTAGTCTCAGGTGGGCCACCCAGTGTATAGGCCTCTGAGAGCTGGGTTCACCCTGTTCGTGGCAGTGAGCATTGGTCGAGTTTCAATTTCGTGGGAGGGGGGGGCTCCAATGCCGTGCTAGAGGGACCACCTACAGCGGGTGTACAGGGAGGACCACCATTTCCGCGTCGGCGGACACCGCCAGACCGGTGCCGGCCCAGCCGCGGTCCTGGTGGAGCCGCCGTCTCTGCCGTTCTGTCAGCATCGGCTGGAGAGAGCCTCCAGGAAGATCCCTACTCTGGTGCTGCACCGGAACAGTTGCAAGTTATTGCCGCCGATTGTGCAAGGACATTACATCAGCCTTTCGTGGGAGTGGACCTCAGACAGCCGGGTACCGTGCACCAGGCCTGCCGCTGCTCCGAGTTGGAGGTCACTACCCCCGCCCTCGAGCCACCAGACGAGCAGTCCCATAGTCTGGGAGCTCAAACTCAGACGAGTCTCCAATGTAGCCTGGGCAATCTCCTCTTCGTCAGGCGCTGCCTCTTCGAACGCCAGAGAACTCCCAACCGAAAGCATGCAAGCCATCTCATTAGTTAAAACGTGCCAGCAATTATATCGAATGAGGATATTGGAAGCGGGGCCGGCCTGGAGCAGACAAAGGGGCCGGAAGACTTAGCAGGAGAATAGGCAATGGAAAACCACTGGCAGATTCAAACAAAGGCGTTTGGGGTTAAGGGAAAATAACCAAAATACTGCAAACCCGTGTTTTTTAAGAAAATTGAAAATCGGGTATATTGATGCTGGTACTTCCTTTGTTCCCCAATCTCCTCCCTGGATTCGTTACTGCAGAACTCCCTTGGCTCATTTCTCATTCCTTACCATAATCGGAAAAGGTGTAGATAATATTGGAGTGTTCTCCATAATCGGAAAGTATTTTGATATCGTCCGGAAGTATTTTGGTGCGGAAAGTGTTAGGCCAAGTAGAAACACGACATCATTCCTCGCATGGCCTTGGTTAAGATATGTGACAGTTCTATTATGGTACGGGGTACTTCCTTTATCATTTGCAGAAATGCCAAATCAATAAACCATGTTTCCACATCGAGGACAAGACAGCCATGCTAAGCCTGCATAACAGAAGCTTCTGACGTCATCAGAAGTGTTTTGCTGCTGCCAAATCTGTTCTAATGCCGTCAAAAGTGTTCTGATACCGTCGCACGTGGTCTGTATTCCAACCAATAACAGGGCGCTGTTCCCCCTGCAGGGCGACTCAGGCGGACCTCTGATGAAGCTGCCGGCTCCCGTCGTCCAGGTGGGCATCGTGTCCTGGGGCATCGGCTGTGGCAAGGGCGACTATCCCGGCGTCTACACCCGCGTGTCCAAGGTTCGCGACTGGATCGACCGTAACAGGAGCAAGTACTAAAGCCCGCGGCGCTAGTTTGTTTGCTGCTGCCGATGCCACTGGTGGCGGTCGTGGCGTCGGAGGCGTATCGTCTTGCTTCGGTCCCAGAGCGCGCGCACAACGCCAGCACCGCCCGTACACATGCTGCTGCTGGCGCCAGTGCCGGTGCCGATGGCGTGAAGCACATGAGAACGGCGGCGTATGCTCTCTCGGCATCACTTTCGAACAGTCCGTCTCAGCGGAGAATCAGTGGAGGGCAGGCACACGTCAAAAACGTTAAAATTCAGAGGACATGTCTGAGCCTGGTGGTGTGATCAGAGCCGTGTGCGAAGAATGGGTGCAGGGGTGGCACATCTGGTCTTTATACTGCGGACTGGACGAGATCACCGGGAGGTGGCACGACGCCGGGTCTGCAGCGGAGTGGCAGGCTTCACAGGCCCGGTGGTGCAGAGAGTAAGGTGTGATATTCTCTCATACGAGTCTTCATGTTTCTCAGGAGACATTGCGAGTGAATTTGTGCACACTGTCTTTCTCGAAACGAAGCGGGCCGCTCAACAGACTCTGACATTTTATTTGACTCAGCAAAATCTTGTTCCGTAGACTCGTGTCCTCACTGAATATAGCGACACACTCGCTAAAACGGCGCGCCATTGTTAAAATACCTGGTGGCCGAATAAAGTCCTGAGGGAATGCCGGTAACCTACGCAACTAAGCCAGACCTCGTGCGGACAACAGACGGCATGTGGTTCCCTGCGGCGTTCCACGCACGCAAGGGATATCAATACGGTGTTGCATACTGCTAAATGGTTGTGCGCATTTTGTAAGTGATTGTGCTGCGCAAGATGCACCTACCCGCCACACTGGTGTCTCATGCATGTAGAAAGGGAAGCTTATGTATAATTAAGAGTTTGTCACGCCATTTCGATATTAATGGTACGCAATATTGGCCTGCTGAATCAAGGTCAAGGGCATAGTTAAGCATTCATTACTGCGGTGTTTGCGAGGGCATAATTTTAAGAGAAAATGTACAGTTTGTGAATATACATGAATTCTACGTTTTACACACCGGTCACACGAGTTCATAAGGATATAGGTCCAAGAAGCGTTAGAAATAATGTGGGAGGATTAAAACGAACACGTTTGAGTAAATAAAAAACAATGAGTCGTTTTCTCGGGCCGGATATACCTGCGTATAATATCGTATGCAGTGTCTGTCACATTTGTTTTTTTGTGGAAATACACAATCCTATCATCATTATCGATTCCGTTAAACATGTTACACTTCAAATTTTCTACCAAACTAGAGCGCTCGGGATTTTTCAAAACCTTCGACAGCTGGACTTGAGCACAGAAAAAACGCGTTTTAGTTGACCTAGTTCGCATCTTATTGGGAACATGGGTTCGCATAAAAAGCGAACTGACAATACATATGCGTACCCTTTCAAAGCTTTCAACCTGTCCATAAATCGAGCAGAATTTCAGAAGCACGCCAATGTCCGGCCAGAAGGCGGGTATCATCATTATCAGCATCATCATCATCATCATCATCATCATCATCATCATCATCATCATCATCATCATCATCATCATCATCATCATCATCATCATCATCATCATCATCATCATCATCATCATCATCATCATCATCATCATCATCATTGGTGTTTTGGGGCGTGTCGACGGCTATGGCCATTTAGCCCGGCAGCCAGGCCTCCGCCGTGACCATGCCACGCACGGTGCGAACGTCCCATCACCGCCTTGTATCTCTCTATGAACAATATTCAAATTAAAAAACCTTCTGATGCGAAATATTTTGCGGCTGAAGCAATAAAATGGTTCAAAGTACGGTCCAATTAAATGGTGTGCAATAGATTAAGCCGAGTCGGAAACAACGCACTCCCAACACAATTTGTCAATCCGTTATAACAATGACCCTGATAAGTTCACCATGTCCCACAGAACCCTTCAGATAGTCTACTTCACTCGCTTGTATCTTCCAAACCCACCTATAATCCGGGGAACTCGGCTTAAACCGGGTGAGGGCGGAAACCGGTAAAGCCAACAAATCACGTGCTATCGTGTCACGGCGCTGTCAACCGCCAGTCAGCCAGACCCCTGACACCAAAACACGATGAAGTGCTTCCATTACTAGAAGTCAACTTGTTTGCGAGGTTATCGCCTTTCCACGCGAGGACGACTAGTTACCGAGCTGGCGAGCAGCGCCCGCGAGTTCTATCTTTACATACATGGATCACGTTTCACATATGATAGACCCGGCCAGTCCCGATCACCTCCCTACTGAAGAACTTATATCGTCGAAAGCAGGCCCTTTCCATCGAATAAAGTTGGGACCTTCCAGCCCCTAGCCGTTCAATCAAACTTCGTAGTCCTCCATAACAACCCCGCCTCCCCCGTCGTCACGCTCTTTTGACGGATATGGGTGAAAATCACGCCGCAATGCAGGTTATTTCAAACATGGGTGGAAATCAGGGGGATTGGGGTCAGGCTTCACCTGGATGTTTGGTCTCCCATAGGCTTTGTATTGTCATGCCAATGTTAACTCATTCAGGACCCCCTCAAGTGGGGTGGGGGGGGGGGTCAAGTGCCCCTTTGCCTCCTGGACCTGCCTATGCATCGAGGATTTTAATAGTCCTTGCAATTTCGTAGACGTTTTCTGTCGCACTGAATAATTTTTAGCAGCCAAGGCCTGTTGCAATCACTGATTGGCGAGTTGGTGGGAGTTTCCACTCCTAGAGTCATCCTTTAAATATGGCGACTATCTTACGATTAACAATTAAAGATTAGCGAGTTGGTGGGAGTTTCCACTCCTCGAGTCATCCTTTAAATATGGCGACTATCTTACGATTAACAATTAAAGATTAGCGAGTTGGTGGGAGTTTCCACTCCTTGAGTCATCCTTTAAATATGGCGACTATCTTACGATTAACAATTAAAGATTAGCACGCCTAATCATTCGCCCTTATCTGAGTGAGAAGAAAAAGCTCAACATAACAAGTTTGCGCATCTCTGTAAGCTAAAATCACAACTCCGACCCTCGGTGACATTTATTACACATTAACTGCCAATACACTGTGTAAACATATTAGTGTCTGGTAGGCGGCTTCATGGCATGGCCTATGTAAACAATTTCCCTGGGAACTAGGCCGAGGTTGGACACCCTGGCTCCATCCTACGCCAAAACACACTAACCATCCCTGGAGGTTTCTGACGAATGCGAGGCCCTTCTGTTTTAGGATTCGCTCCATGCATTGCCTTCATCGCCCAGTCGAAGTTAAAGGGAATGTGGCACCTTGGTCGAATCCAGGAATTTAGTGTAATAAGGGGTATTTTTAGCCGAAAACCATGAAAACATTCATTATTTCTCGGAAAAGTGTACAATGAGGTCAATATTTTTTCTAAATGCTCCTCTAGGGTGAAAAATAAGCCTTTTCCTGTGGATGACGTCATAATCTGGCAACTACTGCCATATTCAATAGATTTCAAGGGCTTCAATTGGCTGATTATTCACTGTGACGTCAGCGCTGTCGTCATACCAAAAGCTGACAGCTGTGGCCATCTGGCTGGGGTGGATTTGGGGTATATTTCAGGTAGTTGTATCTCCACGGGAATTTTGAGTTTCAAGACAATTGATATATTGAGTACCGGGTTTTCCCGCATGCTTTACAACTTGGCAACTCAGTTAAAATCACATTATAAAGGCGCCACAATCCCTTTAATCCTGGTCTTGACACTTTTTATCCTCTTTTTAACGTACTGGTAAAGGAGCCCGAACAACTCTTTTTTAGAAATGCACATAGCAGATGGCGTAGACATGCATTAACATAACCGGCAGACAGGAGCAGCCGATTAGGCATCCTTCTGACAGAGGGACGGTGACTCGAGAACGTTCCAGAGCAGGTTACCGAGCAAATCCTTCCTTTCTTCCCGAATTCCTCCACGTCATTATCTTCGCCGATCATTAACGCACTTCCCTCGTTGGCTCAGACTGGCTAGGTGTGGTTCTACCTAGCCCAGTCCGACGACTTTACTTTATGACGTCATCACTTGGGGAGCACCGATAACGAAAAAGAAGTTCGAAACCAGTGTGTGTTGACACGTTTGGAGGAGTCACTTGCAGTGTCGCACATCAAAGGCAGTGTGGCGGGGTAGCCGCCCTAGAAAGAAGATGACGTAACCGCATGCTATCGATAACGCGAGAGACATCAACGCGGCGGAGGGGGATAGGACGGAATGGAGAACAGTGAGGAATGGGGGATAGTGAAACATGACGTCCTCCAAAATAATACATTGAAGGCAATAAAAGAGATAGAGGTTAGCAATCAGTAGAGCAACCAATCAAGAACAGCAAGCAGTGAAAAGTGGAAAAGCAGAGGAATCAGCATCAAGGCCACTAACATCTTCATCGATGAAAGCAACGATGAGGAGGAAATTGGGAAATAAATACCCATACTGTAGGGCCGTCATGGAAAACTTCCGCGACAGTAACCCGCCAGACAGACAAGCACAATGCACTTTTTGTGTTAGTTACATTTTCGGTTAAAAAAACAGAAACGGAACGATGATAAAGCACAACATTTGGTTTTTCAAGAAACATTCTCAGAAAAATTTTCTACCTGGATACCCTGTAAGACGCAGTTCTCCCAAAGTTAAGTCGAACTATATTCCACACTAGGGGATACAGATACAAACTGACTCCACTTGTTCATATCTTGTAAAGAAACTGAGCATAGTTTCATGGAGATTGTAAGTGCCTGAAAACTGGAGCACATACCTTAAGCTGATATTTGTCTTCGCCTGAGGTGCTTACTCGCTGCCTGGGTCAGGTGATCAATTGCGTTCATAATCCATGACAACTTATGTAAATATCTCGTAAATTTGAAACGAGGAAATACCTATCCTAGAATGCCATTGAAAACCCCGTAATTTGGTCCCACGGGTGAGGAATGACAGCCTGCCTACCTATTAAAATGACAGTGGTTTATTTATACAGGATTTTTTTACCGAGCGGGTTAATAAAAAAACGGGACCAAGAATCTGATGGGACCCTGAACCTTTTCTGTTTTGGAAGTCGCTACTATTTTTATGCGTGCCTACTTCAGCTTTCCCAAATGTGTGGCTTTCTATCGAATCCTACGGAGAAACCTTCCAGACTTCCCACTCATTTCTCGTTTGGAATAATCTCGGACATCTTCTATTTCTATTTCCTGTTAGATCCAGGGTACTTCTTTTCGAAAACGAGCATGTAACCTTTCATCCAACGAACGGTCTGTTTCTGCACAGTATGATAATAAGACTGATTGATTTGCAAAGGTTTATTAAAAGCCTTACCTCAGCTATGACCAAGTAAAAAATGATTAATCACTGAATGACGATCATAGAGCAAAGCCAAAGCCATTAATTAATCGCCAGAAATCCCAACTGGCTAGCTCTTTGCTAAAAGAGTATGGACTAACTTCGGACTGCATCACCTGTTTAACACCCGTTTAATCACCAGCACTATTATTACCAAGTGCCTTACGCATATGCAGATTCAATGTACACTGTACACGTAGTGAGAAAGCATGCACTTGCAAAATTGATTCAAACACTTCTTGTCTTCGTCCTTTGATTCGGCCAAAAATCTGACTGAATTCGCAAAATATTAATCATAAGATAAGTGGATAAATACGAGACTAAAACTAGAACACTCCCATAGTAAAAGATGCAAGAACGCGCCAAGATAGGATTACATCTGGTGAACCATACAAAGCAGCAGTTTAAATCAAAGCCAGGCGTCACAACTTATTCTTACTCCAGATAAGAGATTCAATCACACGACACAAGATACAAAAAGCTCGTATAAGATCAGACATATACACCACAAGCAAGGAGAACAACAACACACACACACACACACACAAATTCACAATAGCACAACAAAAGTCCAGCCAGGCGACTTGTTACAAACTCTGACCACAGTGCCACTCACGGTGAGTAGGTACTCACGCACCGGCGTTTGACCACCTCTAACCACAGTGCCACTCACGGTGAGTAAGTACTCACGCACCGGCGTTTGACCACCTCTAGGCTACAGCGCCAGGCGGTACAGACGGCAGCAGGCTAGGTGTCGAACCTGGACACCTTCAGCTGCTGCAGGTTATTCCGCGCTGCAACGGAGCAATGAGAAGGGTCACTAGACACGAACAGGAAAACAGATAACGGATAAACACATGACGGGTCGTTAAACTGACTGATAAGGTTTCTAACTAAAGCATGTCTACTTGACCAGGTGACGTACGATCTGTCTAACACAGATCGCGCCTGTCCTATGGTGTTAAACAATCTAGAATAGAATATTTCAGTCTAAAAATAATATATATATATATACATCGATTTTTAGAAATCGAATAAACGTGTATTCTCCCGCATTCCTTTCATCAAAAGAGGCATTTATGATACAATAAGATGGTAAACAATAAGACTAGGTGACTTTAAAATCGACAGAAAATGAGACTGCAAAACAGCAGTTTGTGTGACAGCCGTAGAGTTGAAAAAAATATTAGAAAGTGTTTATCACATTTTTCATTTACAAAGCTCGCCACATCTTTCACAACCAATACCCCGGCGTCGTGCCTGAACCACGCACTATATACCCTACGCTGAAGGCCGCATTAAAAAGACATAATCCTGCTAACGTCCCAGACACCCCGGCGCTACTCACGGTCGAAGTAGGTGGTGTCTGTGGCGTCGTCGGGTGCAGGCACGAACGGACCAGGGTGTTCCAGCAATCCCGCCCAGTCCAGCGGCGTAAACAGCGACATCTGCCGCACCCGCACCAGCGCGGGCCGCTCGGCCGGCTCGAAACAGAGCAGCTCCTCCACGGCGGAGACGGCAGGCAGCGAGAGCGACTCGGACTGGCCTGGCCACGGGATGTCTGCCCAAGAAGCGGGGGGCCGTCTCTAACCTCCTCTCGCCCGTTTCTGGTCACAGTTTTTGCATGCGTTTTCGTCCGTGTTTGGGGTATATACAATAAAGCTGTGGGACAACACTATGCTCGTACTTATGGCTGAGTTCATAACCATTAAGCTTTATGCCTAATATAGGCAGTACGACTGTAAAGAACAACGGAAGAAGGATGAGTCGAAGTGAGGGGAAACATATTCCCTTTGCGCGTCATGACGCACACAGAAAACTCGAAAAAGGTGAATAGTGTTGCACAACGAGAAAGATGAACAGCTCATACTTCAGGGCAGGCTACAGATAGTGTTGTCGCTGGTAGATAGATAAACGTGCTTCCTACTGGCATGGGGGCTTTGCTGTTTTGGGGCCATCAAAACTGCTGGAACAGCGTCTAACGAAGCACCCAGGCACGCTGAGATGCTTAAATAAAACCATACATCTTCAAAATGTGTCATGTGTAAGTGCCACAACTGACTCTAGTCGATTAGTGCTGCAGGGCACAAATAGCAGAACATGTTCATACAACAACGAAGAAAAAGTTGCCATTTGCATAGATATTCACCCATTTTCCCCAAATCGGGTATCGGGGGACATTTCATCTTTACAGGTTTGCATGGACTTGGAAACCATGCATCCCACGACGTTAAAACCGGCAAGGCTTGATAGATGTGAGCGCCATCTATAACATATCTGCTGTTGTACCACATTGCAACTATGGGTGGACCGTGCGGTGAGGTGAAAGTTTGTCATCAAAAAAGCTTTATGGGGACATTTTATGTCGTTGAAATTAGGTTATGGTGGACTTAATTTTTTCTGATTGTTAACGTTTCCGGGGACATTTCTACGCTGGAAAAACCTATTTATGGTGGTCTCTAATTTTCTTACCAAGTACGTTTCCAGGGACATTTAAACGTTCTTAATATTAAGTTATGGTGGACCAAGTTAATATTCTAATCATTGCCAGGGTGGCATGAATTTTTACTGTAATCGGATGGTAGGAGCACCACACTGTTATAAAGGCTTACTTACCTGAAGGTAAGGTAGATAAGGACAAATGTGGCTCTTATCAATGATGTGAGCATGTGAACCAAATGCCGCGTTTCATATGACTGGTCATTTTGTACCTGGCAGACATTTATCAAGTAATTTCGACCGCACAAATCACCGATCTCATGGTAAATTTACACGTGCAATGACGGGGAAGGGCAGGTATCCGCCTTTCCTCGGTTTTTTCGGAGGTATAATAAAACGGCCGCGCGTAGCTCCAGCGTAATTTGTACACCTTCTCGCTGATCATTTGTACAACTTGAACTAGGTGTGCTATGGTACACCTAGTGCTGCGGTATAGTAAGGTGCAGTGAGTGCTGGTTTGGGTAGACACGTGCTTTTATTTTTTAACCCTCGCCCCACAGGGGGCCATCGATGTCCCCCTAAGGTTTTTTCCGGGATAGCAGGAAAATGACGAAGTGCAGCACCTCGGTCGAGAGCTTTACCTCTCACCCCATCATTTTCCCACCATCCCTGAAATTTTTTTACCCCGGGTCACCCAAGGTCAGGTCACTAGGCGAGGTCAACCAAGGTCACCTCACTTCAACTTCTGAGCTCTATAAGAGCTACGGTTCGAACTCGATAGATTTGAAACTTCCTACACTTTGTGACCCCTTCAGGGTCTACAAGATGTATGTCCGGGATTTTTTGATTTTGTGACCTGAGGCCAGGTCACGAGGTGACCTCTCCCATTGAAAAAACGTGGGGAAAAGCTATCTTATGATCTAAAAGTCACAAAAAACGATTGAAAATATTTGGATTGCTCAGAAAAGCATTCTTGAACACCTTTTCACGGATCCCAGGGGCCATATTTGCCCTTTGACCTCTCTAAGGTCATCCAAGGTCACCAGGGTCAAAAACAGTATTTTGAAAACAACTTTTGACCTAATTAAGCTAGAGCGCTAAATCAAACACCATTGTGTATGTCACATCACTGGCTTTCATTTGATATACGGCAAGGTCACTTTTAAGCTTTCGTGGCCTTAGGTCATATTAGGTCACGAGGTGACCTCTGGTGGTCAAACCAGTGACGGGGAGGCCATTACGTTTCACATAGCAGAAAAAGTGCTGGCATTTTTCTACCAAATATACTTTAGCAGATATCAATAGCTCTAATGGCATAAGAGTTATGCTCAGATTTCTAAAGCATTGCATATTTGAGTGAAAATAGCCTAATGTGACCTAACTTGACCTCTGTAGGTCAAACCATTGACCTGAGTGCTTAAAAATGCAAAAATGAACTCTAGCTTTCCTTGACACAGAGATTGTTAGGAATGCTGAAGTTAAATTCAAAGTATATCGAAAGCCAACGAACAAGGAATGCTATGTATGTACATTATTACTCAGGTCACAGTGATAGGCCTTCCGTTTTTGTACTGATGAATACCTGCAAGAAGAGATAGAACATATTATGACCTCGTTCACGAAACGAAAATATCCAAGAGGATTTCTGATAAATATGAAGAAGAAAGCTCTAGATATAAGAAAACGATCCGCGAAATCCAACAAAAGGAACAGATACGATGTGTTACGATACCTTACTCCAAACCAGCTGAAATTATTGCAAACAAACTTGAAGAAACGGGTTGCAAAGAAGCATTTTGTTCCGGAAAAAACTGAGCAGCATCTTAGCGAAAAAAGAAAGGTCCGATGACCCAGAACCAAAAAGTGTAGTGTATCAGTTGCCGTGCGGGTCGTGCACGAAATCGTACATAGGTGAAACAGGAAGGGGTCTAAAAACAAGATTAAAATAACATAGAAGAGACCTTCGAAACAAAACAGGAAGGGGTCTAAAAACAAGATTAAAATAACATAGAAGAGACCTTCGAAACAATCCAGAATTCAGTGAATTTGTCATACATTCCATGAAAACAAATCATCTACCAAACTGGGATAGAGCTAAAATTATAGCAGTTTGTAAAAACAAAGATAATAGGAGAGCTACTGAAGCAGCACATATAGCTAAAAATGATACTTTTAACCTTAGGCCAGGCTTCATGAAATGGGCAAAATCTGCGGCTGTATTAGGAGTTGGTTAAGCTTTCTGGCGACATTGAACTGAACCCTGGACCGCCCAATGCCTATAAGCATGTCTCGCTATCACTTCAAAATGTCCAAAGCGTTAAAAATAAACTGGGCGATTTACGTCAAGCAGGCCCAGCTTTGGAGAAAGTCAACATCATAGCCCTGACGGAGACGTGGCTGAACGAAACAGTCGATTCTTCGGAGATTGGCTCGGCTCTGCCCAACCACATCCTCATTCGACGCGATCGGAGCAACCGCGTTGGGGAGGAGTGGCTTGTCTTATTGACAGCTCCCTGCAACCAGTGAGGCGACAGTCACTCGAGCCGGAAAGAGCAGAAATGCTGGTCGTCGAGGTGAAAACCAGCCCGCCGCTCCTCTTGGCTGTCTGCTACTGCCCGCCAGATGACATAAATGCATTGAATTCTGTGATGAAGGCTATATCAGATTTAGTCGATGCTACGCCAACCAAGTCGGTCTTGATTGTGGGTGATTTTAATGTACCTGACATAACATGGCAAGAGGATGACGGAATTATTGTTCCCATCTTAGCTCGAAGGTCTCGTCGAGCTGAAGAATTTTTGGAGAAATATCATGCCGCCGGACTGGCTCAGTTTGTTGATCAGCCGACTCGGGGAACCAGCTACTTAGACTTGGTGCTGGGTAAACATCTAGATGTGAGAAGTGTTGTTAGCTCAGGTCTAATTCCATCTGATCATAAAGAAGTAGCCTGCGAAATTAAATTTTTCCGCAAACCGCCTCTGGAAGTCACCCGCAAGTCCGCTCTCAACTACAAGCGGGCGGACTGGGAAGGTCTGCGCCGTAGCCTCTCACTTCTTCCCTGGAACGTGCTAGATGGATCACCGGTGGATGACGCGGTCGCCACTTTCTACGACTTCTTTGACTCGGCGATTCGCCATCATATACCGATAGTGACTCCTCGACGGCAACATGCTCCATGGTTCGATCGTGAGCTTCGCTCGGCTCTAGTCGAGAAGGAGGCAGCCCACCGAAGACTCAAGAGAAATCGATCACCGGAAAATGAGCAGAGTTTTAGTGACAAACGGAGAGTGTTTAAAAACATGACTAATACTAAATATCATGATTACCTGAAAGGTCTGGTCAGTGATTTAAAAACCAACCCGAAAAGGTTTTGGAGCTTCCAGAAATGTATTAAGGGTAAACTCACTGCAATGCCTTTATTAATGGATGGCACTAGAAGGACTGAGCATGACCGTGATAAAGCTGAACTGCTGAACCGCACTTTTGCTAGTAAATTCTCGGATCCTAGTTTTAGAGTGCTGCCGTACACACCTGAATACCATGTAGATAGTCTTACTTCGTTTTATGTTTCTGACGACATTGTCCGATCGTTGTTACTTAGTACTAACCGACACAAAGCGTGTGGTCCTGATAATGTCAGTGCTCGAATCATACATGAATGTGCAAACGAGCTTACGGTACCCATTGCCAAGTTGTGCCGACTCTCATTGGAACAGGGCGTGTTCCCATCCCAGTGGAAACGAGCGAATATCGTTCCCATACATAAAAAAGGGTCAAAGTCGTGTCCCTCAAACTATCGAGCTGTGTCACTTTTACCTCTGTTTAGCAAGATTTTAGAGCGAGTTACTTACATTACATTGTTTAACCATGTTCGTCCAGTTTTATCCAGCAAACAGCATGGGTTTCTACCATCCCGTTCTTGTGCAACAAACCTTTGCACAATGCTGCACACTGCCTGGAACAACATATCCGCAGGTTCTCAAACAGACATCATTTATACTGATTATAGTTCGGCCTTCCAAAGTGTCAACCACAGTCTTTTGCTCCATAAGTTAGAGAAATCATACAAAATTACTGATAAGGCTCTACAATTGTTGAAATCATATCTGTCTGGGAGAGAGCAGCGGGTGGTTGTGAAAGGCCAGTGCTCTACATGGACGCCGGTTCTCTCAGGAACACCTGAGGGCGGGCTTTTATCACCCCTTCTTTTTTCGTGTTTTATCAACGATTTACCTAGCCTCGTTGACTGCAATTGTTTGATGTTCGCCGATGACGTTAAACTGTACAAAAGAGTGGATAGTCTGCAGGATGTGAGAACGCTGCAGGGCGAACTTGACAAGCTATGTGCGTGGTCAGCTGATTGGGGATTGACACTCAACCCATCCAAGTGCAAGGTTTTGAGAGTGACGCTTCGCAGCAAGCCGGTAGAAAGTTCATATCACATTAACCGCACTAGGCTTGATATAGTTTCCGCCATGCGTGACCTGGGTGTTAACCTGGACTCTAAACTTACCTTCGGCTATCACATAGAGGAAATTATTTCAAAAGCGAATAGGGCCTTGGGATTTCTCATCAGGTCACTCCAAACTGGAAAACACGGCAGGCCACTTCTTCAACTCGATACAAAACTGGTTATTGGCGTTTACTGTGCCCACGTTCGTTCTATACTAGAATATGGCTGTGTAGCTTGGGGAGGAGCTGCACAGACCCATCTAAAACGAATAGAAAAAATCCAACACAAATTTCTTATCTGGCTTTGCGGACGCTGCCGCATTAACAACATTTCTTTTGAATACAAAGACCTCCTTCGGCATTTTGGCCTAACTTCATTAGCTGGAAGGAGGATGCAACATGATCTTTTGTTCTTACGGAATCTTCATAACCACAAAATTGACGCGTCTTTTCTGTTAGAATGCTTTCCTCTAGCGGCTCCTTCCCGAGCCCTGCGTAACAGGATTCTCTTCCATGTGCCCCACGCTAGAGTTAGTACTGTTATGTCGGGTTTGTTTTGTAGATTGCCGAGGACCTGCAATGTGTTCTTAGATAAGTGCAGAGATGTTGATGTGTGGAACACCACAGCTGCTCAATTTCGAGCACGCGTGATTCTTTATGCGGCTAACTGCGATTGAGCAGCCTTTTTCAGCCATTTTTTATCCGTTTTACTGTGCTTTTTCTTTTATGTTGTTTCCACTGACATTGATATTTGACACCACTGTTTTATCACCATGACTTCATCTGTCATTGGGATGGTTCATGCCCGTTGATGATTGGACAATAAACTAAACTAAACTAAACTAAAGAGAGAGAAATAATAATAGTTTATATAATAATAACAAAAACAATAATGATGATAAAATAAAAATAGAACATTATTTAGAACAGTGATAAGTCTAGAATGTCTCGAAGCTTCCTTGTATACATTATAGAATAATTCAAGAAGCGTTATTAAAATATCCTCAAAAACGGTGCCTTTATAGTTCTGTCGCACGATAATTTTGCACAAAAATCTAAACGATGAAACTGCTGCATGTCTTGATGGCGGGTTCCTTATCCCTCCTACCATAGATGGTGAGGAATACATTTTTTGTCGAAACGCGTTCATCTGCCTGCTGTGTTGGTTTAAGTATTAATAGCTGTCAACCACAGTTATACACTGAAAAAGTACACCAGAAATTGGATTTTTTCTACGGTGCCAAAATCCACTCTTCTTTCCGCGAATATGTTACACCCTATATTTTTAGATTGAGAAGCGTAAAATGCCATGAAACAAGAATAATACAACCCCAACCCGTGGGTTGTGAAAATATCAACTACCAAAAAGTACGCCACTTTTAGTATTATTTCTACGGTGCCAAAATCAACTCCTCTTTCCAGCATTATTCCGCAACCCATTTTACACCGGTGTAATGCAAAAATGCATGTGTTTTGAGGGAATATTATTATACCACTGGAGTAAAAAGATTGTCAGCTAAACCGGAAGTGTGTAAACTGGAAGTGAGGGGGTAAAAATAGATTAAAACGTGAAATTCCTGGCGTAGAAAATATTTGCAAGGTGCAAAATGAGCCCGCGTTCAATATTACGTTGCTGCGGAAACGAAACACCGATTAAAAAAAACGACCCAGTTTATTCTCATGGAGCGTTTAAGGTCAGTTTAGTCTGATTAGGCTGATTAATATACACTCTGATAAACATACACAACGCAACGGAGAGTTTAAATCATTTGTTTTCATACCCACTTCTAATAATCTACATAGATACCTCTAATTTGCACTATAATCTGGAACAGTATTTAAATTGACCTTCAATCACTAAAATTATTTAGTTCCTCTTTGCACAAACATCACTATGTATATGGTTTTTGTCTTAGGCATCTGCTTTTTACACTGCCCAAATTTTTCTCTTTTATATCCGCTTATCACTACATCATTTTCGCTCATCACCGCAAATCACCTCTGAGGCGCTACACAGCGTTCTTAACACGCGCACTGAAGGGGGTCTCGGAGGCCAGCCCCACCTTTTTCCGAGGTGGCCGGAGAACCGTTCATGGCCAAAAACGATAACTTTACCTAGGCAATGGCCTCTGTGACCTGTTACTAAATCTGATTTAAACATAGGTCACCCACCATTGGTTAGCTTATACCCTGAGGAGCACCCAGTGAAAAATCGGAATATGATTCTTTTTAATTCTATATCTAAAGAGGAGTTCACAAGGTCACGAGGTCAAAACCTGACCTGAAGTCAAAGTTTTTAGTTTTCTTATCTGAACCCTTGTATCTTCTATCCAGCAATATTCATAGAAATTAATTCAGATCAGCCACTTTTAAGATACAAAATTATTTCTGATTCAATGTTCGTGTTAGCCTTGGAAATTTCATGACCTCTATCTGGTGACCTCTTTCACCTTTGGTCCTGAAAATGGGCCCAACTTGTTATTTTGTATGGAGAGCCTTGGGTAAAAGTTTGAAGGAAATCCGAGAAGTGGGTCATGTTGGACTTTTTCGTGCCTACCTGGACGATTTTTCCTAGAATGACTCATCTATGTCCCGAGAGTGGCTAACAAAAGCATCACTATTGGGGGGGGTTGAAACCACTATACTGTTCGGAAACGGATACATTCGATATTTTTGCTGGAATATGATTGGATATGCTTAATTCAAGTGAAAATATAGGTTATCACTAGCTCACCACTGTGGATCCGGGCCTCTTCTAGAAAATCCTTGACGACGTCCTGGATGCCAGACAAAGATATGTATATAAACGATTCATTCAGGCCCATTGAGGCAAATTCAACAGCTCTTTGCTATTTTCTGCACTTAGCTAGAATGATTTAGTCTTCGTTTCTTCTCCACGGCTAGACTAACTTCCACGCGTCAAGATCAACACTTTATGGGATGCAGAACTGCAATGCGGTGATTCAAGCTCAGAACTGAAGCGAAAACAAAATGGCAGCATTCCACCCACGTGTCAACTGTAGTAAACAATACCTTCTTATATCATAGAAACACACTCAAATGAAGATAAGAAGAATTAAAACATTCATTAAGCGTAGTTAAATCAGCAAATATCTCGTTTTAATCTATTGGCAGAATTGTTTCACCACAGGAGAGTAAGACTATTCTTGAGGTAGTTTGCGAGTTCCATAGAAATACTATACAGAGTACATGTACGGATAAATTTACCCCTTTGCATTTTCAGCA
This sequence comes from Lepas anatifera, assembly GCA_034440635.1. Classification (NCBI taxonomy): domain Eukaryota; kingdom Metazoa; phylum Arthropoda; class Thecostraca; family Lepadidae; genus Lepas; species Lepas anatifera. The sequence goes on along the minus strand of JAOTON010000710.1, from coordinate 663,947 downwards.
CGAATGGAACTGCCCTGTGCTAAAATAGCACAGATATTAAATTACCACACGCTTGTAATTTACACTTTTAATTCTAAAATTAAGCTAGTTGTCAGAATGAATTTACTAAGAATTCTAAACAAATGCTCGAAAATGGGATACGTTTAGGACTAGACAGATTGAAATTCTACGCTCCAGGTGTTGTTTTTTCAGTGTACACTCCTCAATCTTACAGTCAGAGTTCGAAAAATCTTCCAACTTGCCAACAATGTTGGTGACACTAGTCGATCACGTCGGTGAAAAAAATATAGGCAAGCTTGTGCACACATCAGCGTCAAAAGTTAACGCTTAGTCTGCCGATATGCTATTTAAGATTCAAAAGGACTCAGTGCTTCTGGAAGATAATTTCCCGTTGGTGCCAAGTCCCAATATTCCTGGTTAAACAAGTTTGGTTTGAAATTCCTATGGTAAGGCTGGAAAAATTCTGCTTGCAGTTCCCACCCAGACTTTTGCGGGTCTTTTGAACTGATTGCTATGTTTTTAACTCCTAGGCTGCATAGGTCCCCGTTGTGTGCCGCCCTGATAGGGTACGGGCCTCATCTGAAGTTGTGCGGGTCCCTATATTTTTCATACGCCCAACTACAAGATGGAGAGTGGCGGGAGGTGTGTGAGGGCGGTTCACGTTGGAGTGGGGAGCCCCAGGACAGCAAAAGAGCGGCCAATAGTTGGGACGAACCATCATGCAGAAGAGGGCGGCCAAAAGTAGACGAGTGCGGTCCATGTTGTAGTGGGGCGTCGATGAGTGCTCACCTTTTCTCCATTATCAGCCGCCCTTTTCCATCCCTAACTCTCCCCACTTCGACTTGAGCGACCCTCACTCACCTCCAGTCGCCCTCGGTTTTGGAGTTGGGTGCCCATATTTCATGTTTGGCCACCATTTTCAGGCCTTGGACACCCCATTGTAATATACACCGCCCTCGTGTACTTTTAGCCGCCCCTTTTATGATTTTTCGTCCCTTCTCTACCACTGGCCACTCTTTTGCAGCCCTTGGACTCCCCACTTCATGGTGGATGCCGTTACCCACCTCCGGTTGGTCTCTATTTTGTGGTTCGGAGCCTTCTATTTCAAGATTGACCACCCCTTTCAGCCCTTGGGCGGGCTACTGTTGTGTCTCTCCAGTGCATGACTGAGCCCTCCTTCTTCACCCTTCACCGCTATTTGACAGCCCTAGGCCGCCCCACTTCAACATGGACCGCGCTCACCTCTGTCTGTCCTCAACTTCGCAGTTGGGCGCCCGGTTTTGACAATTTTCCGACCCTTTTCAGCCCTAAGGTGCTCCATTGTACAAAAGATCGCACTCATCCACTCTAAGCCGCCTCTTATGTATGATTTGGCGCACCTTTTCCAGCAGTTGTTGCTCTTTAGAACCATTTGTTACTTTTGAACACCTCTACTTGTTAACCCACGCCCCACTGGGGGTCCGGCGCCACCTGCGCCCCATCGATCGGGGGCCATCGATGCCAACAATAACTTCGAAAATATGGTGGTTAGCGTAAATCTGCAAAGTGCATAAGAAAGCTCGCGTGAATTCAGTAAGAAATTACTTCACATGTTTAAGCCCTGAGGTCAATGGTTTGACCTCCAGAGGTCAAGTTAGGTCACGATAGGCTATTTTCACTCAAATATGCAATGCTTTAGAAAACTGGGCGTAACTCTTATGCCATTAGAGCTATTGAGATCTGGTTAACTACATTGGATAGCAAAATGCCAGACCTTTTCCCGCTTTCCGGAACGTAATGACCTCCCGCCAGTGGTTTGACCTCCAGAGGTCACCGCGTGACCTCATATGACCCTAGGTCACTTAAAGTCAGAAAGTGACCTTGCCGTATATCAAATGGATGCTAAGGATGAGACATACACGATGGTGCTTGATTCAGTGCTCTAGTTTAATCAGGTCAAAAGATATTGCTAAAATACTGTTTTTGACCCTGGTTGACCTTGGATGACCTCAGAGAGATCAAAGGGCAAATATGACCCCCTGGATCCGTGAAAGGGTGTCCAAGCTTTTCTGAGCAAGCCAAGCATTTGCAATCGCTTTTGTGGCTTTTAGATCATAAGACAGCTTTTTCCCATGTTTTTTTAATGGGAGAAGTCACCTCGTGACCTGATCTCAGGTCACGAAATCGAAAAAATCCCAGATATACACCTTGTAGACCCTGGCGTGGCCATGAAGTGTAGGAAGTTTCAGATCGATCGACTGAGAAACGTAGCTCCTGGTGACCTGACCGTGAGTGACCCGGGGTAAAAAAATATCAGGGATGGTGGGAAAATGATAGGGTAAAAGATTGAGACCTCAACCACGGTCCTGCGTCTCGTCGTTTTCCTTCAATCCTGAAAAAACCTTAGGGGCATCGATGGCCCCGGTGGGGCGAGGGTTAATACAATTTTTTCAAGTCGTTTCAAGTTCGGTTCTTGGAGCCGGAATCTCCCTTAAATCATCAATGGACTTGTCACGGAGACCTCGACCCCAACATCATAAACGAGCAACTCCCACAATGAATGGTTAATTAGAAGCCAAATTTTGACGTTCCCCAAAGCACAGGGACAGCTGCCCTGCTAAGGTCATCTTATCACCAGTTAGCTGCCAGCCGACCTGCGTCGGGTAAACATAGAGCGCCGGAGCGTCTGAGGGAAACCGATCCCAAACCTGCACATTTACTGTCTCTGCATGTTCCTGAGCAGTGGGGTGGAGCACAACACTCTACCAACTGAGCTATCGGTGTGGCACTTCGACGTGAACCGTCCTCATCCCCCTCCGGTCGCCCTCTGGTTTGTGGTTGGCGCCATTATTTCATAATCAATCGATCATTTTCAGCCCTCAAGCGGCCCACCACAAAATGCATCCTTCTCATCCTCTCTGGACGGTCCTCCATGATTGCCCGCCCCCTTTCCACCATTGTCAGGGGATGCGTGGCTCGGTGGATAGCGTACTTGTACTGTGAGCCATGGATCCTGGGTTCAAGTCCCGGTGGGACCTCTGGATAAGTTTTTATAGTCCCCCAAATGGCTCGCAACAGGATAAGAGTTGGTGACGCGTATATCCCTGGTGGTTTTTGCATCGTTAAAACCGAACACTTGTTATCATTCCACCATTTTCTGCTCTTTAACCTTCGCCCGGGTGGGGGGTCTTTTTAGACCCCCCTCGGGTTTTTCCGAAGTGACCAAAAAACGGCGGCGCGCAGCGCCGCCAAACTTGGTCTAGCTGTTTCTTCATCATTTTTACATCTTTCCTGAAAATTTTGGCTCAAGGTCGTATCAGGTCAGGTCACCAGGTCAGGTGAAGTGACCTCACCTCAAAAAATACTTAGGACGGCATAACTAAAATAAGGGTTAATCGATCAAGTTGAAACTCATACCACATATTGGGCCCACCAGGAGCTACAACATTTGTTCCGGGATTTTTGATATTGGTGACCTAAGGTCATGTGCAGAGCATGACCTCCCCATTGACAATGCATGGGGAAAATCACGAAATGAGCTTTTCTCAGTAAGTATGGATGGAATCAACTTCAAACATCTGTTGCGACTTGCTCTTAGCCCATTTCTGAAGCTGATACCAAAATTTTTGACTTGTGACCTTTAAAAGGTCACCTTAGGTCAAATAAGCATTTTTTGGTGTTTTTCTGTATAAATTTTGAATAAAATAAGATAGAGCTTTTATTTTGTCACCAAAGTGTTTGTATAGTCACTGGAAGTCAAATGATATACATCATGACTATACCAGGTCAAGTTGGGTCAGACCGTTGACCTGGGTCAGGTCAAATTCTTAAATTTGACCTGGCATAGCAATATCATATATCATTCGATTCGTATTGACGAGAGGATTGCAATGGTGTATAAACTATGGCTGTATCTTGTTTGGCTTGGAAGCTATTAGCGAAAAAGTAAACGCCCTTATGCATGGGTGGCTATGGAAATTCCCAAGAATATGCCCAATATTTAGTGACCTGTAGCTCCCTAGGCTTTGACCTGACACGAAAATGAATGCCACTGCAATGAACGCACATCTCAAGAGCTTTCGAATGGTGTTAGAAAAATGTTTCTAGCTATCATAGTTTCTGAGATATAGGAGGTTTTCTTAGTACACCTCATATTAGCGATTTTGACCTATTTTGACCTCTGGTGACCTTGATATTGACCTGACAAGAAAAATGACTGAAGTATTTTCGATATCATTTTCGAAGAGCTTTCGATTGCCGTTTTGCACTTTTTTCTAGCTCTCTTAGTTTTTGAGATCGTGGGGGGGTCTTTTTTAGCCCCCCCCACCAGGGCGAAGGTGGCTCGTACCCGCCACCGGGGCAAGGGTTAAGGCATTCACCTCCGGATGTCCTCTACTTTGTGGTTGGGTGCCCCTATTTCACCCTTTTAGCCTTAGATCGCTCCACTGCAACATAGACCGCCCTCAGCTTTCAGTGGTAAAAGTTCCTCGAGTTCATTTAGTGTATGCCTTGTATATCGATCGGTGTTATATTTTGCCCAGATCTTCAGATATCACTCAGGATCTCCCATGCCACACCCATGCCCGCCACATATATGGTTGTGTGCCCGCTCAATATGTGGCTTTGGTATCTATTGGAACGACAACATGCTACGATGCAGTATAGCGAACTGGTAATATCACGTTTCCTATGGAGCAGAGTTTGAGCACGATTACAAATATCCCTTATTTTTTAAGAAATATTCCGAATCTATTGATAGCTCTGTATGATGTATTAAGCCTTGCATCATTTACTAGTCTTGCGGATGTTTTTTTCGCTTTGCAACTAAAGAAATGTTGGGTCCAGAATAAAATTGCAAATTCCTACGTTATCTGTGAGAAAAATATTGAAAGTTCGGCAGGAAATTTCCCAACATGATTTTGCTTGCGTCCCCTACAAATGGTTCATAAATTCCAACAAATTCTCCCTCACATATAATATTATGGATGTATCACTATTCAATCGGCGCAGATCGGCCGAATTGGGGAGAGAAAGTGGTCCTGAAAATAACCAGTGGCCGTCCTTGCGCGAGTTCAATTGCCAAAAAGTAGTCCATAGAAGGACGCCCTGTATCATTAGGATTTGTTTTAACAGAAACAACGTCAGAAACTCTGCCCTTCCCTGGTTTTTTTGTCAGCGCTGTTTGAAATGACATCGGCAACAGGAAAATTAGTGTCACAAGAGCACCCTTTATAAAACTCCAAGGGCCACCCCTCAGCTGGTCAACTGGCCGCTCCCCGAGTCTTTGCCCCCCCCATAGGCGGATCCACAGGGGCAAAGGGGAGGTGCTCCTCCCGATTAAGCCTTGGCACGCCTTAAAATAGTCACGGCGCTCCTTTGAAGGATCGATAGCGCCCCTGAAATGTAGTTTTCCACCACCCCCCCCCCGAGGATGCTAAAATCGGCGCCCTGGAGTAGAATTTGGCGGACACCTGATAGAGTTTGCCGGTCGAAAATGGCACCCCATAGGACGGATCCTTGGTCCTCCACAGCAATGTGCCACCCCTCCCCCCCGATCGGTGACCCTGGATCCGCCTATGCCCCCTAGCAAAATCCTGGATCCGCCCCTGCTTCAGATGCCATACAACGACTGAAACAACATTTTCCCACATTCAAGAACGCTGCGCTCGTGCGGCGCGCGCGCACCGTCAGCTGATTTTTCGATTGCATCGCCACGTGGTGGCACCGATCGGTACTAAATTCCGTCAAAAAATTTTTGATGGAAATTCCGGCTGTTTCGGGGGACGTATTTTGATGTCCACCCTAACGCCATCTCTTGGTATATGAATAAGCATCCCCAGAAACGTGGATAGCTGCCTTTTGTTTAGGTGGACAAGAAATGTCCACCTAATCCCCGGTGTCCACCAATGTCCAAAAAAGTTTCCTGAAATGTCCACCCAAACCCGAATTTGGAAACCATGCAACGACCAACGCGTTGGATTTCAGCCGTTGCTAAGGTTGAAATCCAGTTGCATTATCACCACGTAAGGTAAGTGCTGTAACATCACAGACCCGGCCACACCCACCTCGTTTGAGGATATTTTGGAAGACCGCCTCCGGTGTTTCATCGTTAAAGGGCGGAATTCCGGTCATGAACTCGAACAAGCACACCCCCCAGCGCCCACCAGTCCACTGGAGGACCTGCAATAAAGCACGCGAGGGCAGCTTGTCATGGCGCTGCGAGCCCGGTCACGTTCCTATCAATATAATTCCATCGCTCCAGAGGGAGCAGAAACGGTAAGAACACGCAGAACGCCACGCCGCGACACAGTGCAGAAGCTGCAAAACCTTTATCGCGCAAATAAAACCTGAGGATTTAGCGAGAGTTTGATTTTTGCAAAGAACCTGCGCAAATTAGATACAAACAGATTGTATCTACACAGATTTCTCGGCCGCATTCCAATCTGTTGACCATGCTCTCTTGGTCCACAAATTGAAAAACTCGTATCATGTCTCTGGCTCAACTCTAAATTGGTTTTCCTCCTACCTGAACAATAGAAAGCAGCGAGTTGTTGTAAACGGAAAGAGCTCAGAGTGGTGTCAGGTTGAGTCGGGAACACCGGAAGGTGGTGTGATCTCAGCGTTGTGCTTTGCACTTTTTATAAACGACCTGCCAATGGGAATCTCCTCTCGGGTTCTTATGTTTGCCGACGACGCAAAAATTTACCGGAAAATCTCACGCCAAGCGGACGCTGATGCCCTTCAGCAGGACCTATCTCATCTCTGCCAGTGGTCAAAAATTTGGAAACTGAAACTAAACGCAGCTAAATGCAAATCATTTCGGATGACACTGAAAACTAAACCACTGGCAACAAATTATACCATTGGAAACACTGTGCTAGAGCACGTGGAGCAAATTCGTGATTTAGGCATAATTCTGGACACAAAATTGACCTTTAGGGCACACATTGACCAAACTGTGAAGAAATCAAATCGTGCGCTGGGCGTTCTCATTAGATCCTTTCAGAAGGCCAACCCGAGAGGATACCTCAACGTTTCATCTGTTTTAACTTCATACTATGCCTATGTGCGGTCGAACATGGAATACTGTAGCGTTGTGTGGAACGGAGCTGCTGTGTCGCACACCGAGCGATTGAGCCGGGTAGAACACAAGTTTTTAATATGGCTCAACTCACACAGTCGCCACCCATCACCATCACTGGCCTATGTAAACCTGCTCAAACACTTTGGGGTTGTTTCTGTAGCAGCTAGGCGAAAACAGCATGACCTCATGTTTGTCCGAAACATTCTGAGAGGGCGTATCTCTTCATCATCTCTTCTCGCGGCATTCTACTTGCATGTCCCATCTCGTGCTACCCGTCAGCAACCACGAACCCTGCTGAAAGTGCCGTATGCAAGGGTAGGCACCGCAAAAGAAGGCCTCTTTACGAGACTTCCGAGGCAACTGAATTTATTTTTACAAATGTGCCCGACAGTAGATGTTTTCACGGATGCCTACCAATCATTTCGGTCACAAGTTAAAGCATATGTCGCCTCTCTGTAGCTTAGCTGTTCTATGTACCAGTGATGTACCCTATGATGCGGATAGATTTTAGTGATTTTTATTGCTTTTATTGTCTTTTAGGAACTTTTATGGCTTATTGTCTTTTAGGGACTTTTAAGGTTTTATTATATTTTATGTCCCTCTGTTGTCTTTTATGGTTTGTATTGTCTGTGTGTATTCATAGGTATTATTTGATGCGCTACTTCCTTTTTAGGTCATTTTAATTAAGGTCTTGTAGCGCTTCTGCTTTAATGCTGTGTATGTACATATTGTTCAATGTTTTATCTCCTGTACTTCGCCGTTTATTGGGGCCATCCCGTAGGTGATAACTCAAATAAATACAAATACAAATACAAATTACAAGCACCGCTAGAGTGGATTTGAAGAAGATATGAAAAAGGATCATGTGTCAGACAATGATGTTGACTGAGTCGGTTATTGATGTTTTGAAGGTTTGAAAGGTAAATTCGGGATTGTCGAGTTTAAAGTTTCAGCTCAGAGTAAATCTTTCAACCATAATTGCCAGCCTGGCATTCAGAAAAAATAAATATTGTGATAAGGAGACACAACATTCGTGGCGGTCTCCCGAAACCCGGTCCGTTTTGCGATGGACGACAAAGCATACATTTTTGGAAGAAGTCTTCTCCTTAGGTAAAATAAATGACAAAGTAATTGATACAGTGCTGACATGGTAATGCATGAGGTAGCAATGGAAACAGCAATACTACAAAAATGATTGGGCTGACACTCTAGCGCGTGAGTTAATTGAAAAGTAATGAGGAATAAAGTTTACAGGAGCGTCCAGCAGAAATAGCGACTGCGCCAAACATGTCAATAGCGACTGCGTCAAACAGAAGAAAAAACATACAAATCAATTATAGACACGTAATGCCCAAGCAAGAACAGAGTTTGGGCTACAGCAATACAATGTTCTCTCACTTTACCCGACACCGGTGATCCTCTCAAGCCTAATGCTTCCCTGTGCAATGACCATCCAGTTTAAGCCATAAACACCGATCTCTACCGACCGTGGCCCAGCCGCAGGAGCAGCTCCGGCGCCAGGTAGTCCGGTGTGCCGATGATCCTGCTCTCCTCGGAGCGCCGCCGGCCGCGCAGCACCGACTTGGGTGTGCGGAACGGAGTCCGCGGAGTCATCGACTCCCGCGCCGCCGCCTGAAACACAGAGCAGACAGAGTAATCGACTCCACGCCGCCGCCTGAAACAGAGAGCAGACAGAGTCATCGACTCCCACGCCGCCGCCTGAAACAGAGAGCAGACAGAGTCATTGACTCCCGAGCAATCGCCTGGGACAGAGGCAGACGAAGTCATTGACTCCCGCGCCACCGCCTGAAATAGCAGATGGAGTCATCGACTCCCCGAGCCATCGCCTGGAAGAGAGGCAGATGGGGTCATGGACACCCGCGCCAACGCCTGGAACACAGAGCAGACAGGGTCATCGACTTCCATGTCATCGCCTGAAACACAGGCAGATGGGGTCATGCACTCCGGCACCACCACCCGAGACACAAAAGGAGCCGGCGACTCTAGTGATATTACCTGAAACAGAGGCGGACTAGGTCAGAGCTGAATCATCGATTGCAGCACCGCCGCATAAAATAAGCAGGCAGACAGGGTCACGGGCGCCACACGGCGGCGGTACAGTGAAGAGTAGGCATAGAGTACAGTTGGAGAGTAGTGCATTGAGTAGGAATAGTTAACTGCTTTGTTGGTAACAGAGCAGTTAACACCGTCCAAAACAAGATCTGCCACCCAAAAACCTTCACTAACCCTATAAAGTAATACCACGGTCACTTTATCATAACTGTCAGCACGTATACAAACCGAAAAAGCTGTACCTCAAATGGCCCTACTTTGCCACTCAAAGCGAGATACCAATGACTCACATGAAGGCTGAGTGCACGAAATCACGGCCAAAAAGGCAGGTAGGGACCCACAGTTTATAACACCACCAGCCAAATCCACCATCTGGGCCATGTTTACCAGTTCTCTCACCGTGGCAGGAGTGCTGCGTCCGACCCTGTCAAACGACAAGTCCATGGGCGACCCCAGACAGCTGGCGGGACGGCGCGGCGGCGACGCGCGCCGCGGCGGCGTCTGCGCCAGGGAGTTGAAGCAGACCGTCCTCAGCGGAGGCCGCGGCGGCGAGGGGCCGCGCCGGAAGTGTTTGGGCGCCGGCCGGCCGCTCAGCCGGATGGCGTCCAGCTGGGAGGTCAGGCCGGTGCCCCGGGGTGGCGGCGGGACTGCTCTCGGAGTCGGCCCGGGGACGTTTGCACGCACGGGCGTCGGCAGCAGCAGCAGCAGCAGAGGAGGGGTGGCGACGGTGGCGGCGGCGGGGTGGTGACCGCGCCGGGTCGGCGGCCGGGGCGCTGTGTTTTCGGTAGAGGGGCAGGAATGGAAAGAGGTGGATCCGGTCATGGAAATACATGATGCATGCTCTTGTGTTGAAGCCAAAGATTCCATCAAGGGTACATCGGCGCCTGGAGTCACTGTGGAAGAAGTGATTCTTTAAAGTATAAAAGGATTCAAAATGAGTAGCATATCATCCACGTTGCAATGCCAGAAGTCATGTCTGTAAAATGGCAGCCTGCTTCTGAGCTCTTGCAGCTATACAAAATAAGATGATGTTGCAAATTTAACAGTCACTGCTATTAAATCTGCAATAAGTACGTCACGCGAGACCAACTATTTTACAACAAACAAACACAGTAAATGTACACTTTACATCAACGTCCTACCAGTGGACTTCATACACAAACTGGAACCATCTCACGCGGCTTAGTGAATCGACAAACTCTTGATTCTACTGATACCTACATCACCTTCACAAATAAGCACCATTCTGGCCCGTCGAGCTGCCTTACCCCGGCTGGCGGCCACTCCCCTGAGCCGCGAGGCCAGCAGAGCCACCGGCGCGGCGGTGCTGCCCTCTGTGTCGTCGCTGGCGCAGTACGAGCCGGCGTTGAAGCGGGTCGCTCTACTGACCACCGTGGGCGTCATCTCCATAGGACTGCCGTCTGAATTCTGCCGAGACAGTGATAAGGATTGCTGGGAGTTGAAAGGAGCAGCCAATGATTTTATCAATTGAATGATGGAATGAATGCTTGCTGGGAGATGACAGGAGACATCTACATTTTAGGGATGCTTCTCCGCAAATAATCAATAACCTGAGTTGCAGGTTTTCAAAATAGGTGCTGATAGGGACATGTGGCTTCCCATGGCTCAGCCGAAGCTAATGAGAGATAACATGTTTTGCATCGCTGGCTTTCGTCTTTCTCGTTGTTAATGATCGTTTATGAGATCAATTTGTGTCCTGGATCCCGAAGGAAATCATGTCTAAAGATTCAAACAACGATGGCTTTGTCCAGATCTCTGCCAAAACGGCCGACCTCCAGGTGAACCAAATTCTGAGGATCTTACCGAGTTCCATTAGGCTGTGCACAATGGAAGGAAGGGAGCGCTTAAATTGAACAATGTTAATCAGGGAAATAGGACTGCGTGCTTACGTAACTGACCACACAAATTCCGTTAAAATCACAAAAGAGACACATCGAGGAAAGAAGTGACCACTCCGCAAACACATATTAATACTTATGGGGTCCCTGAACAGCTACCAATGCAGCCGAGTGGGTCAAGAATAACTATCCGTAAACACATAGCACCGGAGACAAGCGTAGAGGGCGAGTGCCCGTGGTCAGGCCGCCGGCGGCCGCTCACAAAAGAGAGGTGACTGGTGAGGGAGAGCAGCTGGCCGGGTGTGCGCAGCAGGTTGGTGCGCACCAGGTTGGAGGGGTGGTCCTCAGCAGGTCCTTCACGCAGATCTCTGCAACGGCGCAGAACGTCCGGGAGGTGAGGCCAACGGCGAGGGGGCGTGGTCTCGCGCCAAACACCTCCGCCCAGAGGAGGGAGGGATGGTAGGGGCTCATCTAGTCACAGAGCTCTGAAACGCCACAACACGGCTGCGAGGTAAGAGGAAGGGGAGCGCGGTGTCGCACGACGTTCTGAGACGCCGTCGAACCGCTGAGAGGGGAGGGGAGGGCGCAGTGTCACGCTCGAGGCTTCTGAAGTGCCTCAGAAAAGACGAGGGTGTCGGGCGGAGGTAGGCAGGAGCAGCGTGATGTCAAGCCAGGAGAGAAAGTTATACTACGGGTTCGTCGCCATGACAAAAGACACGGGTAAACTCTGGCATACACCAGGCGTGACCACAAGTCACAATGAGCTGTTCTGGTGAACAAAGATCAGGAAAACGGAATCCCACCAGCATAGCGATAACCTTATTTCCACGAGACAAGATCACCATCTGTGGCGACATTACGCACGCCTCACCTTAACAAATTCTGGCAAGGGAGATGAAAATTCTCATTCATTTCCATGCTGTACGCAAAACGATTAAAATAAACATTTCTTTCTAAACGGAGAACATTCCCAATACTGGTTATTTTGGCTGCTTAGGAAGATATTCTAAATTAATTGAGGGGCATATAATGTTAGGTTCTCACGATCCTAATGGAAGTCCACTCAATAGCAGACCACATTCCTGCCAAGTAGCACCTCTTCTTTGCGTTGCATGTGTCTAACATGAAATGCTGTCAGGCGCCTCCCCGGCAGACCTCACCTCTGTGCGCGTGAATCTTGCTGAGTCCGAAGTCGGTCAGCTTGACATGACCCTGCGCAGTCAGCAGCATATTGTCCGGCTTTATATCTCGATGGATTATTCCATGGCTGAAAGCAGAAAATGTCATGAGAAACACAGCATTTATCGGTTGAGCCGCTAGGAAAAACAAGGCCATCTTGCACGTACCTCAAAACTGGTAATACTGCTGTTTCAAGCCATTACGGCAGATACCTTTGCTGATGAGATATGCATACATGTTTGCATAATTAAAAACCAGCAGCTGTATCCTGCTTAGTTTTCTTTGATACTTCTAGTATTTCTGGAAACTGCTTGCTGAGACACATAATAAGCACACAGTGATGCAACATCTGCACACCGTCGTACGAAAACAGGCACGTCTGAGAGGGAATTATCAGAGAGCTTCTCAGTCTCCAGTCCTTAGATGCCGCCACATCCTCAGTCCATTTGACAATGTTTCGACTCACGAGTGCAGATAGTCAAGAGCCAGCGCCACCTCAGCCACGTAGAAGGCCGCCATCTGCTCCTCGAAGTAGCCGTAGATGGCGAGCAGCGACTTCAGGTCACCCCCTATCAGGTACTCCATCACCTGCACGGCAGCAGAACGCACGCTGAGGTCAGTCGGTCGGTTGGGGAAGAGACAAAGCTTGGAGCTCACAATAAATCGCACAGCCAAGACTGCGAAGCTTACAGACAAGTATCACGAGACAAAAACTGTAAATGAATTAAATCATGTCAAAAGGGTGTTATATTTCGTCCCATTGAAGATGAAAAGCCCAGTACCTAGCAGTTTCAGCTATTCTGTCATGTTTCGCTAATCAGCTAAACGTGAAATATTTAGTCAGTCGTTGAAGCAAGTATAGGCTAAAAAAACAAAAGCGAAATCCACAAATAAGATGGTAGCTGCTGGGCTAAAACACAGCGCCATCAAAACCAAAGCGTGCAATACAAAACATTAATTTGCATAGAGCCTCCTAGATCACCCAATTCGACGGCACTGACGTTCGAATGCACAAAAAATAACCACATCAGCCTAAATCGTCGTCTGGATTCCTGTCCCGGGATGAGATCCAAAGTCTAGCACTCAAGATCACGGTCTCTGCATTGTCACGGTCACAGGCGCCCACATGTCGGGCCTTACCTACCAGAAATATGCTGTTGGCGGACTGCAGAGAGTAGAAGATCTGTACGCAGAACGGACTGCGCTGTAGGGCCAGTGCGTCCCGCTCAGTCACCACTGTCGACACGACAGAGTCCAAATCGTTACAGAAACAAGTGGGGGATCGATCTTGGTCCCTTTAGTCTCACGCCTCAGTAATTCAACAAGTGGGATGGGGTGAATTCCCCCCCCCAACAACAAATTAATGGCATTTTCTACACGTGACCCAAGATCAAACCGACTGCTTTTTCGATTTCTTTAGTTTACTTCGCACAAAAACATGCATTTTTAGTACATTTCTCATGGACTTTGTAGAGATGGCCATTTCAAAACTGCAGTGAGCAAATTACAAAAAAATCCATAGGGTCATGTTTTCCTTAAGTTTTGGTCTAATTGCGCTAAACTTTCGAATTCAGCTCCAGCACCCACGAGAACCTAACACGCCTATTATAAAGAAATCGACGAGGCAGCGTGTAGGCCTCGGTTGCTTGGTGCTGGTAATTGCCCTTAAAAAACACTATCCATTAGCCAGTTCAACACCACCTGACTTACCTTGCTCAACCATATTTTTGTTCACCATTTCTGACTTCTTGACAGTTTTGATGGCAAACAGAGTCTCTGGATGTCCTTTCTTGCAGCCCAGAAACACCTTTCCAAATGCTCCGCGACTTATAGGCTTCAATATCTCAAAATCGTCAATCGATGGTTCCTGTAAACCACATAAGTGTTACAGTCGGGTGATCCCCTCCTTCCTCTGCATCCGTATCAAATTGGATCGAATACCACATCCTCTTTTCTGGCAGCAGTACATCCAAGCTTCACCTTCGCACGCACGAACTCACCTCATGTGGATGGGCCTCCATTTCCTTCCTTTCAGCCGTCATCATCAGATACCTACAGGGAAAATATATCGTTATTAAATGTGCAAACCATAAAAGAAGCAGGCCATGGTAATACAGGAGCTGGAGACACAGGAGTTGGTCCGAGTTTGTAGACCCCTGGACCTGGAGGAGCATAGTCTGGCCTGGAGTTGCCTACTCACTGCCGCGCCGGAGACGAGGTCCGAAGCCCGAGCGCTACTCGGTTCGTGGGCTCTCAACCACACCTCACCTCCCAGAGCCGGTCTGCAGATGTGCTGTTGCTGGACGAGTGTCAACAACACGCTGTCGGCTTTCAATTTCAACCTCCAAGCGACAAACAAGCTATGCTAACACATCGTTTCCGGACAAGTGCCCACCATGGAACGGAGTTTTCAAGCATGATAGGGGGACAGCCACTTCTTCTGAGGGATAGTTGAATTTTTCATTGTTTCAGTTTCTTCACAATGGCCAGACACAGAGCAGCAAAACATTGTGATCACACTGTTTCACAACACACATACCTACGCCACGGCTGCCTGACAAGGGCACCGATAAATTGGAAACTCGTCTGTATGCATAGTGTATGTGCACAATTTTTGTGCATAGGTATTGTAAAATGTGCACCCCCATGGTGGGTTAGACAAATATAGAAAGCGGCGGCGGTGGCTTCATACAGTCTGGGTGTCACACCTCAGCCCAGCCACCTCTAGTGTGCTGGGCCTTTCCAACCCCGTCCACTGCTTGTATGTGCAATGCTGATGTGAGATAGCTTGAAGCAGGATATGTCTTCTCAGTTTACTCACACCGGGCTAGGTAGAGTTTGAGTGCAGTGTAAGGGTTATGCTTAATTGAGAGGGCATACCTTCTTCACTTACTGGAATTACCTTTGGCCCAATCTGCAAAATGTGGTAGACCTCGATGACATACGCGGATCCAGGATTGCCGATCGGGGGGGGCATCCGGACCAGGAGGCGCCACTTTTGACCGGCAAAACCTATCAGGTGGGCGCCAAATCCTATCGGTGGGCGCCGATTTTCGCATCCTGGGGGAGGGGGTGGGAAGCGACATCTCAGGGGGCATCATCGACCTTTCAGGGGGCGCCGTGACCATTTCAGGGGTCGCCGAGGGTCGATGGAGGGGGGCACGTGGCCCCCTTGCCCCCTGGATCCGCCTATGCTCGATGAAATGCCCTCAGGAAAGCCCGTTGATAGACCCCCTGGTTTGGGGCGGCTTGTTTAGTATTTGGGGCAAGGGAACGATATAGCGGCACAAGGCGAAAGATCATAGAAAGTTGAACTTACAACGGAAAACACAAGCTCCTTAGAATGGATATTTTTCATTGAAATTGACCTGAGCATTGAGCTGTCCATTGGGAAGAAAATTATATGCCCTGGTTGTATTTTGAATCATTTTGAGAGCAAAAACAAAAACAGTGACCAGTTTCACACAAAAATCAACACATTGAGCGTCAAATCTTAGGTAACTACAAGCTGGTGCTGGCGACTAGTCGGAGAGAATTAGACATCCTGTGCTATGAGCGCTCTTTGCATAGTGATTTGCAACATGGAATTGGCATAGTTGCACTGCTTTGTTGGAAAACATCATCTGATTTGTCTTTAATTTTCCAGACAAAAAGTACATAGTTGCGACCTGCTGGTGGGGTCAGCTTCTCTGGGGGAAAATGATTTGAAGCCATCGCATGTTTATTACATACTCATCATACTAAGGATAAAAATAAAAGACTATAAAAACAGAGTCGTCTTCACACCACCAGCGGACACAGGCAGCGACGGACCATCCAGCAACTGGTTTGCTGAGTAAACATAAACAAATATAAAGCTCTTCACATGGGGATACATGGCTCAGTGGTAGAGCACCTGATTTCTGAGCCACAGGTCCCAGGTTCAAGTCCCAGCAGAGCTTCTGAATAAGTTCATTTGATCCCACAAATCCCTACCAACAGGGTGAAAGTTTGTGATGCTGTATAAACCTGGCAGTTGGTGTATTGCTAAACCCCAACAATTATCATCATAAGTCATTCACATGGTTGATATAGATAGAAGATGCAAGATGCTAATAACAATACAAACAATGAGATGAGGCACAATTTGGGGTTAATATGGGGCCAGAATTGTATGGCTCGACCATGACATGCAAGCATGCAGGACCCCATTGCCACAGATGCTATAACGATTAGGCATGTTACAGTCTCCAGAAAGTGACAGATTCTACCAAGACTTTATTAGGGCCGTTCCAGGCCGACCTGCCAGTTTGGGACTGCTTTTGCCCATCTTTGGGGCTGGTAAGGAAGCGTCAGAGCAGATATTGGCACTTGAAGCGGCATTGACCGACTGGGGAAGACACAGTAGCACTGATATGAAGATATAAAAAGAGCAAAAATCAGAACTGTCTGAAAATATTTGTCTGCCATTGGAATGAGTAAAACAACACTAGTGAGCAAATAGAGAACAACATGCGTAGAGTAAAGCTTTTGTGTACACTATGAAACAACAACACTTGATTATATGAGTAAAGTTTGCAACCAACACTAACTTTTTATCCAATTGGAGCAGGATTCAAACTGCCTCAAACACCATGGTGTGTTGCCTGCAGCATTTTCAGACTAGATCATGCTTAAGTCAGGAACAGAGGGAAATAAAAGAGCAAGGTGGGAGGCCACTGAATACAGCTGAAAAGTTGATAAGGACATATCAACTCCTACATGGGGCTGTTGACCAGGACCCAACACTATTTCTCAGTCTGGACAGGACCTCGCACACCCGTGGCCACCCCTGGCAGCTGGTTAAGCCTAGTGCCACATCCAGAGTTCGCTGTACTGCCTTTAGGTGTCGCATTGTTAACTACTGGAACTCGCTACCGGCATCCGTGGTTGAAGCCCGCACTGTCGATCAGTTCAAGGCGAGACTGGACTCAAATTGGATTCACCTACTATGGTACAAGGTCCCTGACTGACTGACAAATATCCCCCATCCACTGGTGACTGCCCGTGGTTTCCCACTCAGTCTCTCTGGCTGAGAAAGACCAAATGAGGACTCCTGTTAATTTGAGCTCGTCAGAGAACGGAACCTGCGGGCCATTTGGCCTCCAAAATTTCTGACAACCGTAGGCAGGTAGGCAGGCAGGCAACCCCAGGGTGCTGGGTGCAGAGCAACAACTAACTGGAGAAACTGAAATTTCCACCCAACATTTAATATTTTTGCTAAATTTTCCAGCCATCTTTCCAGTGGAGCTTTTTAAGCACAATTCAGTAATCCAAGTGTGTATGAGTTCATCAAAAGTATAGAAGTAAGGAAAATATTATGACAAATTTCTTACTAAATTTTAAATACCCAAGGTTTTTGATAGAGAAGATAGGTATGTATGGGTTTGAATTCCCTCTCACAATATGATAAATTTTCCATTTTCCACTAGCTAACCATATTTTCCAATATCATGATTTTTTAACTAAGCACCTTAGATCAAAGCCAGTTTTGGGACGCTTCAGCAGCAACACAACCCGATTCTGTGGCAGCTGCAAGACACTGGGACAAAGATACAATGCAAAAGGGGCAACAGCAAGATGCTACAGCAGATGAGTAACAGAAAAATGAATTCTGCAGACCGTTATTTTACTGGGCCTTTGAAAGAGGAGTGCAGCATTGACAGAATTTTCATTCCCAAAATTAAGGAAAAGTCTACTCAAGAAAATTTGTACCCTGTTTGGAGCAGGATCTGACCTGTTCCATTCACACAAGATAGTTTTGGAGCTGTTCTTTTATTGCCAACAATGAGGAAAGGAAACCCACATTAGGCAAGAGTGAGCATTATATCCTATTGTGTGGTCATGTTCTGCACAATTGAATTGAAACTGGGGGCCAAAAAAGGGATTGGCTGACACGAGTTATAGGTTTAGTTTCCATGGCAAGGTGATCCACATTGGACAGATGATCAGGATAATAATGGAATCATTGAGCTTGTGCTATTTAACCAGCACTTTAGCACAGACTGTGCTATAATTCTGAGGAAATAACCCCTAATGATGTTGTTTGTCAGTCTGATATTGATGGATTGTAATTTGGCCATGGAGATTAGGCCACAGTCAATTAGATTAGGATTTGGTCACAGAAATGGTGGCAGGCAACAACAAAAAACTGAGCCCCAATCAGTGAACAATGCTGTCACCCAGTATGAAAAGTATGGCAGCAGGCCAGACAAGTCACACCAGCCATCTAAAATTCTCACACCACCAGCCTTCAAAAATTCACACCAATCTGCCATATCAATATACCAGGGAGAAAAACACACCCATTCCTACCCGTACAATGCAATGCTACCTCTCTTATTAGTTAGTTAAGGACTTTTTATAAGGCCCCCTCCTGTGTCTTAATAACCATTCAGCCATCGGCACAGTACTTGTTTAGTTTAAAAGCCGCCTTCCTTGCACCAGTCTCTCAAATTCACACCAGGTTGATAGAATTTGCACCACTCGCTCCTGTCCTCAAGGGCACTCGCACCGACGATATCTCATCAAAAATGCCATACTTTGCACACTGGGCTGTCATCCAGCAGGCCAGGGAAACCACTGTGATTTCAGGTGCCAATGTCCCTATTATTGGTAAATGTATTGTATTGTAAATGTGCAGACATAACAGCAGAAATCAGGTAGGGACAATGCAGATAGACACTATTCTAAGACATTCAACCTAATCTATTCCGCAATAATGCATTTACCACATTTTCTTATCTACACATCAGCTATTTGACTCATCATCACCCGCAAACAAATTGCCAGCCACGTTTTAGAGTTTGCAGACTGACCTTCTTTATCTACCACTCTTAGCTTTTCTATAACTTATAATATCCAGCACATCTCCTTTTGAAGTTGGTTTCAGAGAAGCACAGAAAATATCTGAGCCCAAGCCCCAACTGCCATTGAATCATTCCATTCCTCATTTCCATTATGTACGTTTATTATCATTTTTCAAACGTGCCGCTTACCTCCGCGTATAATTTGTCTCATATACTGCTCTTGCATTTCAATCGCTACCAGATCGAGGTAATCGTTCCTAATCTCATTAACTCCTCCAAAAAATACCATGGGGAAATGCCAACACAATCCTTAGGTGCCCAAGGCTGAGGCGTATCTGGTTTAGGGCTCTCGATCGGGCTCAAGACCCAATTGGCGGATCGAGGATTTCCGATCGGGGGGGCCACCTTTGGGGGGCGCCATACCGACCAGGAGGGTGACACTTTTGACTGGCAAAACCTATCAGGTGGGTGCAAAATCCTATTGGTAGGCGCAGATTTTCGCATCCTGAGGGGGGTGCAACACTTCAGGAGGGCGCCGTGACCATTTTAGGAGGGCGCCGGGGTTCGATCGGGGAGCACTGCTGGCGGTGGAACTGGGGAGCACCGGGGCACGGTGCCCCCCCTTAAATAAATTTTAACATTAACCCTGTGGCGTTGACTGGAAAGAAATGGGTTGAAAAGCCCATAGGCGGATCCAGGATTGCTGATCGGGGGGCACCTTCCCGGGGGGCACTATCCGGACCGGGGGGCCCCATCCGGACCAGGGGGCGCCACTTATGACCGGAAAAAGCTATCAGGTGGGCGCCAAATCCTATCGGTGGGCGCCGACTTTTGCATCCGGGGGGGGTGGGAAGCGACATTTCAGGGGGCGCCATCGACCTTTCAGGGGGCACCGAGGGTCGATCGGGGGGCACGTACCCCCTTGCCCCCTGGATCCGCCTATGGAAAAGCCCATATGATGCCTTTCTTAAATTCAGACGTTCCGCCGTCACTGTCGGGGGCACATGCTCCCCTTTGCCCCCCCCTGGATCGGCCTGTCAAGACCTCCAAATGTCTGAGTGCCTATAGGAGGAGGCTGATCCGAGGCAATGGCGGAGCAGACTCGAGCCCCCAGTCCCTCCCCTCCCCAAATGAAGGGTGTGACTTTTCTGCGGATTAGAACTGCGGAGAAAAATGCTTTTCGCAACCAGGCCACCTAGAGGCTTGCGGTTTTCACTAAAAGAATGGCCATTGTCTGTTTAGCGAAATTCCAAAATTTCATCCCTCTACGTGCAGTAACAGCAACGTTATAACGTAAAACGTTAAATAACTCGTGAATTTGCTGCGGAGAGAAGCTGCGGAGAAAAATGCTCTCGGTAACCAGACCACCTAGCGACTCGCGGTTTTCTTTATCATACTCCTTGCCACCAGAATTGCAAGATTCCAGAATCTCATGAACCTAGATCCCTTAGAAACAAAGTTATACCTATAACGTACAACGTCTTGCGGAGAGAAACGTTCTCGGAAACCAAACCAGATATCGACTTGCGGTTTTCACCAGCGTCATCGGCATCATCACAAACGTAAGATTCCAGATTTTAGTGGTGCTAAACCAAGTAGCTGCAACGTTATAGGGTCAAACGTAACACATTGGCGTATTTTGGCGGGACTCCGCCAAACGACGCTGCGGAGAGAAATGCTCTCCGCAACCAGAGCACCTAGCGACTTGCGGTTTTCACTAAAATAATCCTTGGCATTGAAAATGAAGGATTCCAGAATTCCATGATCTTAGTCTACTTAGGTGCAACGTTATAACGTAAAACGTCTTGCGGAGAGAAACGTTCTCGGAAGCCAGACCAGATATCGACTTTTGGTTTTCACCAGCGTCATCGGCGTCATCACAAACGTAAGATTCCAGACTTTTGTGATGCTCAACTTGGTATCAGCAACGTTATAGGGTCAAACGTAAAAAAACGTCTTTCTGCGGAGAAAAATGCTCTCCGCAACCAGAGCACCTAGCGACTTGCAGTTTTCACTAAAATAATCCTTGGCATGGAAAATGAAGGATTCCAGAATTCCATGATCGTAGTCCCGTTACGTGCAACGTTATAACGTAAAACGTCTTGCGGAGAGAAACGTTCTCGGAAGCCAGACCAGATATCGACTTTTGGTTTTCACCAGCGTCATCGGCGTCATCACAAACGTAAGATTCCAGACTTTCGTGATGCTCAACCCTGTAGCAGCAACGTTATAGGGTCAAACGTAAAAAACGTCTTTTCTGCGGAGAAAAATGCTCTCCGCAACCAGAGCACCTAGCGACTTGCGGTTTTCACTAAAATAATCCTTGGCATTGAAAATGAAGGATTCCAGAATTTCATGATCTTAGTCTACTTAGGTGCAACGTTATAACGTAAAACGTCTTGCGGAGAGAAACGTTCTCGGAAGCCAGACGAGATATCGACTTTTGGTTTCCACCAGCGTCATCGGCGTCATCACAAACGTAAGATTCCAGACTTTCGTGATGCTCAACTTGGTAGCAGCAACGTTATAGGGTCAAACGTAAAAAACGTCTTTTCTGCGGAGAAAAATGCTCTCCGCAACCAGAGCACCTAGCGACTTGCGGTTTTCACTAAAATAATCCTTGGAATTGAAAACATAGGGTTCAAGAATTCCATGCTCATAGTCCCCTTAGGTGCAATGTTATAAGGTATAACGTCTTGCTGAGAGAAACGTTCTGGTGGGGAGGGAAGTGCTTTCACAGGTGGCGTCATCGGTCCCACCCTAGGTGACGCTAGCTGCCAACACACAAAGCGTGTACATCCCTGGCAGTGTTCACGGTGGCTTGCGACTATTTAGGACGCGGTGTTTTTCTGCGTCGAACCAATCAGATGCGAGTATGTGGGCGGAACTTCTGAAACGGTCTTATTCTGATGACGTTGTCCCTTGCGATCAAAGACCGAAAGCCCGCGACCTTCTGCGTCGCTGAAACGGGAGACGCAGAGCCGATGGCAGTTGATATGGCGCACATATAAGCAAAATATTTTGTTCGCAGGGAAGTTAGAAGCTCCAATTAGAGAAGAATGCGGATGCAGTGATGACAAACAACGCCATGGGAGATAAGACAAACAGCTCATGGCCGCAGAATGTGGGAATGTTTATGAAAATGGTACCTATGTTTTTTGTTTGTGCAGCCGGTAGCCTGTTGCCATACTTTGCAGAGTGTTACATACTATAGTGATAAATTCTGCCTGGAACACAGGGGCGCAAGTTTCCATATATTTGGGAGGGCTCGAGCCCCCGAATGCTCGGAGAAGCCCCCCAATGACCCGACGAGCCCCCCCAATCCCAAGTTGCGGGCCCCTGCGGACACGGCCGGGCCCCTGCCACGATTGCAGGCCCCAGTGGTCTATTTGGGCTAGCTTTGGCATGCTTGCAGGTCCCCTGTGGGCCACCCTTAACCTCGGTGTCCGCAACCGGCCCCTAACGATATTTTCAGGCCCACTTTGACTGCAACCGGGTCCCTAATTTCGGCAGTCTCGGGCCCTCTGCGATCCACCCGGGCCCCCTGTGACTGCAACCGGGCCCTTTGTGATCCACCCGGGCCCACTATGATCCACCCGGGCCCCCTGTGACTGCAACCGGGCCCATGTAATCCACTCGGGCCTCCTGTGACTGCAGCCGGGTCCCCTGTGATCTATCCGGCCCCCTGTGACTGCAACCGGGCCCCTGTGATCCAGCCGGGCCCCCTGTGACTGCAACCGGGCCCACTATGATCCACCCGGGACCCCTGTGACTGCAACCGGGCCCCATGTAATCCACTCAGGCCCCCTGTGACTGCAGCCGGGTCCCCTGTGATCTATCCGGCCCCCTGTGACTGCAACCGGGCCCCTGTGATCCAGCCGGGCCCCCTGTGACTGCAACCGGGCCCACTATGATCCACCCGGGCCCCCTGTAACTGCAACCGGGCCCGATGTAATCCACTCGGGCCCCTGTGACTGCAGCCGGGTCCCCTGCGATCTATCCGGCCCCCTGTGACTGCAACCGGGCCCCTGTGATCCAGCCAGGCCCCCTGTGATCCACCCGGGCCCCCTGTGACTGCAACCGGGCCCCCTGTCATCCACCCGGGCTCCCTGTGACTGCAACCGGACCATCTGTGATCCACCCGGCCCACCTGTGACTGCAACCGTGCCCCCTGTAATCCACCCGGGCTCCCTGCGATTATAACCGGGCCCCTATCATCCACCCGGGCCCCTGTGATACACCCTGGCCCCCTGTGACCGGGACCGGGCCATCTGTGATCCACCGGGGTCCCTGTGACTGCAACCGGACCCTCTGCGATCCACCCGGTCCCCTGTGACTGCAACCGGGCCCTCTGTTATCCACCCGGCCCCTATGATCCACCCGGTCCCCCTGTAACTCCAACCGGGCCCCCTGTGACTGCAACCGGGCCATCTACGATCCACCCGGGCCCCCCTGTGACTGAAACCGGGCCCCCTGTCATCCACCTGGGGGCCCTGTGACTCCAACCGGGCCCCCTGTGACTGCAGCCGGGCCCCCTGTGATACACCCGGGCCCCCTGTGACTGTAACCAGGCCATCTGTTATCCACCCGGGGGCCCTGTGACTGCAACCAGGCACTCTGTGACTGCAACCGGGCCCCCTGTAATTACAACCGGGCCCCCTATGATTCACCCGGGCCCCCTGTGACTGCAACCAGGCCCCCTTTGATCCACCCGGGCCCCCTGTGGCTGCAATCGGGCCCCTTGTAATCCACCTGGGCCCCCCTGTGATCCACCAGGGGCCCCATGTGATTCATCCTGGGCCCTCTTCTTAAATTTGTCTGTCAAAAAGTTATCATATCTTGTCGTCAAATCTGGGTCATATAATGAGCGTCCGCTGGCGAATGGTAGCCTCTTAATTTCCCGGGCTTGTCAGTGCAGCGCGAAGGAAGCTAAGGCATGCTCCTAGCTCTCTTGTCGTATTCGCCGAGGCGAATGATTTGCACAAAGTTTGCTTTTAACAGTAAAATTGGCATGCTTATGATTCAATCGGATTGTGCCTACTCTGGAAAAGTTTCGTTAGGCTCTGATTTGGGTTTTACGTTTGGGCTTTTCGTGTCAATCCAAATCGTGCTCCGATGCGCGGTGTTGAATGGCAAGTGAAGTGATTGTTTGCTATTTGCTGTTGTCGGGCTAAATCCCTAATGAGTGATGATCCCCTGTCCGGCACCCCTGATAACTAAATACCAAGACTTGGAGAATATTGTGCCCCATATGACCGCCAGTGACGTATCTAAAATTTGGGAAAGGGGAGGGGGAGGGCCAAAGCCTCAGGGGGCAGGGTGACACTTAGCCACCCGAAGGGCGCACTTTTCACCCAAAGGGCGATCAATCGTCACATCCTGGGTGAGAGGAGGGTTTGGGTGCGAAATTTCGTCCTCAGAGGCTCTTGGACTTAAGGGGTGGCTGCTCCATTCGCTCTCCCCCCTGGTGGCCACCCCATTCGCCCCTCCCCCCTGGTGGCCGCAGCCGGGTCCCTACTCCCAGTAGTTAATACCCTGTGGATGCAGACGGGCCTGCCATGGATGCAGTTCGTGTAACTGCAACCAGCCTCTGTCATGCTTGCCATGCGGGCCCCTGTGGTATCCCGGGTCCCTATTGGTCTGACCGGGCTCCCTGTGGCCTGTCCGGGCCCCCTGTGGTCTGCCCAGGCCCCTGTGACCTGTCCGGGCCCCTTGTGCTCCGCTCTGTCCCCTTGTGGTCTGCCCGGGCCCCTGCGGTCAGCCCAGGCCTCTGTGGCCTTCCCGGGCCCCTTGTTCTCCGCTTGGTCCCCTTGTGGTCTGCCCAGACCCCTGTGGTCTGCCGGGACCCCTGTGGTCTGCCCAGGCCCCTGTGGTCTATCCAGGCCCCTGTGGTCTGCCCGGTCGGTCCCATTTGGTCTGCACGGACCCCTTGTCTGCTAGTGCCCATTTTGGTCTGATCGGCCCCTTGTGGTCTGCCCGAGCCTCCTGTGGTTTTGCCGGAACCCTTGTGGTCTGCCCGAGCCTCCTGTGGTTTTGCCGGAACCCTTTTGGTCTGTCCGGGCCTCCGTGTGGCCTCTGCGGACCCCGTTTTGTCTGTCCGGGGTCCCTTTTATCTGCGCAGGCCCTCTGTGGTTTGCCCGGGCCCCTCCCAGTCTGCAAAGTATGGCACTTTTGACGAGATCTCGTGGTGCGGACACCCTTCAGGTGGTGCAAACTTTGGAGCAACAAATCCCCAATTTTGCCGTCTGGTGCGAGGGAGCTCAAATCAAACACCCACAGAGTTCTGAGAAGGAAGAAACTGGTAAAAACATCGAAATTTCCGGGTCAGTGAAATTTCCCAACAGTGTTTGGTGTGAATTTTAGGTTGCTGGTGGTGCAAAAAAAATCTACAAGGCTGGTGCGGACTCGTCGGGTCTGCTGCCATACTTTGCAGACTGGGGCCCCTCTGTGGTTGGCCCGGCCCCAGTGTTCTGCTCGGGTCCCTGTGGTCTGCCCAGGTCCTTTCACCTGTCCAGGCCCCGTGTGGCCTACCCGGGCCCGCTGCCCAGCCAGCCATTCCGACCGGGCCCAGAGCGGGCTGGGCCGGGCTCTGCCCGAGCCATAAGACTCATAGCTGAGCCACATAGACTCCGGGCTGAGCCCGACATTAGGTCGGGGGATGACAACTTACCCGAGCGGTAGAGCCCGGTCTTGCTTGACCATGGGCTCTGCCCAGGCGGAGCGGAGCCGGACCCGGGCTGAGCCCATGTACTCGGGCTCTGCCCAGTCAAAGCCCAGCACATATCGGGCAGAGCCCAGCCAAATTGCTGGCTGTGTGTGGTCTGCTCGGGCCCCTTGTGGGCTCACCGGGCTCATATGGTTTTCTGGGTTCCTGTGGTCTGCCCGGCCCCTTTGGTGTGCTCAGGCCCTCTGTGGTCTGTCTGGGCCCCTTGTGGTCTAAGAATATCGTACAGAAACTGAAGCTGTTGTGTTAGTCGCTTATTTGCAGGGGTTCCTTATTTGTTAGCCGTTTCTGTGCCCCAGGTGGTGTATCCGTGCTCCCTGTTGCCGAAACCGGCCCCCTGCCATGCTTGCGGGCCCCCTGTGGTTTTCCCGGGTAACGTGCGACCGGTCCCATGCCTCCTGGAACATTCGGGGAGAGATGGATGGGGCGTGAAAAATGTTAGGCCCCCAATTCCTTTTGTTCTGATCCTATACGATGATTGTAAATGGAAATAGGCAGCATCACCTATTCATAGTACCCCTTGACCGGTACCCAGTGTTGTAAAATGTCATTGAACTGGCAAGGTGAATGGATCAGAAAACGGTGTCTTGATTATGTAACATAAATATCAGTAGGACTTGCTGCCTGAGGTCGTGCAGATGCGGATCCAGGGGAGCTGAGGGGGTTTCAGCCTCCCCCTTTGCCCCATTTTCGCCATTTTGCGCCCTATTCCCTTTTTTCGCCATTTTTCAAAGCTCAGCCACTCCCCTAGCAGAATACTGGTTCCGCTCCTGCATAAGCGTCGCAAATGGTAAAAGTCGCCTTTGGCCCCGTACAAAAATAGTTATTCCTCCTTGTTGATTAGTTGGCCCGTGTAAAACAATGGTTTTGCCTTCCCATTCGATTTTCCACACGATCTCAGATTCCAAGCTGAAATATGTTTCCTGTAGTACAGCAAAATGAGCAGCGTATTTAGCATGTAGATGTCGAAATATGGATCTGCGTTTTATAGGTTCACGTAAGCCTCGGACATTGAACGTCAAATCTTTAAGCTCTAGCATCACGTTAGGAGTTTAGCAAAATTATAATAACGGTATAAAAACGGCCTTCCGAGGCAAATAGTTCTTCTTTTAAAAAGTGAACGCTGTTTGTTCGTATGCATCTACATAATAAAACATGGTAGGTAACACGAATTATTTTATTATCATGAGTATTTTTTTTGAACATTCCGTCTCCTGCAAAATGAAAACTGTGGACGCTTTGATGCTGTTGTCTATATCGGCACAGAAAAAAAAAACGCAAATGACAGGTATACTGACTTGAGCACACACAAGACCAAGCTCGGGGCCCTGAGACACAGCTCGGTGCTCCTTGAGACGGAGCTTGGAGGCTCCTAGAGATCAAGCTCGAAGGCCCCCGAGACCAAGCTCTGGGCCCCTGAGACCAAGCTCGGGCCCCTGAGACCAAGTTTGGGGGCCTCTGAAACAAAGTTTGGATGCCCCTGAAACCAAGCTCAAGGCTCTCTAAGACCAATCTCGGGAGCCCCTTAGACCAAATTCGGGGGCCCCCTGAGACCAAGCTTGGGGGCTCCTAGAGATCAAGCTCGAATGCCCCTTAGACCAAGCTCGGGGCCCCTGAGATAAAGCTCGGACACTGTCCAAACCGACGAGAAGCTGTTGAGGGCTCAATCAGGTCGTTCATGAACTTTCAGAAAAGAAACAAGCTAAAATTGCGTATTTTCCAGGGGCCCTCTCTGATAATTGGGGGGGGGGCAACAGCCCCTTGCCCCCTTTATCAGCCGCCACTGATATTCGTCGCTCTCCTCGTCCGCGATTACCACCGTGAACACTGCCAGGGATGTAGACGCTGAGTGTGGTGGCAGGTGGCGCCACCTACAATGAGACCGGTGGCGCTGTCTGTAAAGGCGATTCCCTCCCCACGAGAACGTTTCTCTCCGCAAGACGTTTAACGTTATAACGCTGCACCTAAGTAGACTACGATCCTGAAATTCTGGAATCCTTCATTTTCCATGCCAAGGATTATTTTAGTGAAAACCGCAAGTCGCTAGGTGCTCTGGTTGCGGAGAGCATTTTTCTCCGCAGAAAAGACGTTTTTTACGTTTGACCCTATAACGTTGCTGCTACAGGGTTGAGCATCACGAAAGTCTGGAATCTTACGTTTGTGATGACGCCGATGACGCTGGTGAAAACCAAAAGTCGATATCTGGTCTGGCTTCCGAGAACGTTTCCCTCCGCAAGACATTTTATGTTATAACGTTGCACCTAAGTAGACTAAGATCATGAAATTCTGGAATCCTTCGTTTTCAATGCCAAGGATTATTTTAGTGAAAACCGCAAGTCGCTAGGTGCTCTGGTTGCGGAGAGCATTTTTCTCCGCAGAAAAGACGTTTTTTACGTTTGACCCTATAACGTTGCTGCTACAGGGTTGAACATCACGAAAGTCTGGAATCTTACGTTTGGTATGACGCCGATGACGCTGGTGAAAACCAAAAGTCGATATCTGGTCCGGCTTCCGAGAACGTTTCTCTCCGCAAGACGTTTTACGTATAACGTTGCACGTAACGGGACTACGACCATGGAATTCTGGAATCCTTCATTTTCAATGCCAAGGATTATTTTAGTGAAAACCGCAAGTCGCTAGGTGCTCTGGTTGCGGAGAGCATTTCTCTCCGCAGCGTCGTTTGGCGGAGTCCCGCCAAAATACGCCAATGTGTTACGTTTGACCCTATAACGTTGCAGCTACTTGGTTTAGCACCACTAAAATCTGGAATCTTACGTTTGTGATGATGCCGATGACGCTGGTGAAAACCGCAAGTCGATATCTGGTCTGGTTTCCGAGAACGTTTCTCTCCGCAAGACGTTGTACGTTATAGGTATAACTTTGTTCCTAAGGGATCTAGGTTCATGAGATTCTGGAATCTTGCAATTCTGGTGGCAAGGAGTATGATAAAGAAAACTGCGAGTCGCTAGGTGCTCTGGGTACCGAGAGCATTTTTCTCCGCAGCTTCTCTCCGCAGCAAATTCACGAGTTATTTAACGTTTTACATTATAACGTTGCTGTTACTGGACGTAGAGGGATGAAATTTTAAAATTTCACTAAACAGACAATGACCATTCTTTTAGTGAAAACCGCAAGCCTTTAGGTGGCCTGGTTGCGAAAAGCATTTTTCTCCGCAGTTCTAATCCGCAGAAAAGTCACACCCCAAATGAATTCCTGGATCCGCTGCAGAATTGTGTTTCCTCCCGTAATATTTTTAAAATTGCGGCCAAACTGGGCGGTCATTGGTGGTTACGAAAACGTCAGCTTTGCATAGGCGAAATTCTGGGTGTTGATTGGTGTTTACAAAATTCTGCTTTCAGAGAGAACTCTTCCACCGGCGCAACAAGAATTTGGCGCGGGCAAAATGCTCTAAGAGAGGCGGGAAGAGAAAACAACGGGCCGCCATCGTAGCGTCAGTGATTGTTGATAGTTGGTCGATTCGGTTCTGATTATTCGATAGATTGATGGGGTGAGTGGAAGTGTTGGGAGGATTATTACGGAGAAAGTGAGCGTTATAGTCTCTAACACTGGCTGTATATAGGTATACGTAATGTTTGATTCTTCGTCATCTCAGTTCTGCGGTGTTATCTTGTGTTTTTTCATCTGGAGTTTGGTTACTTTCCTTCTGTTTCTGCTTTGGTTTGTGTCTGGTATTTGTCCTATCAACTAGCTGAATTTTTATATTCAGCATGCTGGCTTATTAGCTTTTTGTTTACTTCCTGTTGCTTCTAATTCATTCTTTTCCTCCATTAAGTGAGTGAAACTGTAGTCAGCTTTAGTTCTGAATACAAGTTATGTTCCCAATAATAGGAACAACAACCTATAGGCCTAGGTTCCAT
This sequence comes from Lepas anatifera, assembly GCA_034440635.1. NCBI lineage: Eukaryota > Metazoa > Arthropoda > Thecostraca > Lepadidae > Lepas > Lepas anatifera. The sequence continues at coordinate 634,344 of JAOTON010000710.1, read as the reverse complement.
GCACAATTTTATCATTATCACACACTGTATCCAGATTAAATTATGATATGCTTAAAGCTTATGACAGTGGGAATGCTTTCAATCCAATTTTGTCTGTCTTCATCCAACAAGATTTAGTTGTGGGCCCATCAGCAACAGTGTGCAAAGGATGGCACTTTCAACAATATCTCATTGGTGTGAGTGCCCTTGGAAATGGGAGCAACTGTTGCAAATTTTATTGACCTGGTTCAAATTTGAAAGACTGGTGCGAGGGAGGCGACACTGAAAACCACACAAATAATGGAAGGATGGTTGTAAAAACACAGGATTAGACCTTAATAAAATTAACTAATAAGAGAGGTAGTATTGCATTGTCTGAGTATTTGGGCACTATATCAACTAGTGTGCAAAGTATGGCATTTTGATGAGGTCTTGTCTGTGTGAGTGCCCTTGGAGACAGCACCAAGTGGTGCAAATTTTATAGACCTGGTGCGAATTTGCGAGGTTAGTGACACTTAAACTAAACAAATAATGACTGAATGGCTATTAAGACACAGGAGAGGGCCTTATAAAAAGTCCTTAACTAACTGACTAATGATTGAGGTAGCATTGCATTGTAGGGGTAGGAATGGGTGCATTTTTTCCCTGGTATGTGGAAGATTGGTGCGAATTTTTGAGGCTGGTGGTGCGAGAATTTTAGATGGCTGGTGCGACTTGTCTGGCCTGCTGCCATACTTTGCAGACTGGTATATCAATATGGTCTTTCCAGGTTGGTGCGCTTCTTAAGCCCAAATAACTAACAGTGTGGGTAGGGATGGGTGCATTCTTCGGTAATCATCTGGTAGACATCTCCGCTCTCAGGCCTTCTTCCCAATATATCCCAGGATCTAGAAATAGCAAGAAATAACCCAACTTCTGTTCCAAACAACCCAAGATGGAAATAATCCTCATTCCAGGAGCAAGGGCATGCTTAGGAGAATGCTGAAGGGATGCATTGTACAGAGGCGTGCTCAGACTGCTGTGGAGGGGGAGGTGAAGGTGGGTAAAGGCGTAACCAGGAGACTGCTGGCAAGAGGGTGTATAGTACAGAGGCGTACTCAGAGTGCTGGGAAGGGGATGTATTGTACAGAGGCGTGCTCAGCCTGCCATGGTGGGGAAGCATTGTACAGAGGCGTGCTGAGACTGCTATGGTGGGGATGTGTTGCACAGAGACATACTTGGTGCTGAGAAAGGGATGTATTGAACAGAGGCATGCTCAGACTGCCAGGAGGCGGGGGAGGGGCCAGTCTGCAGAACGTGGCAGGCGACTCGACGAGGCGCTTGGGGCAGCCAACGCCTGCCCCAATTGGGGCAGAAATTTGGATGCTGGGGCAGACTCCTCCAACGGGGGGTATTTTTACCGATACATGTTTTATCTACTCCATTTTAAACGTAACACCCAGAAATGAAATAAAGCCGTGCATCCAACTCGCCGACGACAACGCACTCACGACCCTCCACGCACAGCAGCAGCTATCTAGCATTCATGATGCACGACTTCAAGAATACATTTATTCAACGGTATATTTACAAGCGAAGTCTTTTCCCCCAAAGACGTCATTTGCCACTGCTTTCTCTGCGTATAATCAATACTTTAAAAAAAATTATTTCAATTGATAACTAAATTCAATAAAGAATAATGTTTTCCAAAGCTAAAGCATTTTTCCCCTTGCATTTTCTCACATTTGCATGAAAGCATAAAAATTTGGAATATTTTCACAAGACCCAAGCGAAGAAAGATTCCCTTACGCTCTTGTGACGTCACATCACTGACCTGCATTTTTCTTGGGGGGAGGGGTTGGCATGCTTTGCTTATGTGTGGACCATTTGAACGGTGGACCCTTTGAATAGTGGACCTTTTGACATAGACCCAATTTGCCGGCCTTTGGCGATCAAAACAGCAGAGGAAATGCAAAAAACTACATACAGGGAAATTTTATTTTGAGTTCTAAGATTGTTTTTGTAATTCAAACTAGGTTTAGATTACAAATTTATAAAGAAATTTAAACTTTGCTTTAGAAAGGCGCCTGTTGCCTGCTTTTTTATTAATTTCCAGGAACTTTGACTTTACGTCTATTAGAAATTTCCTTCATTTGGTATCTTTTTGGCCACATCTCTTGATGACAAATATGACGCTTTTGCGACAATTCAGCTTTTACGGCGCAACTTTAACTAATGATTGTCGTTTCTTTTCATTACTTTTTCTTCTTCCCTCGGTGATTACCCGGACCGACTGCTGCCCCAAGTACTGGTTCCTGCCCCAAGAGCCCGCCCTCTGCCCCAAGATCGACCAAAAGCTGCCCCAAATCGGTAGGTCTGCCCCGAGGCTGCCCCAACGAGATCTCGTCGAAATCTGCCACATTCTGCAGACTGGGGGAGGGGTGAAGTTAGCAAAGGAAGGAAGGGATGTATTGAACATAGCCGTGCTCAGACTGCCAGGAATGGCGGGGGATGAACTCAGCAAAGGGAGAAAGGGATGTATTGAACAGAGGCATGCTCAGACTGCCAGGATAGGCTGGGGGCGGTGAAGTTAGCAACAGGAGAAAGGGATGCATTGAACCATAGGTGGATCCAGGAGCAAGGGCACGTGCCCCCCAGTCGACCCTCGACACCCCTGAAATGGTCATGGCGCCCCCTGAAAGGTCGATGGCACCCCTGAAATTTTGCTCCCCAGTCCCCCCAGGATGCGAAAATCGGCGCCCACCGATAAGATTCTGCGCCCATCCTATTGGTTTTTCCGGTCAAAAGTGGTGCCCCCCAGACCGGATGGTGCCCCCGATCGGCAATCCTGGATCCGCCTATGTATTGAACAAAGGCGTGCTCAGACTGCCAAGAAGGGCAGGGAGATGAAGGTAGCAACTTCTAGCAACTTCCCCAACTTCCCTTTGATAACTTCACCCTCCCTCCTCCCCCTGCCCTTCCTGGCGTCTAGAAGTTGCTACCTTCATCCCCCGCCCTACCTGGCAGACTAAGCACGCCTCTGTTCAATACATAGGCGGATCCAGGATTACTGATCGGGGGCGACCATCCGGTCCGGGGGCGCCACTTTTGACTGGCAAAACCTATTAGATGGACGCAAAATCCTATAGGTGGGCGCCGATTTTTGCATCCTGGGGGGGCTGGGAAGCGACATTTCAGAGGGTGCCATGACTATTTCGGGGGCGCCGAGGGTCGACCGGGGGGCACGTGCCCCCTTACCCCTTGGATCCGTCTATGGTTCAATACATCCCTTTCTCCCTTTTACTAACTTCACTCCCCGCCCTTCCTGGCAGTCTGAGCACGCCTCTGTCCAATACATCCTTTTCTCCCATTGCTAACTTCACCACCCCCCTCCGCTCATCCTGGCAGTCTGGGCATGCCTCCGTTCAATACATCCCTTTCTCCCTTTGCTTTAACTTCACCCCCTTCCCACCCTTCCTGGTAGTCTGAGCACGCCTCTTTTCAATACATCCCTTTCTCCCATTGCTAACTTCACCCCTCCCCTGCCATTCCTGGCAGTCTGAGCATGCCTATGTTCAATACATCTCTTCCTTCCTTTGCTAACTTCACCCCACCTGCCTTTCCTGGCAGTCTGAGCACGCCGATGTTCAATACATCTCTTCCTTGCTTTGGTTACTTCACCCCCCCTGCCTTTCCTGGCAGTCTGAGCAGGCCTCTGTTCAATACATCCCTTTCTCCCTTTGCTAAGTTCACCCCCCCCGCCACTGTTCCTGGCAGTCTGAGCACGCCTATGTTCAATACATCCCTTTCTTCCTTTGCCAACTTTACCACCCCCCTCTGCCTTGCCTGGCAGTCTGAGCACGCCTCTGTTCGATACATAGGCGGATCCAGGATTGCCGATCGGGAGGCACCTTCCCGGGGGCACCTTCCGGTCCGAGGGGCGCCACTTTTGACCGGCAAAACCAATAAGATGGGCGCAGAATCTATCGGTGGGCGCCGATTTTCGCATCCTGGGCGGGGGGCTGGGGAGTGAAATTTCAGGGTTGCCATCGACCTTTCAGGGGGCCGCCATGACCATTTCAAGGGGCGTCGAGGGTCGACGGGAGGGGGGCACGTGCCCCCTTGCTCCCTGGATCTGCCTATGGTTCAGTACATGCCTTGCTCCCTTTGCTAACTTCACCCCTCCTCCGCCCTTCCTGGCAGTCGTGAGCACACCACTGTCCAATACATCACTTTCTCCCATTGCTAGCTTCACCGCCCCCTCCCCGCCTATCCTGGCAGTCTGAGCATGCCTCTGTTCAATACATCCCTTTCTCCCTTTGCTGAGTTCACCCCCCCTCCCCCACCATGCCTGGCAGTCTGAGCACGCCTATGTTCAATACATACCTTTCTTCCTTTGCTAACTTCAACCCCCTGCCTCCTGGCAGTCTGAGCACGCCTCTGTTCAATACATCCCTTTCCCAGCACCAAGTATGTCTCTGTGCAACACATCCCCACCATAGCAGTCTCAGCACGCCTCTGTACAATGCTTCCCCACCATGGCAGGCTGAGCACGCCTCTGTACAATACATCCTCTTCCTAGCACTCTGAGTACGCCTCTGTACTATACACCCACTTACCAACAATCTCCTGGTTACGTCTTTACCCGCCTTCACCCCCCCTCCTCCACAGCAGTCTGAGCACGCCTTTGTACAATGCATCCCCTGTTAGCATTCTCCTAAGCACGCCTTTGCTCCTGGAATGAGGATTATTTCCATCCTGGGTTGTTTGGAACGGAAGTTGGGTTATTTCTTGTTATTTCTAGATCCTGGGATATATTGGGAAAAAGGCCAGAGAGCGGAGACGTCTACCAGATGATTACCCGTTCTTCTTGGTATGTTGCGGATTGGTGTGAATCTTATGTGGCTGGTGGTGCAAAGTTTTGCAAGAATTTTAGATGGCTGATGTGACATGTCTGGCCTGCTGCCATGCTTTGCAGATTGGAATCTACAGAAAAGGAAGGCTTCTCATTTTTTTTTTGCTGTAGCCCAACTCCTCTCCCAATTGGGGCATAAATTTGGTTGCTGAGGCAGACCTTTCTTTTCATAGGGGCACAAACTGTTTTTATACTCTAGGAATGTCACTATAAAGAATGATCACCATTTGTCTCTATTTTTCTTATTTTTGGTGCCTCATTGTATGCTTTGAGTTGTCAGTGCTGCCCAAGGGCCAGTTTCTGAAGCCATACACATGTATTAGAACAGATAGAACAGACAAAGATACATTCCTTACTGCATGATGAAAACCTGCACAACTTTGATCAGGTCTCCTGCACAACACAATCCATGATAGTGAGGCTCCCTCTAGTAGGCCCCACTTAGCCAAGTGTCAGGCGTCACGCTCAGGGCGCCAGTGTCGGCGCACATAGAGGAGTCAGGGGCCGAGGGCGAGCCGGCTCGGGGGAGGGCGATGGGATGACACAACCAGAATCCCTGTTAATGTGTGTGGTAAGTGGCTGTCCTACGATCAGCTGAGGGCCGGCTGCATTCACACCGCAAACGCCACGGCGAACTTTGCCAGCCACAATTTCTGAAAGTGAAGGGAGTTGAGGGGAACGCTACTGGTTTGCCAGAAATGAAGACAAAATTGAGATTGAACACTTTTTAATCCATTTCAAACCTATCCTGATCCGGGCTAAAATGTCATGTCAACTGCAATCAATGTATCCTGATCCTCAATCCGATCCTGATCGCCTCTTGGCAGTGGCGGATCTAAGGGGTTGGGGGCTAGGGGCTCAAGCTCCCCCCCAATGTCATAGCCCCTATAGTAATACACAGGTGAGGGGCTGCCTGAGGTACTGATGGGTGAGGTTCGAGCCCCCCTCCCCCAAAATCAATTCTTGGTTCCGCCACTAACTCTTGGTTCCCCACTACCTCTTGGTTCCGCCACTACCTCTTGGTCATGGAAAGTCTTTGGGGCATTGATAGTGGCTGTTTCTTGTCCCATGGCACTGCACAAGGCAGGAGGCAGCCATTATGGGGCAAAGGCCTCACTTAAAGGGAATGGTGCTCCTTCATAATAGGATTTGCACTGTGATAGTCATGTAATAGAACATGTTGAGGAACCGCTTGGTCAAAATTTAATCCGTCACAGAACTTCCATTGACCGAGAAGAAGGAAAATAATTATCCACCTACTGACTGCCTCCCCCAGGTGGTCACATGTTGTGAGTTGAACTGGGGAGTGTGACACAATGCTCAGGCATGCTGCTCAGACAAATATGTTTTGTTTGGACCCTTTTAAGACTTACATGTGTTACTAGCTTTGGTGTGAGCGACTCTAAGTGCATATAATTTTCTTCAATTACTAGTTTTGGATGTTAATATTTCTTGATATATCAGGAAAACTATCCCAAATTGATAATTTTCACTTTGATTCCTATAATAGCTGCTTTAAGCTAAACACACCTCATTTTTATTCATATTCATTTGCTGACCAGATCAAATAGGTTTAGTGTGGTAAGCATAACAAAATTGTACACAGACTCGAATGTGTCACGGTTTGGAGATTTTTCGCCGGTAACAGAAAAAATAAAATAAAACAAATTACTAGGCTTCCGAGCCTTTTTTATGGCAAAAAATAGGGTCATGGCCATCATGTTCAATACCATTGTCCTTAGAACCACTACAGTCTGCAACTCAACCAAGGTGGCATATTTCCTTTATGTGCAGTAGCCCACCTAATGCTCAGCCTGGGGATTTGAACCCTGTTCCTTTAGCTCAGGAGACTGCTCCTGGGCTACACTGGCTGTTGGTTCCGGGAAATTATTGATTAATTGATTAATAGTAATAACAATAATGGTGTTAATGTAATGATAGTTGCTAAGCTAAATGTAATTTCAGCAACTGTAGCTGTGGCTTCCAGTATCAGCAGGGAATATACTTGGTTGATGCCTATTTTCGTTGTAATTCCTGCACTGGATGAACAGATGATTGGTAGGTATTAAACATCTTTACCACCTTGAACTTGCGAGAGAAGTTTTGTCCAGTTGATTCTAATGTTTGATTTTAGTTACCAGTTGTGTAGATCCGGGGCAGATTTGCTCAGATGGCTGACATCCTCATCAGAGTTGCTGCCATACTTTTCAAACTGGGGTCCAGGAATGGCACCCATGAAAAAAAGGATGACCCTTTCTGATCGGACCTTTAACTACACTCGCCGTCGAATTCTGATTATTTGTCCAAATGTACACCCGCTACCTAGGCGAATTTTCGATTTGGTAATTTTGCAGTCCCCACACATGCGTAACAAATTTGGTATTATGTCTAGGCAGTAAGTACAGGGACAGGTTGGATTCATATGTTGCATGTAGCTTTCAGCGTCCATGTCACTGAATGCATGTTCGTTTGATGTTGGTAAGTGGTGTGTGATCTGTCTGGTGTGATAATATCCGTTGTGATATGGCATGCTTTGGTAAGATATTGTTTGACAGGCCTTTGCCTGATTCGCTGATTCGGGGTACTTAAAAGGAATGTGGCACCTTTATAACGTGATTTTAAATGAGGTAGCCAAGTTGTAAAGCATGCGTGAAAACCCGGTACTCTATATATCATTTGTCTCGGAACTCGAGATTTCCGTAAAAAAAAGCTAAAACCTACCTGAAATGTACCCCTCATGTACACTTGGCAGCAGGGCACGGTTGTCAAGTCTGTTGGTGTGACGACATATGTTAACGTCACGGTGAGTATCAGCCAATCGAAGCCCTTGAAGCGATTGAATATGGAAGTGGTTGCCAGATCATGACATTATCCACAGGCAGAGAGTTATTTTCCTTGGAGGCGCATTTTAAAAATGAAAATATTGACCTTATTGTACATTTTTCAGAGAAGTCATGGACGATTCCATGAATTTCGGCTAAAAGTACCCCTAATTACACTAAATTCCAGGATTCGACCAAGGTGCACATTGCCCTTAATTCAGTATTTGAGACAGAGACGGGAATTGGGGCTGGAGCAGAACTATATTTAGACATTTTGTCAAAGAGAAGACACAGAAATTGTGATCGACGTATGGAAGTTTGTCGGAAAGCTCCTTTACTGTTTGGCGAAACTATTTTTGTATGAAATAGATAATGAATGCCTTGTTTCAAAGCAACTGTCAGCTAAGAGTGAGCTACATATAGCCATCTACTGTCCGCAATGAATTTAAGCAAATACGAAAGCCAGTGGCTTATGAAACAAATAATGACCGTTGCGCTTACACACCAGCTGTAGAACGCCCCTGCTAAAGTTGTATTTCTTCCGATTAAAACGGCGATTGTGTCATGCGAATTCCATTTATAGCTGACGCCGGAAGTGTATTGAGCTGCGGGTGCCGGGGCCGTGTTCCTCTGCTGGCCAACTTATGTAACTTTGGCAGCTGCACCAGCAATGACGTCAGCAGTGGTGCATTGTCGAAAGCCAGTAAACAACGTTATAATTTGACTTGTTTGTAAATTACCACAAGGCTAGAGTGAATTTTACTAACGACGGCGTCATTTTAATTTAGTTATGTTGGTGACTGATATATGGTTAAGAAGATGTCATATGACATTTTAGACCTTGCCTTTTAAACATTTTAAAGTGATTCTTAACAATTCTTCGGTTTTCCTACAGTGTAAAAAAACGGGGCCGCGGTAAACTTATAGCCGACACACGGTTATCCTTGAGCATTGTGCAAATTGTATTACGATCAGGGATGCGGAGACGGAGCCGGTCGGAGCCGACCATTCTGCCCGGAGCCGGAGCCGCCGAAACACTTTTGATCGGAGCCGGAGCCGTCAGAAAGGGTCCGGCTCCGGCTCCCAAAGAGCTCTAAAATTACCAAAAATCGAACGTGAAATGGTCACATTTTACCTCGTGAGATGTCGCATGGAAACACATTTGTTTACCTGAAATATTATATTTTCTCAATATGTTATGTATAATGGGTCATTCCGCGTCAGATCGATCAAGAGAATCCCCGACCCCCTCTGATTTTTATGAAACTTTGTCATGTGCTTCCATCATGTGGTAAAACACAACATGCAAATTTCAATGACCCAGTGACCTCTGGGGTCATATCTAGAGGTCATCGAAGGTCACCAATTTTTGCCAACTTGTCTTCAATTAAGTGGATAGATTTCCGGTCTCAAAATATATTGAGCAGCACAATTTTGGAGATTCACTAACAAAGGATTGGTCATGCTGAAAACATACAAAAATTTGACTTGACCTTTACCTGACCCTTGACCTAGCTGGGTTAAATTTGAAAATAATAATTTTGACCAACTTTGGCTGCTTCAAATTCAATGAAACTTTGTCACACAGATGGTTATACCACTGTACAGACATGCCCTAAAAAAAGAAAGGCGGAGACTAGAAAACTTTTTGAGATACTGGTAGTTAAGTATGGTAGTGCACTGTGTTGCAGACGTACCCCGAGGCTATTAAGCTGTGATAGGCGATTACAAAGGTTTCGTTTGTCCAAGCTTTGAAAAAACGTTTGGATGATGGAAAGATTACAGTACACGCCTCATTTGTAGCATGATCAAGTTGACCTGACCTTATATGACTTGGTAAAATATTGGAACTTACCATGTTCATGGCGTGAAATTATTGATACCAGGATGCTTTGAAACTGGCGTGAGACACATCACAGCAGCAAACTGTGACTAGATCTGGGGTGTATTGTCTCAATGGCGTTTGAAGAAACCTGAGACAAACGTTAGAGGAGACAGAGATGCGACGCTCCTACTCGGTTGGAGGGTGATCCGTCGATAACGGCGATGCCCACGAGCGACAAAACACCGAGCGATTCGTTGTTGCGAGGCTTACTTGTGCGGATGTGTCTTTAGTGAGAACAGTTGAGCAGTTTTAAGAAGAGCACACTCACAGAGTTGACTGATTTCGATTCGCAGTTTGGAACTGAACAGTCTTGACTTCTTTAACCGGAAATGTAAAAATCATCTGGATACGAGCGGCGGAGTGTCAGGAGGACAAAATGTTCTGACCCTTTTCATCGACATGAGGGAAAAACGATTAAAGGGTGCAGGCCTGTGATTACGAAATGGGTGATTCAGTATCCTGATCTAGAGTTAAATGTGAACAAATATGTTTGCACATATTGTAGACTGATGCTTTCCAAAGGGACAGTCCCAGGTCCAGCCGCAGAGCCAGTGCCAGTGCCACCACAGCCTCTCTCAGAGCCAGGATATTCTGGGCTTCAGAGTGTGATTGAAGGTACAGACCTTTCAACACCGGAAACACAGAACTCCAGCGATGGAGCCATGGATTGGGATCAATCTGTTGAGGCCATAAATCAATCGGCGCAGACCCTAGAAGAAACGCAAATTCGGCAAACGCGAATAAGAAGGTCTCAGAACTACAGAAATACAAATTTATAAAAATATTAGGACTTCTCTCCATAGGCAAATTGGGAGGATCGATCCAGATAAAGCATTTTGCATTCTTCAAACACAGGAAGAGAAAGCACAAAACTTTGATGATATGCTGAACCAATTTCGTCAGAAATTCAAAGACTAGACCAAACCCAGTGACAAAATAAGAGTGATGACAATGGTACTAAGAGCTTGGACTATTCGGAAGATTGCAAAGGAGTTTAGCATATCTTATTATCTAGCAAGATGTGCCAAGCATCTGCAGGAAACGTCGCGCTGCCTATCAGAAACTAATCTGAAACCTGGAACAGTGTTAAACCCCGACGTTTTTCCTTTTTTCTCTCTTTTTCCGCGATTTCTGACTGTTTGACCCATGATACTGCTGCAGTGCATCTGTTCCAACAAAAGCTAATCGATTATCTGGAACAGAAAATTGAGAAACGTCCACAAAATATGTTTTATTTTTCAGACAGCGCTGCTTCGCAATATAAGAATTATAAAAAAACTTTGTTAATGTAACGCACCATTCGTCAGATTTTGGCATGGATGCTGAGTGACATTTTTTGCCACTGCGCAAGGAAAGGGTCCCTGTGATGGAGTGGGAGGGCCAATAAAAGGCTTGCCAAACGAGCAAGCTTACATACGCATATCATAGAAACTGCGGAACAACTTTATGATTTCCTAAATATTCATTCATCGACCACGTTTGTCGAGTACTTTCCTGAAAATCTGATAGAAGAGGAAAGCAATGTGTTGAGTGACAGGTTTGCTGCTGCCCGTACTGTACCAGGAACGAGAAGTGTGTATGTGTTTGCTCCTCACTGCGTGAGGGTTATGTGTTCGTCAAGCTATATTCAAGCAGTGAGACGGGCAGGGAGGTACGCGTGACGAAAAAATATACAAGTATGATGACTTGGTGAGTACAAGGCCAGTCATTATATTATGTCGGTTGATCTTACCTTGAAAATTATAAATGTGCACTTGTGATTCGTATGTGTAATGAAGAATTTGACGCCATATGGCATAAAATAATCAAAAATGATTTCAAAGTTGAAAGGTCTTGAAAGTTAAGTAAGACTCATAAACTCACACATGTTCCATTCCATCATTTAGTACTGCTAACGTTTTTCTGGGCCAAGTCCTAATATTTTGTTCGAACTTTGAAACAGACACCCGCCAGAATTAGTTCTTAGGTCAATCTTGGGTCAAGTGTTTATAGTTTGAACAATAATTTGGGACATAATCGGGTCAGAACTTTGATTTTAACAGCATTGTTTTGCTTTTGTCACTGCCTTGGACACCGGGATTCCAATAATGTCCTAGGATTTGCTCTAGAATAAAGAGATAAGAAGCTAAAAGGCGACATGCCAGATTTTCCCTTATCATATTAATGCTTTTGGCTTCCTGAGACCTCAAGATTGACATGAAGTTAAAGGGGACATTGATGGTTCATCACTATTTTGAGAAACCATTCGACACCAGTAGTTATTTCCATGTGCTTAATTTATACATGCATAGTTCAACTGGGGAATTTTACCCTCCACCTTCTCTGTGTAAAATTATCGAACCCAGAGTCATGCACGGGTTAAAAACTGTTAAATGAAAAATTTTCCAAAGAATTCAGAATATTCTCATCCAAAATCGCACAAAAACCTATGTTATCTTCTATCATAGATAAATTTCCCCGGGGCATAGCTGTTCCACAAAACACTACCACCTTCAATTATCGATATTTCAGAAATTCTAAAAGTCTCCGCCTTTCTTTTTTGCACACATGTATTCAATGGTTAAGCAAGTCACATGGTAAGAGCTTATGTCATTTGAAACAGGCAAAAATTAGTAAAAAAAGCATTTATAAAATTTGACCTAGTCAGGTCAAAGGTCAAATATGGGTCTCACCCAATTTGGGTCCAGCCTAAGAATTGTGAAGCATTTGACTGGCATTGGTAACAATTTGGTCATCAAGACTTCGTTAACACAAGAATTTCTATGTTTGAATGAAGACAAGTCGGCGAAAGTGCGCGACTTTGATGACCTCTAGATCTGACCTCAAGCGCTGCTCTGGACTGAAATTTTACGTGTGACGTTCTTTCATATGGTCCTACACGTGTACCAATTTTCATCGAATTCTGAGGGGATCGGGTACGAAAATACCCTTTTTGATCGATTTGACGCTTAAATGACCCGTATATCGAGATTAGTGAAATATTGCGCCTAGGGTGTTCCGTAGACGGTCTTACTCTCGGGCAGAGGATGCGCTCCGCCCATTAAGCATGGACAGAAATTGGCAAGAAATGAAGGCATTGGCGGACACTGGTGGATCCATGGGGGGGGCAAAAAGGCATTTGCCCCTCAAACCGCCCAAATTTTGGCGAGGTTTGCCGATATTCTTCAAAATCACGATTTACCCCATACCAGGGGGCGGACATGAGATACTTCTCTAGAATTCTGGGAGGTTTTGAAGGTTCCATTTCTGGGTCTGACAGTGTTTTTCAGCAAAATTTCACATGTAATTCCAATGGGACTGTTTGCAGGGGTTTGGGGCACGGGCCAGTTGGAAAATTTAAGCGGTGCTTAAGGGTATATTTTTATTTTTGGTATGTAAAATTGATCAGGCTATCTTCTGGGTGCAGATTTTAGTCCCTGACATGCTTTTATAACAAGGAAAATCGACGATGAAGTTCATGCTAATTCCTTCAGAATTCTGTTTCGAATGTTTCGCTTAACCAATCAGAACGCTGTATTCGACCTTATGCTACCAGAATACAAGGTATCTTGAACAGAACCCTCCAAAATGCTACCATATCCTCAACATGCTGCCAAATCAAGCAGTCAGCTGGCTGTCATGTCCGAACCGTATCTATAGGAACCGTGCCCCATACCGTCGGCCTTCATCCGCCCCTGTTGGCAGACGCAGGGGGAGGCCATTCCGGCCATGGCCCCCTAAAGCCCTGGAATGGGGGCCAGACTATCTTTTGGCCCCCCCAAAGGCCGAATAAATTTTTTTTTTAAAAAGGTGTTCACACTAGGTCTGTCGAGTAATAAAATATTTGCTCCCACCCCTCCCCCGGAGAGCTATCATGTACTCGGAGAAGTAGTTTATACTAGGTCTGTCGAGAACCGAAATCGCACGTCCCGTCCCCCTCCCCGAAAGGGGGAAAGGCAGATTTGGGTTTGCCCCCCCCCCACAAACTCGGTTCTGCGTCCTCCCTTGATTATGAAAGTGTATTGGGTTTTTGTTTCTTAAATTATTTTCCAAACATTTATCAATGCAAAAACCTAAGTTTCATTGCAACCGTGCCTTAAACCTACCCATCACATCCGTTAGAAAATCAACATCCCGATTTTCCCTTCCATTCTGGACGGCGAGTTGACACGCACATGGTTGCAGTGACGTCATCAGCGACGCCGTAGCAACGGCCGTGTAAATAGTGTTGTCATGTTTTGTGATGAAGCTACTGCTTACTGATTTCAGGTCCAGACTAAGAGCAGACATACTGAAGGCAATGTTGCTGCTCCGCCCCAACCGCGATTGGGTGGTGTAGTGAGCGAACCAGCTGCTGGGCCCTGGGCACTGGGCAGTAGGGTGGTTGGTTTCGATTTTTCTCGAAAAGGAATTAGGCCATCAGCCTATCTGATGTGTTTTTCGATGTTGAACACTGTTAGCTCATCGAAGTTTTTCTTTGCAGGCCGTCGAAGCTTTACTTGATTGTTGTATCTTTAATTTTTATGTGGGTTTGCGGGCATGTCCGACCCATATTTCTGTTTGCCATAACAGTGCAGTGCAGTTTGCCATACGAATACGCTGCAGTGTAGGTTGGTCCAGCTTTGAGGTTCACTGGCCTTTGGCGTCTGGTCAAGAGCGTTCGTTCATCCAGTCGCTATTTTTTATTCGTACAAATACACAATCACTTTGTATCTGATGGACTTCCACGCCCTTGAGAACGTGTCGATCACGTTTTGGATATAGGTACATTGCCGGAGCCGGAGCCGGTCGGAGCCGACTATTTTGCCCGGAGCCGGAGCCGTTAGGACACTTGAACCCGGAGCCGGAGCCGAAATCATAACCCCGGACCGGAGCCGGAGCCGTCCAAAATTTTATCGGCTCCGCATCCCTGATTACAATTTAAGGTTAAGGTCATCTCCGTTTTTTTTGTATCGATGACCAAGGGTCAGGCACGGGTGCCTCTCATTACGTTTCCATTGAAAATACATAAGTAAAACGGAAAATGGTTAAAACAAAATGGCTCTAGGTTTATCTGTATATAAGGCTTAGAATAACTTCAAATTCATAATATTGTGGTATATTTGGCTTTTTCCCAGGATCAAGTCATAAGTTTCGACCTATGTCCTCGGAGAGGTCATCTGAGGCTACTTAAACAGATATTCAGACTGGAGTCATAACTTCCCAGCCTTATTAGATTTTAGTATTAGAGCTTTTCTTTTAATACAGTTATGTTTATGTTCGTGCACTGCGTTTACGATTATGCTATTGCAACCATTGCGAGTTGACTGATCTGGATATCGACCATGGTAGATCAAGTCAGTTGCGGATCCAGGACTTCATTTGGGAGGAGCTAGGGGGCTCGGGCCTCCCTCGCTCTAAGCAGCCTCTCCTCGCCTCTAAACAGCCTCCGGCTTTGCGTTTACTATAGTCACTCTGATATTTCAGAATTTGGGGTCGAAAATACGCCCGTAGCTTTGGGCGTCTCAGAGATGTCGAATGGGTAAATTATCCTCATTTGTTATTGGGACTCAACGGTGTTAACCCTGTTTTTCTATTGTTTCAGAGGTTTGGCCTACCGCCAGACTGACCACTGACACCGGTTACTGTTCGTGAACCTCACATTGGAGCCAGGGTCCGCAGCCACCCCCTTGTCCTTCCACCATGACCATGGACTCGCTGGACATCGCCGGCTCGGCGCAGCAGGAGTTCGTCACCGACAGCAACGACGCCCTGGAGCTGAAGCTGGTGCGTCGCAGGGAGCAGCTGGAGGACGACAGCGCCACCTTCCGGCCGGAGATGTCCCACCAGGTGTTCGGCGAGAACGAGGCCATATTTGGGTACAAGGGGCTCCGCGTGCAGCTGTATTACACGGCCGGACGCCTGACCCCCTACCTGGGCATGAACTACCAGACCAAAGTTGACCCGAAGAAATCCGAAGGCGTGGAAGCGGACGAGGTCCTGAAGCCGATAGCAGAGAAACTTCCCGAGGTTTTTCTAACAAATGTTGACGACTTCGCGAAGGCTGTGGATAAAGAGGTGGATTTCCGGCCTCTGGGTGAGCTTCTGCACACATTTTCTCCTGTGACAACGCTTTCAGAGGGCAGTGGCGAGCCGCCGGCCGCCTCTAACCGGTCATTTGAATTGTACCTGTCCACCGTGCAGACCCCTGGTCTTCGGGAGTACCACGAGGCTCTGCAAACGTTTCTTCTATGGTACATCGATGCCGCCAGCTTCATCGACGTCGACGACGACCGCTGGCGCTTCTTCCTCTGTTTCGAGAAGTACACCAGCGTGGAGGGAGAGACGCGGTACGCTGTGATCGGGTACACCACAGTGTACGAGTACTACGCGTACCCGTGCAACATCCGGCCGAGGATCAGTCAGATGCTGGTGCTGCCGCCGTTCCAGGGACTGGGAGTGGGCGCGGAGATGCTGGACGCCATCTACAGACACTACCGCAACAACAGCGCCGTGGTGGACATCACCGTGGAGGACCCGTCCGACAACTTCACCAGACTGAGAGATTTTGTCGACTGTCGTAACTGCGCCAAATTAGCCTCCTTCCACCCAGACCGGCTGACGGAGGGCTTCAGCACTGCTATGGTGGATGAGGCCAAGAATTCCCTGAAGCTGGCCAGTCGCCAGGTGCGGAGAGTGTACGAGATTCTGCGGTTGCGTGCCACCAACATCTCCGACAAGGAGGCCTACAGGAGCTTCCGGCTAGACGTGAAGCGACGCCTCAACCTGCCCTATCAGAAGGAAGACTCGGACATGAAGAAGCTGCTGAAGGTGTTGCGTCCGGAGGAGTTGGCTGTGTCGGTGACGGGCCGTGACCAGCGCATCCAGACTCTGGACCGGCTCTTCACGCAGCTTGAGGAGGAGTACAAACACGTGCTGGAGAGATTGGAGCTGCTCTGAAGGACTGGCGCCGGCAGCGACAAGGTGCAGACACGTCGTGGGCGAATGTGAAGGCGCTACGTTGATATGAAAGGCATACGCACACGAGCGAGTTGTTGAGAAGTGTAGACTGCTCAATGATTGAATCCAAAGTCGGAGGTGACTAAATGTGTGAACATGCTTGTGGCATGATGTGTTGAAGGACTCGTGCCCGCGGGGAGTCTCATGTGAACACCTCACCGGCAGAGGTTCCAGGGTAGGGACGGGACACGGAAGTGGTTGCGCTGCCGTGGCCGTTCGTTGAGTGTTGAGTTAGTGGCATCTCACTCCTCTGGTGTTCGTCCTCCAGGAGTGTGGGCCAGCGCGGCGCTGTTATTTGCCCGGCGGTTTTATGGTGAGCTGATGTTAGCATTGCTGGTCCCTCAGCTGATCGGACATTTTGTCCGTGCCTGACGTTTTCGGCTCCGGCCGACCAATACCATTGAAATGATTCATGCATGTCTGCCATCCTCAGCATCAGTTGAATTCGGGGATTCTGAATAAATCTCGGTATTTGTGTATTTTTCCGGCTCTTTTTCCCCTAACATGATTAGATCGGAATCTCACCTCAAGCTAGCTAGTTTTTCCTTTTATAAGATTTTACGTTCTCGTCCTACACACTCTGGATGGAATTGCTGTGAATGAGATATGTTTGCGGCATAGCAGCATGAGTTCCAGGCATCACTGTGGGGAGGGGCTATCGCTCTTGATTGTGAACACTGTCGACACGTATTCAACATTCCGGGCAAATGCTTCTGGCAACATTAGTTGCCGTCTCCGAAAAGAAAACAGTGTCACTGGCAGTATTATCCTTTGCTGTCTCCTGTCTGAACCGGTATTTTGAAGAAGAAAACAATATAAAATATGGAAACCCATCAAAGTGATACTGCAATGACGGCTGATGGTACAGCACATTGCTCCTGGCTTGCGCATGCTCCGGGTTTTTCCCTGATAGATCCAATGGCGGTATTCAGCCCCTTAAAAGGGGGTTCGCCGCGGGGCTCTGGTCCATCAGTAACCAACCACTGAATTGGTGATTGCATGGGAGGTGAGGGCTACATAATGGGTCGCCCTGAATTCGGATTCATAAATGTGTTATCAGGAGTAAAGATAGCCGATTTGCACTCTTGATAGGAAGGCGAAAAATGTATATTTGTGTTTTGACGGCGTATCTTTGTCAGGAAGGTAACACTTTGGTTTTAAAAGGTTGGGGCAATGTTTTTGTTCAGTGAATAAATTCAGTCCTTTATAATGACCACTATTGGTGCAACGCATCAGATCATAGCATGATCATGTAAAACGTTGGAGGGAAGAAAAGGGCGTATGCAATGCACATATATGTCATATATATATATATATATATATATATATATATATATATATATATATATATATATATATATATATATATATATATATATATATATATATATATATATATATATATATATATGTATCTTCCTTATCAACTGTTTTAAAGGCACGTGCAGAACGATCAGCACCGCGAAGCTCGCGCAGACTTTAGTGCTGCCATCTGCAAGAACCTCGAGAAAGAGGCTCAGACCCGAAGCTGCAATACGCTTCAGCGAAACGAGCTTGAAAGCAAAGACAAATATGACATGGAAAGGCTGGGAGCGGACAGATGTTAAAACGAGGGACTAGACATTCGTTACAAATATTATTACGGAATAGAAACTGAGGGAAACCTGCCAATGTGAACAGTTCTGCCCTCAGCTTTAGATTGCTGACCGTAAAACTGGTTATCAACCTCATGTTTTGAAAATGATTTAGGTACAGAAAATGTTTTCTATGGCTGTCTCGTGACAGTTAAGTTCTGTGCTAACTACTTTTAAAATATGAGACTGAAATATTGGTGGGTACGCAATTCATAGCTGTGCACTCGTGCAGGGATGGATCCGGACAGGGGCGATCCGGCCATGTCTCCCCAAGGAAAGGGGGGCAAACCCTCTTTTGCTCCCCCCAAGTAACTCAGTATTTTATGATTGGTCAATTTGGGAGGACCTGTTCGTTTATAAAGACGTTTCCAAGCGTGTTTACCCTTTTCACAAGATATGTACCTCCGAAGATGAACAATTGATTCACTACCATATTAATTCTTCTAACCGCTGCCTCCACCGCTGAATGTTTTTTCTTGCTGACTTCTTGCCTATATTGGTTTGCCCCCCCTCTTCCCATGAAAGCCCCTCCCGCTCCTGTAGCTGGGAGCAAAACGCACAAGTTGTAGTTGAATCCCGACTGTAACCTTAGCGCTACTTTTGACAGCGCTAAGGTTACAAGAATCCAACTTCTGAGCCTTTTCCCGCCTGCGGGATAAAACTTTTCTAGGAGAGGATATGGTATCCTTACTGGTGATACTTAAAGAGAATGTGCCACTTTAATCATGGGTTCAAACTGAGATAGCAGTTAAGTAGATCGTATCGAGCAACTACTGCTGGCACAATTCATTTCATACAAATGAAACGGGTGAATCCCTCCTCCAAAAGTGGAAACGGGTCTGAAAGATATATGTCATGCCTTTGAAACACTGTCATTGTTCGCAGCAGCAACGAACAAGTTATGAGTAAGATATCTGCATCAAATTCCACCTTGATCTAATCTAGCATCTAGTAGATTAGAAACTGCTAGAAGTGCAATGAATAAATACTGCGTTCTAAAGATTCCTATATGAAGTTTCGATGTATAAATAGAGGCGCTAACCATGACATTGGACCGTTTATTTTGCCCCCGGCTGCTGCCAAAGGCTCTAGTATCACCGTTCGTCCAGCGAGGCACATTTCCATCACGCAAGCACAGTAAGACAACCGCACAAGACACCGGCGTGTCCCACATGAGCGTCAGCTGGTAGACCACCAGTGAAGTATGGTGCGTCGAGGCCGCCGCCTCTGACGCCGCCGCCTCTGACGCCGGGTCAGGATGCGTCGATGTCTGTTCACATGGGGCTGGTGGTGATGGTGAAGGCGGTGCCGTCGGCAGGGACAGTGCCGCCGGCGGCCGTGACGCCGGTGCCTATAGCGGCCACGTCGGTGAGCTCGGCGAGGACTTCGCTTTCTTGCTGGCAGCTGCTCTGGCCGAGCTCCCGCCGCTGCTGGGTTGGCAGCGAAGCCCTGGTCCAGCGCGGACTTTTGAGTTTCTGCAGACGTGACGTCGACGTCGGCCTGGGGGTGTGCCGGCTGTGGAGACTCTGTGGGTTTTACGTTAACCTCTCTGGCCTGGTCCAGTGGCGCCGCCTGCTGCAGCGCCGGCACGCTGAGCTGGCTGAAGGCAGCCGCGCAGACGCAGGCCACCGTCACCAGGTCGGTGACGAGGTTGCCGGCCAGGCTGTAGGTGATGCTGGTCTTCAGTGGTGTGCAGCGCATGTCCGGCCCGCAGCTGCTGTTGTCACAGAGACAATCCGCCACCCGCAGCTTCAGCGGCCGCTCGTCTCCGAAGCTGACATGTCGTAGCTGGAACGGACAGCTGGACCGCATGGGCAGCTGTCGGCTGCTGACGTCAGCTGTGCACCTGCTGTCCGGGGAGGGGCCTCGGACGGCTGGGTGGGGTCCGGGGCACGCTGCGGAGGCCCGGAGCGCCGCTGCCGCCGGATAGTGTTGGGAAACTGCCGCCACAGGGGCAGGGCCGCTATGCACGGGATGAAGGCGGCTGGGCTGCCGTGAAACATGTCACAGCCGCTGATTTCTCTGGATCTCACGACTTTTCGGGACGTCACTGCAAACACAAATACCGCCACGACAAACTTCAGGGATGTCACCATGGCTTCGCTTGGTGAAGGGCAACACAAAATAACGTTTTTTTGTGGCAAATTGGTACCAATGCCACAATAGGAAGAAAATGAACCTGCGGTGCCCGAAACAACTTTACGCAAGTGTGGTTAGAGAAGGCAGGACTGCTGATGACTGCTGATGAGACTGCCGATGGCTGATGCTGGCTACTGAGATACTCGCTGATGAGACTGCCGATGGCTGATGCTGGCTACTGAGATACTCACTGGACTATGCTGATGACGGCTGGACTTCAGTGACTACTGCCAGTTTATGACCACTGGGTTCCTCGGTGGCTTTTACTGACGGCTGATCGGATCTTCATGGAGCTCTGCTGCTGGCTGCTGGGCTTCTCAGTCTCTGAAAGTGACTGGTGATGACTGCTGCCGTTCCCAGTGTCCGAAAGTGATTGGCGAAGTCTGCTGGCCTTCACAGTCTCTTAGATTGACTGGCGAAGACTGCTGGCCTTCCCAGTCTCTGAGAACCGCACAGCTGCTGGCCTTCCCAGTCTCTGAGATTGACTGGCGATGACTGCTGGCCTTCCCAGTCTCTGAGAATGACTGGTGATGACTTTTGGCTTTCCCAGTCCCTGAAAACACCTGCGGATGACTGTTGATCATCAGCCGATGAGGTTCACTGTTTGGTGCTGTTGCCGTCCGAAGCGTGTCTTCCCATGACAGACCTGTCAGTCACTGGCACCGATAACCGTACCGATGCCTCACCACCACTGAACTGCATCTGCCAATGGTTTATTCCTTACCACTACTGATCACTCTCGACCAATGATCTGTCCTGCGTCGCATCTGCCTGAACTAACCAGACCGACAGCACTGACTTAGACGCGCGTCTCTTACTCTCACGACACAGCTTACTGTGCCCAGTTTCTCACCACCTTGCCTTATGTAGAGGCCGCCCGCTGGGCCGGCGGGCGGGCCGGCCGTATCGGGAATTACCGGCAGTTCACACACTGCAGCCGACAAAATAGCGCCGGGCCCGAGCGGCCAATGTTTTGGCGCCGGTGCGCCCCGGCCCGGCCGCTGCCAACAGACTCGCGCGGAGCCGGCCCGGTCAGGCCGCTCTCTGCACCGGGCACAAGCTCAATACAGCTTCGTAACCACTGGAAAATGTGAGCATACACGGAAAACTGGGATTGTACAGGTGGTGCATTAATGCCGGGTTCTCGATTTCGGGGCTGGATGGTATGCAGTTGGGCGCAGCAGTGATATTTACTCTCATCTTTCGGCTCAAATGGAAGGTTGCTGGAGTAAATGTCATTGATGTACGAGTTATACACTATGTTGCTGCAACGGTTTGAATTTCTTGTGATTCTATTATCAGTTAGGTGAGACTAACGTGTGTTCCCAAGAATAGCGGACAACTCTCAGGGACTCATATCGCCTATCCATGTTTGAATTTTTACGAGGCGAAACTAATCATCAGAGAGAGCAGAAAGATGTGCCGCAACAAGGTTACGCTTGCTCAATAGTGTCATTGCATTGCACAGACTGACCATCAAAGCATGCAGATACTGAAAATGTCACACTCGGACAAGACGACAGAATTCGTATGAAAAAAAACTTCTTGATTTCGATTGATGGGGCACGGAAACTGTCGGAGGAGGAGGGAGCCCAGTGAAGAAGAGAGGCTTGGAGGACTGAGGGCCTACTTTTATCATCAAAATGTGAATGACAAGGTGTGCAATGTGCATTATTCCCGGAAAAAAATTGCAGCCATTTGTGCGTTGAAACCTCGGAGGTTGCCTCAATGGTCCATATCTCTTTTGTTACATATCCTTCGGTTGATCTTCGGGAAAAAATGACGATAATGCCTAAATATTTTCTGCATCTCTGTGAATTCAGAACAAGTATGTTTCCATCAGGCAATGGTGGAAGTAGGATTTCTTTAGCTGGGATGGAAAAGCCTCAGGAGGGGAGAGGTTGGGGGGGGGTGCCAGCATGCAAACTGGAAAAGCCTTTTGATAATCATGGGAAACATCCTCCCTACCCCAATTTTGGGTGACTGCATTTTTATGGGTCTGTCTGGCTGTTATTAGACATGTCCCTTGAACAAGAAATTCATATTTTCCTATTCATATGTGTCTATATATGAAGCTTTCTTTTGTCACTGGTGATCTTAATATCTGGCTCGTACGCAGCAAAAGGGAGGCAACCTGGGAAACTGCTCCCCCTGAATGCCTCAGTAAGAACACGGGCCAAGCGAAAGGACCATCGGGCTCCGTTACTTTGTGGTGAGCCACGAGCCTTTGTAACCAGCACAGCCCTTTGTAACTAGCAGTAGCAGGGCCCTTGTGACCAGGGGCTCCTCCCTTGCTTATTTAAGGCTGATGTGACAAAGCGAGCCTAATTGCCTCTGAACCGTCCAACCCACAGCTAGGTGTCAGTGGGAGCTGCGGCTGACCGCACAGCAGACGGCGGGCTGCTGAATCCCCGGGATTTCTTAGCGGCCTGGCTGTGGTT
Organism: Lepas anatifera; assembly: GCA_034440635.1. Classification (NCBI taxonomy): domain Eukaryota; kingdom Metazoa; phylum Arthropoda; class Thecostraca; family Lepadidae; genus Lepas; species Lepas anatifera. The sequence continues at coordinate 611,572 of JAOTON010000710.1, read as the reverse complement.
ACCGGGGATCGCTGGTGCACGTGACTGAGGTTCAATATATTTTTTTACGTGGTGCGTCTTTACAAATAAAGTATAAACTGTATGCCAATAATAATGTTGACAAATTATATCGCACCAAAATACAGCAACTGCAAGCAGAGACACTTTTAATAGAAATTAGCATAATTTATATGGCAAACGGGGTCCTGAAATAAGCGTAGTTCACCCTCTTCTGCTTACAGGGGTCCCGCGATGAGGTGGTAATATAGGGGGCCCATCGCCACACGGACAATAGAGCTCTTTAGCAAAACACGTACTTTATTAACTTTTTAAAAAGTTAATAAAGTACGGGTTTTGCTAAAGAGCCTCTATTGGTCCGTGTGATTCAAACCGTCAACAAAAACAATAGGGGCCCAGTCACATTATCTTATCGAGGTATTTAGCTTCTAATGGAGCCTCTGTAATGGAGCCTCTGTGATGGAGCTTCTGTAATGGAGCCTCTGTAATGGAGCCTCTGTAATGGAGCCTCTGTAATGGATCCTCTGTAATGGAGCCTCTGTAATGGAGCCTCTGTAATGGAGCCTCTGTGATGGAGCTTCTGTGATGGAGCCTCTGTAATGGAGCCTCTGTAATGGAGCCTCTGTAATGGAGCCTCTGTAATGGAGCCTCTGTGATGGAGCCTCTGTGATGGAGCCTCTGTGATGGAGCCTCTGTGATGGAGCCTCTGTGATGGAGCCTCTGTGTGGCCTGCGCAGGGGGATGCAGGGTTCAGTGGTAGAGCACCTGACTTCTGAGCCGCAGGTCCCGGGTCCATGTCCCGGTAGAGTCTATGAGGAAGTTGATTCGATCCCCCAAATTTCCCTCAACAGGGTGGGAGTTGGCGACGCCGTATAACCCTGGCATTTGGTGTGTCTTAAACCCCAACAATTGTTATTATGGCCTGCATAAGTAATGTGCACGCCGCAACTATAAAACCAACGCCGTGCCAACGTCCCTCGCTATTTGTGAGTTCACGGGCCCTTAAAATGATCCGCCTGTTCAGTCTCTCGCCACGCGGCGGCCCTTGTGCGAGGGCTTGGCTTCTGCCGAGCACCGCGGCCGAACACGCAGCCTCTACGCCGTAGAATGCGGTGCCGCTGTCCCCTGAGGATGCCAGTTAATGTAATCTTCCGCCTTGTATGTATGTATGTATATATGTATATACATACATACATACATACATAAATACATACATACATACATAGTGTGAGTGCGTTGTGTGAGTGAGAACTACTAATACAAACATGTTATCGGCTAATAGAAACAAAAACATATCAGAAAAAATTTAGGACGTGAGATCACCTGATCAGGCCACTTACCTGACTTAAGATGACCTACACTTGATGGGTTTTCTGGCAAAATAGCAAACAGGCTCGAGAATAAGCTATGGAGAGTAAAGCGAGCACACTGTGCACCCCTGTTTCTGCCCACCTAAAAACATGTTCTGAGTTGAGACCTCACCGCCATGCAATGCAAAAAAATATTAATATCATACGACGGGTACATGTTCAGCGGTACAGTCCCTAGCAGACGTATTACGAAAACATGTCCGGCGGCACAGTATAGCTACAGGTGAGGTCTTGCGGCACAGTGTGGGGATGTGGGGCACGCATAACTTGCAAGAGGTGAATGGCTTGTGGGTTCGGAACAAGGCAGTTGGTTGGTGCAATTATAATATTTACTGTGAGTCTAACAAAGTGCACTTTTTGTATTTTATATGAAAATAACCATTACAATACTACACTTCTCATGAAGTGAAACTTTACCAGTTGCTTGACGGGAGCTGTGACAGTTGGCAGGGTGTACGACGGTGGATAGGTGGTAGAAAGTAGCCTGGCCGAATTATAATTTTCTTATTTATGCCCGATTAGTATTACTGCCTAAATTTCTGTGTCAATTTATTTTCTCGTGATCAGTCACGAGGCTAAATCATTCCTCACCCTACTGAGACCTCTCGAGTCCAAATAGACACTTTTCCACGTTTTCTAGAATTACATAAGAATCGGCGCAGGACAGTGCCGCCAGGTAAAAGTATGCAACAAAGTAAGTTTTGCAGTTTGCGCGTATTTCAAGCTTGAGTCATGGCAGGCCACAGAATGTCATCCTTAAGGCTTGCACAAGGTTTCAGCAGCCATGGACCCCGCCCCTGATCTAGACACGTCACTTTGGCACGAAAAAGGCTCCTAACTTAGATAACACTTTTTATACACTTTGCTATAGCCCCTGACTCAACTAACTTAATTTAGTGACCTCAGCTAGCCTCAATTGACCTTGGAAGTCGTATGCCGATGTATGTACACGGCAGTATTGTGAGAATAAGACAATTGTTCGGAGCCAATAAAAAAGCTGCACTTACTTTGGTAATTTTCTGTTTCACCCGTTTCAAATTTAAACATGGCCATGACTGGATGAATTTTAAATTCCGCCGTAATTTGAGCTAGGAAAGGAAGGTTATTTTGGACGGGGCAGAAAATGTTGAGATGGAAAGAATACTCACAGATACGTTTACGTAAACAATTGTTCTCAATTCATATTTGTAACAAATAGTTATACGGGTGTAGGCTGAAAGAGTATAAATTTGCGGAACTGAATGTTGGAACAGATAACGAGAGCACAATGTGTTGCTAGGTGTTCCTCAGTTAGGGGGAATCCGGCGGGTGGGGGCATCAAATTGGTCCCCAGTCAGGCGAGGTGCCACCGCGTGGGCCTGGCTGAGCTGCGTGGAGGATTGCACGATACATCGCAACGAATTGTCAGAGAGATGCTAGAATTAATTCTTTTGATATTTTCGCGATACACCGACTTCATCACCAGCCAAATACCACTGCAACTGAGCACAAAGGAAGGGTTTTGTCTATTTAAGTAGGAACATTTGTGCTTAACAACTAAGGAACCAGTAAGTTCAGTAAAATATGGGCTGATGGAATACCATTTTCACGACGTTTTTCTAAAAACAAGAATTTAGCAATTTCGTCACGTCCGTTAACCTCCACGAACTGAGCTACAGAAACACCTGGTACTGCATAGGAGCCTCTGAAGCGGATAATTAAGCGCTGGTGACGGGTCTTGTTCTGTGGTGATTCTCTGGGGCGTTCCGGCGCAAATTGGCCAGGCCCCTGCATTCAATAGCCGCAGCTTTGTTTATAATTTGGTTTATTGGGTTTCCGGGGATTGGAATCCAGATGGGATATTTCTTAGATGTATGGTTTAAGGTATTATAGATTAAAGAAAACCATAAACAATGGCTGATTTCGCCTGAAGATTATGCAATCGTTATGTCCCATGCAACATTTTTGCTTTTTCAGGCTAAATTTTATAGCCCAATAGTCTAGCATACAGTGTTCTCATTTTTATTTTTAACATTTCCTTGTCATTTTTAAAAGTGTTGACCATTTTTCCAACGAGTTTTAGATGTGTGACCAGTAGGTCACACTGAAGGCATCAACAGTAAAACTAGGTATCTGAATCTCCTTTATCAGAAATAATCCTATATTAGCTATCACTGGATTGTACGGGCTGTGCAGTGATGTTGTGAGCGCAGAAGCGGGCCGTTAGGTGTGCTCCTTCGTAAGGCCGGACCGACACGCCGTCATGGAGGCACAAACACACACAAACAGGTGGTGCTTTGCTTTTAGACCAGAGCTCATGAGGTATTTGATAAAGGAAATGCACACGGTCAGAAAAATATGCCTAGTTTACAGCGGGAATTTGTGGAGTCTGAATACAATGTTGTATCACTATCGATAAAGCGGCAGTAATCGTCAAGCTGGGTGTGACGATGTCATTTATAATTATTATCTAATGCAATGATAAAAATTATTATTTTGCCTTTACGTCTACAGGAAAGTGGCGATTCCACGCGCAAAAACGTTTGGAGCGCCCCGTCGCATCGGCGCAGGCGGCTTAACATCAGTTTAATCGCATGCACGCATATGGTGTATAGCGGCCCGATTATCAAACCAAGCTTGTCATGATCTAGAACGCTTAAAGTAATAAGTTCTCGGAAGGCCTGCTGTAGACAGGGTGCCATAACCCCAGTGGCGGCGCTGCCATAGAGGCACATTAGGCACTGCCTAGCCACTTTGAAATGTCGAAGTAGGTATGTACTTTATGTGGAATAAATGTAATTTGTCTCGATGTTTAAGTTACAGAGAATATTCCTTTTTCGTATCACTGGGTCAAAGAGCCGATAATTTTCATCTCTGAGAATCCACGTTCGCAGCTCTTACCGTCAACAAATGTGATATTAGGCACTTCGCAATTTCGCTGAATCTGCCTAAAACCGTGGCAAACCTAACGTGTGCTTTTTGATTGACTCCTCTAATACCTCATTCATTCGGACGCGAGTAACAGCTCGTTAAATCACCAACCCAGGCTTGCCTTAGAAGCTAGCACGTGCGATGCCGCGTCTTAGGACCTTAATTACAACGGATTCCTTTATTGACATTCTTGTATTCGCGGATGTCTAGCCTTCTCTAGTGCGGGACAGTTGTTTGGAAATTATTAGCCAGATCTGGGAAACCCTTATGAAGAACGAGACTCATGGCACAGAATCTGGCGGATGAAATTTAAATCCGTTCACAAATCGATCGTACAGCGAGAAATTGGACGTCATAAACAATGAAGTGCCGAAGTTGTCCTTGAAATTTGAAGCTCTCGTGAGTACCTTGTCCTTCCCAGCTAACTTACCCACCTACCTACCCTTCTTGAATTTTGCCTTGTACCTTCATATACTGCCGTATAACCGTTTCCACAATCCACCGACATATGTTTTTATTTTTTCTTCAATTTGTATGATATTAAACATTTAAACATAAATATTATTTTTGCTCATCGACTTGAACTTGCCCCTTCTCCAGCCGACCTGCTAGGATCGCCCCTGTCTAATACCAGGTAAAAAGCCTGGGCGACGTCCTTACCTCTAAGCCAATCGTGCCTAGGCTGTCAAAATGTTCAAGCACCGCCACTGCATAAACCGCAGAGTGTGGGAATGACCTAGGACCCTAAAAAGATGATAAAACAGATGACAGAAAAAGCGCTAAAAGACTTGCAGCCAAAGTAAGACGTCTAAACCCTAAAAAGCCCAAAAAGGCTAATTCAAAGTAAAAATAAAGACAAACAGCGTGAGATTAGGTAAATGCAACGTTTCTGTCTTAGACTGTCGTCAGGCGAGGAGTAGAAGGTGGAGGTGGCTAGAGGCCTGAGGTAAACTCTTTTCAAAAAAAGAAGAAAAAGTTTACCTCAGGCCTCTAGCCACCTCCACCTTGTACTCCTCGCCTAACGACGGTCCAAGGCCGAAACGTTGTATTTACCTCATCCTACGCTTTTTGTCTTTATTTTTACCTTGACTTAGCCTTTTGGGGCTTTTTAGGGTTAAGACGTCTTAGTTTCTGGACTAGGGCTGTAAGTCTTTTATCGCTTTCTCTGTCATCTCTTTTATCATCTTTTTAGGGTCCCAGGTCATTCCCATAACACTCCACTTTTAGAGTAAACAACATATTTGGTATTGAGAGGGAAAACGGCCAAAAAGTCAATAGGGCATTGCGCCTATTTACTCAGTCTTTCCAACGGCTGCCTATTGATGTTATTGTTTGATCACTCCGGTCATCATGCGGAGGCACAGCCGGTTGGCTCTGGAGGGACCTGATGACCGATGCCATGGACGCTATATAACCTTAGGAGGTTTGTCCGCTCGAAAGCCCAGATAACTGACGATGTCCGATGCCGCGGCCGCGGTATGGTCGTCGCCGCGGATCTCCTCAGTTCTCCAGTGAATATTCCCGAGAAGGCGATGGCGCGTCGCCATCAGGGTCTTACATGGTGTCGGAGCGAGGGAGATGTGTGGCAAAGAACACGGCGGCGGCGTGGAGACCGTCGCCAGGTGCCCCTCGAAGTGCTGTAACCAGTTTCGCGATGGAGTCGGCCGACAGCGGTGGGGCGGTTGGGCCCACGCCTCCCAGCCGGTAGCGGTGGTTGGGCCCATGCCTCCCACCCAGTAGCAGCCATGGTGCGGTTGGACCCAATCCTCCGACCCCGCGAAGGTGGGTTCCATCAGAAAGTAAATGGATGCCTCGGAAGACATTCCGGTACTTAGTTATGTGTAAGCCCTGGGTTTCTAGTGGGCGCAACTTAGATCCGCCCTCGACATATTTTTAATAACATAGGACGTCATCAAGAGAGTCCGAAGTTCGTAAGCGTGGCCTTCGATGCCTCTGCCATGCTCCCTGACGATCACTGCAAAAGATCCACACATAGCCAAAGAAGCTGACGTGCCCTAAAACACCAGCTGCAGAAGATCAGATCTGCTATGAGTTGAGAGGGGAGGTAGGTACACCAGCCTGAACATTGGGGCGCTGGTAAATGGAATCAGGTCGACGCTTTTCCGGGTCACGGCTTTACTGTCATCGATTCAACAACTGAGCTAATGGATGTTTCCATATCTAACCTGGTCGCTGGCTCAGTACCCGCGGTGGCGGCGGGGCTTTGCATCAGGACACCGTCCGCCCCCGGAGCGGCTGCGACAGCCACCAGCGCAGCTCAGCTCCGGCGCATCAGCCCTGACAGCTATGACGTCAGCGGAACCCGTACATCCCTGCTTAGCACGCATCCGGCCGACAGCCAGTGTCCGCCGCGTCATCTGCGCTCGTCCTAACCTCGATCTGATCACGGCTATCTTGGTCAACGTCCATCAGCAGCGTTGGCGTTGGCAATGGACTCGGGGTGGTGGATATGAGCTGGCTTAGCCGCCGCTACAGTGGGCCTCCGATCCAACCTGGCCCGAACTGGAATGGGGGGGTGAACAGCCCCTCTACCATATTGGCCCCTATACTAAAAAGCAAAAAAGCGAGCGATAGTCCCCGAGTAAATATTACAAAATCATATCGGTTTCCTTTTGACACAGGTCGTGCACTAGGGGTGTTCTCAGAGGGTGATCCAATCAAAGGTGCCATGCTTTTCCAGCACACTCAAGATAAGGTTCACATGAATTACACAGCAGCTCATGTGAACAGTTAATGAACGCTCCCTCATCTGTATGTTTCAAACTCCTGGTCGAATATTTGACTGCTCCCTAAAAGTAAGCGGCGCCTCTCTGATATTTTGGGTCGAATCCAAGTTTTACAACTTTCCGACGAGACAGTAAACATCACTCGCATCAAAATATATAACAAATGTGTTGGTAATACTAACTAAGATTGCTCCAAAAAAGTAGCCCACATGTGGTATACCTACTGATGCAATGCTGAGGCGTCGCTCTCCTTAGCGAAGTCCTAGATACGTTACTGCGGCTAATAGGGCAAAGTGGGGTAAGACGCATACGTTAAGTGAGAATGTGTCTGTACCAATCCTGCGTGGATGGAATTGCCTAATTTTTCCTTCGTTAAGTTCTTTCATCTTCTGTCTACACTCAGATAGAAATTTGGGTCTATGACACTATGCTAAGTGTGCAAAATTTGATTTTTCTTGAGGCCTTGTAAAAGGGCGTTTTACCCCGATAGCGGGGTAAAACGCCCTAGCCACAGGGTAAAACGCCGTCATATAACACCCAGCGCATACTGTACCTCGTCACATGAACAAGTGGGAACATTGTTGTAATTACGCTTTACGATAGTATTGTGATTAAGTGGGCAAGTTATTCAGGGCATTAAAGCCCGACACGGCAAAAACAAGCCGGTAGGCTTTTTACCTATTAACAGAAAACGCAAAAGCAATTTAAGATAAAGCTCAAACATCTTTTAGGGCGCACAAAGCACATTAAAGCGCCTCCGGTTCATTCTGCTCGCAAGTGGTTTTTCTTCGGTATGTCTTCCCATTTTCTGGAACAGGATGTGAAGGTAGGATGAGGACGGGTATGTATAATATGGAAAATGTAGTTAACGACGACGTTGGTTGGGGATCGCTGTATGCAAACACTGCTTCTAGCAGATCATTGACTAAGGTAGGTATTTAATAGATCGGCGGATCGCCACCCCCGTGGCGCAGCTGGCAAAGGCGTCACGCTTGGGTGTGGAAGGCCCCTGGATGAAGGCTGACCTATGGCAGCCTTTTCCGCGGCCGCCTCCTACCCAGGAGATGGCGGTACACTGGGGAGTGCGCGCCGCAGCAGTGGAACCAACGCCGTGCTAGCCGCCGTATACCCCTTGTTAGTGGGTGCACGGGCCTGATCGGCCTTTAAAGTGATCCACCGGTCTGGTCTCCCGCCCGCGGCCCTCATGTGAGGGCTCGGCCTGTGTCGGGCGCTGCGGCTCGGGGAGACTGGAACATCCCATGGCCAACAGAATGCGGTGCCGCTGTCCCGTAAGGGTGCCGGAAAATGGAAACTTCCGCTCTGTACATAGTGTGAGTGCGTTGTATGAATTATACTGGCTACTAACACAAAAATGCTCCCTGGAAAGGGAGCGCAAAATATTCAAAAAATAGATCGGCGGAGCCAGGAGCAACTTTTGGAGGGACCAAACCAACGTTAGGGGTAAATCGTGTAAATCAAGAATAAATTTCGAAAACATGATATTTCTGAACAAAAAACGGCCAAAATTTGGTCTTTGTGGGGGCAAAATATACTTTTTTAGGCTTTAGGCTTTGGTGAGGGCCACGGCCCCTTTAGCCCCCTTTGGATCCGTCAGTGACCACCCCTCAAGATGACCAAATGAGACCAAACTCAAAAGATTTCCTGTGTGCTATAGAAGCTAATATTTGAAACTCAACGTCTTCCGTTACGGTGATTTTTTTCTAACCCACCGTACTTCGCCATCACGACCATTGGTGGGCGTGATGGTGGTAGTAGTGATAGCAGCCCTACCTCCATCTTCGATCTTTCTTGAGGACAAACTTTTTGGTATTAACACCGCACATTTAAAGTTACAGTAGTCGCATGACAACAATAAACAAGTACTTCTAGGGAAACAGTTGAAAGAAAGTAGTTAACTCACCTAAGACATAGGTTACACATAATGGTATGTTAACAAATACGATATATTTTTGGTTTTACGTGTAAAAGAAGTAGCAATATGCAAAAACACCCACTACATATAGCTTCGGAAGGTAAGAATAGCGAAAGTTGGTTTCTAACACATTCGAAAGGTAAAACATTAGCACAAAAACTATATGATAACATTTCAGGTGTTGGAATCTCGGGACCAGCAGCTCTGAATGATGGGCAGCCATCTGTCCAAAAGCCTGGTACCGGAGTTCCTATTGATGTTGTCGTTCGAGACATAGGTGTCGGAAAAAGGGGGGCCTTTATGCTGTAGATGATGTTACAATGCTGAATTTCTGGTAGGTGATGTTCGGTTTTGCTACACAATATGGATGCTATATTTTGTAGAGGCTAGACACGAGTTGGATTCCGATAGTTCTGGATGACGTTTTTAACTGGAACAAAACTTTGAACTGGAACAGACAGCTCGCATTCTTGGACATCGAGATCAGAAGAGCCCAGAGTGGTTTTCATACAAAAGTATACCGCAAGTCTTGTGCCACAAACCAGGTCACCCTCTACAACTCCTTTACCGAACAACGATACCAGAACTCAGAAATACGATCCGATACTACCCACTGGGAGAGGGAGTTGCAATTCAAAGAAAAGTGTCTTCAACATGGATATTCACTCACCATCATTAACAAACACAATCACCAAGATGGTGGACAGCATAAAATTGAAGGCCCGATCACTCCCAGCTCCAGCTGTGCCTAGAACCTCAACGCCTCCTATCCGCCTATTTGTGCCATTAACTGGACCCATTTTTATTATGTGAAATATATGTCTGTTGTCTGTCTGTCTGTCTGTCATTTCTTCCAGTTAAAAAGAGCATGCAAAACTGGCAGAATCCAACTCGTATCTAGGCCTCTACAAAATATAGCATCTATATTGTGTAGCAAAGCCAAATATCGTCTACCAGAAATTCTACATAGTAGCATCACCTACAGCATAAAAATGCTCTTGCTCAGTCGACAACAAGTCTGTTATTTATATCGGAGAGACAGATAGAGGGCTCCAAACCAGAGTGAAGGAGCACAAGGACAGCTGGACGGGAAGAGCCAAATCCAAGTCTAACTCATTGGCCTTCAATACCCATCTTGCATGAAACCCCTGTTTTGAACAAATCAAAGTTCTCCACCATGTTTCACATTATTATCAACGCCTTTTTCTGGAATCGGCATATATCAGAACAGTTGGTCGGCGCGAAACAATCCTAGTGTTTCCAAACGACAACAGGCTTTTGGACTTATTAGGTTTTTGGACAGATGGCTCCCCATCATTCAGAGCTGCGGGTCCCGAGATTCAAACACCTGAAATATTCACATACATTTTTTGTGCTGATGATTTAAAGGGAATGTCTTCATAACGTGATTTTAAATGAGATAGCCAAGTTGTAAAGCATGTCGGAAACCCGGTAATTAATATATCATTTGCCTTGAAACTAAAAATTTCCTTGGAGAAAAGCTAAAAACCCACCTGAAATGTACCCCAAATGTACCCCAGCCAGGCGGCCACAGTTGTCAGCTGTTGGTGTGACGACAGCGCTGACCTCACGGTGAGTAATCAGCCAATTGAAGCCGTTGAAGCTTATTGAATATGGTAGTAGTTGCCAGATCATGACGTCGTCCACAGGCAAAGGCTTATTTTCCACCTTAGAGGAGCATTTTAAAAATCAAAATATTGAGCTTATTGTAAAGTTATCAGAGAAATCATGGACACTTCCATGATTTTCGGATAAAAGCAAGGCCTTTAAATGTAGAGGTAGAACGCTCCCTCTAAAAATGGCAACCTCTGTTTCTAGAGACTTTTACGTTTGTGACGTCAGCAGCTGCTCTCAAGGTGGAGCCACCTATTCATTCAATGAGAATCGACTACGGATCGTGGAGTGTTTTACGGTTTCAAGATGCATCTGGCGAGGGTAGACTCAGGATTTATTACCCCACGTCCACAAAAACAGTATTATTGCCCCTAACAGCAACTTATCTCCGATAGCCCCGTCTCCTACAATGCTCAGCGACAATGCGTTGCTAAGCAGCTCTAGGCGATCGCTGACGTCATCACCATGGTGAATGCCAGATTTTAGGTTGCCATTTTTGGCATAGGCTAAAAGCCGGAGCGCAACCCCTCACGCTTGAGCCCAAGAGGCTGTGCGCCTTAACCCTACAACAACAGCAACCCCTGGATAAAAGTACCCCTAATTACGCTAAATTCCAGGATTCGAATGAGGTGCCACATTCCCTTTAAAGGGAATGTGGCACCTGGTCGAATCCTGGAATTTAGTGAAATCAGGCATACTTTTAGCCAAAAATAATGAAACCGCTCATGATTTCTCTGAAAAATGTTCAATAAGCTCAATATTTTGCTTTTAAAAATACTCCTCCAGGAAAACAAATAAATATCTGCCTGTTGATGATGTCATGATCTGGCAACCACTACCATGCTTGAAATACGTCAAGGGCTTCAATTGGCTGATGTTCATCGTGACGTCGGCATATTTCGTCACACCAGTAGTTTACAACAATGGCCGCCCGGCGAGGCTGATAGGGGCTAGTGTCAGGTAGGTTTTAGCTTTTTACTACGGAAATATCGAGTTCCAAGACAAATGATATATGGAGTATCGGGTTTTCCGACTTGCTTTACAACTTGGCTCTCTCAGTTAAAATCTCGTTATGAAGGTGCCACATTCCCTTTAACTTTAAAATGTGTTAGAAACCAACTTTTCCTATTCTTAAATTCTGGACGTATATGTAGTGAGTGTTTTTGTACATTGCTTCTTTTTTACTCGTAAAAACCAAAATGTCTCTTATTTGTAAACACACAATTATGCGTAGTCTATGCTTTAGTTTACTTACCTTCTTTTTCTACTGAATAATTTCAGGAAAATATTGAAATTTAAGAGATGTGACTAATATAATAGTTTTTCCCTAGAAGTATTTGTTTATTGATGTCACGCGATTATGGTAACTCAAGTTGTGCGGTAATAACACCAACATCTATTCGATCGATACCATCCGGCTACTCACTGGCGAAGGGCTGAATACAGCTTGAGAACTCCGAATCTTTGCTTTTTTCAATGTGGAGAAATCCATTTAATAGAAAGTAAAAAAACACCGTGTCTTTCCAAATAAACCTGGAGTTTACTGAACTGTTCACTTGGGGTTTACCAGTTTACTTACCTACCTACCTATCCTTCTTGAATCTTGCCGTGTACCTGCATGCACCGCCGCATAACCGTTTCCACAATCCACCGACCAAAATTGGGGCGGTGGGAAGCCAATCTTCAACTGGCTGTTGACAGAAAAGTATTTAAGCTCCAAGCCATCCTCTGCACTGATTGTATAAAGTTTTCCGGTTTCCTCCCAATTGGGCTGAAATCAGAAAAAAATTCAGACGAGAAGTGAGGAGATTGCCTCCTCTCCAGCCGACCTACTAGATCCCCCTCCCCTGTCCCCTATCAGGTAAAAAGCCTGGGCGACGTCCTCATCTCTAAGGTAATCGTGCCTAGGCTGTCATAATGTTCAAGCGCCGCCACTGAAAACGACATACAAAGTTAATTGCTTCCCTAAAACATAAATGAACTTTTTACTCGGTTTTTCTGGAACAGCAATGCTGCAATGGATGTCAATATGAGGGATGCAAATGTATTTATTCCATCATTCCCGACAGTTTCTTAACGCTCGTCCCGGTGGGGGTGTTTGTACACCCCTCAGATTTTTTCAACGGTATGAAAAAACGGCGGTGCGAAGCGCCGCCGTACATGGCGCACCTTATCCTTGATAAATTCCACAACTTTCCACAAAATTTTGAGGCTGGTTCACCTCAGGTCAGGTCACTAGTGCGGGTCAAGTGACCTCATCTAAAAAAGTTTAATGTGGCATAAGTAATAAATGGGTGAATCTATCGTATTGAAACTTATTCCCCACAATGGGCCCACCGAGTGCTACAACATATATTCCGGGATTTTTTTCATATCGATGACCCAAGGTCAAGTATGGACCATGAACTCTCCATTGGAAATACAAGGGAAAAACAGAAATTGGGCTGTATTTGTGTAGATACTGAGAATACCTTCATATTTTCCAAATCGTAGTATCCCGGGCCTTTTTCAGGTTGATGTTGCACTTTTAGACCTGTGATCTCTGGGAGGTCATCTGGGGCAACTTAAGTAGGTTTCAGACTTAGGTCAATAACTTTGCATGACATGATGATACAGCTTTTATTTTGATATCATTGCATTCTGATTGCTATTTCAAGTCGATTGATATGCATATTGACTATGCTAGGCTAAAAAGTGACCTTGACCTCACCTGAGGTCAGGCCATTTTTTCGTTTGACCTAGTATGGCCATTTCATACATTACTCAATTTTCCGTGACGAGAGGGAGCGAAGGTGCCTAAAAAATGATTCTAACTCTACTCTGTGAGACGCTAGAGCTAAGAAAACTACTCAAAATGCCACTTCCTGTTACGTGTAATGACCTCAATATTGCCCTGAGCCCAAAAAAAGACCGAAATAGTTACGTCATTAATTTGAATGAGCTATCCACCAGCGTTCACGTTTTTTTCGCTATCCCGCATAGGGGCCGAGTTCGAGGGGTGTTCAAACACCCCCACCAGGGCGAAGGTGGCTCGGAGGCCCACCGGGGCGCGGGTTAATTTAGAGCTGTGCTGCCGGTAAGGAAATGCTCAAAAGTTTATTGTATTGTTCTGTGCCCCATGGTTCATCAGCCTCTTTTCATGGTCACCAGGAAATGTTGTCAGGGATAGGATCGGATCTTTTTAAAGGCTTGGCACAAAGGAATCGGAAATCGGTCGTAATTATAAAAAAGAAACATTGACAAATTTTTCCAGAAAAATATTCCTGAGCGTAACATCTTGAAAGTAAGCAAAGCAGACATTCGGTCTTTGACACTCACAACGTGTCCAGGCCTCGAAGAGTATGCTTAAGATAGGGTGCCACGAATATGTAAATATTGAATCAATCTTAACACCAGGGATAGCCTGCGTTACGTTACAAAATTACTTTTCCGTAGCCGTAGCTCTGGAAATGGAACGTAGCGTAGCTGGGCGAATTCCGTAGCGTACTACGCCAAAATTTAGCGTATCGTAGCGTAATACGAAACAAATACGTCATATATGTTTATAACTTATCGTGATCTCGATCGCGGTACTAAGGATTCTTGGTAAAGATTTGCTTTAATTCGAAATTTGAAATAGAAGTGAAAGTATTTTAAACATTAACGACCAAGCGATTTCTTTAAAATTACCAACTTTAACCCTCGCCCCACCGGGGGCCATCGATGGCCCCCCGTAAGGTTTTTTCGAGATAGCAGAAAAACGACGAAACGCAGCACCGCGGTTGAGGGCTTTATCTCTCACCTCATCATTTTCCCACCATCCCTAAAAATTTTTACCCTGGGTCATCCAAGGTCAGGTCACCAGGCGAGGTCAACCAAGGTCACCTCACTTCAACTTTGAAGCTCTATAAGAGCTACATTTCTAAGTCGATCAATTTGAAATTTGCTACACTTCATGACCCTTCCAGGGTCTACAACGTGTATACCCGGGATCTTTCGATTTCGTGACCTGAGGTCAGGTCACGAGGCGATCTCTCCCATTGGAAAAGACTGGGAAGAAGCTGTCTCATGGTCTAAAAGACACAAAAAAGATTGCAAATACTCAGACTGTTCAGAATAGCGTTTTTGGACACCCTTTCACGGATCCCAGAGGTCATATTTGCCCTTTGATTTATCCAAGGTCATCCTAGGTCACCAGGGGTCAAAAACAGTATTTTGACAATAACTTTTGACCTAATTAAGCTAGAGTACTGAAACAAACACCATAGTGTTTGTCTTGTCACTGGCTTTCGTTTGATATACGGCAAGGTCACTTTCTGACCTTTCGTGACCTCGGGTCATATTAGGTCACGAGATGACCTCTGGAGGTCAAACCACTGGCGGGAGGTCTTTACGTTCCACATAGCGGAAAAAGGTCTAGCAATTTCCTATCAAATGTACTTAAACAGATCTCAATAGCTCTAATGGCGTAGGAGTTATGCCTAGTTTTCTTAAGCATTGCATATTTGAGTGAAAATAGCCTATCGTGACCTTTCTTGACCTCTGGAGGTCAAACCATTGACCTGAGCGCTTAAACATGCGAAATAATTTCTTACTGAATTCACGCGAGCTTTCTAATGCACTTTGCAAATTTTTGCTAACCCCCATATTTTCGGAGTTAGATGGGGGCCATCGATGGCCCCGGTGGGGCGAAGGTGGCGCCGGACCCCCGGTGGGGCGTGGGTTAAACAATTTGACAAGAAATGCATCAAATCGCTGTCAATTAATATCGGGACTTTTTGGTGGGTATTGTAAATCACAGACACATTATTGGGCCTATACAAACTAGAAGCCGTTTGATTTCTATTTCTAAATTTGTCTTTTCAATTGGTGAAAAGGAATTCCCGACCATTGACCACACACATATTTCACTTCCAAAGACCTTTATTTATCAAAACGCAACTGATGACAAAGCGTGTGAAACCAGCGACCGGAGAATGTCCCCGCGCTATGTTTATCTGAATGAGTACGCTGGGCACTTTCGGTTCAGGATATTCGGTTTGGAAGAAAATACATGTTATTTTATTTCATAGTACAGCTTATATTTGCTTTCAATGGGTGGACAAAATTTCAATATCTTAGTACAACATACTTTTACCGTAGCCGTAGCTAAAATACCGTAATTCCGTAGACGATGGAATATAGCCTAGCGTAATTCCGTAGCGTAGTTTTGGCCCAAATCAAATCGAATCGAATGTAACGTAGCGTAATTCGGTAACGTAACGTAGCGTAGGCCATCTCTGCCTGACACTATGCATCGCCTGTTATGCCTGCTATGTACTAGCATGGTATTCACCGCTCAAATTCACAGGCTATCACGACTCCCACAGAACGGCTCTGTGGCCCCAAATGGTGTCATGACCCTCCGTTTAGAAACCACTGATGTCCACTCTGGCGGGAGGCCCGTCGGACTCCCCGTATCGTGTTATCCGCTGGCTCCAAGGTCAGCCGCGTGCAGGTGGAGTCCCCGGTAGTACACTGCGCCGCAATATCCGGGCGGGACGGGCGGGCCCCACCTGCGGCCGATCAGTTCTCGGTGCCGGATCTCGCTGCAAGACACTCGAACTCGAGCACACTTCATGCAGTCAGGACAAGAGGGCCGGTGCCCGAGTTTGGGGTGGGCCGAACACAGCCGTGTGGAGAGGTCCGTGTCTATTGCTCATTTGCCCGCACTGATTTTGGGGTGAAGTAAACTTTGGGATTTTACGACGCTCCACCAGCTGAGGTCATTTAGCGTCGCCAACTCTCGTCCTGTTGGGACGGTATGTTGGGGATCAGGAGGAGCTTATTCAGTGTTCCCGCCAGAGATTTGAACCCGGGTTAGCGGTGAGGAAGCCCGACGCGTTATCAAAACGTGTAACTTACCGACATCGAGTCATATTGCGTCTTGTGGTTTTTTAATGGTTGTTTTACTGGGGTCAGTTTCCTCGTCGAAGCTTACCGATGCATGGAGGATGATGCAGGTTTTTGCGGATATCCGATGCTGGTATGTTCTGTGAATACGCTGTTTTGCTAGAGCAATGACAGATGCATGGAGACGGGAAGGTTGGCAAAGACGGATGTATGTATATGCATAGGTGGTTCCAGGATATCTTTATGGGAGGGGCCATCCCAGCCTGGAGAGTAGCATTTTGGTATGGAGGTAACGCTAACTGGCAGTGACGGCGGAACGTCCAAATTTAAGGGGAGGGGCACCATGGGCTTTTCAACCAATTATCCAGTAAAAGGGTTAGTTTAAAATTTATTATTCAACCCTCGTCCCGGTGAGCGTGTTTGAACACCCCCTCGGGTTTTTTCCAGTGGCAGCATGACATTTTATTCGCACGTAATGTGCTGCGATGCAGAATTGATTCCACATGCCTGCTCGAAGTATTCGCGCTATCAGTGCCCGCCAGAGTAACGCGTCAGCGAATGCTCATGCATGTGCAGCACTCTCGTGTTGACCAGGGGTCTAAAAAGCGGGCTTGTGGTCGCCGACTAAAATCCAAGCTTCTTCGATGGTCGCCGAACCTAATGCTACATGTATTACAAAATCGGTCTTAAAAGTGGTATAAATATGGCTATAGAGAAGCACTGGCGGGTGCAAGGGGGAAGGTTCCGATGAAATATAGATATAAAAAGCCTATAAAATATAGATCAGGTTTCTCGATATCGATGACCTAAGCCAGATTCAAGTCATTGCCTAGGTGATTTCATGAGATTATAATTTAGTATCAAAGTCAAAGTTATGACCTGAAAGCAACAAAATTATATATTCTGGTCATTAACCCTAGCCCCGGTGACCAGCATGAATCACCTATGAACCCCCATGGTGGGAGGGGGTTAAAAATGACACCCTCTATCTCGGAAACAAAGAAAGATAGAAGCGGAAAAAGCGATCGAAATGACGTCGGAAATGCAATCGGCGTTACTCCCGGCATTTTTGCGTAAGGTCAATACTGCGGTCACCAGGGGGAAAAAATTCATATACGTCAAAATGTATCAAATGCAGTGCTCTATAAAACCTTGCTTATCTCCGTTAGCAAAATAGCCGGAACCACTTTCTCAACGCTATTCGACAGAGCCCGACCAGCTCTTTCACTAAGGCAACATCCATTTTCATATCCGGTCAAAGGCTAGGGCGCAACAGGACACTAAATATTGGGGATGTTATAACGTAGCTTCAAGTTATAATAGGAAAAACGCTTGCTTTGGGCGTGACATGTTTGACCTTAAAGCCAATGTTGGATAGTGATCAGTCATGTATAGGGGAGAGTGGGGTAAGATGCCCCATCGGGTAAGACGCCCCATGCCCTCTTTTGGCAATCCGGGCCACCACTGGTAAATAATATTGTTCTCGGTCGAAAGCAGAGGCTTTGATTGTTTCTTGCGCAAAAACTCAGTTCCCTCCTGTGATTTGCGTGAAGCTGGTGGGTAAGTCTTTGTTTTGATGTTTTTCTAAGAAAAAATTGCCCACATAGGCTGCAGATATCTCGTAGAATATTGGATGCGTGCTTTGTTGACTTTCCATTACGAATGATTGCATATTTAACTCATTAACTGAGCATTTCCTTTGAGTGTGTTAATTGTATGATTTTTGCCCTTCCGGTTTTATCTAGTTTGGGTACTGATGGGAAAGATGCCCCCTCAACGAATGGGGAAAGATGCCCCATGGGCAACTTTCCCGGTGGAAAGGGGTGTCTTTACCCAGACCAATATAACGCCATTTTTTAGAGCAAACAGCTGTGTGTTAAGCTTGGGGTTAGTCCAAACCTTACCCACGGGCAGCGCTACGGAATTGTTACTGAGGGCTACGGTCCCTGGACTGGTGATAGCGGGGGAGGGGCGTGAACTTTAAATTGACCGTCTTTGAAAAAGCTAATGACCATGAAGCTCATGAACAAATTTACGTAAGTCAACGTAGGTAGGTAATAGGGAGACAACGAAAACCTAGGTCGATTCCCAAAACTTGTCGGGGGACATCCTCACAGATTGCCGAGTTAGGGGATCCGTACTCCCGTTCCTGTCCTATGATTTCAACGCGCATGACCGTACAAGTTAAATAAGAGAACACTTCAATCTGTCGTTTTGTGACTAACCTTTCCAATTGAAGGCCTCGCACTAAACCCAGGCCACTAACGCAAGGAATCCCATAACAGCCAAATTTTGTGGTTGGTGCTTTCATTCGATAAAGCGAATCTCAGCTCAATCATTAAAACCTTGAGACAATTATTTGGGAGTTCACCGGACCTGGCCTGATGCCCCAACCGGAGACCTCATGGCGGGTTCAGATCAAACTGGTGTAGTGGAGGCGCAAAGCAATTAAATTAAAATGTACAAAACCGTAAAACATATTTTAAAACAAAGTTGGCCAAAATCGGTCAATTTTGACCAATTAGGAAGGGGCTATGTCTGAACTGTTTACCCTGGATTCGCCTATGAATGAGCTAGACCTGAAATATTCCACATGGTTAATCCTGCAAAGCTCCGTACCTGATCTCTTATGTCGTCCCTACATTTGCCATCCCGGTAGCCCAGTTGGTAGAGCGTTGGGCTCCGGCCCGCTGCTCAGAAGCATGCAGTGGCAGTTCATGTCCAGGCTTGGGTTCGGTTCCCCTGAGACGCTCCGGCGCTCAATGGTTTACCCGACGTAGGTCGGCTGGCAACTGACTGGTGAGAGGGTGACCTGAGCGGGGCGGCCGTCCCTGTGATTTGTGGGACGTTTAACTTTGACTTTTAAATTAAATCTTCATTACAGGCGTTGCTCGCTCCGATGGTAGGGCTAGGGTCTCCACGACAACTCTATTGATGACCTTAGTGAGACTCCGACTCCAAAAGCCGCACTTGAAACAACATGCATCTAAAAAAGGCTTTGGAAGACAGACTAGTTAAAGGGGCTGCGAAAGCAAATGTATCTAAAAAGACGTGGACGAGGCAGGCAAAGCTGTATAAGGGAAGAAAGACAGTGGGCATGACGATACCAGATATCTCATCTGCGGAGTGAGTAATGGATCGAGTGCACTGCCTGGGAAGGCTGGGCCTGTGTGCCTTGACAAGAAAACTAAGGTGGCTGTGCGCCATAAATGATAGACTGGGAGCCTGTGATGGTTAGTGGGACGAAGCTTCGAGTCACCACAAGCCATTTTTACTGTCTGAAGTGAATGTTTTTGTACTTAACAACTTCTGGCCCATGTTTCTTTTAAAATGGGGAATTGAAACATAGGGAACACAGAAAAGACAAGGTAGGGGATTTAGGGAGGTTCTCAGAAACCTCGTACCATTTTACCTACTTCGCTTCGTACTTCGTTGTTTGTGTGAGTGTGTGATTTTAAATTATTTTATGATATACTTTTATCCTTGGTTTTTATCGTTAGTTTTAGTAACTTTGTTTTATCATTTCACGTGGAAACGTGAAAAACCATCTACACGTTTTATCAATGTGCGTGGACGCTTCTAAATACACTCAGACTTCTAAATAATACTTAAATGATTACTAATGAAGCTAGAAACTACGAAAAAACTACTTAATCAACGATAGACCAAGACGGGGTAAGATACCCAGGGGTGGGGCATCTTACCAAGCCCCAGGGGCGTCTTACCCACCCGATGGGGTAAGACGCCCCTTTAAAAGCCTCTAGTAAAATCATAATAGTTAGATAATGTGATAATTATCAGCAATTTCATCGACACTGTAAGGAAGATAAATGATCATGCTACGACTTGGCATATAAAGCAGCGCTGTTCGTACCGCGGTTATTCTATAATCCGGATTTCCCTAAACCCTGGGCATCTTACCCCACTCTCTCCTACGCACTACGCAGTCATGAATACGTATCGATAGTGCCCACTAAGCCTAGGCTAAGTCTGGTCGGAGGTCAATCGAGGTCAAAGATGATACGCTGCCCGTACACAAGGGCAATTAAATGGGCGCCCAAAGCGGGGGACGGGGTACCTACCCATCCCCCTGTTGGCAAACCAGGGGACGTCTCCCCACAATTTTCGGTTCATCGTCATTAATGATGTCAGGTACCAAATATGCTCACAATTCGCCTGCCCCGGTCAGCACCAGCCCAGGTCCGTTCCCTTGTAAAAATTCCGTGGCAGCGCCCCTGGGCATTAACATTTTCGCCCATCACTTCTATACCAAGCAAGTTACAACCATGATTGATGCACCATTGTTGTTCTCTCATCAATAATGGTTTTATTTTGTGTCCATTCATGTGCAAAATTGTTAGGCCTTATCTTAGAGACAAACAAAAGGGTTGCAGCACCTTAAAAAAGAGCCTTAGAAACAGTTCCGATGTTTCATTTAACTAGAGAAAAAACGTTTTTTATGTACATGCGTCGTGAAATGCTTGTGATTCTTCACCCTGAGGCGCCACAAATCAGATAAATTCCTGTAACATTTCAAATAAATAATTCAAACATTATTCATTGGCAACATTTCCTCAGAAATGCAGTGGAAAATATCAACCATTGCTAAGATGAGGCCCAATTTTCCCTCCATTGTTGAACATGGTTCTACTCAAAGCAATAATAATGCTGTCTGTTGGGGATAACCTTATTTTATTTGCATGACATCATTCCCATGATAACTATTTCCAAAGCTCTTAATTGATGCATTTTAGCATTAATAATCAGGACTGAAAGTTTCCAGAATAGTTGCTGATGACCCATTTGGACCAGGATTGGGTACTGAGAAGAACAGTTTGCATTTCAGCAACCTGTTTTTTGTGGTGGACACAATCTTTTTGAATCTCAGAAATCAATATTTCTGCTGTACCTCTGTGGCAGTGCTCCCATACTTCATCCATACTAGAGAAAACAAAATGAGTCAACTTTCTTGTGACAAAAAATACGAGATATTATCAGAAACTTGGATGCATATAATCAGTCAGTTAAAGCACACACACACACACACCCTGATCACCCAGTGTCCATCCATCTGTGCAAAAGACACAGCTTATTCTATGTTTGGCAGACTTGGATTGGACCATTGTCCTTGCAGTGGAGTCTTCTGGCAAATTGGAAATGGTTTATCACATCTTCGTGCTGTGCATGAATGCACATTTCTATCCCTTATGGGGTACCAATGTACAGTGATGGATCTAAGATTTTAGTAAGGGGCAGCCCTCTGAGGGTGCATGCTGTCATCCAAAAGGGCACACTTCACCCAAAACAGTGGGGCAAACTGTGGTCAGCGTTCCCAAGAATGGCTACGTTCCCAACAATGGGAACAATGACCCATATTTGGAAACGCATTTTCCATCATATATTCAAACTGAAATTTCAGACAGCTTGAAACGAATAAAGGCGTATATCTACCGAATTATTTCAATATGTTAGTTTTCCGGACGAAATATGAATGGCGGCCAAAGGCGGGGGGGTCGCCGAGGGTCGATGGGGGGGCGTCAAGGTTTGATGCGGGGGGGGTGCCGAGGGTCGAGCGGGGGAACGTGCCCCTCTTTCTCCGCCTGATGGAACTGCCTATGAATGAGGCACCCCAGTAGAAAATATCGAGGTAATGCATCGGCGCACCATAATTCGTTAAAACACTACGGAATAATTCAAACAATCTAGGGGACAAAAACTACAGGATCTAAAAACTTTCTGATACAAATCAACATAAAAAACTTAGAAAATGCGAAAATACCACTTTTAAGCACTACCTACTTTCTAAACAGACGAAAGGCTCGGTTTTCCTCTATTTCCTCATTCGTCAGCACATGGTGAGCAGCAACTGTGTGACGCCAAGAAAAATATTTTTGCTGTCTATAATTTTGGAATCTACTATTTTTCATTAACTTTCCCCGAAAATTATCTAAAACAATAATACCTGTATGGATTCACAGTCTAAGAGCAATCTTTTCATCGTTCTTTACCGTTGGGGCTGGATCGCGCAGTTTAGACGAATATTTGAGGGAGCGTTCAAAGACAGATTTTCTAATTCAAAGTAGAGCTCCCCCTCAAATTTTAAGAAGAGTTAAAATTGACCAGGTAGAAAGATTCCCCTTACCTTTTCTAAGCTCCTGTTGTGTTTTCTGAAAACATCGTTCCGGGCGTTCCCATCCTTGGGAACGTGCGTTTCCATTTATGGAACAGGCGTTCCCAAATATGGGTCAATATTCCCATTATTGGGAACGTAGCTATTCTTGGGAACGCTGACCACAGTTTCCCCCACTGAAAAGGGTGGCTATCATCATCAATCAGTGGGAGAAAACTGTGGTTGGTGTGACTTAAAAATGGTAACAGTGCCATAAATGGGAATGATGAGCCATAAATGGGAATGCTTGACCCATAGATGGGAACACCCATTCCCAATTATGGGAATGCTTGAGACCATTTTCCAGAACAATATTTTGGGCCATGAAACAAACTTTTGGTCTTTCTACCTGGCTTATTTCTCTTCTTAAAATTTTAGAGGGCATTTATCTTTGAAGCAGAAACAGGAAATCATACTTTATACCCTGCCTCAAATATTGAAGCTCAATATGTTTATTATGATCATTCACATGTTTTGGTGCATCTGTGTAAATAAAACACTAGTCATATACAAAATCAATAAATAGATAGTGAAAAAATAAAACAGTTTTTAAATATTTGATTTATATTGCCACTTGAGATAATAATATATACAGACCAAGACATATGGTCATACAGAACATGATGCAAGCCAGCCTAGCACAACAAAACCTGTTTTCAGCACCTTTAATGCCATTTTTCACAACTTCTAAACTTCAAAGCTCCATCTGTAGCCCCATCATTTGTATTCTAGTGGTGGAGGCAGTAGCAAAGTATTTTCTGCCTCACAGACCTGGTTTAACCAGTTTTTGGGGGTACCTTTTTCCTCAGGCCGCCCTTAATCCTTTCAAACTTAAGGGGCCCTGAACTCGAGTTCCGGGATCCCTTGGAACTGTCACTGCTGTGGCACCTCCAATGAAAGCTCAAGTTATTTTCTGTGCCTACTAAGAGTATCCTTCAAATTTTCCTGTTTCTCATTTCAGGGACTTCAAAATCGTTAATTAACAGGCCTACTTGGTCACCCAGTTATATGTCCAGCTATAAGGCAAGAACATGGTAGTATCAATAACGGTATACTTGTTATGGATAGTCTCATAATTAGGCACCCCAAAAATCGTTTAGGAAATCCACGCCCTTGGGAATGTGTGACTATAGAACAATGTTTACGATGACATTTTAGGGTGATTGTGGTTGAAAAGAGTTTAAACATGCGCCACTGGTATTCAAGGTTTTTTTCCTTCTGAGACTTTTCGCCGTAAAGCAAAACAAGGAGACATCATTGCAAGTAGACTCCAAAACCCACCTAGATTGCACTGACCGTCTATGATAAACGCGCATCTTGATTTAACCCCTTGGATTTAACAAATTCGGCACCAGTCATCAAAGACGGCGCCCACTGCTTTCAACAATACAAAAAATATTAGCGGCAGCCCGTGTCGCACTCGTTCTGAAGGCCGCAGGCACCGAAAATGTACCAGGGCGACCAACGGTGACCAGGCGACCACGCAAGTCGGCGGTTTCGGCCGACTTGGTCGCCCATTGGTCGCCTATTGAAAAAAAGAAAATCACCGACTTGGTACCGACTCGTGACAGATTCTAGTATATTCTAGTTTGAACTTAAAAATAGTACATGAATACGGTACAGGGAGATGGCATCATCTAAGACACCAGGTGATTTCAGTCGCTTTTCATAAAATGGGAACCAAAAATTGTAATAAGAAGAAACATAACTAGCATAGACTAGCAGCAACTAAGGGCGGTGATGATACCAGATGTAATCGGCCAAAGATGGCCCGTTGTAGCCAAGCTGTCTTTCACAAACGCCAAACAAACCGGGAAACAAAGGCTAACTTGGCTCTTTGTCGAAGTAGATTCTGCCCATTCTTGGCCAAAGGAACTGGCAGATTTCATCCAATAGATTTTGATGGGCAGTGTATGTATTACGGTGACGGTTGGAGACAGTGGAGAGGGTAAGCATATTTAGAAGCAGGAGCGGATGGTGGAAGCTAAAATCATGGGAAAACAGATGGAATCAGAGTTTGAGACGGTTGCTGGGTCGCCAACCAAAAGATGATAGGGTCGCCGACGGCGTAGGTAGATCGGCAAGTTTTTAGACCCCTGGTGTTGGCATTATTACGAATGGATTGTTCAGTCGAATTGGCCATGAACAAGTTTGTAGTAACGTTTCCTGATAGTGATGTTTTTAATGACTCTTTTAGTCAGTTCAAATCATCAATAAGCACACATGTAGCCAGTTTAGATCCTACCATGTGAATGCCGATATACCTATGTCCGGTGTGTACGGTTCGGTAGTCAGCTCAATGATATATTGTTTTTACTATTGTTACTAGGATTTGGCGTTCGCCGTTTTATCGTATTCACTTATTGAGCTATTCTTTTGAAATTCCATTTTTATGTTTTATCGGTCTCTATTTACATTGTTTTACTGTATGACTTTGTCCATAATTGGGGTCATCCGTCGACAATATGTATAATAAGCTAAACAAAACTAAACTAAACACGAAAAACGGCGGCGCGAAGTGCCGCCGTACTTTGTACACATATCCTTGATCGCTTCCGCAACTTTCCCCAAAATTTTAAGCTTGGGTCATCTCAAAATTTTAAGGTCAGGCCAAGTGACCTCACCCCTAAAAATGTTTAAGGTGGCAAAAGCAAGAAATGGGTGAATCTATCGGATTGTATACCATAGGTGGATCCAGGGGGCAAAGGGGGTCACGTGCCCCCCCCTGATTGACCCTCGATGCCCCCTGAAATGGTCACGGCGCTCCCCTGAAAGGCCAAATGGCGCCCCATTGAAATGACGCTTCCCACCCCCATCCCCAGGATGAGAAAATCGGCTTCCACCGATAGGATTTTGCGCCCACCTGATTGGTTTTGCCGGTCAAAAGTGGCGCCCCCCTGGTCCGGATGGCGCCCCCCGGGAAGGGTGCCCCCATCGGTAGTCCTGGACCCGCCTGTGCTGTATACCACATAATGGACCCACCGAGTGCCACAACATATATTCCGGGATTTTCTATATCGATAGCCCAAGGTCAAGTATGGACCATGACCTCTCCATTGGAAATACATGGGAAAACAGAAACCGGACTGTATTTGTGTAGATACAGCTGGGAATACCTTTATTTTCTCCAAATCGAAGTACCCTGGCCCTCTTTCCAGTTCCATGCTGCAATTTTTGGCCTGTGACCTCTGAGAGGTCATCTGGGGCTACTGCAGCGATTTTCAGACTTGGGTTAATAACCTTGTATGAAATTATGAAACAAGTTTTATTTTGATATTATTGCGTTTGGATTGCTATTGCGAGTCGATTGATATGCATATTGACATGCTAGGTTAAAAAGTGACCTAGACCTGACCTGACCCAAGGTGAGGTCATTTTTGTGTTTTGGCCTAGTATGGTCATATTATACATAATTCGATTTGCTGTGACTAGAGAAAGCGAAAGGTGCCTTAAAATGGTTCAACTCAACTCGGTCAGATCCTAGGAGCCCAAAAACTTTACTCAAAATGCAACATTCTTTGACCTGTCATGAACTCAATATTGAACTGAGCCAAAAAGTGAGTGATATAGTTTTGTCATGCGTTTTTCTATGCTATCCACCATCCCTCGCGTTTTTTTCGGGGTGGGGGTGTTTGAACACCCATTTCTAACTCGGCCCCTATGCAGAACAACGAAAAACGCGAACGCTGGTGCATAGCTCATACAAATTCATGAATAAACTATTCCAGTCCCTTTTTGACTCAGGTCAATATTGAGGTCATTACAGGTCAAAGAAGAGGCATTTTGAGTAAAGATTTTGGGCTCTAGCATCTGACAGAGTTAAGTTAGAATAATTTTTAGGCACCATTCGCTTCCTTTTGTCACAGTAAGTCGAATGATGTATAATATGACCTACTAGGTCGAAACGCAAAAAGGACCTGACCTGAGGTAAGATCAAGGTCACTTTTTAAACTAGCATAGTCAATATGCATATCAATCGACAGACAACAGCAGTCCAATCGCAATGGTATCAAAATAAAAGCTGTATCATCATTTCATGCAAAGTTTTTGACCTAAGTCTGAAAACTGCTTAAGTAGCCCGAGATGACCTCTCAGAGGTCGCAGGTAAAAAATTGCTGCATTAACCTGGAAAGGAACCCAGGATACTAAGATTTGGAGAATATGAAGGCATTCTTAGCTGTATCTACACAAATACAACCCAATTTCTGTTTTCCCATGTATTTCCGATGGAGAGGTCATGGTCCGTACTTGACCTTAGCTCATCGATATGAAAAATCCCGGAATTTTTTAATAGAACTCGGTGCGTTCATCATGTGTTATAAGTTTCAATCCAATAGATTTGCCCATTTCTTACTTATGCCACCTTAAACCTTTTTGGAGCTGAGGTCACTTGATCTGCACTGGTGTCCTGACCCGAGATAACCCAACCTTAAAATTTTTGGGGAAAGTTGCGGAATTAATCAAAGATAATGTGTGCCAAGTATGGCAGCACTTCGCGCCACCGTTTTTTCGTGCCGTCGGAAAAACCCGAGGGGGTGTTCAAACACCCCCTCCGGGGTGAGAGTTAACCAATAAGTGAGCATGTTAAATTCTTACCACTGCCTTTCCCACTCTCCAGTTTTCCACAAATGAAAAAAAATAGCATCACAACTCCTGCCCCCCCTCCCAACTTCAACGTAGTTCCTACGCCCCTGGCCATGGCAGCAGATATTCGAGCATTATCAAAGTCCTTTTATTATGGTGATTCCAATTATATATGATAAGCTCAATTGCAAGCATGGAAAGAGCTGGTCAAGGTCATCAAGTGATATGCTGTTGGGATGCTATATTGTGGTCGCTTCGTCATAACAAGATGTTTATATCGAAATGATACCCCTTGCTAAATTCAGTACAAAGTTATCGATCAAAACATCACAACGCATTTAAGTGGCTTCAGACGACCTCTGAGAGATCACAGATCCAGGGCATTTTTAAGGAAAAGTCAGTGGGGGGGGCATTTCTTGTGCTGGCCATTATAGTGTCTTCAAGGGGTCAAAACCCCATTTTGAGGGGGTTTAATAAATCTTAGACGCGTTAGTGTTAAAAATGTTTATAGATTTTTTAGTTATTCCAAGTCTAGAGATTATAGATACTTCCCAGGGCTGCCAGGTTTTTTTCAGCGGAAAAGTTCGAACCGTGTTAGAAAAAGGGCCAAAGAGGGACAAAATTTTTCTACACTAAAATAGCCAAATAAACACCACAAGAGCCACATTTGAGGCTAAAACGATCCCTAGCGGTAGTCTTAAACCACAGAAAAAAGCGACTTGTATCACTATTTAAGACTAATTGTTGACAGTTTGATATTGACTTCACGCAATATTTTTAGCACACTACCCATCTAATAGGAAGCCAGGGGTGCCCTTCCAAACCCGCGTGGCCATCGAATAATCTTATCCACATAACCAGAACATTTTTTGGGAGTAACATTCACCCTCCCTCGCCCCACTTTTGGACCAATATTTCCTGGTCTCAGTCAAAATGGGAGTAAACCGGAAATTTGTATAACCAGCCGCTGCGGACGGCAACGAGGAGTCCAAATTCGAAAAGTTTTTGATACTAACGTGGAAAGTCTGCTGTCAGCATCAGATTGAAGTCTGGCTGGCCCCCTCACTTTTTTGCCGGTAGCGACGCTTATGTATGCTACCACCACAATAATAAATAAAAAGGCTAAGTACACTTCATACCGCCACACCAGCAACCAGTCTTACGCGCTTTTGACTACACCGTGTCCCGTCTAATCCACGAACGAACTCTTAGCGCTGACAACTGACTGCTTGTGAATGAGAGTATCGTGCAATGTCACGGTACTGGCTGGGATGTGGGCTTCCGGTAGGATAGAACAGGATGTTTGATTGGTTGTAGGCCACAGTTGTGATTAGCTGATGCTGAGGCTGCTTTGCCGGGATATCCTGTAACTACGCGCTTTGTTTCCTCTTCGCACGATTGAGTAGACAGCCACGGGTGGAAATTTCTTCACACAGTTTTTGTGGATTGCCAATTTGGGACCAGAAATAGAACAAAGTTATAATTATCGGGTGGTGTTCTGTCTTATTTTCGTTAGGAGAGTCTGCATTTGGTCAATTTTAAGTCATCTGTCTATTTCACTGGGGGGCCAATTTCCGGGCACTGGGGGGAGCATTTCGGCCGACGGGGGGGGCAAATGGCCCCCAGTTAACATGTTAAAAAATGGCCTGCACAGATCTCAATATTAAACATCATCCGAACAATCGAGGCTCCCATGCTTTACGAGCTCGTTTGACCTTAAAGATATTGACCTAGGCCAATAAAAACTAGAATCCCCAAACGGGTGGTTTTCTAATCCTCTTGGTTTTTTAAATCTCAGTGGGCAGGGGACACTTTAGGACCCCCTCCACTGTGCTCGACGCCAGACCCCTCTCCATTGCGCGTGTAATTATTTTATTACAGAACTTATTATTTGCAATTTAAGGACTCTTGTTTATTCCGGGACCTCCCATTTAAGATCTATCAGTGACGTAACAATGCACACAAATAGAAGCGAAACAATGCCCGGAAGCTTAAAAACATCGACGATAT
This sequence comes from Lepas anatifera, assembly GCA_034440635.1. NCBI lineage: Eukaryota > Metazoa > Arthropoda > Thecostraca > Lepadidae > Lepas > Lepas anatifera. The sequence goes on along the minus strand of JAOTON010000710.1, from coordinate 582,346 downwards.
ACTTCCTTCGCCTTGGTCTTTCCTCCCAACGAGTATGTTTATACTGTTCTTTTCACGCTCTTTGAGTACACATTTCGAATTTGGATATATATGAACGGTTGAAATCAAACTACGATTAAAAACAATCGAACTAAGGGCGCAGCGTTTCCCTCACCACCACTCGACTGGCTCAGAAGTGTGACGCACCCGTTGTGAGATTTGAACCCCCACCCACCCCAAAACCTCAAAACTCTCAAAGCCCTTGCCCAAACCAGTGCGAATCCGCCGAGCTCCGTGAGACTTCAACGCAGCACAGGTGGCCACCCGGCAGCCGGTCCCTTATTGGCTGCGGCAGCTGGTGGGCGTGGCCTGATTGCGGACTCGTGTGGCGCAGCTCCGGACACCGGCCAGAGCGCAGGCCGCATACGCATCGGCGCAAATCTAGCAGGCCCGTCAAATCGGTAAATATATATGTAGCAGAATGTGCCGGACATGGACAGTCAGTGAATGCCACCGCAGGACAGCCGGCGCCATCATATCCAATTCTGTACAGAACAACCTGACATCGTGAGGTTCAAGCCTGGTAACGAGTGTGGTCACAGGGCGTAAAACGTCAAAACGCTCATCTGGATCGGGACGTTAGAAATAACATTTGCTAGAAGTATCACTGAAACGCTCTGGCTCCAAGAACATGAAAAATTAGCTACCAACGCTGTTATTGTATCGTGAACGGAGTTCAAACATCCTGCCCGTCCTACTAGCAGTCAGCATTTGAACGATATCCGAGTAGGATCGCGACCGATTGAGGCCAACTGGACACGAGATACCTGCTCAGCTATCAAAATGGCTCACAATTAAGAGCAACGACTTTTCAACCAGTTCAGCAATCCCTAGCGGAATACGTTACGGAGTATACAGCAGAACTAGTCAGACGAAAACCTCACAGAAGTGGTTACGTTTACTTTACATTGGACAACCTGCGTTTAATTGAACAGCATTCCCGGAGCTGAGGCCGGCAGTGCTGTGTTGAGATCGGCTCTGGCTGCTGGCTGGGGTCTGCGGGTTCCAGCCATGAAATGGGCGCTGACTCTGCTGATGTGCGCCGTCCTGGTCGCCGTGGCGGGGGCAGCAGCAGCCCTCACTGTGGCCTTCTGAGGTCGCGGGCGGCCGCGTACTACCGCTGTCTGGCGCTGGACGCCGCCACCCGCCGCCTCATCGACTCTGAGCTGAGCCGTTCCAAGCATCTGCAGCCACCCAGACCGCAGCAGCTGCCGGCAGCTGCTGAGGAGCGGCAGCTGCTCTGGCCGGCAGCTGCCACCGGCCCGGTGGTGCCTGCCCGCAGCCGCCGCGGCAGCTCCAACTCCCATCGGGACCGGTGCACGCCGGACCGGCACAGCGGCCTGCTGGCGCAGAGGGCGCTGTGTCCGTTCCGGCTGGAGGCGCGCTCGCTGGGGGACGCCGAGCCGGTGCAGCTGCTGACGGCGCGGTGCTACTGCAACGGCAGCAGCTGCGGCCCGGACCTGGAGTGTACGCCGCTGCAGACCAGCGTCACCTACCGGCTGTCGGGACACCTCGTCACCGACCTGGTGACGGTGGCCTGCGTCTGCGCGGCGCCCTACAGCCGCCTGCGCGCACCCGGCGTCCGCCGCCTGGCCGTCTGGGAGCGCTCGGCGCCGGTGGCCGTGCGGCCCGGCAGGCCTCTCAGCTCCCGCTCATTTCTGGACGAGAACTCCTACTTTGACGTGTAGGCCGCCATTGTTACCGAATTGTGAGGTGCAGCATGTCTTGAATGTTTAAATAGAAAAATATATGAGCACACACTTGTAATGCAGTCCTTGAGAAGGACATGGGGGAAGAGGGGCTAGCACTAACAGCTGAGAAATGCCGTCACCTCGGGTACAGAAACTGCATGAAAGAAAATAAGCAGAATATGCAGGACCTCACCAAGATGCATGTGCTTACGACCGTTGGGCCTGATCAAGTACCTAGCATGCGCATTTGAACGATCAAATTGCAAATAATTAAATACACAATTTCTATCTTATCCATACCTAAGAGATCTCCAGCGGCCACAGCCTTGCAGATTGCAGACTAAAACAATAGATCTTTTAAAAGAAAATACTTCTTAAAATGAAATGCTTATATGTATTTTTACCAGCGGAAAATCTAAGGTCCAACGGCCCATGAATTTGGTGCCTCCAGTGCCCCTTGTTCGTCGCATGAATTCGTGGGGAAACGCCGCCTATCCGTTGGTACCTACCTACTTCCTAAAGCGATGCCTCTGAAACCCGCAATCAGACCTATCCATTTTGAGTTTTGCATGGGAGCATCTTTTTCGGCTGGTTTCTAGTTTGATTTTCAGTTGCTTAGTTTCTAGTTTAATCTAGTTTCACTTGAACTGTTCTTACCGGGGCATTGCACCGCAGGTATAGATGATACCTCACACTCTCACATTTCCAATTTTCTTGAAAGTTTGTCGATGAAGTTATCGACAGGTCGGTACACGTGTGAAACGTTTTCATGTAACCATTTACGGCGGTTTAGCAGCTATATTCCCTGGAAAATTAGAAATAGAACGATACATAAAATTATGCTTTAGGTAACATCAAGTCATAAGAAACTGGGCACACATGGAGAATACAAGCACATATAGTAAAACTATGAAACACATGATAGCATGTTATACATTTTCCAAAAACCTTACTGAGGTCCCCATCATCTAGTTATCACTAGGTACGCATTCTGCCTCCGCCCCTTGTAGGCAGGGGCGTAGCCAAGATTTCGCTCAGGGAGGGGCGGCGCCTCGAAAAGGGCCCCTGCGACAGCGCCAAAAGGGCCCTGATGGGTAAAAAGGGCCCTGCTTGTTACAGAATAGAGTGCTGAAGAGGGCTTAAGAGGGCCCAGTCAAGTATAAAATGCCCAATTTGGTCACGGAGCATAGTGCGGGTGAGCCGCGCTTCGCGCGGCTCGTGTCCTTAGGGGCCTTTCGGGCCCTCAGGGAGGGGCAGCTGTCCCTGCCGCCCCCCTTGGCTACGCCCCTGCTTGTAGGTCTATCTTACCTTCACAAACCTCCACCGCCCAACTTCACACACAAGGAGACTTTAAGTTGAACAGACCATGAGCACGTGCACTGGAGGTGGAGGGGGCTCGGAGGGCCCCACCTATTTTCCTAGGTGGCCGGAGAACCGTTCGCAGCCGGGAAGTGCTGCTTGGATATATTTAAGAATTTAACGGCGCTTCGATTGATGAGATAATTGTAAAAACCGATCAACCCTTTGACTTATGGACTTTCAGTCACACCAATATTTTGAGATTGCCACAATCACGCGGTCGCAACAGCTCGCCCGCATTGGAGACCGAGTGGTGACGTCAACGCCATATAAACGAGATGCTATATTAAGGCCACCTCAGAAGACGGTCAATTTCAAGATCAAGGCCAAAGGTCACAGTTAAAATTCATTCACCCCAGTGCTTCCGGTCAAATGGGCTTACCCAGTGCAGCGTGAGGTATATAATATGATTTCATAGTTAATAATAGCTCAATTTAAAGTTCAAGGTCTTAGGTCTAGGTCAAGCACGTCTTTTAGTGCATTTTCGCCCCTTTCCGCTTAATCACGGAATTTCCCAATGGGTCCGCAGAACGGCCAATATTTGACATTCATGAACTTATTTCACCTTGACGATATTGACCTAGGGCAATGAAAGCTGGCTTTAGGTACTAAATATCTCCATAGCCCCCATCCAACCCCAAACGGGTATTTTTGAAGCCTCTAGACCTCAGGGGGTCTACGAGGTCCCCCTACAACGTGTGCTAGACTCCATTCCAGTGCTGGTGTTAGGACCAACACAGGTTTCCATGATATTTGTACGTAACTGAATATTTCCACTGGCATGCGCGACACAATGTGGCCCGCAGTGTGGCAACAGTACTCGACAACCAGAGATGGCCTACGCTACGTTACGTTACCGAATTAAGCTACGTTACAGTTCGATTTTGGCCAAAACTACGCTACGGAATTACGCTACGTTATATTTCATCGACCACGGAATTACGGTACTTTAGCTACGGCTACGGTAAAAAATATATCGTACGTACTACGATATCAACATTTTGTTGACACATTCATACTTAAACGCCCGCCCCGGTGGGGGTGTTTGAACACCCCCTCGAGTTTTACCGACGGTACGAAAAAACGGCGGCGCGAAGCGCCGCCGTACTTGCCCCATTTTATCCTTGATCAATTCCGCAGTTTTCCCCAAAATTTTAAGGTTGGGTCATCTCAGGTCAGGTCACCAGTGCAGGTTAAGTGAATTAACTATCTATAACTATCACCCCAATGGAATGATTGAACACGCCCTTGGGCGTTTCCCGAAACAGCGGCTGGCACACCTTACAAGTGACCTCCATTCAAACAGATTCGAGTGGCACTAATGAGAGTAGTAAGTGTAACTCGAACCCAAAATGAACACCATGTCAGCTTCCTGGCCTATCATCCACATGTCACCTTCATAAAAAATTCTAGTTGGTCTTGTGATGCGCAACATATGTATAAATGTAGATATATAAATTTTTAGGAAGGAAAATAGAAAAAGAAATGTTTCAGATTTATATGCATACTGTGTGTGAATGCGTCTCTTTTTGTACTGTTAACCGTTCCATATATTTCTGCAGGAAGAAGTGGTAGCTCCTAAGCGTGTGATATTCTTTTTGAATATTTGTGCTAAAAAATGTGTCATAGCTCAGGATGACTTGGCGTCGAAAGCTCCTATTATTGTGTCCATTCTTTTAATATTAATTTATAGTCCAGTCAAGTTAGCATTTTTATAATGGGAACATGTCATAAAATTCGGACCCCCATAAGATACACCATTGTGTTTGCAATTGATAGGGGCGTAACATATCCAAAATCCGCAAAAATCTACTGAGCGGATATTTTATAACAGGGGTGCAAAGTCCACGTGCCGGAAAAAACAGAAATTTCAAAGTATAATGTTGTGTTGTGTCGTGCCTGCAACATCGTGCCAATGGCTATAATATGTGGGAAGCAGGTACATATGATACTAGTCAATTCAAGCAACTTTTTTTTAAGGTTTTTTATCATATATGCATCTAGTTCTTGCAATAACAATACGAACAATGCAGTTCAATACAACAGTACAGCACAGTACAATACAACAATACATTACAGTTTCCAAGATAGTTTGACCTTAATACATCAAACATCAACACCAGCTCACGGGTGTCCTGTTTAGTCTGTGCAATGTGTGTGCGTGTGTGTGTGTGAGCACACGTACGTGTGTGCGTGCGTGTGTGCGTGTGTGCGTGCGTGTGTGATTTCGTGTGTGTGTTTTGTGTGTGAGATAATGCATAGTGTATGAGTTTGTTTGCAGCAGCAGAACATAAGCTCGGAACGTTTTTTTCATCGCTGTTCCATATCTTCAGCAGAAGGCTAGGATTATTCAAGGACTAGTCTCCCTATCTCTCCCCATTTTTCGTCAAATTCCAATATTCCTTCTTTTTTCCTTGCAATTATTTCTTCCTATACAGCTTCTAGCCGTAGATACTTTCTGAAATGCGCCACCATTGGCTTTCTCTTACTTAAACGCGCTTTAACACGCGCATTGACGGGGGCGGGTACCCGCCCCCCTCGGGTTTTTCAGATATAGCAGAAAAACGGCGGCGCGTAGCGCCGCCGTACTTGGTATACCTTTTCCCTCATCATTTTTACAACTTCTGTGAAAATTTTAAGGTTAGGTCATCTCAGGTCAGGTCACCATTACAGGTCAAGTGACCCGACCTCAAAAAAAGTTTAAGATAGCATAAGTCGGAGCAGGGTGAACTTATCCGATTGAAACTCATATCACATAATGGCCCCACCGAGTTCTCTAAAATATGTTCCGGTATTTTTGATATCGATGACCTAAGGTCAGGTACGAGGCATGACCTCTCCATAGGAAATACATGGGAAAAATGGTTTTTACGGAATAACTCAGTAACGGATGGTGATAGAGCATTTATTTTAGCTGCATTAGACTCGCCTGGGCTTTGCGGTTCTAATGATATGCATTTTATATAATTTGACCCTGACCTGACCTCAGGTCAGGTCAAATCCTTGATTTGACCTAGCAAGGTCAACTTATATATCATTCGATTTGGCTTGCTAAGAGGATTCATATAGTTCAAGTCGTTTTGCTCTATCTTCACTTGTTCAGATTTAATGGCCGAAAAACTGAATTTACATGTTATCCCTATGACGGGCATGTTTTGACCTCTCATGACCTTAAATGTGACCTGACAAAAAAATGGTTCAAATGTTTTCAATGGAGAAGTGGATGGGCAGCCCAACGCCGTTTACCGTTTTTCGCTACCTTCCGTGGTTCTCGAGATCTTAGGGGGGGCGGGTACCCGCCCCCCGTCAATGCGAAGGTGGCTCAGACCCCCGTCAATGCGCGTGTTAAATATCACTAATTTGGCGACAGTCGCTACCAGTACTTCAAGTTGTTTGCAGTGCTCCAATGAAGGAAGGAACCAATCCGATTTTCCAAAAGAATAGGTAATATTATGTTGTGTGCGTAGTTCAGATTTTATATTTTGAATAAATACTTGAGTTTTTCGGCACGACCAGAACAAGTGCTCTATGGTTTCTATTGACTCGGTACAAAACGTACACAATGCAGTTTCAGTTCTACCTATTGAATAGAGATACCTGTTTGTTGCTATTATTCGTGATATTACTTTGTAGTGAAAAGATTGTAAATATGTGTTTTTTGTTGCGACACATATGGTGAACATACTCCCCACGTAAGGTGAATCGATTCCGTCTTGTCTCCATTTATTTATCCATAGTTGTTGAGAGTGTTTGTACTTAAGATGCGTAATACATTCTTGATAGGCCAATCTGTTTGTTTTTGTATTCTTACTGATAAGTGCAATCTGATAGGGTAATGTGGGCTGAGGGAATTTCAGGTTAGCTAAACAATGTTGCACTTCTCTTGGCAGCCCTCGAATCAAAGATTGGTAACAGAGGAAAGTCATCGGTATGTTATAAATACGTTGCAGTTCGGCATGTGTGAGAGGTTTTTCGGTAATAGGGTTTATGATGTCTCCAATGAATCTAAAACCCATTTCATCCCATGCTTTGACAATGGTTGTTTTAAATTTTGTGAAATTGGAGAACCATAGCGTACTGGTCAGAATATCTTGGTCAGGTGGTCTGTAAAGCCGGATAAACTCTGTCCATGAACGTAGTACTTCTAACCAGAACGGATTTTCTAGATTTTTAGTAATTTTCTTCAATTTTACTTCACCATAAGTAAGAAGTTGCTCCACAGGTGGCAACTTGCGCTTAATAAGGAACGCCCATGTTTGTTTTGAGTTATACAAGCGTTTTACCCACCCTATTTTTAAGCTTTTAATGAATGAGGCTAAGTCTGGAACATTTAGGCCGTCGTACATGGATTTTTGGGCTAATTTGGCGCGCTTTACCGGATCGCTTCTGTTTTTCCAAAGGAAATCGTGCAAAACCTTTTCGAGCTGTTTTATGGTTGATGATGATGGTTTTGGGAGTGAAATGAAAATATGAACTAACTTAGAAAGTAATAATGATTTAATAACAGTTACCTTTCCTATCAGGGTTAGATTTCGTCTATTCCATTGTGTTATTTCTCGTCGAATGGTCTCAATTTTATCTTCCACATTATTCTCTGTTAATGAATCATTCGTTTTGTTAAATTTTATACCTAGAATCTTCAATTCACTCACGAATGTGATGCCCAGCGTATCGTCGTTGAGCGTTGCACTCATTGGTCCTATTGGCAGACACTTTGTTTTGTTAATGTTTAGTCTCAGGTTGGAAAAATGTGAAAACGTTGTCAGTTCATCAACAACTGCTCGCAGTGATTTTTTGTCTGCTTTGACGAAAGCAATCAAATCGTCAGCGAACTGAGAGACGCGGACCTCTTCACCTATTCCAAGTTGGATTCCAGTGAATTGTGTCGATTTTTTTAATTGAGAGGCTAGTGGTTCGACAACTAAGTTGAACAAATATCCGCTGGCTGGGTCGCCCTGCCTGATGCCCTGACTAAGGTAAATGTTTTCCCCTAAATACCCATCTAGCAATATTCGAGAAAAATTTCCGGGATTAAGGTACAATAAGTCAATCAAAGATCTGAATTGCGGTCCAAAATTGTAGGAATGTAAGGCTTGTTTCAAGAACTTCCAAGAAACCGACTCGAACGCTGCCTCGAAATCGGCTGCAAGAATAAGACCACATTGTTTCTCTTTGTTGAGATAATCAATTACATCATAAACAAGCCTGGTGTTCTCGCCTAAGTACCTACCTTTAATATATGCTGATTGAGTTGGAGAAATAAGACTTTCCATTACGTTTTTAAGCCTGTTTGCAATGACTGCGGATATGATTTTGAAGTCGGTATTTAACAGAGATATCGGCCTCCATCCTTTCAGAGATTGTCCATCCTGGCCTATCTTTGGAATTAGAGTAATAATTCCTTCCCGAAAGGAATTGCAAGTATTCCCTTGTGCTATATTAGTGTTAAAGACTTAAAAGAAACGGGCCAAGAAAAATCCAGAACTGTTTGAAAAAAGGTGCTGTAAAACCGTTTACGCCAGGAGACCGGCCTTTCTTCATACCGTTTAGTGCCTCCGTAAGCTCGTTGAGGGTTATGGGCTTTTCTAGTTCCATTTTCTGCGAGAGAGTTAGTCTTCTGTCAGTCTTGTCTGCTAGAAAAAGAGAAGCATCCACGATAGAATTCGACCCGTTATATTTTTGAGATAGGTGATTTGAAAACTCTTTTAGAATGTGTTGCTTGCTGGTGATGAACTGATCTCCTTTCTGTATGCAATTTATTGATTTTCGCATGGAATTTCTTTTCTCAAGACTAAGAAAATACTTTGAACATTTTTCACCCTCTTCATGCCATGCTACCCTCGATCGAGTAATATGGCCTTGAATTTTTGGCGCCCGTATTTCCTCTAGTTTATCTTTTGCTCTTGCTAGATTGCTGTGAGTTTCAGAGTCTTCGTTTGGTATCAACTTTTCTAACCGTTCAATTTCATCCATAATTTTGTATTCCTCTTCCCTACGTCCCCGTGCTCTCCGTTTGGAGTATTGTACTGTTTGCCCCCGAATCATCATTAGAAGTGTCTCATAAAAAGATTAATGTCGATGCTAAATTCTATTTGAGCGAAATGCGATGGGTTTGACAGGAATTCTGTTGTGTATATCGGTAGTGAATACCGGTTGACTTGCTCCTTTATACAGTCTGTTATGCATGCTATGTACTGGGGATCATCGAGGAGACTTTCATTAAATTTCCAAAGTCCTGGGCCCCTTGCAAGATTAGGCTCTCTGATGGACCAGGTAAAACCACGATGATCGGTCCTGTATGCAGGTATAATTGCACAAGTGTTAATGTTTTTTATCAACGCATTATTAACAAACACCATATCTAATCGGCCATATTTTAATGGATTTGTTTTATACCAAGTGAATTCTTTTTTGTCGGGATACCAGCTACGCCATAAGCCAAGAAGGTTATATCTATCGATTGTTTGAAGGAAACGTCGTTTTGCATTTCTGTTACTTTCTGTTATGTAGTTAGAGTCTTTTTGACGGTCAATAACAAAATTCCAATTCAATTCAAGCAACCTTAGCTGGCCGGTGCCACACCCTCGGTTTTCACGTGCTGCACGTGCAAAGTCAAAATTGTGCAAATTTGTCCTTATTTACATTGCCTCCGTTAGCTCTCTCTTATCGGTGTTTATTGTCGGATTCCTGTTTTTGTTTGTCATTTCATTATGCAACATGTGCTTAAGAGACACACAACAAATTAGGTCTATAGCTGTAACGGTTTGATGCTGAGAAACGTAACTGATGAGACATGTCGGGATCCTTCATTTCGGGGATACTGCATACTACAAGGGCTTTTGGGCCAGCCAAAGCCGTAAAAATATGAATGGGATGGAAAACGGGATACACATTTCAAAACAGCATAGAATTGGACGGGATGAGATATGTTTTCCAGGTTTAATTCCGAACTGGATTGGTTTTTAAAACGTTCGAGCTATAACGAAATAGAATGGGACGAAACTTCCTTTTAGGGTCATATTCTAGGACAGTATAATGTCCACCAATATATTGGCTGAGCGGACTAACTCGATGAAATAATGTGGATGCTAACATTTGGTGTATGCTGACATTGCAAGTATATAAAACTTCATATCTTATTTGCTATAAGGGATGGAGCTTTGCTTTCCCACAGGGTTGTCATCGTGACTCACGTTTTTTCATGAACTCTTCTTGAATTTGTTACTCATTAGCAGGGGTGGAGATCTCTTTTCAAACCAGGGGGTCCCGGTCTGGTCTGGGCCGCACGGGAGTGGATGTTTTTCTTAAGAAAATGAATACACTAAAACTTGGGCAATGCCTATAAATACCCTATGAAACCGTATGATGGTAGGATTTTTCACGAGCCGGATCATGACCTTCTCGAGAGGTAAAACCGACATGCACATTTCAACACACTTTGAGCATTTATTCAGATTTTTTCCAGAAACCCAAAATGAGATACGGGTCTAAACCTATGCCGTTGACTCGGTCTTTGAAAGGATAGTGCTTGTAATGGACCGCGCGCTTTTTAACCTTCGCCCGGGTGGGGGTCATTTTAGACCCCCCCTCGGGTTTTTCCAAAGTGACCAAAAAACGGCGGCGCGCAGCGCCGCCAAACTTAGTCTAGCTGTTCCTTTATCAATTTTACATTTTTCCTGAAAATTTTAGCTCAAGGTCGTATCAGGTCAGGTCACCAGGCGAGGTGAAGTGACCTCACCTCAAAAAATGCTTAGGACCACATAACTAAAAGACTAAACTAAACTATTAGGTCTAAAATAAAAAATTACTTGCAGATAATGGTCATTTTCAATATCACTTTAAAAGTAATGAGAGTAGGTTGAATCCATTGCTTTGAGATCCACACGGCATTTTTTAAGGAAAAGTCAGTGGAGGGGCATTTCTTGTGCTGGCCATTATAGCGTCTTCAGGGGATCAAAACCCCATTTTGAGGGAGTTTAATGAGACTTAGACGCGTTAGTGTTAAAAAATGTGTTAAATATTCGTGTTATTCCATGTTATTCCAGATTATAATTGTTGCCCAGGGCTGCCAATTTTTTCCGCGGAAAAGGTAAAACCGAGTTAGAAAAAAGGGTCAAAGAGGGGCAAAATTTTATTTTCACCAAAGTAACCAAATAAATACCACACAAGCCAGATTTGAAGCTAAAACAACCACTAGCGGTCGTCATAAGCCCACAGAAAAAGCGACTTGTATCACTGTTTAAAACTAATTTTTGACAGTTTGATATTTACTTGACGCAATGTTTTCTAGCACACTACTCATTTAAAGGGAATGCGGCACCTTCATAACGTGATTTTAACGGAGATAGCCAAGTTGTAAAGCAAGTCGGAAAACCCGGTACCCAATATATCATTTGTTTTAGAACTCGAGATTTCTGTAGAAAAAAACTAAAACCTACCTGAAATGCACCCATCATGTACCCTCAGCAGCAGGCCACAGTTGTTATGGCTGTTGGTGTGACGACATACGCTGACGTCACGGTGAGTATCAGCCATTCGAAGTCCTTGAAGCGTATTGAAAATGGTAGTGGTTGCCAGATCATGACATCGTCCACTGGCAGATATTTATTTCTTTCCCTAGAGGAGCATTTTAACACGCGAACAGGGGGACCCGCCCCCTCGGGTTTTTCGGAGATAGTAAAACGGCCGCACGCTGCCGTCTGTATTCTCATCATTTAAACTGGAAAATTTAAGGTTAGGTCATCTCAGGTCAGGTCACCAGTAAGGTCAAGTGACCCGACCTAAAAAAGTTAAATAGCATAAGTGACAGGGTAACTTATCCGATTGAAATATATAAAATGGCCCACCGAGCTCTTAACATATGTTCCGGTATTTTATATCATGACCTAAGGTCAGATAGAGGATGACCTCATTTGAAATACATGGGAAAAATGGTTTTTACGAATAACTCAGTAACGATGGTATAGAGCATTTATTTTAGTCATTAGACTCCCTGGGCTTCAGTTAATGATATGCATTTTATATAATTACACGACCTCAGGTCAGGTCAAATCTTATTTACTACAAAGTCAAATTATATTCATTGATTCGGCTTTAAAGGATTCATATAGTTTAAGTCGTTTTGCTTTATCTTTACTTGTTCAATGTAATGCAAAAATAATTTTACATGTTATCCCTATACGCATTTTGACCTCTGTGACCTAAATTACTACAAAAAATGTAAATGTTTTATGAAAGTGATCACAACGCCGTTTACCGTTTTCCTACTACCGTGGTTCTGAGATCTTAGGTAGCCCCGTAATGAAGTGGCTCAGACCCCGTCAATCGCGTTTAAAAATGAAAATATTGAGCTTATTTTACATTTTCAGAGAAATCATGGACGACTCCTTGATTTTCGGCTAAAATTTCCCCTAACTACACTAAATTCTAGGATTCGACCAAGGTGCCACATTCCCTTTAATAGGAAGCCAGTGGTGCCCTTCCAATCCCGCGTGACTATCAAATGATTTTATCCACATGACCAGAACATTTGTTAGCATCAATAATCATCTTGGCCGCACCGCTCCTCGCTAACATCTATTGCTTTCTCCCCAACTATGCATTTTTTTGCTCTTGAACGGTGGCGGAACTAGGATTTTGGTAAGTGAGGAGTGCAGAGCCTCTTAGGGCGCACTTTGTCATCAAATTTCTACCCAAAGGGCGCATTCAGTAATTGTAGTATCGCCTAATTCGCGTCCGGTTTTCGGTGGTCATCATTCTTGTGGATCGTGTTTTTAACAAAGTTCTGTCCCTCCCTCCCACCATCATACCATTTTTGCTGCTGCTCTGCTGCTTTTCGGTGTCAGAATATCGTATTCAAGAGCGGATGAGGTCAAAAGAAGCCATATTTATAGGACAAGGGACAAATCTGAAATAGCTTAAGTGACAGCTGCTAGAAAAAGGGGCAAAAAGGCCAGATTCCAAAAAAGGGCCAACCGAAAAAAATCGTGGGGCCAAACGCGAAAAAGACCCGATTCGAGATATTTGGCCACAAAATGGCCAACCTGGCAGCCAAGAAGCTGCCGCAATGTATTCCAAATAAAAGGTTATTTTCTTATTTTGCTTTATGAGTGTGGCAAGGTAAGTAGGGTAGAGTGGGGTAAGACGCATACATTACGGGAGAATTCGTCTGTACCGGTCCTGCCAGGACAGAATTACTTTATTTTTTGTTCGTTTAGTTTTTTAAATTGTTTTTCTGCACTCAGATAAAAAATTTGTGATTCTGACACGATCCAAAGTGTGCGAATTCTATTTTTTCTTGAGACCATGTAAAAGGCGTTTTACCCTGATAGCGGGGTAAAACGCCAAAGCCCCGGATTAAAAGGCCGACATAAAACTCCCAGCGTATATTGTACCTTTTGCTTCACGTGAACAAATAGGAACATCATTATGCTTACGTTGTAAGACAATTCAGTGGCAAAATTGGTAGGGTGAGCAGATTTACATCGCATAGAGTGCAATCGCAACTTTAAGACAGATTGCTTTTATGTCCGGAGAGGCAAAAAGTAACAAATGTTTGCTGAAAAACACCGGAGTTTACTGGGCGCGGCCAATCATGGCCAGGTTCGGATCAGAAAGGCTGCTACCAGAAAAAAATTAGATGGATGCTACAGTTCTTACATCAGCCTGGACATAGTAGTAGACGTCTTACCCAGGTGGGCGCGTTACCCCACTCTACCCTAAATTCCTAAAGTATCGAACACGAGTGGTTTATAGGCTAAATCAAGATAAGTTTTATGTACATACCTACTATGATGTGTGGCTATTGCTGTCAAAATCATCCAGGGAATGTAGAACAAAAACCAGTTATTAATTTTTTAGGCTTATCGACGCACTCTCAGGGTCATATGGCGTCGCCAGCTCTTTCCTTGTTGGAAAGGTTTCTCGGGAGACATTTCGATGATTTCAACGAAGGGCTGTGACCGAATATTTGATCTCTTCTAATTTTTAACATCTAGGAATCGATAAGAAAGGCCGGCTAACAACTTATCGACTTTGCAGAACAAATTGATGCAACGATCTCACTATAAATTTCAAATATGCTACAAGTCTCGGAAAAGGGGACCAGGGGGCCTGCCCCCCCCCCCACTTTTTGACCAGCAATTTCCTGATCTCAGTAAAAATGGGAGAAAACCGGAAATTTGTATAACCAGCCCCTACGGAAGGCAACGAGGACCTCAAATTCGAACAGTTTTTGGTACTAACGTGGAAAATTTCTTGTCAGCAGCAGGTTGAAGTTTGGCTGGCCCCCTCGCTTTTTTACCGGTGGTGACGTTTATGTATGCTACCACCACAATAACAAATAAAAAGACGAAGCACTTCACACCACCACACCAGCAACCAGTCTTAAGCGCTTTGTCTACACCGTGTCCCGTCTAATCTACGAACGAGCTCTAAGCGCTCACAACTGAACGCGTGTGAAATGGGAGTATCATACAATCTCGCGACACTGGCTGGGGTCTGGGCCTCCGGTTGGATAGAGCATGATGTTTGATTGGTTGTAGGCCAGCGTTCATCTCCAGCGTTGTGATTAGTTGATGCTGAGGCTGCTTTGCCGGGATTTCCCGTAACTATGTGCTTTGTTTCGTCTTCGCACGATGGAGGAGACAGCCACGGATGGAAATTGTGTAACACAATTTTTGTGGGCTGCCAATTTGGCACCAGCAATAAAACCAAATTATTGTTATAGGGTGGTATTCTGTCTTATTTTCATCAGGTGAGTTTTCATTTTTTGCAGTTTAAGTAATCTCCTGTCTTTTTCACTGGGGGGCCAATTTCCGGGCACTGGGGGGGGACATTTCGGCCGACTGGGGGGGGGCAAATGCCCCCCCAGTTAACATGCTAAAAAATGGCCTGGATTCACATCATACAAAAGGCCCATCGTGCATCACATGTGGTAGCGGTATTTTCTATATCGATGACATCGGGCCATTGGGAGTAATGGTTTGTCTAAGAATTCCTACCACTGAAAAAAATACCAGTATGAGTCACTGCAACGGTTCGTAAATATGCCTCACGTGAGCTGCCTTGCACATCAAATCGGAGATGCCTCTTCATCTCCGAAAAGGTGTCGACGATGTCCGTGCTGGCAATCGTGTCATGAGTGGATTGGGATTTGGGTAATTTATTTGGTTAGCGTACAATCTCGTGTTTATTATTTTTACACGTCTTCTCGCGCTGATATGTCACCTGTGTTTAAGAAACGTGCAAGACACCTAAATGGGAAATGGGCAAGCATGGCTCTATTTCTTTTGATACGGCTTAGCATGACTCTTTTTTTAAATCGTGTTATCTTAGGTCATTCTCGAGTGTAAAGTTAAAATGTTTCTATTTTGACCTCAGAAAGGGCATCTGCAGCCACTCTGGCAGGTCTTCGGACTTGGGTTAAGAATTTTGCCAGGAATGTTAATGTATCTTTTGTTATGAATCGTTGATTTCGTATTGACAGTCGATATGTACACATAATTCCCGCATTTGTTTAGAAAGTGGCCTTGTCCTGGCCTTGGGCCAGGTCATTTCACATATTCACCTTGTGTAGACATAAAATACATCATTCGATTCATTGTAACGAAATAAATATAATAATGCTAAAGCCTTTTCCAAACGCAACTAACTCAGAAGATACAGTCAAAAAGGTGTCCTTAGCCTGAAAAGCGACCAACACACTATCGTAATATTTTATCACGGGCTATCTACGGCCATTCGCCTTCTAGCGCTAGAAACGGAGATCGCGGGGGTGTTTAACCCACCCCTTTACTAAGGCAAAGGTGGATCGGGGGCGCAATGGGTGTGAGGGTCAATAAAAAACGTTATTTTGGGCGGTACACGGTAATGCCCGCCCCCGGTTCTGGACAACAGATGTCCCAAGCGGAATCAAGATGTCGATTCCCTGCCGCGGCGACTAAACCTGCTTTCTTGCTGCCCCCTGTTCCAAGTTGCCGATGCCACTCCGTGACCAGCTCTATACCTTCAGCTGCCGCTCCTCTGTGAATGGGCCACTCCCTGTTCGCGCCCCTCCACGCTCCGGCCGGGTCCAGACGCTGCTATCAGCCGACCGGGGTCAGATGTTCACATCGGGCGGCTGTCCAGTTTCGCATACGCTGCCCCCTGGCAGATAAGATGAATACCGTTGCACTCGTTTATGCCTTACCTGTATGAGGCCTTTAGTAAAAAAATGTCGCCCTCCTATTCGAAGATTAGCCACCTATCTCTAGATAACGAATACCATCCGCTAGTTCTGACAAGTGCTAAATCCCTTACTTTCCAATGCAGCGGTTAAAAACCCATACCCCCCAAAAACACCCAAAATGGGCACCAGAAGGGGCTTCTCGTCAATTCCGAGACACTTTCCAACTAGCACATCAACGTCTTCATGAATCCTCGGCCCATTACTTATTCCTAGATTCATCACCGTGCGTCTCCCTTACAAGCAAATGCGTCCCCAAAACATATTTCCTATAACGGCTGAAAACCCAGCGATCCTGCCTCTCCACCCCCTTTAGCTCAGGATGGCAAACCTCAGGCGCAGCATTGTAGCTACGAGCGAAACTTGTATGTGAAATAAGTAGCGAACCCCTGAAGACATAAAGCTATAAGATACCGCTATGCACATCCCCGCTAGTATCTAAAAACCTGAACTTGACCAGAAAAATGAGTGATTTTTCATCTAGCAACTAAAATTGAATTAGCATAAACTATGTTAAAACTAACTAACTTTTTTCGACTCAAACCGGTGCAGTTTATATGCACAAAGCGTCTCTGAGGTGACAGGGACCAAGTTCCTGTTATTTTCCATTTTGGTAATGCTGCAGTGAACCCACCTTGACGTGAAGCTCAAGCTCCTCGTTAAACAGCAGTGACAAAGTCGAGTTCTCCCCCTGGCTGTTCTATGAACTCTCAGCCGCCGCGGGAGCAGCAATATTAACGGGACTGGTCCTCGGGTGGTGTGCTTTACGTTGCGTTTCGATTCAATGGTGTGGCATTCTCTGGATTTGTCCGACACAAAAAGAACACTTAACTTTGCTGACAATAACTCCGGACCGATAACTGACAACCAACTCATCACCGAATTGTTTCGGCAGATTTTTATTTGTAGTTTTCTTAAACAACTGGTATGGTTCATCACGTACAAGAACAAGACCCGTTCAGAACATGAGAACGCCATCTTCGAGCGATCCCATGTTCGCTTGAACGCAATGGCAAACAACTACAGGAAAACGCCGGCTGGTCTCTGAGCTTTTAATAATACAAAAATAATAGCATGGCACAGCCATAGCAAATTGAAACTGAACGATGATAACGAAACCGATAGATTTCCTTTTCTCTGCTGAGAAAAACGAACTTATCACGCGTGAGAAATTCAGTCATAAGTTGTTATGTAAAAACAGCCGTTCTCTTCGCTTTGTTTACAACACGCACATGGCTATCTGCTAAGATAGGAGCAGGAACATCCAGAATATTCTTGAAACAACAATATCATTTGAAATGAATACAGTATATTCTTGATCCGGAATATTGGCAAGGGGGAGGTAAATGACATTCTTAGGTAATCTCTTTTCATGCAACGCCGTATGGTTGATGGAAAAATTCGAAAAATTGGGGGTGAGAGCCGTCACCTATCCCAACGCCTTTATCTGGAAAACAATGCAAGAATGTACGAGGTTTGTTTATGAAGTCGATAAACAGCTGTATCACACGTCAAAATATCAGTTACAACTCATGCGTTCCAAGAGGATCAGCTGAAGGTTTTACACTCCAAAAAAGGAAAACCTCAGTCACTAGCCTCACCAGCGTATGCATATTGAACTAGCAGTGTCAAATAAATAGTCTACGTCGAGAAATCTACAGCCAAAAAGCTGTCTCAACTGACGAAGTACCTACTCCCACATAAAACCACTCGTATCGCCTAAGTGGCAGCACCATATACTGTCATATGAAGGAAAACACCCGAGCTCACTTTCACTGACGTGACACAATATGATAATGACCGCCGGAAAACAGCAACGGGGAGGGAGGGGGCACTCTAGCTGAACCCGTCCATGCGCTCCACCTCCCCCGTCGCCGACTCTGTCTTGCCCCGAGCGCAGACACGCAGCACTATCTGACGTTGCGGAGGACCCAGCCGCGGTAGTGGAAGACGTCGGTGTAGATGCCGGGCAGGCCGGGCCTGGCGCAGCCCACGCCGGAGGAGACCAGTCCGACCAAGGTGAAGGTGCCGCCGGCGCGCCGCACCAGCGGGCCGCCGCTGTCACCCTGAACACCGCACACTCCGGTCACAGCAGGCCAGTCTCTAACAGTGGATCCAACGTACGGCATACTTGTGGGAATCAGGCCCGTCATACAAAACCTACTTTGAAATATCTCAGATTTTAAACAATGCTGGTTAGATAAGCGCGGCACAAGAAAAACATGACGCAAACGTGAGATGATAGGACGCAGGTAATATATTCAACGAGGTCTTCGGTAAATGACAGTAATTTCAATTTTTTCGACAATCGTGTGCCGCCTTCACAACGCCATTTCAATATTTCCATCTTTGTATTCAATTTTTATATACTCTATCGTAAATTGATGCATGTGTACCCCCTGAAAATTTGACTCTATTTACGTTCACCTTAGCCGCGCCATGAGCCGCTAATATGGCGTTCGACCTATCTGCCCAAATTCTAGATGGAAGATTGTACAACAACTCATCATACATACTAGCCCGATGATCACGGGGTGACCTACATCTGTTTCTGCAACCAGCCGTATCGTTCAGATTCTGAAGAGGGACTAAGTTCCAATATATAAAAACTGCTTTTAAACAAACTTCCACCTCCGTTCAAGCACAATGCCAAAGAACACCTTATTATCCTATAGCCGTGCTCCTCGCTGGAGCATTGTGCAATGTATCAGCTTCTGAGACAGTATTAAGAAAGCTCGTGAAGCACAAAACACAAGTGTACCAAGAGAGCCGTACCTGGCAGGAGTCCTTGCCGCCCTTCTTGTAGCCGGCGCAGACCTGGCCCTTCTTCACCCTGACACGTTTGCCGGCGTCGCTGAACCAGTCGGCGCAGGTGCTGGCAGTCAGCAGCGGCATCGACGCCCGCTGTAACACCTGCGAAGGCCGACCCCCTGCCGGCCACAGCAGCAACCAGACTGAAGTCAGTTTGGAACGACGGGAGCCCAGTACCAGATCCAGGCCGCGAGTTTGAAAAGGGGGTGGGGGAGGAGGCAGGGGCAGACCCCAAAATCTTTAAAAACGTGGTGTTTTTTTTCTAAAGAAAATACTGTAAAATCGAAGGGCTTGAGTGAAAATGGTTTTTTGCGTTCCCAACCCGGGAACATTTACACATTTGCATCACACACACGCAGATACACTATGTACACGGCAGCGGGGCTTACGCTTATCGGCACCCTTGCGGAACAGTCATGTTTGCACGCTTCCTGTCACATGCCCCACTGTACCAGGCAGTGGAGCTATCCCGAATCCTCGGGCCCGGCGGAACAGAGGACTGTTCCGGTGACACGCGGCGAGGCCGTGCTCGGCGGTGCCACCGGGCCGGTGGATCTATTTAAAGGCAGATCAAGCCCGTGCTCCCAATAACAAGGGCGCTGGTTGGTCAGCGGAAGTCCCCAGTCAAGGCGGGCACTACCCAGTGTTCTGCCATCTCCTGGGTAGGAGGCGGTCGAGGAAAAGGCTGCCAGAGGTCAGCTTTGATCCAAGGACCTCCCACACTGGACCGAGGCGCCTAACCAACTGCGCCACGGCGGTGGTAGTGAAAATGTGTTTTCCCGTCCCTTGATCCGCCTCTGCCTGAGCCTGTCATCAGGGGCTTCATCTGATGACTGACACTAAAACAAGCACACCAATGTGATGAGCCGAGATAAGCTCGCATTGAGAAATGCAGTTGCAGATAGTCACGCAGGGTAAAATAAAGCGCCGTTTCTGTCCAATTGTGTCAGGGCCACCGCACATCTGATTGAAGAAGGCTAACGGACCATGATTAATTTTTCTGGTGACGATCCATAATGCTACAATGCGTCCTCGGATGGCGGATCTATATCCGTGACAGCGCCACGCCACTCACCCTTTTTGAGCTCGTCCAGGTACCCCCAGCCGGTGACGGTGACGGACTCGGTCTGTTTGGGGGCTGAGGAGGGCAGGCAGACCGGCTGTCTGTACTGGTTCCACGAGATCTGCCGACAGGCGCAGGGTCAGGCGGGTCGCCCAGCATCGCAGCTCGACTGGATCACACGCATACAAACTGAGGTTCCAAAAGGTAGTCTGCAATAGTGAGGGGGATCGAAACAGGTCGGTTGGAAAACATCTTTAAACTACTGGGGCAACGGAACATAGCCCACGGTAGACACGCCTGGTACAACAGGTCTTGTATCAGTTTGTAAGTATCTACATTATGGCACCAACACATTCAGTCCAGGTTTTGCATAATTAAAAGTGCAAAGATGTAATTCTTCTCAGCTGATATTCTTATCAATTGTTTAACATTTGCAAGACGAAGCGAAAAATGAAAATCAAGACTACCCACGGTTATTCCAAGTTGAAACAAATTGCCTTCACGGCTATTTTTTTCTTTGAATGATTTCCTATAGGCAAAATATTTCAACAGCTCAGTGTAGCGAGTAAGCCCCGCTGGCAGTGCGTGCCCCTCACCCGGTCGGCGAGCCGCAGAATGGCGATGTCATGCTGGAAGCTGGGGTATCTGTAGCCGGAGTGCTGGATGATGCGCGCCACTCGGAAGGTACGCTCCGACCCCTCCCGGCGGCGTCGGTCATGCTCCCCCGTCACAACGGTCAACTGGCGACGGGACCGCCTGAGGGTGGACGCAAACTACACATACGAACTTGCGAAATACATCGTAAAAACAAATGTTTCAGTGCCCTATTTCATGCACTGAATGGGCTGTTTACCCATGAAAGCTAAGGCGTTAGAAAGCTTATTCAGCTGCACAAGCATGCCAGTTGACACTCCGCTCTTGCTTGTCCACCAAATAAGCGGTCGAGATTTGGTTTTGTTCCATCGAGTACCTTCTGGTCCCCCGCCGCCTAAAGATTCGGCACCCCTTCCATGCAGGTAAAAATGTGTAAATCTGCAAATGTAAAACTTCAAAGTGGGCTATTAAAAATATTTTCGTTAACTGTTAAATCAACCACACGCTCCACAACCTGGAGTTGATACATATTGTACGTCCTTTTTGAAGTGAAAATTTAACAAACAAAACTTTTAATCGTTTCAGGGCTTATAAAATCTACATCATCAGAAAACCACCCCACCACTACAGGCAGTGCGCCCACAGCGGCGGCGCGGGTCGCCGCTCACCCGCGCAGGCAGTGGGCGGCGGTGAGCACGTGTCTTCTGTCGATGATGACGCCGCCGCAGAAGTGCCTGCCGCGCCGCTGTACCGACACCATCCAGGGGAACTGGCCGCGGTAGGCGCTGCTGCCGCCCACCACACGGCCGGCTCGCGACCCGCGGATCTGCTGCTGGCCGCACTGCGGGAACGTCACTGCCGGAGGGCAGAGGTCAGGGGCGGCTCCCCGCACTGACGCCGACGGCATGACATTTGTCCCATCATGTTAGATCACAGGGTTTGTCATGACAACACTTCAAAAGCTGAGAGTGAACTGAGCGAGACACTTACCGTTGGCGGCCTGCGCAGTCCACAGAACGAGAGCCAATATCACGGCTACTGTAACCATCTTCATTCTGGTCGGCTTAATCGGCTGTGTCCCACTCAACACGGCGGCTATCTGCTGCACAAGTTCTTCCGAGGGGCCTCATATACTTCATCCCGACTGTGGGGGAGCCCGTTCTACAAGGTCAACCCCCGACGTCACGTGTTGCCCCCTTCTTACAACGCTGTCACGTGACAATGCTAATGTTGTGATGATCGCCGGCGGGAACGCCACTTCCGGACTCCGAGAGCTATGACGCATTCCTTCAGAGCACCGCACTCTGACCCTGCTACAGACTCCGCGACCCACCGACGCACACCACGTGACCTTGCCTCGGGCGGTGATTAAGCTGCGGCGCTACCTGAATCAGCTGACGGCTGATGGCCGAGTCGATGCCCTTTCATTACTTCCATTGTGGCGGGGATCTTTCCATGCAGTCCTTTCTATCAAATTTTACGATATACATACGTCCATCTACCCTTCCATGGTGGCGCTCATGCCCACGACGCATCACAATAGTTATGCCCCGTTACTGGTGGATTCTCTGCTTTTATTTATCTGTATTAAAACCCAGCCTCCTCCAATGTCAGCACGTAATTTTACCCCGAAAACATTTTAACACGCGCATTGACGGGGGTCTGAGCCACCTTCGCTTTGACAGGGGGGGGGCCCGCCCCCTGAGATCTCGGAAACCACGCTAGATACGAAAAACGGTAAATGGCTTTGGGTAGCTCATCCACTTCTTTTTCGAAAATATTTGAACTATTTTTTTGTTAGGTAACATTTGAGGCCACTAGAGGTCAATACATGCCATCATAGGGATAACAGGTAAATGAAGGTTTTCGGTCATTCCATCTGAACAAGTAAAGATAGAGCAAAAACAATTTGATCCCTTCGAATCCTCCCAGCAAGCCGAATCGAATGATATATAATATGACCTTGCTAGGTAAAAATGATATTTGACCTGACCCGAGGTCAGGTCAAGGTCAAATTAGGTAAAATTCATATCATTAAAACCGCAAGGACACGACGAATCTAATGAAGTTACAATGAAGGCTCTGCCGCCATCCACTAATAAAGTTATTCAGTTAAAACCATTTTTACCATCTATTTCCAATGGAGGGGTCATGGCACGTACCTGACCTTAGGACATCAATATACAAAACCGGAACATATTTTAGACAACTCGTTGGGGCCATTATGTGATATAAGTTTCATCTGGATAAGTTCACCCTACTATGACTTATGCAATCTTAAACTTTTTTTAGGTCAGGTCACTAGACCTGTACTTGTGACCTGACCTGAGATGACCGGGTACCCGCCCCCCGTCAATGCGCGTGTTAAGGGTTCCGTCGTGACGACCAAATACTCTGCGTATCACTAAATATTTGGCCGCAGTGACTCGAATATTCGGTGGGGCACGAATGATTCGAGTATGCTCTGTTGCACCCAGTTTCTGCCCCCAGTTAAGAGGAAAATTGACGTATATGTAAGTCTATGCTGAACCAGCTGCCTCTAGAAATTAAACCGTGTATCAGATTGCTTCAGTAACTCGGCGGTCAGATACTTGTCCTAGCAACAGGGTTCGACGTCCGTCGCGCGCGCGGCTGCGGTGTGCGCCCGCAACTTGACCCTGACCTTGAGGCGCGGAAATTCCTCCCCACCCCCGGCGCGCGTCCCAGTGACCTACTTAGTGCGCTGCTCCTCAGAACGGTCCGGAGCGCCGATTAGCCGCCGTCTGCGTACAAGAACAGCGAAGCACACTGGGAGATGACGCGCCAACCCGGCAGTAGTTCTTACTTCCGAGGAAGCTCAACAGTCAACGTCCGTCGGCTTACAGGAAGTGCGTTTTTTCCGCATACGAGTTCACTTCTTTTCTGCTCAACTCCACCCTGATTCATTAAACCCATTACGCCATTTCCAGAGCAAACCCAGTGCTGAAGGGATTGCGTATATTTCTACAATCACACCAAAAACATTGCAATATCCACTCATATTTTCTTCTTTAAAAGACAGCACACGCGGAGCACAGTAAACAACAATACAAACCACAATAGTGTAGTCCTCACAAACACGCTCATTCTATCGGTTCAGGTTTTGGTGAGGTGACCACTTCCTCCGAGCCGGTGTCGGAGCGTGGTCAGCTGTCCTGCTGGCCTAACTTCTGATGTAGAATACGGGCGACCTCGCCCATGTCGGCCCGGTTGCCCAGGGTAACGCGCACCTCCTTAGCCCAACCATTAAATAACCTCTTCTGTTTCTTTTCGCTGGCTTTCCGGTATTTCACCACCTGGACAGAACACCAATACCGTTTCAGTACACAGCTGGAGGTGTGTTGGGCATCTCAGCGTCGGCGACCCCGGCGTCTGCTGTACTAATCATCAAAGGAACAAACCGAACAACCGTGAGTATTTCAAACTTGACACACACCAAAGGGAGCGATTCTACCATGGACAGGGAGGGATTTTCTTGGAGTGCCAAATACTAAAGGAAAATTGTTTTATGGTAAAACAGTTTGAAAAACATCAGATCTCTTGATATTAACACAGCATTAAGAAGAAAATAAGTAAAGCCCTCTGCACCTGTATGTGTTCACATTAAGCTAGCCACCGTTTTGTTCATTGCTGGCAAACTATTGTTCACTTCCTTATTATACCAATATGACAACACTTTGTACGTAACTTTCGGTTGCATATACAAAAAACTTCGATTTATCTTTTGATATTTATTAACCAAACATTTTTGCTCTTACTCTTTAATTGCATCAACGTTTTTTGGAAATATTTTTTCATATAAGGTTGCCAAGGGTCAGTTGAATTACAACCAAGCCAACTACAGCTCACCAGCAGCGAGTAAGAAACTGCCGAGCCTAAGGTCGAGCGGGCTGTAAAAACACAGGAGGCCGTACAACACCGGAGGTTAGAGACCGGCCAGTCTCTTTCCCAGCCTCATGAAGCTCTACTTTTATTGACAGCAGCTCATTTACATTTAGTTGGCATTTAGCGCTGTTGACGACAGTAGGCTCACAATCGCCGGTACCAGCTCTTCTGGTCCCTGACGAAATTAGTCCAATTGTACCCACCCACCGAGCACAACTTCCTCTCCAAAACTGATTATGCTTCATGGAGGTAAGTGGAATGGCCTTGTTTAACTCGCAGTAAAGAAGGGAGTGCGAAAGCCCTCTTTACAACCTCAGAAAAAAACTAATCGAGGTCAGGGCACCGTAAGTGAAGGCACGTCCTGACTATCTTGTATGCCAACTCCACGACAACAGGACAATCAGGAGCCTTATTCACAGTCAGTCGATACCAGGGACGCGGTGACGTTGCGGAGTCCGGGGGACCATACGGACAGAAACACCAGAGTTCCAATCTTACGAACTATCTAGTTTGTGCAAATCTGCTGAATTTCACAATGCTATCACTAAAATATGCTCAATACAAGGACTTACAGCCATAGAGTTCCAATTGTTGCACAATCAACCTGCCACAATTTTAAGTATAGTTAAAGTTGAGTCACGAGAAGATCTTAGGCTTTTCATGACATTAAAAAGCTTACTAGAGCGCGGCTGTTGCGCTGTCGCAATTTGGCAGCAATGCTGAATTCAACGAAACACTGGTTCAGTCTCATTTGATGTAAAAACAATCTAGACCAAGGGAATGGTTTTATGCGAAAGGACATGATGAGTGGAGGATGAAATAGTACAAATGAGGGACTTACTCCACTAGGTAAAAATTTTTGCCTAGTGGAGTAAGTCCCTCATTTATACTGGAATGGTTTTACTTCAGCTATTCACCCTATTCACCTTAACTCTCAGCTGCACTGATGTATTACTTGTTAGTTACGGACTTTTTATAATGCATTTTGTGCATGACACCTTTGCCCGCCTCTTAAGTTGTGCATTACTTTTGTTACTTTATACAACTGACTGGTGCTACACATACACACATACATGTTCTAGAAATTTTATTTGGGATTCTTGTAGGTACAGTAGTTGGAAATGAAAAGATTGATGGTAAGCAAGTCAGTTCCTTTTTGGAAACCACCATCTCCACACGCCATTCAAAGCCTATCTAAATAAAGTCCTCCGAACAAACGCTGGCTTCTGCAGTTGAGACAGTGTGTGTTGGAGTTTAAGGACACACCAGCTGCTATAGGCTATACAGTGCCCGTTGCCGTGTAGATACACTGCCACAGGAGCCGGCCGGGCTCACCATGTGGGGCAGCAGGACGCGGTCGCAGACAGCCCGCAGCTGGTCACGGTCGCCGACCCTTCTCCAGCCGCGCGCCTCCACCAGCTCCGCCGGCGACACCTCCGGCGCCTCCCACGCCGCCTCCAGCAGCGGGAAACAGCGTCGACGAGCTGATGACGTCATCGCGGCGCAGCTGAAAAATGGCGGCCATCGACGGCGGGGGAATCCGGCTGAAACAGCACGCACAGAACTGAGGTCAATACCCAACCGAGGTGAAGCGCGCTGGGACATCGGAGATACCGGATTAATGATCGCTTTTAAAGGCATCGTGCATTTTGACTTAGTTTGTTCATATTTCGACACCCTCCACACGACACGAGTACTGCCCTCCCGAAGCATTCGGTCCTGACGTCGCCAGTAAGTGTTCAAGGGCGCGCCGATTTCAGGGGCATTTTGTGCCCGTAACAATGTCAAAAGATAGGAAGACAAAAAGGTAAGAAAGAGTACGTTTTGCGAAATAACAGGCGGCGCATACCAAACGTCATTGACCGCATACCTAAAGCAGGCTTGCAACAGGCGATGTGCAACCGTAACAATCAAGACCCCCAGGGCTCGGTTCTGGACCAAGTCCAGCATTCGCTTGGAGGTTTCAGATGTAGCCATGTATCAAACACTCATATCTTAGCTCTTACATCTTATCAGAGTCCGCACAGATTGAAGGAATTTTCCTATCTGAGCCGTACGTCATACACGCCACCACTTTGAAAATATTACGACAGACAACATTACCATACGCTCTTTAAAGGGAGGGACATCAAATAGACACTTGTATCTCCCGGTTCCCTATTTTGAGAACGTTAAAAACACCAGGATTTCAGCCAATTGCAAACGTGCATTCACTTAGGTTTTTTCCTGAGGAGAGCCACAACCTGTTTTGGTGCTCCATTACTAATCAATAAAATCAAATATACAAAGCAGAAGCTGCCCCTGCGCTGTGGTGGAGGACGTTGCTACCATTACGGATGTTGCCCCGGCGACGGATATTACACAGAATATATTGGGCGGAAGAGTAGCAACCACGTCGTTTACCATGACAGCGAAAAACCACTGACAAAATAATTTCCTCTGTATAACCATTCTTTCGTCTGCATACATTAGGAAGAAATGGTTCCACGCCAAACCTATAACGCCTGTCTGTGCAATCGAGCCACAAGTGGCGCCTCACGCCATGCATAGGTTTCTGGGGAATTTGAGGCCTCAGAGTCCAACCATACGGACGCTCCACGTCAAACAATACGGCAACTGTGTACTATTGTTGGCAAATCCCAATCGGCAGGATGCAGCGAGTGTGATAACGTGGCGAAGTGCACGTCTCCCCTGCCGGAAATCACACTTCGACTTAGATAAAGAGCCACTGTTTTCTAAAAACCAAAGCAGACGGAGGACGTGTATCATTTCTTCAGCAACTGCCAGACACTTTAGGTTAATACAATGGGAGAGTCCTCGGGCGAGTCCCCGGTTTCCCGGACTTTTTGCACGGGTGTAATCATGATTTGCGCCCCTGTCCCAGGAAGCCAGCTTATGTAAAAAAACAGCTAACAATATCGAGCAGTGATAGTTTAGGAGGACGGGAAAGGAAGCATTTCGTTCGTAATCTTACATATGTCCAACGATACACACTTCACCCTCTTAAAACCATATTCATCTCCACCACGGAGAAAGATGGAGACGCAGATTTAACACGCGCATTGTCGGGGGTCTGAGTCACCTTCGCTTTGACGGGGGGAGGGGCGGGTACCCATCCCCTAAGATCTCGTAAACCAACCTAGATAACGAAAAACGGTAAACGGCGTTGGGTGGCTCATCCACTTTTCTATAGAAAATATTTGAACCATTTTTGTCAGGTCACATTTGAGGCCACTAGAGGTTAGTACATGCCGTCATAGGGGATAACATGTAAATGAAGAGTTTCGGTCATGACATCTGAACAAGTAAGGATAGAGGAAAACAATTTAAGCCTTTCGAATTCTCACAGCAAGCCGAATCGAACGGTGGGGCAATTATGTGACATAAGTTTCAATTGGATAAGTTTATTCGGCTGACATATGCTATCTTAAAAAATTGAGGTCAGGTCACTTGACCTGTAATGGTGACCTGGCCTGAGATGACTTAAAGGGAATGTGGCACCTTGGTCGAATACTGGAATTTGGTGTAATTAGGCGTACTTTTAGTAAAAAAATAAGTTGAAACCACTTTTACCATGATTTCTCTGAAAAATGTACAATAAGCTCAATATTTGGTTTTTAAAAATACTCCTCTAGAAAAAAAGAAATAAATATCAGACTGTGGATGATGTCACGATCTGGCAACCACTACCATACTTGAAACCTTCAAGGGCTTTGAATTGGCTGATGTTCATCGTGACGTCAGCATATGTCGTCACACCAGTAGCTCACAACAATGGCCCGGCGACGGGGCTGAGAGGGCTGGTGTCAGGTAGGTTTTAGCTTTTTTCTTCAGAAATATCGAGTTCTAAGACAAATGAAATATGGAGTACCGGGTTTTCCGACCTGCTTTACAACTTTGCTATCTCACTTAAAATCATGTTGTGAAGGTGCCACATTCCCTTTAACCATAAAATTTTGACAAAAGTTGTTAACATGATCAGGGGAAAATGCTAAGTACGGCGGCGCTACGCGCCTCCGTTTTTATGCTACCTATAAAAACCCCGAGGGGAAGCGGGGCGGGTACCCGCCCCCGTCAATGCGCGAGTTAAGCCTTCCAAAATTATTCGGTCGGCTCCCTTCTATCCGACGAAAGTCCAAGAAGAGGTTGGGATTTCGGCACTCTTACTACATCAGTCACGAAATGGGATTGCCGTCCGATTGGCTACATTCTGTGAGCTGGTGATGTTCTGTCCATCTGACGTAAGAACTGTGGTAGCGCTGGTTCCGATTGCACTCAATGTATTGAAAAAGGCTCCATATCATCATGTATCGTCATGTATTACTCACACTTCAACACAAATGAGGTGGCTTTTAAAGTGTTGTCGCAATGAGTGTGAAGTGATTAAAAACTATGGAAGGAGATGGTAAGGATGAGGAAAGATGAGGATAAAGAGGATGGGATTCTACCTGCTGAATAGCTGAATGGATAGTGTAAAACGGCTCATGGCGATTGCTAGGGCGGCCCACAGATTCCTAGTCAAGTTCAGAACAACCCGCGAGACCCATGCTCTCGCACCTAAACACAATAAAATAAGGCACAGGCGATTCGGTTCCGAGAAGCCGCACCACCCGAGTCCGGGCCTCACCAGTCGTGGAAGGTGGCGCTGTGCTCGTTCAGCAGCGTCTTCAGCTCCATCCGCAGCACTACCGCCACTGCCTCGGCCTGTCCGGCAGCCAGCTCCCCCAGCGCGGCCACCACCGCCTCAAAGTACTCCAGCAGGCCCGGCTCTGTCTGCGGATACAGCGAGGTTGGCGTTACAGCTGGCCCTTCTCTGTCTGCGGATACAGCGAGGTTGGCGTTACAGCTGGCCCGGCTCTGTCTGGGGATACAGCGAGGTTGGCGTTACAGTTGGCCCGGCCCGTCTGCGGATACAGCGAGGTTGGCGTTACAGCTGGCCCTTCTCTGTCTGCGGATACAGCGAGGTTGGCGTTACAGCTGGCCCGGCCCGTCTGCGGATACAGCGAGGTTGGCGTTACATCTGGCCCGGCTCTGTCTGCGGATACAGCGAGGTTGGCGTTACAGCTGGCCCGGCTCTGTCTGCGGATACAGCGAGGTTGGCGTTACAGCTGGTAAGACTGATGCCTGGGCACGGAGCACAAATCGTCTCCGCTTAATGAATTCACAGCTCCAGTATCAATAACAGCTCCATTGTAATTTTCAAATCTTCTGTGCCACTATTACGTAAAAACAAAGAAAGACAACGAATACGAGACAACACCGAATGCGTAATGTAAGTACACTGGAACAGCTACGGTATTGCGATATTTTCAAACGTCTAGTTCCCTGAGTTTCCAATGCTTGGCGTCTCACTCAAGGAAGCATACAAATTTTCCTCAGCACATAGCGTCTACTCATAAGTGATTGTTTAAGACTCCATCATGTCCATGAGTGTAAGGTACAGGAAGGATAGTGCGAGTTTATAGGATATATTCGACAAGATGGTTGGACGGTTATGCTCAAAACTTCAACAACTTATCTCCCGAGCTACACACCAAGATGTTCTGAGTTTCGTATCCCGAAAGCCTGTGCTCTGAGCTACCCACCACGACAGCCCGTGGTCTCAGCTACCCACCAAGATATTCTAAGCTACCCAGCACGACGTCTGTCCACCAAGATATTCTAAGTACCCAGGACGACGTGCTGTAATCTGACCCATCACGACGGTAGTCTGTACTCTGAGCTACCCACCACGACGGCCTGTGTGCTGGCGGGTGAGAGCCGGTACCGTTGGGTGAGGCGGCTGCGGGTCTGCCCCGGCAGCTCGGGCAGCTGGGTCTTCAGCTGGTCCACGTCTGGCAGGCCGGGCCGCGGCGCCGCCGCCGTGGACAGCCGCAGCGGCGGCAGACACGGCTCCGGCAGGAACCGATAGTCCTGCCCGAACACACAGGCCACGTCAGCCGTAGATAACGGCAGTCGCAGCTTAGCTTCACAGCTTTCACAACACCGTGATCACGCAGAGGGCGATGCATTGAATACCTTAATACTATTCAAATTACAATAGCCACCTTTGACCCGAAATATTTGTGTTTTTGTTTCATTCGTATTTACTAATTCGTTAAATCAACTGATTTAACGATTTAATTGGATTTAATTTTTCTTCATCGGGGCATCTCTCATATAGTGTATTGGCCCAATCAGATTATAAATTACTCAGTCCTAATCCTTTCCTCTTAAGTATGGAAGAAAACTATTCACACACTTTGATATCTCAGTTCGGTGGAATTACGTTTAAACACTACAATCCATGCCATGAAAAAGTGTCAAGACACCCGCTGTCTATTTGACTGCTGATAGCCGGGCAACATACACATACCTGGACAACCTCCTTGTCGCGCATGGGGACCGTGGCGCCCCGCTCGGGGTCGTAGCTGCGGGTCTCGTTCACCACAGGCCGGCCCGCCTCTCGCAGTTTCACCTGGCGCGACATCTGCGGAATCCCGGCCGAGGCATTAACACCGGGCCCCACACACAGGTGGCACCACCGAGCCCCGAACCACAGAATCCCAGCCGAGGCATTAACACCGGGCCCCACACACAGGTGGCACCACCGAGCCCCCAACCACAGACTAGCGCCACACGCGGCACCACCGAGACTCGTATCACAGCCTAGTACACAGCCGGTGCCACAGCCTGACTACCTCAGCGATTAATTAAGAATCTAACAGGAGAATATCTGAGGGGCCTGCCATCTTACCTCGAACTGTACAGCCTTGGCGACCCAGCGAACGCTGCTGATGTTTTTGACCTCGCTGCGGACGCCCAGCAGAGGGTCGCCAGTACGGCGCACCGACACGTTGGCATCCACACGCAGCGCGCCCTCTGCCGTCAGCGGACATGTCAGCAAGCGCACCCTCTGCGGTCAGCGGACACATCAGCCAGCTTTCTCTGCGGGCACAAGACCGGTCAGTGAGCGACACAAGTTTAGCACATATGAAACACTCCTTTGCATCGCTCACCCATTTCTTTATCTTTGCTTGAATGAGCTCGGAGAACAAAATTATGTTGCATCCAAGGCGACACTGGAGCGAAAATTTTGCAGACATTTGATAGTTGATACATTTGCCTCACTTGCCAGCGTTTCTAACAAAGGCGAGCTAACTGAATGACCGTTCTCTTCAATTTCTAAGGATGCAACTTCACCGAACACCAAGTACAAAACCGAATGAGGGACACTAAATGAGGTTCGCATTCATCTGACGCATTTACCAACCCAGCGCCGCCTCCTCTCACATCATCATGTACTGACACCACTCAGCGCAGTAGCGTCCACCCACCCTCCATTCTGCAGGAGCAGGTGCCGACGGCTCGCAGGATCAGGATGAGCTCCCTGACGAGCGCGGCGGCCTGCTCTCCACTGCGGAGGTCCGGCTCAAACACCAGCTCCATCAGCGCCACTCCAGCGCGGTTCAGGTCAATCAGCGACCTGCCGCAGGGGGCGCTCATTTCGGAGCAGCCCACAGTGGGGCCATAGACGTATAACTAACTCGCTGTCGTAGCGTGTATGCTAGGATAAAGCTGATCAAAGGGAATGCGGCACCTTGTTTAAACAGGTTCATCCTGTATAAAAAAGGAATGGGACACATTGGAGCAATTTCAGACTGAAGTGGTTTAAGGGAGAAATATTCGTTGAAATTAGCTGATTCGGCCTGGTTTCTGCCGCCAAATGGGTGAGAACCTTACCTTTCACTTGATTTCATTTTCCTGTTTGAAGTCGAGATAGTAAAAATAAAATACCTCTCTTACGCAATCATGTACTTAAAGTGGAACATGAAAACACACTTTGCTCCCATGCACGTAACAAACGTTCAATAACACGGATTGTTCGAGTGTGATTTTCGGATTTATATTTTTCCCCATTCCTCAGCACAGCTGCCAATACCGAAGCCGTTGACCCATTTTTTATACTGAGCGTAATACGCACCCACTTCGTGTGTGTGTGTTGGGTTTTAAGGGCGCTTCAGCGACTTGGCTATGATGCGCCCGTCTTTATAATAACCTCTTAGGTGCTAATAATCAGATCCGTGTTTAATCTCGTAAATATATACATCTAGACATTACACACCAGCATTTGGTTTAGCTCTATTTGGATTATATATAATGTCAAAGTCTAACTCGGTCAAATATGCTAAAACGCCCTTAAAATCAACGGATGCTCTGTCACGAAGAATATCTGGTATCGACGCTACGCGGAGAAATCGATTTCTGACTTCACGCAGCCCAACGCAAACTTCAGAATCTGAAAGGACATGTTTGACACTCAGTCGTTCGCCACATTGGGAACATGTGCTTGGCTCGGAGCGAGACAGATAATGTCCATGGGTGATATAGGTGTGACCAATGCGTAAACGCGTCAAACATACTTCCTCTCTTCTATTCTGCCGGTTGCTAGACTCCCATCTGCCTATTGTTGCCCGGAGGCACTTTAACGTATATTCAGGTTCAGCCTCCCATCTTGTCTGCCCCTCAGAATGTAGAGAGTCGTTGATGAGGACCTTGATGTCCCCAGGTGGAACCCTGAACCGTCATGGGGGAGCCAACAACGATGCTGACTTAGCTGCCTCGTCCGCTGACTCGTTCCCGGGTACACCCACATGGCTTGGCACCCATAGAAACTTAACCTCTACACCTTTGACAGAAACAGTTGTCAACAGTTTTAGAATGGCGAATACGAGCCATGATGAGTGGTTATGACCATATCTAAGCGTTGCAAGTGAGCTGGCTGAGTCAGTGATGATAAGATAGGGTCTCTCAGGACGATGGTTGATGTAGCGTAGAACTTGTAAAATTGCGTAGAGTTCGGTGGTAAATACAGAGACGACACTCGGAAGAGCAAAGCATCGACGGACTGCGTCACCAGTAAAAGCGCACCCGGCCCCAGCGGCTCCTTTTGAGCCATCGGTGTAGAGCTTACAATAGTTTGAGTAGGAGCTGATCTTTTCAGCGGCTAGTTGGGCGAATTCTGATGGCAGTGTCGCAGACTTTCTGTACTGCATTAATTCTAGGTCGTGTTTAGCAGTGACTTGTCGCCACGGTTCCAGGATCTTCGGTTGTGATTTTGCAACCGTCTCAAAATCGATCCTCTCACATCATCAGACACCACCAACGCAGTACGTTGAGTGGTGTACCTCCAGCCAGCGTGCAACCCGGGAGCACAGTGCCGCAGCGGAACTTTGCCTACCGGATGAAAGGAGCTCAACCAGTTCATGGTCAAATATCCATTTATATGTGGGGTGACTCGGGTGCTGTCGGATCTTACAGGCGACGCACCCATTCCGTTAACGGAACCGTATATAATGGTTAGCTAAGGCTGCTACAAACCCACACAAAGCGGCCAACACCGGACTTGCCTGTCACGTTCACAGACCCGATGCTGTCCGACCCCCGACGCGCTGCTGCCGGCTCAGAGGAAGCTAACCTGTTGTTTTCGGTGTCGTGCAGACTTTTGCCGCTGTCCTGCTCCAGCTGAAGGCGTGCCAGCCGCACGGTGGCGCTGCCGGCGCCGACGGGAACCAGCAGCAGGCCTCCCTCGGCCAGCGGCGCCCGCTGCTGGGTGATCTGGTAGCCGGCCTGCCGCGCCGCCACCGCTGTCACTTCCCTGCACAGTCTGGGACACGCCGACACTGGTGATTGGCAGCCAGCCTACGGCACACACGGCTTGGTATAATCAACATCAGCAACAGGGAACATTTTCTTCTATGTTTGTGATCCTACAATGACTTTTCTTACCGGTCATTTGATGGATAATTTCAGCTGGACCCAACACGTATGACATCAACTACTTTTTCAAAGCACTTGCACGTTATCATAGCCCCAGCAAGCCAAGAGAAACTTGCTTTAGACAATCGAACTAACACAAACATGTGTCTTTTTGTCATGTCAGTGAGAACTATTTGTTTCACTGGGTACCAGTTCGGTCGACGGCAGGTTCCCACCGGCATGTCGGCGTAGAAGTAGTGTTTGCGGTCGAAGGAGGAGTCGGCGTTGACTCGCATACCCAGCGCGAGCGCGGTCAGGATGCCGGCCTCCACGCACCTCCTGTTCAGCACCTGACGCACACGCAACACCCTGCTCCCGATGCACATCTCCAGCAACCATCCTTATCTACACCGCCTCCAGCCGGAACGTTTTCATCCTGATTCACAAGCCAACGACATTGGAAAGGGCACAGTGATGTGGAGGGAATTTTCGATAAAAATAGAGGCACAGGCCGGAGGCTACTCAGCTGGCCTGCACGGGTACAAGTGGACGCACGGGGACGGTCGGCAGGCTCCACCCAATACAGAACGTTACATTTAACCCTCGCCCCACCGGGGGTCCGGTGCCACCTTCACCCCACGGGGGGGCATCGATGGCCCCCTCTAACACCGAAAATATGGGGGTTAGCAAAAATCTGCAAAGTGCATTAGAAAGCTCGCGTGAATTCAGTAAGAAATTACTTCACATGTTTAAGCGCTCAGGCCAATGGCTTGACCTCCAGAGGTCAAGAAAGGTCACGATAGGCTATTTTCACACAAATATGCAATGCTTAAGAAACCTGGGCATAACTCTTATGCCATTAGAGCTATTGAGATCTGGTAAAGTACATTTGATAGCAAATTGCCAGTCCTTTTTCCGCTATGTGGAACGTAAAGAACTCCCACCAGTGGTTTGACCTCCAGAGGTCACCTCGTGACCTAATATGACCTGAGGTCACAAAAGGTCAGAAAGTGACCTTGCCGTATATCAAATGAAAGCCAGTGACGAGACATACACGATTGCTGTTTGTTTCAGTGTTCTAGCTTAATCAGGTCAAAAGTTATTGTCAAAATACTGTTTTGACCCCTGGTGATCTTGGATGACCTTGGAAAAGTCAAATGGCAAATATGACCCCTGGGATCCGTGGAAGGGTGTCCAAAAACGCTGTTCTGAGCATTCTGAGCATTTGCAATAATTTCTGTGACTTTTAGATCATAAGGCAGCTTTTCCCCATGCTTTTCCAATGGGAGAGGTCGCCTCGTGACCTGACGTCAGGTCACGAAATCGAAAAATCCCGGATATACACGTTGTAGACTCTGGAAGGGTCAAGAAGTGTAGCAAGTTTCAAATCGATCGACTTGGAAATATAGCTCTCATAGAGCTTCAAAGTTGAAGTGAGGTGAACTTGGTTGACCTCGCCTGGTGACCTGACCTTGGGTGACCCGGGGTAAAAATTTTCAGGGATGGTGGGAAAATGATGAGGTGACAGATAGAGCCCTCAACCACGGTGCTGCATTTCGTCGTTTTTCTGCTATCTTGAAAAACCTTACGGGGCCATCGATGCCCCCCGGTGGGGGAGGGTTAAAGGATGCATGCTCCTCTCGATGATGTTGCAGACCTGCTCAGGTAGCATCAAAGAAGTGTATCCCTCCCTTTTTAGCCTGGCAGCACCAGTCCCAACCTCTGTTCCCCGCTCTCACCGGCAGCACCAGTCCCAGGCTCTGCTCCCCGCTCTCACCGGCAGCACCAGTTCCAAGCTCTGCTCCCCGCTCTCACCGGCAGCACCAGTCCCAACCTCTGCTCCCCGCTCTCACTGGCAGCACCAGTCCCAGGCTCTGCTCCCCGCACTCACCAGTCCCAACCTCTGCTCCCCCTCTCACCGGCAGCAGCAGTGCCAGGCTCTGCTCCCCGCTCTCACCGGCAGCACCAGTCCCAACCTCTGCTCCCCCTCTCACCGGCAGCACCAGTGCCAGGCTCTGTTCCCCGCTCTCACCGGCAGCACCAGTCCCAGGCTCTGCTCCCCGCTCTCACCGGCAGCACAAGTCCCAACCTCTGCTCCCCGCTCTCACCGGCAGCACCAGTCCCAACCTCTGCTCCCCCTCTCACCGGCAGCACCAGTGCCAGGCTCTGCTCCCCGCTCTCACCGGCAGCACCAGTCCCAACCTCTGCTCCCCGCTCTCACCGGCAGCACCAGTCCCAGGCTCTACTCCCCGCTCTCACCGGCAGCACCCGTCCCAGGCTCTACTCCCCGCTCTCACCGGCAGCACCAGTCCCAGGCTCTACTCCCCACCAGTCCCAACCTTGCTCCCTCCTCTCACCGGCAGCACCCGTGCCAGGCTCTACTCCCCGCTCTCACCGGCAGCGTGCCCGGGAAGGCGGCGTCCAGCAGCTGGACTCGGCCGTTGACGGCGGACGCGAACTCGGTACCGGCCGAAGAGAACAGCTTGGAGTGGGCCTGGATCTGAGCGTGCACCTCCAGACCGACGACTGCCTCCCAGCCGGCTGGCGCCACCGCAGGGACGGCAGGCGGGACCACCTCGGCTGCAGCAGTCGCCGCAGAGCTGGGGAGACAGCCACAGTCGGCACTCGCGTCACACACGCCGGCGCGTACTAGAAATGAAGGGCCGTGGAATAATATCTGAGGGCAATTGCTTAGAGAGCTATGCTAACGTACTATGGTATTGTGAGCGTTTGCACACGGCTCTGCTCCGTCTGTCAGCACAGTTTTATGAACATCAATCAGCGAACAGTATTTTACCTACGTCACAAGACTTCAGCCTCTCCTCGAGAACTTCTCCTGGAGATTTTAAGCGCTGAAGGTCTGCTGTTGTGCTGCTGGAGAAACAGCACGGCAGGAACAGCATACCATTTTGAAAATGGCAAATAAGAACCATGTTTCATTTTCGTTCGATTAGCCAATAGCAGGGGCGCCTGTTGCGCAGATGTTGCTTTTCTGGAGGCCCAGCTAACACAACTTTGCTGACAGGCGAACAGGTATCTTGAAGCAGACGTCTTTGACAGCAATTCAAAACTGGCACGCAAACAAGACATAAAATTGAGTGCAAGGGAAACGTGTGAAACATGCCGAGCTCTGTGCACTCTACTCACCTGCGCCATCTGACGGAGCGCCGGCACAGGTGGCGCAGCCGGTGAAGAGGGCGCATCCTGCAGCCGCCGCAGCCACAGCTTCACACCTCGCCACCGATGCTGTCGCTGCTGCTACTGTCGCTGCTGCTACTCGCTCCTACGCCGCCGCTGCTACTACTGCCGCAGCTGCTGCTGATGCTGCTGCAGACGCTGTCTCCTTCACCTGGATGCAAGCCAACCCAAAATACGGGTCAGCGAGCATCACGCTAAGCGAGTGTGATGACAGTGGATATGCACGTGCAACATCACGCGGTAGTCCTTTTATCACCCCAAACTCTGGATGCTTGTATAAATGGTGCGCCCACGCGCCCCACTTCTGAAGACAATATATCGGTTGAGTCTGAGGCGCGTATTGAATTGAGGAGCCCCAGCTTACTGGCCAAAGCCAAAAGCAGGACTGAGGGCACAGCTGCGGACAGTCTTAATCAGTGTTTTAGGGCACTTTCAGCGAGGCAGCCTGCGATGATGAATGATAATTGGAGTTTTAGGGCTCTTCAGCTGAAGACGCTATGTGTGCCCGTTAGTATCGCATTAAATCATTCCGAAACCGTCCTGCTTAGCTTAAGTGGCTGATACATAGGATGTAGCATCCAAGAATCTCTGATGAAGCTGTATTCTACACCGGAATGTATTTCTTTCAGATACGATACAACTTTCCCAATGTCCACGAATGCGTCATTACCTAGCATCTGTCTCAGCGGAACCAGTGGAGAGTATCGGCGGTGACTTCGTTTCAGCTGGTCGCAGCCGCCAAAAGCAGATAAATCATGCTGCACAAGGAGGCGACTGCCGCAGTGAGGACGCGTGCTGGGGGGCTGTGTTGTTTAGGTAATGGGCGTGCGTCGCTTAGCAATGGCCGATTCGAAGCCTTGTGAGACTCACCTCCTCCCTTCTGCTTCGCCTGCTGCTGGACTCCCAGTATTTAATCGACGGTCGCAAACGTAAAAAAATCTGGCTCTGCAGTCCACCTGGTCTGCCACTCCGCATCTACTAACATCTTAAATGTGGATTTCAGGCCTGTGGGTAGAATTCTAAACAGGCGCGAGCGGGGTGGGGGGGAGGGGCAGCTTGCACAAATCTTCAGCAACTTTATCGATTTGTTCATTCCCTGAAATGCCAATGTGGCTCGGCACCCAAAAGAAAACACACGCCAATGCCTCAATCATCATCATAATTGGCGGTTTAGGTCGCGCCGACAACAAAGGTCATGTGGCGCCCATAACACTAAACAAGACATATACAAAGGAGTTTCAACATTTCACAGAGCAAAACAACATCTCCAAGGTAAAAGAGTAAACATCATCGTGCGTGCTTCAACAAGTCAAAGAGTAAAAAGCAGGTGATTACGTCCCAAGATGGTGAGTAAATGACATTAAATGAGACGTTTTAAAAAAGTGTCTCATTTAATACCTCGAAGGCCATCACCGTCAGAAACTTTCGAATCATCGGTACAAATCTGTCCTGCTGAGCGTGGTGAGACTAGAGGGCTGTCAGAGAGCTTGCTGAATCAGTTGTAATAATACATCGTTCCTCGAGAGTGCACCTGATGTATCGTCAAACGCGCAAAATAGCGTACAGTTCCGTAGTTAAAATTGAAACCACTGCTGGCAGGCTAAAACCCTGGCTTTGTCCCCTTCCAACAAATGGCTTCCACCCTCTCCAACCAGCACCAGTGGCCCCTTGAACCGTCCGTGCAAAATCTTTTAAAGCCTGTGCAGGTTCCAATTCTACGCAGTGCTGGGTTTGAGAACTCCAGAGGAGAAGTAAACGTTTTTTTGTGCTGCAGTAATTCCATGTACCATTGTATTCTGCGGAGTATTCCATATATCCACTTGTATGTTCGGTGCGATGGGAACTGGCGTATTTTGCTCGCGTGAGTGCTAATCGCTTCCGTCTCAAGTCTAGTGGAGGTTCATCGGCGTCTACCAAAAGGCTGGCTCTGCAGGAGGTACGGAAAGCTCCTGTGGCGACACGTATACATGCATGGTGGACAGCGTCCAGAGGCTGTTTGACGCTTCTCAACGCGCTGTCGCATGCGACTGAGCCATAGTCTAAAACAGATCAGACAAGTGTACGATAAATCCGAAGAAGAGTTACCCTATCAGCC
The DNA here is from genome assembly GCA_034440635.1 of Lepas anatifera. Taxonomy (NCBI): domain Eukaryota; kingdom Metazoa; phylum Arthropoda; class Thecostraca; family Lepadidae; genus Lepas; species Lepas anatifera. Next base: position 542,630 of record JAOTON010000710.1, on the reverse strand, counting down.
CCATACGATGTGCGCGAGATCACCTTCAAAATATTCATGCGTTTGAAACACTTATCTCGCAGCAACGATATGTGGTGGTTGTATGAAAGCCGTTTGTCAAGCGTCATGCCTAAAACTTGGACTACGACACAGTCGGTACCCTTCTGCCGTATAAACGCAAGTTCACATCATTACACACTCAGCGACGACAAAAATGCATACATACGGATTTCTCCGTCGAAAACCTAAAGCCATTAGTAACACTCCACTCCACTCAGACAAACGGTAAATACAAATTTGAGCTGTCTCTGGGCTGAAACTGATGTCGACGTGCTTAACCACACCGCAAAATCATCCATGAAGTGATTTCCCAACTGTGGGAGGTAAAGTGCTACATATGCCATTAATTAAGATGCCGAACAATGTCACACTCAGCACACCACCCTGGACCACACCACTTTCCTGGTAGTAGACATCTGACATGCGGTTGCCTACCTCAACGCGGAAGTTCCGTCCTTTCATAAAGTTGTCGATGAAATGTCCCACAGGGCCCCTGATTCCAGCTTTGTGTACGTTTTCTAAAAATGCGTGGCACCAGGCTGTGTCGTAGGCCTTTTCAATGTCAAAGAACAGGGCGAAAAACATGTTGCTTTGAGGCGAACGAACGACGTATTGATGAGTCAAGAGATACAATGTGGTCAGTGGTGGATCGCCCCGCACAAAAGCCACACTGAGCGTTTGAAAAGAAACCGGTAGTCTCCAGGAATCACAACAGGCACGCATTGACCATACGTTCTAGAAGCTTACACACACAAGACGTCAAAGCGATCGGACGATAGTGTAGAGGCTTATTACCATGCTTGTCTGGCTTTAAACTGGGATGATGACTGCCTCTCTCCAGGCACTGGGAAACTCGGGTGAAGCATACAGTGAGTTAAAGGAAGCCAGTAGAACCGAGGGAGATTGCTCACTAAGGTTCCTCAACATCTCTATATGAATACCATCTGGTCCTGCCGCAGTGATCTTAGCTCGTGAAAGCGCGAAACCAAGCTCGTGCGTGCTCGTGCGTGAAAGCGTGAAATCTTAGCTAGTGAAAACCAACGGTGGTTGTTTCAGCTATAGCTGCATTTCTAAAAGTCTCCAGTTAACGTGTTATACTCCCCATCTAGACGGGAAGAATCACTCACTGTCGAGACAACCACAAACCATGCGCAGACCAGTGTTACAAAATATCCGACGGGAGAAGCACTTACAATATGTCAAGACAACTACACACAGTACGCAGACTGGTGCTACCAAACACCCTACGCGAGAATCACATTATATCGTAACAACTACACACAGTACGCATGGTAATCCGACAGGAGAATCATTGACAACATGCCGTGACAACAACGCAATGTACGCGAACTGGTGTGACAATGTACCTAACAGAATCAATTACGAGATGCTGTGCTAACTACACACCGTAGGGAGACTGGTGTTACCATGTACCTTACCGGAGAATCACTCGATATATGGCATGACAACAACACCAAGTACAATAGGTGGGACGCTGACTCAAAATGTAAAAAGCTTCGAACCCTGAAATCGTGGGTTACACTTCGTAATAGTTGAAGTGCCTAAAACTCCCAGCTGCGAGACTATATGTGCCCGTCGGTATTGTATTACAACATTCCGAGATTGCCCTCGTTAGCTTAAGTGGCCTATACAGCGGGTGTGAAATATGAGAATCTCTGACGGGGCTGTATACTACGTCAAAATGTTCTCTTGGGTGCGATAAAACTGTCCATATGTCTACCATAGCGGCATTACCTAATATATGTCCAAGCGGAACCAGCGGGAAGGTTCAGAACTTCGTTTCAGCTGGTCCCAGCCGATGCACAGTGAGGATACGTGTTGGGGACGGTGTTGTTTAGGTAATGGGCGTGCATCATCATATTTGCTGTTTTAGGGCGCGCCGACATCTAAGGTCATACGGCACCCATAACTCTAAGTAAAACATATATATAGGACATCACACAAGTTTGAACAAGTCAGGTGGTACAACAGGTCAGGTTGTTAAAATTGTACCAAAAGGTTATATAAAGGAAAAAAACAAAAAAAAAATATACACATAAAGACTTAACAGATGGCACAAATAATTACACTTTACATACCGGGGTCAGCGATAGGTAACCTGAAAGACGTTGTGTAAAAACCTAAAACTACGAGGGTGAATATATGACATTAAAACCAACGCTTCTCAGATATGACATGATACTAGTGATATGTACAGAAGGATGCTCCCCCAAAAGAGAATGCAGTTTCGGAGACCCCCGCAAATACCGGTTCCTCTCTATTTCATAGTCAGGACATTCTACCAGGACATGTTTGACAGTGAGCCTCTCGCCACGGCGTGGACACTCCGGCGGGTCATGACGAGCTAAAATATGTGAGTGAGTTGAATGGGTGTGTCCAAGTCGCAACCTACAAAGGGAAACCTCTTCCCTTCTGGAGCATGCACTACTTGAAAACCACGAACCTAAACGAGGTTTCAGCTCGCGGAGCTTCCTACCTTTAAAATCAACATCCCATCGACGTTGCCAGTAACTAAAAACATACATTTTAACTTGAGCGTACATGTCAAAAATGGAACACGGAGACCTGTGGGGGAAGCATGCTCCGCCCGTCTTTGCACATCGATCTGCCCGCTCATTTCCGGCGATTCCGCACTGACTTGGCACCCAAACTAAATCCACACATTTTCCCTTTCCCCTCAGGCTATGCAGTTTCTGCCTTATCAGGGTCAAGAGATAAGATGCTGACAAATCATAAAAGTGAAAGGACTCCAACGCCTGTAGAGAAGACAGGGAATCTGTAAAGATAGCAACATTTTTCGCCCTTAACTTCAAAACCTGGTGCAGACAACGAAATATTGCATACAATTCGGTAGTAAACACAGATGCTTCGCGCGGCAAACTAAAACACTCCTCGACACCGTCAACAACAAATGCACATCCTGTGCCACTATCACCCTTGGAGCCGACAGGGTAAAAGCGGGTGTGATTTTTGAACGATTGAGAACAAAACTCCAAAAATAACTGGCGCGTCGCTTCAGGAGGCATATTGCTACACTGATCCAGTAAGTCCTCGTTTGTGTTCACTGCAGAGATAAGCCAAGGTTCAACCAAACACGTGTCGCACGGTTCAATGAGATCTGTGTCTATCCCAGCCTCCACAAGCCAGGCGCGGACGTAATGGACGTGCGTCGCACAGAAGTGGCCATTTCGAAGCCTTGTGAGGCTCACCTCCTCCTTTCTGCCTCGCCTTATGCTCGACTCCCAGGGTTTAATCGATGGACGTAAACGTTTGAAAAAGCGATCTGGCTCTGCAATCCACCTAGTCTGCCACTCCACATCTAACATGCTTATTGATGAACTGAGGTCTGTGGCTGGAATTTTTAACCGGAGCAAGGGGGGGGCAGCTGAGACGCATCTTTAGCAACTTTATCCACTTGTTTATTCCCTAAAATGCCAACGTAGCTCGGCACCCAAAAACAAACACAGGTCAGCATCTCGGAAGGCAATCACCGTCAAAAAAGCTCTCGCAACGTCGGTAGAAACCAGTTCTGCTGCGTGAGGTGAGACTCGGACGCTGTCAGAGAGCTTGCTGGGTCATTTATAGCAATACACCATTCTTCAGGAGCGCGCCGGATGTGTCGAACAAACCCGCAAAATAGTTCGGTGGAAAAAAACTGAAACACTCGTAGGCAAACTGAAGCCCTTGCTGAGCCCGTCACCGAAGGCACTACCGGCGCCGCTGGCACAACTTTGAACCATCAGTTTAGAACCTTGTTTATCCTATGTAGTTTTCAATCTTGCGCAGAGCTAAGCGTAAGAAGCGAAGCAAGCCTAAGCCTGAGGGTTTTCAACATGTCAATGAGAACACTTCAACATTTTCAACATGTCGGTTTGAACTTCTTATGTTCAACGCGGTCAAGCAGTGAGGAGGTAATTTTTCCATGGCCCGCCTGGCCACACTCACGCGACACATTCCTCCCTACACAGTGGTGATGATCCGCCAGCTCCCGCTAGCTGTGGGAATGATCCCTTTGAGCGGCGTGTGCTTGTGGACTGGAAGGAATATAAAATCGAACGATAGCGGTACTTTCCCGGGCCACCCCCATTGAAGTCGTGGCTCGGACAGCGACCAACGGTGGATGTTTCAGCCATAGCCGCATTTCTAAAAGTTTCCATTTAACGTGATATACTCCCCATCTAGACGAGAAGAATCACTCACATGTCGAGACAACCACACACCATGCGCAGACCAGTGTTACCAGATATCCGACGGGAGAATCACTTAACATGTCGAGACAACTACACACAGTACGCAGACTAATGCTACCAAACACCCTAAGCGAGAATCACATTATATCGAACAACTACACACAGTGCGCATGGTAATCCGACAGAAGAACCATTTACAACATGTCCTGACAAAAATGGACAGTTCCCAGATTGGTGTTACCAACAACACAACGGAAAAATCACTTAAATAAAAGAAATATATATATATAGAAGGAATGAAAAATATGGGCGGTCAACACTGGCATTGAAAAATTTTAAGATTGTCTGATGCAGTAAATGTGATTTTGCCAGTGTTCCACTCCAAGTCCGATATGTCAATACAAATGTTCGATCCAATCTTACATATTTACTACTCCTGCTGACAACCAACCGACTTTTCTATGCTGCGTGATGTTTATGATAACCTTTTTGCTACTCCCGCTAGTGTGTGACGGTATCATGTACGCTAAGCTGCTGCGGTTTCTCCGAAAAATCCAGCTGCACTGCATGGCACCGATGTGTACCTTCTGGTGGCGGGAGATGCCGCCTACCCGCTATGCTCCTGGCATGTGAAGGGGTTTCGAGAAAACCTGGCCTCTCACCAGCAGTCATGTCTCCTGTGCCTAGGGATTGCGATGTGTTGTGCCAACAGGCGACCGGGCCCGTGCTGAGGTGGTGCCCGTCAGGATACGACGCCCGCCACCGCGAAACCGGCCTGGACTCGGTCATGACGACTTTTCAAAAAAGGCTCATGGGGAGAACTGGAGGCGGATATACCGAGGGAACTTCGTTGAAGATAACCCGAAACGTAAGCTAGGTGTCAAAAGTTTCGAAAGACATTCAGTTAAAAGCTTACATCTAAAGGAGAGGAAAAGCCATTATGATCTACAGGAGGAGCCCGATACTAACAGCATCCGGAAGATGCTGATCCAGGTTTGGAGCCATAAGACGGCTAGCGCCGTGCTCAGTGCTTTCCTGGCAGCATCCAGCGCCGTCTTCCAGAGGCTGGAGTATTTCATCCGACACGAGGGCCCACTCTTCGAGAAGCCGGGCGTCGGAGCCGACCACGTCGTAAGAAGTTTTACATCGTAATACACTTGCATGTCCTTTCAATTCCACCAGTCGTTATACCAGCACGTTCCCGGTAACATCATTAGCAAAGTGAAAAGCGTCTTGTCGGGTACATTATACGAATAAAATCCAGTGTCTGACTGCTCTGCTGACTACCGAAATAAGCAAGAGGAGTTTGTATATGCAACAGGTCTTTCTCACTCAAAACGGCTTGCCTATATCGGACACACTATACGCAAAGCTGACGAAGAAGACGGCGACTGGCGCTGGCTTCGGAGGCGGGCACACCAGAGTTGACCAGCCACGGGCTCCGATACGGCGCTGTCACCGCGGCCCAAGCAGACGCTCCGGAGGGCTCCGAGTAAGAAACCTCAGTCCAAACCGACGAATTTGACTATTCCGTCAAATTGTAACAAGCATATATACGAATCTAACTAAACTTTGCATATACCGTCAAATGCCTTGCAAAGGCATTTGCTTTTTACAACTGATCATCATCCCACTGTATTCTTGGAGAAGGTACGTTATAATTGTAAACGGTGCCACCCAGTTTCGACCCGCTACCCAAGGGAGGAGGTGCCTGCGGGGAGTTCGGCCGCGGCCGCCGGCGCGCAACCACGCCGGACTAGGGGGATACCACAGTGTAGGGGGATAGTCCGCTGCTCTTACACGAGACAGGCGCGACGCACGGAGAGGGCAATTAATGTGAACGGCGCGATATATGTACCCTCTAAATTGTACGTGAACAGATATTCAGAGGTTTAACATCTGGGCTTGGCCGATCCTCTGTCGTGTGCTGTGTGGCGAATGCTGATTGATACACGTCATCCTTGCTGTATGCTTGTCGCTGATTGGCTGGCGGCGAGAGGTTTCTGGCTCTGCTGGTATCGCAACAAAATAGTACCACCCTTTAGGACAAAAGGCTGTAAATTACCATTATTACGCATCGAATTTCTCCTTTGTATCGTGGCGGTGAAACGTCAACTTCGGATTGATGGATCGCGAGTGCGCTCAATGTGACAGGCAGAAATGTACATAGTATAGAATCAGCGGAAGAAGAGCCCATTGTTGGAGGCTTTATTTGACAGTCTGGCTAAAAATTCAGTAGGGAAACATCACCTTTTTAGCGGCCTCGAAAGTTGCATCTGGGCGGCAGCGGCAGGCCATGACAGCTGCATAGCGAGAACAGTATGGCTGGTTGAGGTCATCGCCAAAACTATCTGAAACTGTAGGATGGAGGTAGGATGTAGAGGTGGGCCACGAGAGGGGTGACCGGGGTCATCTGAATACAGCTACCCGTTTTTCGGACTTCACTTTTTTCTTCAAACGGCCAGTCCAGAGCAGCAGCAGTAGCCGCTACAATAATAACATAAAGGGGTTGCCTCTGCTAATCTGCCTCAGGAGCTCGATTTCCCACAGGAACGTGGCTGTGATGCTGTCGCACGGCCTCGGCACCTACAACCTGGGGAAAGTTCCAGGCCCAGACCAGGCAGGGTCTGGTCGCCCTCGACAGGCTGAGGGAGCGTGTCGGACGTGCCCCGTCGACAGCAGTGCAGGCCGGCTCAGACAGTAGCGACGAGGACGAGGAGGAACCAGCGGCGGCAATCTGCCAGAACGACCCCAGCGCGAGAACACACGCAGCCAGCGTTCCGTTCGACTATCTGTGCCTAGTAGATTATGTTTTTTTAAACGTGCCTTATTCAAAGTTTAAATTAACACCACTAAAGGCAGGATGTTGTTGCATGTATACAATTGTTTTCGCCATTCATACGTCAGAGTATTTCGGATTCGACAAAAACGAGGCATGGTACTCAGAAAATGCTGCAGTCATGTCTCCTGTGCCTAGGGATTGCGATGTGTTGTGCCAACAGGCGACCGGGCCCGTGCTGAGGTGGTACCCGTCAGGATACGACCGCCCGCCACCGCGAAACCGGCCTGGACTCGGTCATGACAACTTTTCAAAAGTGGCTCATGGGGAGAACCGGAGGCAGATATACCGAGGGAACTTGGCTGAAGATAACCCGAAACGTAAGCTAGGTGTCAAAAGTTTCGAAAGACATTCACTTAAATGTTTAAGAGGAAAAGCTATTATGATCTCCAGGAGGAGCCCGATACTAACGGCACCCGGAAGATGCTGATCCAGGTTTGGAGCCATAAGACGGCTAGCGCCGTGCTCAGTGCTTTCCTGGCAGCATCCAGCGCCGTCTTCCAGAGGCTGGAGTATTTCATCCGCCACGAGGGCCCACTCTCCAAGAAGGCGGGCGTCGGAGCCGACCACGTCGTAAGAAGTTTTACATCGTAATACACTTGCATGTCCTTTCAATTCCACCAGTCGTTATACCAGCACGTTCCCGTTAACATCATTAGCAAAGTGAAAAGCGTCTTGTCGGGTACATGATACGAATAAAATCCAGTGTCTGACTGCTCTGCTGACTACCGAAATAAGCAAGAGGAATTTGTATATGCAACAGGTCTTTCTCACTCAAAACGGCTTGCCTATATCGGACACAATATACGCAAAGCTGACGAAGAAGACGTGGCGACTGGCGCTGGCTTCGGAGGCGGGCGCACCAGAGTTGACCAGCCGCAGGCTCCCATACGGCGCTGTCACCGCGGCCCAAGCAGACGCTCCGGAGGGCTCCGAGTAAGAAACCTCAGTCCAAACCGACGAATTTGCCTATTCACCCAAATTGTAACAAGCATATATACGAATCTAACTAAACTTTGCATATACCGTCAAATGTCTTGCAAAGGCATTTGCTTTTTACAACTGATCATCATCCCACTGTATTCTTGGAAAAGGTATGTTATAATTGTAAACAGTGCCACCCAGTTTCGACCCCCCACCCAAGGGAAGAGATGCCTGCGGGGAGTTCGGCCGCGGCCGCCGCCGCGCAACCACGCCGGACTAGGGGGCGATACAACAGTGTAGGGGGGATAGTCCGCTGCTCTTAGACGAGATGGGCGCGACGCGCGGAGAGGGCAATTTATGTGAGCGGCGCGAGATATGTACCCTCTAAATTCTACGTGAACAGAGATTCAGAGGTTTAATATCTGGGCTTGGCCGATCCGCTGTCGTGTGCTGTGTGGCGAATGCTGATTGGTACACGTCATCCTTGCTGTATGCTTGTCGCTGATTGGCTGGCGGCGAGAGGTTTCTGGCTCTGCTGGTATCGCAACAAAATAGTACCACCCTTTAGGACACAAGGCTGTAAATTACCATTATTACGTATTGAATTTCTCCTTGTGTCGTAGCGGTGAAATGTCAACTCTGGATTGATGGATCGCGAGTGCGCTCAGTGTGGCAGGCAGAAATGTACATAGTATAGAATCAGCGGAAGAAGAGCCCATTGTTGGAGGCTTTATTTGACAGTCTGGTTAAAAATTCAGTAGGGGAACATCACCTTTTTAGCGGCCTCGAAAGTTGCATCTGGATGGCGGCACGGCAGGCCATGGCGGCTGCATAGCGAGAACAGTATGGCTGGTTGAGGTCATCGCCAAAAATATCCGAAACTGTAGGATGGAGGTAGGATGGAGAGGTGGGCCACGAGAGGGGTGACCGTGGTCATCTGAATACAGCTACCCGTTTTTCGGACTTCACTTTTTTCATCAAACGGCCAGTCCAGAGCAGCAGCCGTAGCCGCTACAATAATAACATAAAGGGTTTGCCTCTGCTAATCTGCCTCAGCAGCTCGATTTCCCACAGGAACGTGGCTGTGATGCTGTCGCACGGCCTCGGCACCTACAACCTGGGGAAAGTTCCAGGCCCAGACCAGGCAGGGGTCTGGTCGCCCTCGACAGGCTGAGGGAGCGTGCCGGACGTGCCCCGTCGACAGCAGTGCAGGCCGGCTCAAACAGTACCGACGTAGACGAGGAGGAGGAGGAACCAGCGGCGGCGGTCTGCCACAACGACCCCAGCGCGAGAACACCAGCAGGCATCGTTCCGTTGGACTATCTGTGCCTAGTAGATTATTTTTTTAAACGTGCCTTATTCAAACTTTAAATTAACACCACTAAAGGCAGCATGTCGTTGCATGTATACAATTGTTTTCGCCATTTATACGTCAGAGTATTTCGGATTCGACAAATACGAGGCATGATACTCAGAAAATGCTGCAGTCATGTCTTCTGTGCCTATGGTGTGTTGTGCCAACAGGCGACCGAGCAGCGGGCCCGTGCTGAGGTGGTGCCCGTCAGGATACGACCGCCCGCCACCGCGAAACCGGCCTGGACTCGGTCATGACGACTTTTCACAAGTGGCTCATGGGGAGAACTGGAGGCGGATATACCGAGGGAACTTCGTTGAAGATAACCCGAAACGTAAGCTATGTGTCAACAGTTTCGAAAGACATTCACTTAAATGTTTACATCTAAAGGAGAGGAAAAGCCATTATGATCTACAGGAGGAGCCCGATACTAACGGCACCCGGAAGATGCTGATCCAGGTTTGGAGCCATAAGACGGCTAGCGCCGTGCTCAGTGCTTTCCTGGCAGCATCCAGCGCCGTCTTCCAGAGGCTGGAGTATTTCATCCGTCACGAGGGCCCACTCTTAAAAAAAGCTGGGCGTCGGAGCCGACCACGTCGTAAGAAGTTTTACATCGTAATACACTTGCATGTCCTTTCAATTCCACCAGTTGTTATACCAGCACGTTCCCGGTAACATCATTAGCAAAGTGAAAAGCGTCTTGTCGGGTACATGATACGAATAGAATCGAGTGCCTGACTGCTCTGCTGACTACCGAAATAAGCAAGAGGAATTTGTATATGCAACAGGTCTTTCTCACGCAAAATGGCTTGCCCATATCCGACGCTCTCTACGCAAAGCTGACAAAGAAGACGTGGCGACTGGCGCTGGCTTCGGAGGCGGGCGCACCAGAGTTGACCAGCCGCGGGCTCCGATACGGCGCTGTCACCGCGGCCCGAGCAGACGCTCCGGAGGGCTCCGAGTAAGAAACCTCAGTCCAAACCGACGAATTTGCCTATTCAGTCAAATTGTAACAAGCATACATACGAATCTAACTAAACCTTGAACATACCGTCAAATGCCTTGCAAAGGCATTTGCTTTTTACAACCGATCATCATCCCAATGTATTCTTGGAAAAGGTACGTTATAATTGTAAACGGTGCCACCCAGTCTCGACCCGCCATCCAAGGGAGAGGTGCCTGAGGGGAGTTCGACCGCGGCCGCCGGCGAGCAGCCACGCCGGACTAGAGGGGGGGGTTGCAACAGTGGAGGGGGAAAGTCCGCTGCTCTTAGACGAGACAGGCGCGACGAGCGGAGAGCGCAATTAATGTGAGCGGCGTGTCATTGTGTCCTCGGGCAGGAGTGCCCTCCGGCGAGCTGTAACAAGCTTCTTAGAACGTATGCCGAGCCCACGGCAGAACTGTCGGTTACATGCCCGTGCGGGGCAGTGCTGAACAGGGGCCCGAGGGCTCTGAAGTCCGTGGTGCTGAAGCACCTGAAAAAAGGCGAAAGGGCACGCCAGTCTCTCGCAAGAAGAAAGGCAAAAACTCCAGAGACAACTGATGAATGCGGGTTTCAAAACCGTCGCTTTAACGGCGGACGCAGCCCAGCAGACCGGCCTGCCCCTTCTTGGGGCCAAACCCCCGAAAAAAGCGGAGGCCGAGCCCTCAGAACCGGCCCCTAGCAGGCTGCAGGTCATGCTTGACCAATCCAGGCAGCCGCTGGGGGACGACTGTCCATTTTGGACTGAGGAGGTTATCCCAGAGACATCAGCTGCCACTAGAGAGGCCTACATAGGCCATCTGAAGCGCCTGCGCCAGCGGGCCGGTATCCAAGCAGCCGATTGGCGCCAGGTACTGTGCCAACCAGGGAATTTAGAAAAGCTCCGACAGGCCCTGCGCAAAACTCTTCAAAAGCAACCGACATCTGGGCGTCTAACGTGCCATACGGTGAGGAGCTTGGCCACCCACATCACGGGGTGCCTAAGCTCCATGGAGGATGGACTCGGGTTGGAATGGACCAACGTTCTGAACCAGTTGGCCTCTATGGCAACGTATGAGAAAAAACGAGCCTCCCTCTCGTGGAGTGACTACAAAGCAAAAAAGGTGCAAGAGCAGCAGCAGACGCCACATGACGTAAGCAAAGATACTGAGCAGAGGCTAAAAACGTGTCGCACGGCAGGTAGCTGGTTGAAAGCCTTCATGAGGCAAAATCCCGCAGTGACCAAGGAAAGGGCCAGAAACTTCCGGTAAATACTGTATGTGGCCCTTTCCATCATGGGCGGACACCGCACTGGTGTGTGGAAAAACCTCCGGATGTCAGAATTCGAGGCCCGAAACCACCTCGAGCACCAAGGCCTCTCTTCCCTAATACATCAGGGAGGAAAGACGGCGAAAGTAACGGGATTTACCACTCTTGTCGTCGAGGCGGACACCATGGCGGCGCTTGAATATTTCGTCACCAAGCTGCGACACCTGTGCGTCACCGGGAAGCCGTCAGACGCGCTGCTTCCGGGACTTGTGCTCTACCATAAGCAGATGTCCCAGTATGTGCGAGACCTCTTTGGTGACAGCCTCGAGCAACAAATCAAGACGGGCCGTCGTGCTCACGCGTCAATGACGTTTCAGTTGGCGGAGCAGGGCAAATTGTCACAACAACAAGTTCAGGCGCTGGCCTTTTATAGGCGCCACTCGTATGCGGTGGCAAAGCGATCATACGATGTTCGCAGTCGCGAGATGATGGATTTAGATGCACAGTCAGCGTACCTGCGGATGGTGTTCGCCCAGGAGGCGAGTAGCCTGTTTACTCACCAGCCCGTCCACGAGGAGTGTGGCGAGGCGCCTGCAGGCCTGAGCCAACAGCCGCCTCAGGAGGCGTCGTCCCACAGTCAGCCACGGAGACCCCGGAGCCCCCCTGGAGCCACGGAGCCCCCCTGCACGTGGTAGAAGATTTGGAGGTAGAACGTGCAACAGGCATAAAAATCACTGCCGCCTTAAGACCGTTTTACAAGAAGAGATGTCCTGCAACACAAACAACAACAACAGCTGTGACTGGGAAGCGCTGGACGCCAGGAGAACTGGCGTTCCTGGACATTCTGGTAAAACGGGGCACCAGCCCGACAGTTCCAAACCTGCGGGCAGCGCTGGAGGAGTTCGACATCCTCCCCGAAGGAGCTTGCCATCCTACATCTTGAAGCTGAAGGACATGAGTAGACACGGCTGTTGAGCAGCAAAGGTGCAAGAACATAATGTTTCTCTGTTTGTTTGTGTTTGAATGTACACATTGGATTCGAAGGGCCATTTAATATAAGCATTGTATTTTTGTTTTGGTTACATTATAAAAGATGTAAAGTATAGTATTAGCATGTGTGTTGTGTATAGATATGTGTTATTAATATAGATGTATGTGCATAGATATGCGTGTTGTATAGTAGTTGTACAGTTATGCGTGTTGTATAGTAGTTGTACGTTAGTTAGTTAGCACAAAGTGATGGTAGTGATTAGTAAGTGTAAGTAGTTAAGTTATGAATTGTTCCTTTGTTTTGATTTGTTTAAGTAGTTTAAAATAGCTGTAATATGTGTGTATGTATTATGTAGGTATGTTGTATGTAGTTAGGTGTTCGTTAAAGTAATTTCTTTCTTTAATAAGTTGTTTGAATAGTTGTAAATTAGTAAGTAAATAAGCAGGTAGTGATTAGTAAGTAGTAGCAGTTGTAATTGTAAATAGTTTTTGTTGTTTAGTACTTTTTTTAATAGTAACCATTTAATAATATTTGGCCCCCAATCTGTTCTTTTTCTGTGCGGAAGTAGTAGCAGTTGTAAGTGTAAATAGTTTTTGTTGTTTAGTACTTTTTTAATAGTAACCATTTAATAATATTTGGCCCCTAATCTGTTCTTTTTCTGTGCGGATAAAACGAAGTTGTGAAAAACAAATGAAAGAAAGCGAATCAAAACAGCAACGTGCGACGAACTCCATTTCAAGAAAATAGTCACAGACAAGCAATACCACAAAGCATATACAACTAGATCCAATGTCAACATAAATATGCAAACAAAAATTCGTAAGATATATACCAGTGCAGTAGAATGTCATTAAATAGTTACATAGGAAAATCATTCCTAAACTCAACAAGACCCTAATGCCAGGCATTATACAATCGGGGGAGGCAAAACACACACCTGACTAATCAACGAAGCAGCTACCGGTCAGACTGATTAACCAGCTCCTTTCAGGGCCAGTCAACAACTTCTGCCAGCACACGATGGATCTGGACTTCCGCCAACGGCTTCCTGACTTCTTCTCTGATAATTGTACAAAAAAAGCCAAAGAGGGCAAAAAAAAAAAAGCCAAAGAGGGCAAAAACAAACAAAAAAGCCAAACAGGGCAAAAACAAAAACACCCAAAGAGGGCAAAAACAAAAAAAGCCAAAGAGGGCAAAAACAAAAAAAGCCAAAGGTGGCAAAAACAAAAAAAAAGCCAAAGACGGAAAAAAACAAGAAAAAAAGCCAAAGATGGCAAAAACAAAAAAGGCAAGGACGGAAAAAGCAAATATATATATATATATATATATATATATATATATATATATATATATATATATATATTCTCAGTTCATCCCTGCGGACTCAGAGCTCAACCCAGGGCCCCCTGAGTTCTTTCCTGGGGCCCCTGACCAGGTCGTTGGGGCCCTGAGCTCCACCCGGGGCCCCTGAGTTCATCCCCGTGGCCCCCTGAGCCCTTTAAGCTAGACCCAGGGCGCCCTTAATTCGTTTCCGTCCCTGAGCTTGAAGCAGGGACCCCGGAGTTCGTCTCCATCCTTGAGCTCGCCTGAGGTCGCCCCGGGCCCTTGAGGTCATTCCCAGGGGCCCATGGGCTCGACCAAGGTACCTTGAATTCATCCCCAGCGCCCCCGGATCTCGACTCATGGCCCCCTGAGTTTGTCCCCGTCCCTGAGCTCGCCCCGGGGCCTCCTGAGCTCGTTCTCAGGGTCCCGAGCTCACCCAGGGTACCCTAAGTTCGTCCGCGCGTCCCTGAGGTCGCTCCGGGCCCCCTGAGCTCGCCTCAGGCCCCTTGAGCTCGACCCAGGGCCCCCTGAGTTCGTTTCCGTCACCGAGCTCGCCCCAGGGCCCACTGAGCTCGTTCCCATCCCTGAGCCCTTATCCCTGAGACCGTCCCGGGCCCCCTGAGTTTGTCCTCGGAGTCCTGAGCTCGCCCTGGATCCCCTGAGCTCGACCCAGGGCCCCCTGTTTCGTCCTCGTCCGAGCTCTCCCTGGGGCCCCCTGAGCTCGTTCTCAGGGTCCCCGAGCTCGCCCGGGGTACCCTGAGCTCGTTATCAGGGTCCCTGAGCTCACCCAGGGTACCCTAAGTTTGTCCGCGTCCCTGAGGTCGCCCCGGGTCCCCTGAGTTCGCCTCAGTCCTCCTGAGCTCGCCTCAGGGTCCCCTGAGTTCGTCCTCGTCGCTGAGCTCGCCCTGGGGCCCCCTGAGCTCGCATCAAGCCCCCTGAGTTCAACTCCTGGACCATCTGATTTCGCCCTGGGGCCCTCTGAGCTCGTCCTCAGGGTCCCTGAGCTCGCCCAGGGCACCCTGAGTTCGTCCCCGTCTCGAGTTCGTCCCTTGGCCCCCTGTTATAATCCCTGGGTCCCTGATATAGTTCCCGGGGCCCCGAATATCGTCCCAGGGGCCACTTAGCCTGTGACAGTTTCCACAGCAACCTCGTTACAATGCATTAACTGGATATTACTTTTTTAGAAAATCTCTCTCTCTTTAGGCCCATTTTTACCAACTAAATAAGGGGGAAAGTGCATGAAACTTTTCCTACGCATAGAGCAACCGGTGTTGTTTCGATTCCATTCCTATAAGTACCAATTATTGCGAGTGTTTACCAAAGGAAAATTTTTAAAACATTGGAGAAAATCAAATTTGGGGGTGTTTTGTAAGCGCCCTATTCCCACTGCCAAGCTTGCAATGAACTTGAAATTCAGGCCACATGTAAACATGTCTACGTACAATCAGAAAATATCATATTATTTTATCTGCTTCTTAACCCCTAAAAGTTACAATACATTTTCCAAACCATGAAATGCACTTTTTTGGCTTGTAAATTTTGCCCTTTTTATTTTCCCGATCTGAATTTGGACCACAGATTCGAAATCAGCATGCCAAGAAGCATCTAAAAGCAAGGTTTGGGGTCAATTGGTCGAAAACTTAGAAAAAAGGTCAAAGAAGCCAACGACGAACCTCAGATTCGCTCGGTACCCGAGGCAAGTTTTTCAACTTTTTTGGGTTTCTTTGGTATTTTTGGATGTATTCAGATAGAATTGGTGACGCTGATTAGATTGGTGTTTGTTTCAAGTCAATCCGTCGGTTAGTTTCTGAGATAACGACACTTTTTTCTCTTAAAATAACCTTCTGCCCATATTGCGACCCTAAAGTAATATTCCGCCCATATTGCACCCCTAAAATAACTACCCAGCCCACATTGCGCCCTTTTAGTTATTTTCAGTCCCATATTGCGCCCTAACAGAGACATCTAGCGGATGAGAAACAAACTAAAAATTATGTTTGGTCCCATATTGCGCCCCAAAGCCTCTGCACAGGACTCGGGGCGCAATGTGGGAAAGAAAATAACAGGTGTAGAGGCTTTTCAACGGGGTGCAATATGGGCATTTTAAAATAATTTAGGGCGCAATATGGGAAAAACTTTTCAGTCCCGCTGAAAATCGTCGAAAAAGAGCCATGTTTGCTTCCCTCTCACCGCAAATCAAAGAAACCTAGAAAATCGAAATTTTAGGACAGCATACCTATATCCTTTCTCGACATGCCACATGAATCTCAACACCCCAGGTTAAACCGTTGACCCACCAGAGGTCAAAGCCCAAGGCATTGCGGGGCGCAATATGGGACTAAAAGTAACTGGGGTGCAATATGGGCATTTTAGATAACCTAGAATTTCTTTTCAATCCAGGACACAGGCATGATTATTGTCTGAATTAGCATGTTCGCGGTGCCTAAAAACGGGATAAAAAGAGTCACCGGGTAAGTATAATTTGTGTTGTACCCCATGTAGGAGGTGCGTTGTAGAAGAAATACATTGTGCACTATTTCAACATTACGCAAGGCGTAGCCGCGAAATCTCACGCGAGTTCCGCGACCGCGGACAGCGGCGGGCGACTCGGCAGTAGGTGTAGCTCAGCTTGCGCGGCCCGTTCGGCGACGGCGAAGAAAATTATGGCCGCATTACAGTCCGCCTGGACATTCACCTCAGAACAGTCCCTGGGCTGACTAAAGAACAAGTAATGTGCTCCTGCAAACTCATGTGCAACAATGAAGCCGATGTTGGACTATCTGTGCCTGGTACATTATGTTTTTTTTAATGTGCATTATTCCGTCTTTAAAAACACCACTAAAGGCAGCATGTTGTTGCATGTATACAATTGTTTTCGCCATTTATACGTCACAGTATTTCGGATTCGACAAAAACGAGGCATGGTACTCAGAAAATGCTGCAGTCATGTCTTCTGTGCCTATGGATTGCGGTTTGTTGTGCCAACAGGCGACCGGGCCCGTGCTGAGGTGGTGCCCGTCAGGATACGACCGCCCGCCACCGCGAAACCGGCCTGGACTCCGTCATGACGACTTTTCAAAAGTGGCCCATGGGGAGAACTGGAGGCGGATATACCGAGGGAACTTCGTTGAAGATAACCCGAAACGTAAGCTATGTGTCAAAAGTTTCGAAAGACATGCAGTTAAATGCTTATATTTAAAGGAGAGGAAAAGCCATTATGATCTACAGGAGGAGCCCGATACTAACGGCACCCAGAAGATGCTGATCCAGGTTTGGAGACATAAGACAGCTAGCGCCGTGCTCAGTGCTTTCCTGGCAGCATCCCGCGCCGTCTTCCAGAGGCTGGAGTATTTCATCCGTCACGAGGGTCCACTCTTCGAGAAGCCGGGCGTCGGAGCCGACCACGTCGTAAGAAGTTTTACATCGTATTACACTTGGATGTCCTTTCAATTCCACCAGTCGTTATACCAGCACGTTCCCGGTAACATCACTAGCAAAGTGAAAAGCGTCTTGTCGGGTACATTATACGAATAAAATCCAGTGTCTGACTGCTCTGCTGACTACCGAAATAAGCAAGAGGAGTTTGTATATGCAACAGGTCTTTCTCACTCAGAACGGCTTGCCTATATGGGACACACTATACGCAAAGCTGACGAAGAAGACGTGGCGACTGGCGCTGGCTTCGGAGGCGGGCGCACCAGAGTTGACCAGCCGCGGGCTCCGATACGGCGCTGTCACCGCGGCCCGAGCAGACGCTCCGGAGGGCTCCGAGTAAGAAACCTCAGTCCAAATCGACGAATTTGCCTATTCAGTCAAATTTTAACAAGCATACATACGAATCTAACTAAACTTTATATATACCGCCAAATGCCTTGCAAAGGCATTTGATTTTTACAACTGATCATCATCCCACTGTATTCTTGGAAAAGGTACGTTATAGTTGTAAACGGTGCCACCCAGTTTCGACCCGCCACCCAAGGGAGGAGGTGCCTTCGGGGAGTTCGGCCGCGGCCGCCGGCGAGCAACCACGCCGGACTAGAGCGGGGGGATACAACAGTGTAGGGGGGATAGTCCGCTGCTCTTACACGAGACAGGCGCGACGCGCGGAGAGGGCAATTAATGTGAGCGGCGCGATATATGTACCCTCTAAATTGTGCGTGAACAGAGATTCAGAGGTTCCGAGATTCAGAGGTTTAACATCTGGGCTTGGCCAATCCTCTGTCGTGTGCTGTGTGGCGAATGCTGATTGGTACACGCCATCCTTGCTGTATGCTTGTCGCTGATTGGACGGCGGCAAGAGGTTTCTGGCTCTGCTGGTATCGCAACAAAATAGTACCATCCTTTAGGACACAAGGCTGTAAATTACCATTACTACGCATCGAATTTCTCCTTTGTATCGTGGCGGTGAAATGTCAACTCTGGATTGATGGATCGCGAGTGCGCTCAGTGTGGCAGGCAGAAATGTGCATAGTATAGAGTCAGCGGAAGAAGAGCCCATTGTTGGAGGCTTTGTTTGGCAGTCTGGCTAAAAATTCAGTAGGGAAACATCACCTTTTTAGCGGCCTCGAAAGTTGCATCTGGGCGGCGGCGGCAGGCCATGGCGGCTGCATAGCGAGAACAGTATGGCTGGTTGAGGTCATCGCCAAAAATATCCGAAACTGTAGGATGGAGGTAGGACGGAGAGGTGGGCCACGAGAGGGGTGACCGTGGTCATCTGAATACAGCTACCCGTTTTTCGGACTCCACTTTTTTCTTCAAACGGCCAGTCCAGAGCAGCAGCCGTAGCCGCTTCAATAATAACATAAAGGGGTTTGCCTCTGCTAATCTGCCTCAGGAGCTCGATTTCCCACAGAAACGTGGCTGTGATGCTGTCGCACGGCCTCGGTACCTACAACCTGGGGAAAGTTCCAGGCCCAGACCAGGCAGGGTCTGGTCGCCCTCGACAGGCTGAGGGAGCGTGCCGGACGTGCCCCGTCGACAGCAGTGCAGGCCGGCTCAGACAGTAGCGACGAGGACGAGGAGGAACCAGCGGCGGCGATCTGCCACAACGACCCCAGCGCGAGAACACCAGCAGCCAGCGTTCCGTTCGACTATCTGTGCCTAGTAGATTATGTTTTTTTTAAACGTGCCTTATTCAAACTTTAAATTAACACCACTAAAGGCAGCATGTTGTTGCATGTATACAATTGTTTTCGCCATTTATACGTCAGAGTATTTCGGATTCGACAAATACGAGGCATGATACTCAGAAAATGCTGCAGTCATGTCTCCTGTGCCTATGGATTGCGATGTGTTGTGCCAACAGGCGACCGGGCCCGTGCTGAGGTGGTGCCCGTCAGGATACGACCGCCCGCCACCGCGAAACCGGCCTGGACTCCGTCATGACGACTTTTCAAAAGTGGCTTATGGGGAGAACCGGAGGCAGATATACCGAGGGAACTTGGTTGAAGATAACCCGAAACGTAAGCTAGGTGTCAAAAGTTTCGAAAGACATTCACTTAAATGTTTAAAGAGGAAAAGCCATTATGATCTCCAGGAGGAGCCCGATACTAACGGCACCCGGAAGATGCTGATCCAGGTTTGGAGCCATAAGACGGCTAGCGCCGTGCTCAGTGCTTTCCTGGCAGCATCCAGCGCCGTCTTCCAGAGGCTGGAGTATTTCATCCGTCACGAGGGCCCACTCTCCAAGAAGGCGGGCGTCGGAGCCGACCACGTCGTAAGAAGTTTTAAATCGTAATACACTTGCATGTCCTTTCAATTCCACCAGTCGTTATACCAGCACGTTCCCGGTAACATCACTAGCAAAGTGAAAAGCGTCTTGTCGGGTGCATGATACGAATAAAATCGAGTGTCTGACTGCTCTGCTGACTACCGAAATAAGCAAGAGGAATTTGTATATGCAACAGGTCTTTCTCACACAAAATGGCTTGCCCATATCCGACGCTCTCTACGCAAAGCTGACAAAGAAGACGTGGCGACTGGCGCTGGCTTCGGAGGCGGGCGCACCAGAGTTGACCAGCCGCGGGCTCCGATACGGCGCTGTCACCGCGGCCCAAGCAGACGCTCCGGAGGGCTCCGAGTAAGAAACCTCAGTCCAAACCGACGAATTTGCCTATTCAGTCAAATTGTAACAAGCATATATACGAATCTAACTAAACTTTGCATATACCGTCAAATGCCTTGCAAAGGCATTTGCTTTTTACAACTGATCATCATCCCACTGTATTCTTGGAAAAGGTACGTTATAATTGTAAACGGTGCCACCCAGTTTCGACCCGCCACCCAAGGGAGGAGGTGCCTTCGGGGAGTTCGGCCGCGGCCGCCGGCGCGCAACCACGCCGGACTAGAGGGGGGGGATACAACAGTGTAGGGGGGATAGTCCGCTGCTCTTAGACGAGACGGGCGCGACGCGCGGAGAGGGCAATTTATGTGAGCGGCGCGAGATATGTACCCTCTAAATTGTACGTGAACAGATATTCAGAGGTTTAATATATGGGCTTGGCCGATCCGCTGTCGTGTGCTGTGTGGCGAATGCTGATTGGTACACGTCATCCTTGCTGTATGCTTGTCGCTGATTGGCTGGCGGCGAGAGGTTTCTGGCTCTGCTGGTATCGCAACAAAATAGTACCACCCTTTAGGACACAAGGCTGTAAATTACCATTATTGCGTATTGAATTTCTCCTTGTGTCGTGGCGGTGAAATGTCAACTCCGGATTGATGGATCGCGAGTGCGCTCAGTGTGGCAGGCAGAAATGTGCATAGTCTAGAGTCAGCAGAAGAACAGCCCATTGTTGGAGGCTTTGTTTGGCAGTCTGGCTAAAAATTCAGTAGGGAAACATCACCTTTTTAGCGGCCTCGAAAGTTGCATCTGGGCGGCAGCGGCAGGCCATGGCGGCTGCATAGCGAGAACAGTATGGCTGGTTGAGGTCATCGCCAAAAATATCCGAAACTGTAGGATGGAGGTAGGATGGAGAGGTGGGCCACTAGAGGGGTGACCGTGGTCATCTGAATACAGCTACCCGTTTTTCGGACTTCACTTTTTTCTTCAACCAGCCAGTCCAGAGCAGCAGCAGTAGCCGCTACAATAATAACATAAAGGTGCCTCTGCTAATCTGCCTCAGTAGCTCGATTTCCCACAGAAACATGGCTGTGATGCTGTCGCACGGCCTCGGCACCTACAACCTGGGGAAAGTTCCAGGCCCAGACCAGGCAGGGTCTGGTCGCCCTCGACAGGCTGAGGGAGCGTGCCGGACGTGCCCCGTCGACAGCAGTGCAGGCCGGCTCAGACAGTAGCGACGAGAGGAGGAGGAACCAGCGGCGGCGGTCTGCCAGAACGACCCCAGCGCGAGAACACCAGCAGCCAGCGTTCCGTTGGACTATCTGTGCCTAGTAGATTATGTTTTTTAAACGTGCCTTATTCAAACTTTAAATTAACACCACTAAAGGCAGCATGTCGTTGCATGTATACAATTGTTTTCGCCATTTATACGTCAGAGTATTTCGGATTCGACAAATACGAGGCATGATACTCAGAAAATGCTGCAGTCATGTCTCCTGTGCCTATGGATTGCGGTGTGTTGTGTCAACAGGCGACCGAGCAGCGGGCCCGTGCTGAGGTGGTGCCCGTCAGGATACGACCGCCCGCCACCGCGAAACCGGCCTGGACTCGGTCATGACGACTTTTCAAAAGTGGCTCATGGGGAGAACTGGAGGCGGATATACCGAGGTAACTTCGCTAAAGATAACTCGAAACGTAAGCTATGAGTCAACAGTTTCGAAAGACATTCACTTAAATGTTTACATCTAAAGGAGAGGAAAAGCCATTATGATCTACAGGAGGCCCGATACTAACGGCATCCGGAAGATGCTGATCCAGGTTTGGAGTCATAAGACGGCTAGCGGCGTGCTCAGTGCTTTCCTGGCAGCATCCAGCGCCGTCTTCCAGAGGCTGGAGTATTTCATCCGTCACGAGGGCCCACTCTTCAAAAAGCCGGGCGTCGGAGCCGACCACGTCGTAAGAAGTTTTACATCGTAATACACTTGCATGTCCTTTCAATTCCACCAGTTGTTATACCAGCACGTTCCCGGTAACATCATTAGCAAAGTGAAAAGCGTCTTGTCGGGTACATGATACGAATAGAATCGAGTGCCTGACTGCTCTGCTGACTACCGAAATAAGCAAGAGGAATTTGTATATGCAACAGGTCTTTCTCACGCAAAATGGCTTGCCCATATCCGACGCTCTCTACGCAAAGCTGACAAAGAAGACGTGGCGACTGGCGCTGGCTTCGGAGGCGGGCGCACCGGAGCTGACCAGCCGGCAGCCGCGGGCTCCGATACGGCGCTGTCACCGCGGCCCGAGCAGACGCTCCGGAGGGCTCCGAGTAAGAAACCTGAGTCCAAACCGACGAATTTGCCTATTCAGTCAAATTGTAACAAGCATACATACGAATTTGACTAAACCTTGAACATACCGTCAAATGCCTTGCAAAGGCATTTGCTTTTTACAACTGATCATCATCCCACTGTATTCTTGGAAAAGGTACGTTATAATTGTAAACGGTGCCACCCAGTTTCGACCCGCCACCCAAGGGAGGAGGTGCCTGAGGGGAGTTCGGCCGCGGCCGCCGGCGCGCAACCACGCCGGACTAGAGGGGGGATACAACAGTGTAGCGGGGATAGTCCGCTGCTCTTACACGAGACAGGCGCGACGCGCGGAGAGGGCAATTAATGTGAGCGGCGCGAGATATGTACCCTCTAAATTGTGCGTGAACAGAGATTCAGATTCAGAGGTTTAACATCTGTGCTTGGCCGATCCGCTGTCGTGTGCTGTGTGGCGAGTGCTGATTGGTACACGTCATCCTTGCTGTATGCTTGTCGCTGATTGGCTGGCGGCGACAAGTTTCTGGCTCTGCTGGTATCGCAACAAAATAGTACCACCCTTTAGGACACAAGGCTGTAAATTACCATTATTACGCATCGAATTTCTCCGTTGTATCGTGGCGGTGAAACGTCAACTTCGGATTGATGGATCGCGAGTGCGCTCAGTGTGGCAGGCAGAAATGTGCATAGTCTAGAGTCAGCGGAAGAAGAGCCCATATTTGGAGGCTTTATTTGACAGTCTGGCTAAAAATTCAGTAGGGAAACATCACCTTTTTAGCGGCCTCGAAAGTTGCATCTGGGCGGCGGCGGCAGGCCATGGCGGCTGCATAGCGAGAACACTATGGCTGGTTGAGGTCATCGCCAAAACAATCCGAAACTGTAGGATGGAGGTAGGATGGAGAGGTGGGCCACGAGAGGGGCGACCGTGGTCATCTGAATTCAGCTACCCGTTTTTCGGACTTCACTTTTTTCTTCAAACAGCCAGTCCAGAGCAGCAGCCCTAGCCGCTACAATAATAACATAAAGGGGTTTGCCTCTGCTAATCTGCCTCAGCAGCTCGATTTCCCACAGAAATGTGGCTGTGATGCTGTCGCACGGCCTCGGCACCTACAACCTGGGGAAAGTCCCAGGCCCAGACCAGGCAGGGTCTGGTCGCCCTCGACAGGCTGAGGGAGCGTGCCGGACGTGCCCCGTCGACAGCAGTGCAGGCCGGCTCAGACAGTAGCGACGAGGAGGAGGAGGAACCAGCGGCGGCGGTCTGCCACAACGACCCCAGCGCGAGAACACGCGCAGCCAGCGTTCCGTTGTCGGCTGTCACCACGAGTCCGATTAGTTTTTCACTTCATTGTTTAGTTTATGACCTGAGTCCTGTGATAATCCTCGTGCTTTGTGTAAAAATTATTCAGCAGTGTTGAAAATATACTGATATCAGTTCTGACTTTGCAGGCCAGCATTGCGCGGTCAGAGGCGACCCCAGCAGTCTGCCCTACGACTTCGTGGCATGCCAACGTGCACCAGCTGAGGGACCCGGAGCGCAACGCCAGCGACCGGGTCCACGTCAGTCGTCCCAGCGAGCAGCACGGCCTACATGTCTAAGGACAGCTTCCCCGCCCTGTCCCAGCGCCGGGACTCAGGCAGCGTTGAGCTGCTGCTGAACGTGGCCTCAGACATGGTGCGCGGAGTTGCGCCCTACACGTATCGCGTTCTGATGGGGCGGCCGGGTGCCGGTCCTCTGGGCCGCTTCACGGCTCGCCAGCTTTATGACCAAGTTTGAAGCCAAAAACGAAAACTAAAGAAATAGGAAAGAGTGTTTACAGTGTTTTCTCTAGGATATATTCTTACAGTATTTTTCATCACCTTGGATTAGTGTTTTGCCCTAATGCATAGCGTTTCGTGCAGTAATAACCTGAATATCTGTTTCAGGTTTTATCAGGGATTTTGGATGCCGTTTTGTATGCTGTTGTATTATTATTGTGTATGTTCTCACTATGTATTTCTTGCGCATATCACTTGACGTTTCGTGCTACGAGCTCTAGCGTGTGCAATTATGAGAACAAACTTGGATTATACATTGACATAAATATTTTACGCATATATTTTAAGAAAGACAACGAAACGAAAGTGTAATGAGGAAAAGACAGTTCCGGTGACGAAATAAATTTCATATTGCAGAAGTGAAACACATCGAAACAGTTGAATGGCGACGGCAACGAGGCAAAAGTACATCCAGCGTGAGTGCAACGCATCCAACAGTTAAATGCCAGCTTGTGGAATAGATCAACAGAACACACTTTTCACCCACAAGTGACAAAGCCCCATGCCAACTTGCAAGCCATTTTGATGTTTCTGTTTGAGACGGCAGATCCACACGCTTCTTCCATTCAACAGCCTGCGTATATCACCAATTTACATTCGTGAGGTTCCAGTCACCTGAAAAGATACTCAACCACTCTCACTGGTATATGGCCAATATTTAGGTAACGTCACACTCCTCTGGATTTCCGGAACCAAACAGTCCACTTTCGACCGCTGGCTGTGTCGTCCCACTGGTTGAAGCCAGGGGATTGAGATTAACTCAACAGGTTATCTGAGCATTTGTCTTGTTCTTTTCACAAAATTTTCCCCAGTAACTTGTACTGCACTCCAGAAGAAGCGGACTAAATTATAGGTAGCAGAATGGCATGGATTGTTTTTTGGCTTATGTCGCATTCACCTGGATTTCGGAACCACACAGTCCACTTTCGGCGCCTTGCTGTATATCACATCGGTTGGCTCCAGAACTCAAAATGTGTCCACTCAAACTAATCTGAATTACCCAGTAAGGTCCATCCAAACTGCACTTCAGATCAGGAAGACGCGTCCATTAAAACTTCACGAGATATTTCAAACGTGTCCGCTTACACTAATATCAATTACCCAGCTAGGTCCACCTAAACATCCAAAGATTTAAACAATTGTCCACACATGCTTATTAAAATAGAATAAAACTGGTCCATCTTAACAAAATGGGATGACTGAAATGGTTCACTCAGGGCAATTTAGATACCGTTTTTCAAACCACGATATCTCAGAAACCAATAATCGGACCCCAGGCACCAGAAGATATGTTATAGTTCGCACCGAAATATTTCAAACGGTCTTAGTTATAAGGTCGTAGCACGTGCTATTTTGAGGCCCATGTAAACCAAGAAAGATAATTTGTCCACCGATGCAAAAAAGGTTTTCTTGACGATAAAATATGGACACAAGTTGGATATAGCGAAATATAGCCAAAACATTAGCACTTAGGGTGTTACAGAAGTGACCAGCTTCTCCGAATTGGGGGTTGCAGAAGAAAATTACATTTTATCATGCATCTTATGCTACATGCAAACTATTATTAGTTTTAGAGAAAATCTCACCTACACAGTCTTCAGATGAAGATTGCATATTCTGCCGCGCAGCAGGCTAATGCATTATCAATGCCCGTATACAGCGTCAGCATCGGCTGCAAGTCCTCGCGCGCTCCTCCAAGTATATTGTTTTGTTTAATGGTTCATCCAGGACTTGTATTATTCTCTAAGCATCAGTAAATGTTTCAACACTTCACTGCACCCAAGCATATATTTTATCCTCGCTTCATACACCAATAAATAAAAATGACAGTTGTGACACGCACAAATTTCCCACAAAAGATGTCTTGCTCAAGTTTAGCTGAACTCTTTTAAGTTATCATTTAATGTTCTTCAGTAAGGCTGGCATTCTTTTCGTGGCAGGTTCATTTCATTTCAGTGACCTGATCCCCTAAAACCCTCCCACGGCCACACACGGGGCGGAGCTCAAGTCCTATGACTATGATATTTACACATCTCACTTCAGACACAACAAAGCACGGTTGCCAGTTTCATTCTAATCCATGGTAAGACATTGAGGTGATGGCCATGGAAAGTTGGGGCCGCTTTTATGGTCACCCTGCATTTAGTGCACAGATTGCACGGTGTCACTCCATGTAACGAGTCTGGAAGAAGGAGGATATCAAGAATTAGGCCTTGACAAATGAGAAATGTTAAAACAAATTCGTAGAGCAGGATTGAAAAAAACCTATTGTTTCTGTAACAGATGAGGCTGTCCGACACATCGCCTCCATTCTTGAGGAGTAGGTCAGCCCCTCTAGACCAGAAGTGTGCGACTGCCCGTTGCGAAGATTAGAGCAAGGTTTGGGCGTAAAGGACACAGCAGTCAATATGCCCATGCCCGGTGAGGCAACGTGTGGGCCACTTGCCACGCCATATATGGCATCAAGTTCACCAGCGCTTGGGGAGACCGGAGCAGCCTATGGCCCGCCAAGTGCGGTGCCGCTGTCCCGTAAGGGTGCCGGCAAATGGAAACTTCCGCTCTATACATAGTGTGAGTGCGTTGTATGAATGATACTAGCTACTACCACAAAATGTTCCCGGGGAAAGAGAACGCAAAAATATTAAAAAAAAAAATCACCAGCGCGCACAAGGCCCTGGGCCAATTCTTCTATCGTGTGCCCGGCCTTACGACACAAAAAACTGCGTCTGTAAAGCGCTTACTGGCGAAGTTGGGACTGTAGTCGCCATCGATATCACTCGTAAGTGAATTAGTGGTGTTGTTTGCTGGCTAGGATGTGTTCCGGGGTCGGGAGCCTGATTTGCTGTCCTGTCAACTAGTTGCTTTCTGCTATGAGGAAAGTGTGTATGTTCGAGTGTTCAGAATTGTAAATTATGTGTTGGGCAGACACGGCTGGTACACCGCCGAGCCAACCAGCATCCTCGCCCACAACCCCCTCTGCAGTACTCCCTCGAGAAGCCCAGCTCCATGTAACTCACCTCCAAGACCGAACTGACCGACCTGTGCGGCTCCAACTCATTCATGCTCTTCACCATCTTCAAAATTGATCACATGGCTGGCGATGGATTCCGAACTGTGTGACGATGACCAGCAGCACAAGGAGTTGGACTGAGGTTTTGATGAGTTTGTCCAGAACTGAGTTTGGACTGAGATTTTGAGGAGTTTGTCATGGGAGTTTGCCCGGAATGTCGGAGTGACCGATGACCTGGCCCAGAGGTGCTGCAGACTCATTCCAAAGAACAGCAAGATTCTGACCAGGGAAGACCAGCTAAAAAAAAACTGCTGCAGGGCGTGGAAAAATTCCAGAAGGTGCATCCAAACTTTACCCAGACGACACTGAACAACACAAACTACTGGTAGTTGAAGTTCAACAGTTTGCACCGTATTAAACACTTGAGATCTAAACTGAGAATCCAGGCCGGCGGTGCCGGTGGCGTCGGTAGCTTGGAGGTGCTGTGAAGAAAGAATCATCAAATCTTCTTGAGAATGACTGTGACTTGGTAATGTGTTACATCCGAAGCTTAATTCGTACTCTATGAAGCGCAATATGTTTGAAGTACGGAAGCACCATGCATCAGCTAGCTGTAGGGATTAACAGCATTACCGCCATTCATTTGAATTTGCTCAAAATTAGGGAGGAAATGCACTAGTGACCATGAAAGGCCAGCACACTTCACGTGGAAAGAGCAGAATGAGAACCAAAATCAAGACACTGGAGAGGGCGAATCATCCTCCCCCATAAGCGTTCCTAATGGGATGGGACCCGGGTGGCATGGGCAGAATGGTGGGGTGAGGACGTCCACTCGATTAAGGAGAACGCCAGTAAGAATGAATGATTATGTTATGTAAATGTCCCGATGTAATGCCTGTTTACCCACACCGCCATGGTTTGGTGCATGCATGTGTTCGTGATGAATGTGCACGCATTCCTTGTTTTTCTTTACGGTTTTTGTTTCTTTGCTTGAGCAGTAACGGCATGTCGGACTCTCTGGACATCCGAGATCGGGAGCTGGAGGGATGGGCCTCCGCCCAGCTGCCCGATTCTCAGACGCCGCCGCTACCACCGCCCAGCCGGAAGATGCACCTGCTCGTCGGCGACTCGATTGCCGACGACGCAAACCTGGCCCTGTGGGAACCCGAGCTGGTGCTGAACGGCTGCGTACGGGGCGCCACGTGGCGAAGCATCCGGCGCGACCTTCACAGCGCCGAGGGAGTACTCGACGCATGGGAGCGTGCGTCAAGGTCGTTCCGACTCACACCCGGGCAAATTGTTGTCTGGGTAACCGGCAACGACGTTTATCCCCGCCCTGGAACAGGAAGCTGGAGCAGAGAGGTGGAGAGGTGCTCGATCCAGGATGCGGGCGAGGGGGCTGCTGAGGTCGCCGGCATCCTGGCTGGCCAGGCGGCGGGCGTCGTCATCCTGGGACCGCTTCCCCGCCCAAGGTTCGACGAGGGGAAGAAATGGGAGACGACGGCCGCCTTCCATCTGGAACGGCGACTAAAGGATGTCCTCCGCGATTCCGGGGTGACGTTCGTACCCCTGGGCGCCCTGTTGACAAAGAGATCCAGAAACCGGCGAATCATCAGCGCAGCGGACGAGCACGCAGCCTGGTGGAGGGCGGATGGCATCCACCTGTCGGTGGCCGGATATCGGCGGGTGGCCTCCCGCTGGCCGTCATGGTTGGCCGTGGCCCCGGAGAGAGATCTCGAGGCGGTGGAGTTCCAGTGCTTGTAGTCTGCACGCATGGGAGCTCTCTCCGGGGCCAGCCAGACAGCTCCAGCATGATCGGTGTTAGGTACGCTCGCCTGTTTAAGTGGGTCCGGGGGAGCGCCAGTGGCCCCCTTCCAGCCGCGGGTTAAGTCCCGCAGATCCTCGTCCTGTCTGCCTGCGCCTAACCTCGTCTGGATTTATAACTGCAGCTCTGATGGGATCGAACGAACAGTCTGGTACGAATGCTGCATCTCTAAATGCGCGGTTAATGGAAGCTCTGTTGTTTGTGAGCGAAATAGGTCGTGGTGTTTTGTACAATTAGTTTTGAGTTTCGGATATCGAATTGTGAAAACATATTTCGTAGCTATTGTGCTTCAGACTCGTATTCTTTTGAATAATAAGCGTATTTTGGATATAGATGTAGGTCACGTGACCTGTGGTTGTTGACTGATGGTCCCACAAGGGGGCGCTTTCTTTCGATCTGTGGTAGCGGCGGAGAGAGTGCCGCTCGTGGAAGCGTGTGTTTTCCTGCCAGCAGAGCAGATGTAAGTACTGATTTTGGATCTGGATTGTCACCGGTGGATAGTCTGGATAGTCTGGATTGTCACCGGTGACTGTGCTGGGTAGGGTCCTACTACAGAGGCTTTGTGCTCGGTCTCAGGGGTGGGATGACCCGCTGCCACCTGAATTTGTTGAGGATTGGGAGAGGTGGAAGGAAATGGGGAGCCAAACAACTTGTCATGGTTAAGCTGAGTAGGTGCATTTCGGGGCCCCCCGGGAGAGGTTTTGGACGCTCAGCTGCACGTGTTCGCTGACGCTAGCGAGAAGGCCTATGCGGGAGTTGCGTTTCTCAGAAAAACGATTCGTGGCCCTGGAGGTGATCCTGAGGTGTTTGTCACATTTTTGGCAGGAAAGGCGCGGGTAAATCCAGTGCGCTTTGTCTCCATTCCCCGGCTAGAGTTGGCTGCCGCAGTGCTAGCGGTGAAGTTGAAGTTGCTGCTCGTCAGGGAGTTAGATACTAAATTTGACTCCATTCATCTATGGACTGACAGCATGGTAGTGCTGATGTATATCAGGAATCGCACGACTAGGTTCAAAACGTATGTTGCAAACCGTTTGGACTTCATCCATAGCGGTTCCGAGGTTTCAGAATGGTCCTATGTACCATCGAAAGATAATCCTGCCGACATAGGATCGCGTGGAGCGGCTCCTGACAAGCTAGGTATGTGGCTGGAAGGGCCTGATTTCCTTCACAGGGAGAGTCCGGATTGGCCCGAGGAGCCTGGGGTACAGGCGGCAATTCCAGACTGTGAGGTGAAGCGGTCGTCAGCTGTCATGCTGACCGCTGTGAAGGCCAGCCCGGAGTCCCCTGTTGGTCGGCTGGTTGGTCATTTCTCGTCGTTTTCTAGGCTCAAACGTGCTGTCGCCTGGTTCCGTAGATTTGCTGCTGTGCTCAGGGACGGAACTTTTCGGAGGTGGTGCTTGGCAAAAAGAAAGGGTTTGCGGAGCCGCGATTGTGGGAAAAACAGGGGTCTGACTCTCTCAGAGACTTGCGAAGCTGAGCATATTTTGTTTAAGTATGCCCAGAGTGACATGCCCGACCTCCCGAGCGATCGCTCCTTGGACGGGCCGGTGGAGGTTAAGTGCAGCAGTCAGCTGTCTAAACTGAGGCCTTTCATGAGAAATGGCCTTTTAGTTGTTGGAGGTAGAATAGGCGAGTCTAGTGGGATACCAGAGACGACGAAACATCCCATCATTCTCCCCTCGAAAACACCCCGTGACTAGACTTATAATCAGGCACTCTCACTGTATGGTCGGCCATGAAGGGAGGAACCACACTCTATCGAAGCTGAGTGAACGGTTTTTCGTGTTGGGTGCTGGTTCCGAGGTTAAACAGATGCTCCGATCTTGCGTGACCTGTAAAAAGGTGAATGCTCGGCCTCAGCGTCAGCTGATGGCAGATTTGCCTGCTGAGCGTGTGTCTCCGGGAACTGCCGCATTCGGTTCCATCTTTTTGGATGTTTTCGGCCCAATCATGGTAAAGTCCGGTCGTAGTGAGCGGAAGCGTTATGGTCTAATGTGCGTATGTTCAGTGACTAGAGGCATCCACATAGAGATACTGAACTCGTTGCGTACTGACTCGCTTATCAATGCGATCCGCAGAATATCAGCGCGGAGGGGACCAATTCATCAGATTCATAGTGACTTAGGAACTAATTTAGTTGGAGCAGAGAGGGAATTGCGGGAGGCTTTGAATAGAATTGACAATGATAGTTTGCAGCGAGCAGCGCTTGGACAGGAGATAGACTGGAGATTCAGCCCTCCAACAGGCTCTCACTTCTCAGGTGGTGTCGAAAGGCAGATCAGGACCTTTCGGAAAATTTGGAGATCAATGCCCACCCAGGGTTGCGTAGACGATGAATCACTTTATACTCTATTTTGTGAGATAGAAGCCATCATGAACAGCCGCCCGTTGACTTTTGTCTCGACAGACATGGGAGAGATTGAAGCGCTGACCCCTAACCATCTGCTATTGTTGCGAGAGGGCACAGCTCCCGTTCCGGGCCAGTTTTCAGAGTCACTCATTTTCGAGACGAAAATGGAGGCACGTGCAGTATCTTGCAGAACAGTTCTGGGTACGTTTCAAGAGGGAATTTCTGCCTTTGCTTCAGTCGCGACAGAAATGGACAAGAGAATCTAGGAATTTGGAGAAGGGTGACATTGTGCTGTTAGTAGATTCAGTGTTACCCCGAGGGAGGTGGCAAATGGCCCGGGTGGTGGAACCGATCCTCAGCAGGGACGGTTTGATTAGAAAGTGTGTGGTAAGGACCAGTAGCACTACGTACCTTCGACCCATTCATAAAATGGTGTTGGTCCACTCCGAGTCGGATTTAAAGTGGTAAGTGTTTTCCTGTTATGTTTTTTGTGTAGCATAGCTTGTAAGAGCCGGATCTAGCCT
Source organism: Lepas anatifera (assembly GCA_034440635.1). Lineage (NCBI taxonomy): Eukaryota > Metazoa > Arthropoda > Thecostraca > Lepadidae > Lepas > Lepas anatifera. The sequence continues at coordinate 510,813 of JAOTON010000710.1, read as the reverse complement.
AAGGTGTTCTAGTGAGTATTGTGGTTAAGTCGTACCGATTAACCCTATGAACTGCGGGCGGCTGGTACGGTCGTTGTGGAACGCAGTTACGGAAGTAAGTTGCTCCCTGTAAGTGGCGGTCGTGCCGTTACAGGGAGGGGGCATTATTATGCATTGTACGGTGGCATGGTGTGATATTTTTTTCTTCCTGGTGGGATTAAATGGGTAGCTTCCCCCTGTATCTGGGGTTTCTTTTCAGGGGGCATGGTGCCGTCTGTTTTGGGGGTAAATAGCTCATTCTGTTTGTTAACACACGGCTCGTCTGTGTGCTTACGGTGAGCAGGTGTTATGTAGTCGACGTTTGTTCGAGTGACTTAGTCAGTCACTCGAGGGGGAGTGTTAGGTACGCTCGCTTGTTTAAGTGGGTCCGGGGGAGCGCCAGTGGCCCCTTCCAGCCGCGGGTTAAGTCCCGCAGATCCTCGTCCTGTCTGCCTGCGCCTAACCTCGTCTGGATTTATAACTGCAGCTCTGATGGGATCGAACGAACAGTCTGGTACGAATGCTGCATCTCTAAATGCGCGGTTAATGGAAGCTCTGTTGTTTGTGAGCGAAATAGGTCGTGGTGTTTTGTACAATTAGTTTTGAGTTTCGGATATTGAATTGTGAAAACATATTTCGTAGCTATTGTGCTTCAGACTCGTATTCTTTTGAATAATAAGCGTATTTTGGATATAGATGTAGGTCACGTGACCTGTGGTTGTTGACTGATGGTCCCACAAGGGGGCGCTTTCTTTCGATCTGTGGTAGCGGCGGAGAGAGTGCCGCTCGTGGAAGCGTGTGTTTTCCTGCCAGCAGAGCAGATGTAAGTACTGATTTTGAGGATATAATATCGCGACTTGATTGTGGAATTAGTGACACGAGATCTCCTTTTTGCTGGTCAGGCTTTAGTAACTTCGGGCAGGGTGTGATTGGCAGTAGCTATTTATGGCGCAGTGATATTCAACGTTCACGAAGGTGCTGGTAATTTGGTGGCATAATTATCACTCCAGCTTTCGAAGGTGGCGAGATGAGTGGTTTTTGAAGGGTGCTTTTATTATGTGCCAGGAGGCGCGCCCGTGCGGGTTTCGGCGGGCGCTGGTGACATGGTGGGAGTGGCGAGGCGGCGACGTCAGTCCGCTTGCGGAGTTCCCCATCCGGCGTGCTTAGCTTGGAAGGCCTCATCAGCCGGTAAATTTAATTGAGCTTGCGTTGACAAACGTTTAGCTTTTGAATTGTATTTATAACTCGAGCTTTTCGATTGCCGGTCATGACACATATTTTTTCATCTGTATTAATGCTCAGAGTAGTTTGACGTGTTGATATTTCGACTCCAGAAATGTTCATAGTGCATTCGTTTACTTTGAACTTTGCTACCTGTTTATTATCGACTTGAGGATTGTGGCATCGGCGCCATCTATTGTTTGCTCGAGGTTCGAGATATGGCCAGTAACGCCATCTTCAGATGTTTATATAGGGTGCGGCAGTGGGCAGGCAGGACCGGGGTTTGTGGCGACTTGTTGGTGACGTATGTGTTCTCTCCTCAGTAACAGGTTGAAGGTTTAATACACCTAGTCTGCGGCGATGCTGCTTTTTTCCAGCTGCGAGCGGCTGGTAAACTCTACAATCGGGTTTTGTTGTGATCATCTGGATGTGTACATTGTTTTTTTTGTTGATGACGTTATTTTTGTACGTTTGTTTTTGTTGTTGTTAGCTCCGTTAGAAAGAAGTGTTGATAATTTTGTTGACGTCTTTCGGGATGAAAGAAAATAAAGGAGGGGGCAATGTTGCGAACAGCGGCTGGGCCGGGCCTCTCGCCGCTGACCGGCACCGTTGGTGCTGGCCGGCCAGCTGGCGGGTGGGCCGGTGATTGGTCGGTGGCCCCGCCCCGCGGCGGTCACGTGGGTGGCGCGCGGGCGGGGTCATTTCGTTGGCTGACCGGTGGCGGCCGGGCAGTCTTGTCTGTAGACTCAGACGGAGCAGGTGGGTTTCGCGGCTGGCGCCGGTTGCCTGGCTCCGTGCAGTAATCACTGCGAGACCGTTGGCGGTTATGCGGCTGGTGCCGATAGCAGCCGCGGTCGCGCACACAATCTAATTGTCCCAGTTGTGGCTGACTGGGACGGGGGGGTTGTGTGGGTTCAGACCTGTGTGTAGAAGCAAACGAGTGCTGAGTGCTGTGCTATTAGTGGTGAATGTTTCGGCGGGTCTCGTGGCTGGAGCCGGGGATACGCCGAATCACCTACCACGTGTGCGTGAGTACCGTGTTCGTGTGCCAGGACGGCTCATAATATAGCACCCCCCTTTACTGAACTCGGTGGCTTTAACCTATCCAGCGGGGCGGCGCAACATTGGTGTCAGAAGTTAATGTTGTTGTTGCTAGATGCTCTGATGAAGGGTGAGTGAGCTAGATGGTACCAAGGCAATTTTGTCACCTCATTTTTTAACATTTTGTACACCTGCATCCGCATCTGCTTCTGCCATTTATTGACCACAATCAATTATTCTGATTATTAGGTATGTCAATTTGGGCCTCCACATTTCACCAATCACAACTAACAAAGTTTTTGTTTTGGTACATGTGCAGGTGTGTGGATTTCTGAAAATTGTTTGGGATGCACAAATTAGCAACAGTGCCAATAAATATCACTTAAAAAAGATGATACCATAAAATGACCCCTCTTTTGAGCCTCACACAGATCATTGGAACTAAAAGATACAGATTAAATATCCTGGAGGATGAAAACAGTTAAATTGAAGGGATTTATTGACATTAAATCAGCTTTTCATTGGGGGTGCCCAGGCACCCCCAAAGTGATATAAATCCACACCTCTGTACTTGTGTATTATCAAACAATTCAAACACACCAAGTCCACACCAATACAACACACAGGCAGCTGTCTATCCATTCAAAATAGCATTGTGGCTTCTGACATAAAATTTGCCCTACTGCACCACTGGAAGAATATACAAAGGAACAGGTAAATATGATCAGAGGCCAGACTGCAAAGTATGGCACTTTCGACAAGATCTCGTGGTGCGGATATCTTTCAGGTGGTGCGAACTTTGAAGCAAAAAAATGTCCACTTTTGCCGTCCCGTGCGAGGGAGAGCAAATCAAACACCCACAGAGTTCTGAGAAGGGAGAAACTGGTAAAACATCGAAATTTCTCGCCAGTGTTTGGTGTGAATTTTAGGCTGCTGGTGGTGCAAGAAATCTACAAGGCTGGTGCGGACTCGTCGGGTCTGCTGCCATACTTTGCAGACTGGATCAGAGGGGAGGGCGAGAGGTGGCACACGTTGGGGTACCTCCATCTTAAAAACCATATCAAATGTTTGTTCAAAGTTAGCAACTCAACAGATTGCTGCACAATTAGCTCTAGTTCTGGCAAATGTTTTGGCTAGCTTTGACTAGGTGAGTGTGATAAATAAACAGGGTCAAGCCTATTTTTAGCATCACAAATTGCTGCATACTTTGGCTTATGACCCGGCCTGCCAAAACCCAGAGAACATCAGTGACTTCAAAGGGCAGGAAATCAGGGCCGGAAACATTTGTTTCCAGCCCTGGTCAATTAAAACCAAAGGAATTTTATCCGCTTAAGATTCTTTCCGGCCCGGGAGACTGAATTTACTCACCAGCCCGTGCAATGTTAAAAACATACCTCAGCATGTAGGAAATTTTCAGAAATCCCTATTTCAGGGCAAGAAAAAAATGTTTCATCCTTCTGTGTGGTCAAATTTTGTTTTTATTGAAACATTAGTGGGTTCATATTTGCAGCTCAAAATTGTTCTTTGAATGCTCAAATAGTACCTATTCAGCCAAAGTTAGAAACTTCTCACTTCTGGCTCTGACTGGCATTGGGCTGCTAACTTTGAACAAACATTTGAGATGTTTTTCAAAGTAAAATGTTCTGTTGCACCAATGATGCCCCTGAATTTTTACGAAAATTGTTAGAATGCTTCCTGTTACTTTGTCATTGCAAAGTCTGTTATTTTGAGCCACAAGGGTTTTTCTGTTCCTTTATTTCAATGTTTTTTTGCTGATTTCACTTATTTGTAAATTTGATCTAAAATTGGGCGTGACAGAAATAAGAAGATTACATCATATCCCTGTGCAGCACACATTAAGTCTGTCTGCTCTCGCAGTTGGTAAATTTGCTACCCATCAGCACGTTATAGGTCAATAACCTTGACTGACCTTGACCCCAAAATATGAGGCCACCTCTTTCAGGACCTTTCTTTCATACCCTGAGCCCGTTTATAGCGTATTTGTGACTTTTCTCCGCAAAATACCGGCATTTTCCGGTAGGTCTCCAGCATGGCCAAATTTTGACCTGTGACCTCATTCGACTTTAAAGACATTGGCCTAGGTCATTTAAACTGAGACATAATGTAGATTACCACCACCCTCACCAATCCATAAATGTGCGTTTTTCTAACCCTTTTGGTTCCTGAAATCTTAGGGGGCATTTTAGGACCCCCTCCACTCCGCGTCATTGTCAGACCCCTCTCCACTGCGCGTGTTAAAGCAGTTTGTGTGCTTACAACTCTGGTACAGCTTGGGTACTGGTTTTACTAACATTACAGCTACCGCATGAAAAGCAGCAGATATCTGAATTCAGTAACGAATTCGCAAAGCAATAGCTAAGCAAGAGTTAAGCTTAGCTAATAGCTAAGAGTTCGACATTACTAATTTACATTTCTTCAACAGGAACCCTCCATCTAGTCTGGACACCATCAGCTGCACTGAAGTGACCCAGGCATGGGGAAAAGTAAAAGGACGGGAGTGGTACCAGGGCACTCCTCTCTCCGGCTTGTGCCATGTGGACGAAGTTCGGCGTCCCGAGCAGCCGCTCAGCAAGGAAGAGACAGAGGAGTACCGGAACATACTTCTGGAAGCCTGTCCGGACTCAGCCGTGGCGCTTCATGGAAAGCGCAAGCGAAAGCAGCCGGTAGCCGATGCAGCCTGTGTTCGTCACCGTCCGAACGATCTCATCTCGAGAATCGTTGGGCGCACATGCGTACCGCTGTACACAGTGAGCGAAAGCCTAAATGATGCTTTCTACTGTGCAAATGTGGTGCTGACGTACGCTGAAAGTGAGGAGTTGTGCCGTGCAACAGTGGAGCAGAACTCTAACCAGTGGTATCAGGCCCGACGCGTACGCATCACCGCGAGCAACTGTTATGCGCTGTTCACCGCCAGGGAGAAATGGGCGGAGAAGTTTGAAAAGCTCAGCAGCCGCCGGTTCGGTGGCTCGGATGCGACAAGGTTCGGCACAGAACACGAAAGTGTCGCGCGTGGCATTTATGAGTCGAAGAGTGGAGCCACTGTACACAAATGCGGCCTTGTGGTCCCACCACTGATGCCGTGGCTGGGGTGCTCTCCAGACGGCATAGTGGAACAAAATGGCATTTTCAAACTGCTGGAGATCAAGTGTCCCGCGTTGTGCGAGAAAACGAGCCTGGAGGCGGTAGTGCGCGATAAAAAATTGCCGTTTCTCATGTTTGACGGAGAGAATCTGGTGCTGAAGACGCGTCACAAGTACTACGCTCAGGTCCGGCTGAGCATGACCTTGTTAGACCTCTCATCATGTGACCTGTGCGTGTTTGACAAGTCTCAGCACCAGATTCACATCATTCAAGTCAGGCGTGATGACCGTTACTGCAGTGAACTGGTGAACAAGCTCGGAAATGTATATTTTGGGCACATCCTTCCTCTTCTGAAGGCAAACTCGTCAGCGCGTGTCTAGCAATATATTGAGTGACTCACTAAGACCCTCTCGTTGGAAAACGGAACCGAAACGGCAGATATATTCCTTTTGCAGGGCAAAGCATCATTGAATTTAAGTAACTTACTCAAATATTCTTAGACACCGGCTATCATTTCAGGCTGGGTATATCGCTTGACTAGCTAATGTGGACTAACACACGTGGTAATGGACATCTTCGTTGATGTCGAATATATCGGTCCGTGTTGGAATCGCTCCAAAGGCTTTTAAACCTCGCCCCACCTTTGTGTCTGAAGACTGGGGCGAGCGGGCCTCAGACAAATACATGACGCTGTGCCCAAATGTAGTCGAAATGCTAGAGCAAGGTGATGTGCTCACAAACCGTGGTGTCACTGTGACAGATGAATTGACTCTCTATGGTGAAAGGGCGATAACACCTGCTTTTTTCAAAACGGCGGAGCCAAACAACTAGTGCAGAGGTGGAAACGTCTCGACTTCTACCAAGTGCGAGAATCCACGTAGAAGGGGTGAGTGGCCGCAAGCGGACGAATTTGATAATTTTGAAGATGTCAGTGCCAGAAGCATTGTTTCCGGAGATCGGCAACATTGTTACAGTGTGTGTAGGCATTACAAAACTGCACACAACTATTGTTTCATGCGCCTAAGGGCCGCCCCACATTTGCACATTTTTAGGTGGTGCGCGCGTCAGCCGCACGACTGGATGAGTTTGGAGTGATCATGAATGGTACTAGGTAAATACATTTGAAAGGAGTTCCCCCACCCCACCTATTTTCTGTTGGTGGGCTTACGAGATTCAGGGGCACACGAAAGAGAAGGTACCTACCTCCTCACCATCAGAGCCTGCTTCTTGAGCCAATCTTGCTGCCGTTACGTGTTTTTTTTCTAGCTCTCTTAGTTTTACGGTACTTATCCATTGGGCACCTAAGCTATCCAGGGGCGCCATAGCTCTCTAATTATGAGCGTAATGCTGCCATCCAGGGTGCCCTTGCTGTGACTGGATGCTTTTGCTAGCTTTCCTTTCCTTCTTTGGCCCCTCTCCCACTTGGATCCCTGACTTCCGCCACAGAACTATTTTGTGCTGTTCTAACGACAAACTTGAGCTTATTTGACTCCAAAAATCCCTGTGTATTCACAATAAATAGCTAGCAAATGAATTTAATTTACTAATAACCAACACAAATTTTTGATTGGCGATTCTTCCATCTGATACATCAATTCACTTTTCTATAGGTGAAATGTACGCTATATTTCCATGCATATTCGCATAAGCTGTTTAAAAATGATGTGGTATCCTGCTAACATAGTTATGTCCTTCGCAGGCAACAATAATGGACGGCTGTCAAGAGCTCCTAGATAGCTTGTTCGAGGACGGTCCATCCGGATTCGATGACGCCGAACTGGCCGGTATGCAAAGGTCTATTTTTGAGAATAGAGATTCCCTTAGAATGTTATTTATTGGGAACCAACTGCTCTTTGCGTGTAATTGCAATGAATTAGCGTAACTAATTCAAACTGATTGCTTTGAATCTAACTGTAAGATGTCATAAGCCACAAACCCCAGTTACTCAAATGCCCTAAAACATTGAAATCAGTCCCGGATGTCTAGTGACTAAGTCTGAATGTTCAGTTAGATTTCGATGTAAAGCTGTGTATTTTACCGAATGATTTCATAGGATTTTTCATTTCTACAGACTCGCCGTTCTCACTGCTATCCTGGCTTCTGCGGGAGGGGGAAGCCGACGAGCCGACGAACACGAGCCGATGGAAACATCCCCACCACCGGCAGTCCAGCCCTCTGCACCCGTGGAAAAGCTTCCAGTTAGTCCCGTACCGTCCAGCCGCACCAGCCTTCCGACGAGAGGACGGCCCGGGTGCCCCCGGAAGAGAGCACCAAAGGGCGGCCGGCGCAAGAGGGTGCCTTGTACCCTCGCCCCTTGCGAGGGAGGCATTTTTTATGCCGACCTGCCACGGCACATCCGAAAGTGCCATCCTGAGGTAATATATTCTTGCGTTTTTATGTTTTATCCTGTTTTTATTCATAGCCATCTAATCTTACTGACCTTAAAGCATATTTTTCTACTGCTTTTGACTTAATAAAACTCCCATACCTTATGGGATGAATGTATTACCTTTTACTGGAAGAAATTTTTGACGTTTGGTGGTGCTATGTGTGCTACAAAATGCACTAACGTATACTGTTCTAAACTTGATTGGATCAAACGTATGGAATGCCCTTTACAATACTCAAATTGTTTTTGCATTCATGCTGAGTTTATGCTGTTTCCCCACAGATCGCTAGGAGCACGGTGAGAGAGGGCAGGCGTCTGCGGCGCGCCTTTAAGCAGAACAACGGACACAAAGACACAAAACGGCCCCTGCGCGTCTGCAGCTTTGGAGCCGGGACGGAGCTGGCCTGCGAATCAGTAGTGACCAATATCAGCCGGCACATGCAGGCTCACTTCAACCGCGAGTCGGCGGAGGTGAGAAATCAGTTTTGATATCATAATCCATAGGATAGTATCCCCAATGACTTAGGACAGTATTAGCAAAGAGTTAAGTAGTCAAGAGTTCAGTAATAGGAAGAATATCAGTAGTTCAGAAAGAGGTCAGTAGTTAACCCAAAGCTGGTGTCAAAGGTGTTTTTCCCAATGACATTGATTGTACTACAAATACATCGTTTTTCCACAGTTCCGAGAGGCGTTGGCCACCTGCCATCGCTTCAGGAGCGGCGCCCCGACAGCGTCCGCTCCAACAACGGGCTCCTCCGACTCTGCGCAGCCGCCGTCTCCAGGGACAAGTACCAGGGACTCCTGGACCGCAGCTGAGACGGCCTTCCTGGAAGGCGGCGATGACTGGCGTGCTAGCTGACAGGCGGTTCTCCTACAGCCTCCTGATGGGCTCAGAAGGCGCCAGAGAGGCGCTTGGGAGGAAGTCGCGGTCACAGATATATAATAAGTATAAGTACGTGAAGAGGAGTGTAGCAAAAAGATAGATCAGGAGTTCCTAAATTGTGAAACTGTTATCCAAGTCGAGAACACATTCTTTCATAGCTAAGTCATATCATTGTATCTTGTGCATGTTTGCAAGTCATCAGTGTTCCAGTGAGTGTATGTTTTGATTTTATTGTATATTGTGGATGTTTGCAAAGTGTTTCAATGAGCGTATGTTTTGATATTAGGTCACAGATATATACTAAGTATAAGTACGTGAAGAGGAGTGTAGCAAAAAGATAGATCAGGAGTTCCTAAATCGTGAAACTGTTATTCAAGTCGAGAACATATTATTTCATAGCTAAGTCATATCATTGTATCTTGTGCATGTTTGAAAGTCATCAGTGTTCCAGTGAGTGTATGTTTTGATTTTATTGTATATTGTGGATGTTTGCAAAGTGTTTCAATGAGGGTATGTTTTGATTTTATTGTATATTGTGGATGTTTGCAAGGGATTAAAGTGTTTAAATGAGCGTATGTTTTGATTATATATTTTAGTACAAAGACAATACAGATCTCAAACGTTTTGTTTTGTGTTACTGCAGACAAGACTTGTTTTGGGAGAGAATGTCGAACCGGGAAACTATAGTATACGAGACAGGTATCGTTAAGATCCAAGCAGCGTTGATTTTACAAGTTTTTCGATTTCGATAGAATCATCTTGAAGGAGGCAACGGATTAATTGCGGAATACTTGGCAACATAGCAGTGCCACGACATACTTGGCAGCTCTCCAACCACTATGCATTATTGTACAATTTCGCTAACTCTCTTCTCAGGCAGTCAAACCGATTTGAATGTCGGGTGTATTCAGTGAACAGTGAGAAATCTGTCTGCGGAGGAACACTTCCAAACGAAAAACAGTTTCCGAGACATACAAGTCAGGCAGTGGGTGGGACCAAAAGTCGCGAGGTTGTATTTCCAAAATCGTCATCATCGTCACCATCAAGAAACATTAATATACGAAGCACAAATTAGGAAGGAGAAATATGACAAAGGTAGACAAATCACACAGGGCCGCCACCAGCCTTAAAATCATTTTCTACAATGAATTAGCAGCCAAAGGAAGCAGCAAACCAGAAGAAACTGAGAAAAAATAAACTGACAATGCCACACAGCCGTAACTAGATATTCCCAATTTAAACAAATAGCCAATATTGAAGAATTATTCACCTAAATAGCGTTAGCCAATTACGGCATAAAATATATAGATCATCAAAAGTGTTCCATCCGGCATTTCTGCTTCCCCTTAAAATCTCAGCAGAACATCAAATCTTTGTGAAAAAGATTTGCCTAACATCTAAAAAAGACTCAACCAAAAAAAAAATACTGCAAGACAGCACGGCATATTTGTCGGGTGCACCACACATGACATTTGTCCTGTACAGTGTACACCTCAACAGACTACATGTGGAAATCTTAAATTTCTGCAGCCTAAGGCGAGCCCGTCATCCGGTTGAAACTTCAATCTCCAGCATAGCAAGCTGGGTGAGTTGTACGCTTGCCACATACGCTTGCAGAAACACGACGAGACGCAGAGACGCGTTTGAGAGCTCTGTCTCTCACCCCATAATTTCCCCACCATCTCTGAAATTTTGTTTACCCCGGGTCACCCAAGGTCAGGTCACTTCAAATTTTGAGCTCTGTAAGAGTTGCATGTCTCCGTCGATCGATTTGAAACTTCCTACACTTCATGACCCCACTAGGGTCTACAAGGTGTATATTTGGGATTTTTTCGATTTCGTGACCTGAGGGCAGGTCACGAGGCGACCCCTCCCATTGAAAAAGCGTGGGGAGAAGCTGTCTTCTTACCTAAATCTGTCTTCTTACCTAGAAGCTGTCTTCTTATGATCTAAAAGTCACAAAAATGATTTAAAATGCTCAGACTCCTCAGAACAGCGTTCTTGAACACCCGTTCACGGATCCCAGTGGTCATATTTGCCCTTTAACTTCTCCGAGGTCATCCAAGGTCACCAGCGGTCAAAAACAGTATTTTGACAATAAATTTTGGCCTATTTAGTGTGATGTCCTGAGTGCGCCTCTGCACACACTTGCCCGGGGGCTGTGCGCGCCGACCTGCCCGACCTGCTGGGTTCGCGAGTTAATACAGTCAGTCAGCCAAGGACCGAGCCCCTGTGCGGAGCGGACGGACCGGGTACATACATTGCAGTGGCGACTGGACTCGAACTCTCAACATAAACGGCAGCGCAACCAGAGCCCAACCGCAAGTATGGTACACGGAGATTTGGGAGTATTTTTGGCAGATAGGGAGCCTATCGAAAGCTACTTGGAACGGTTTGTTTTTTATTGTGAGGCAAACTGCATCCTTGAACCATCGCAGAAAAAGGCAGTATTTCTGAGCATGGTGGGTCATGCTGCTTATGAAAAGGTCAAGGACTTATTCCATCCGGTCCAGGTGAAAGACGCTTCTTTAGAAGATATCTTTCGCAAGCTTACTCATCACTACAAGCCTCAGAATGTCGAGATAGCTGAGCGTTACAAATTCTTCAAATGCATGCAAAAACCTGGTGACACAGTGGGAGAGTATGTTGCTGAGCTCAGAAAGAACGCTAAAGACTGCAACTTCGGCTCTTATCTGGAAACTGCATTGAGAGACCAGCTTGTCTGTGGATTAAATAACGAAAAGTGCCAACAGGACCTACTGAGCCAACGTGACCTGACTTTGGATTCTGCCATACATCTAGCTCGGGCGGCAGAGGCGGTGCTGCGCGAGTCGAGTTGTTTCGTTGGTGGTATGGACTCTACCTCCAGCAGCGTTCACAGGGCTGCTGGTAAGGTGGACACTTCGACTCCAAGGTCAGTACAGCCTTCCAGCACAGCTAAATTCGCAGATGAGTGTTGGCGCTGTGGAAATACTCACCGAGGGGAATGTCGATTTAAATCGTATAGGTGCCGGTTGTGTGGAAAGTTAGGACATCTGGCTCGTAAATTTCGCCAGCCTCGAACACAGTCGGGTGTAAATCATCAACATCAGGAAGAAATAGGGAATAACTCCAGGGCCTGTGAGGAGGGTCTGATGTTTGAGAACATAAGCAACGGTAGCAACGAGAGCCAACCCGTGTACATCGTGAATCGCTCGCAGGTCAGTGTCAACCCACCACCGCCGCCGATTTGGTGTCCTGTGCAGATTTGTGGGGTCTCAGTCAATTTGGAGCTAGATACCGGAGCCGGGATAACACTGATAGACGAGTTGACGTACCATCGCTTGCACAACCGCCCGAGGCTCTCAGTTAGCAGTGTGAAACTGAAGTATTATATGGGCGAAACTATTCCGGTGCTGGGCGAGTTCTGCACTGATATAACCTACCACGACCGCACTCACAGGCAGCTGCCGGTGGTGGTTGTGAAGGGCTCGGCGCCCTGTCTTCTGGGACGGAACTGGCTGGAGGTGATGCAGATCTGTTGGTCTGAAGTCCACACTCTACGAGAGTCACCACTACAACGGCTTAAACGCAAGCATAGCGACGTATTCAAGCAGGAGTTGGGTACGCTGAAAGGTGTTAACGTGAAGCTTGACATAGACAGGTCGGTAGCCCCAAAGTTTTTAAGGCTCGGTCCCTCCTTTTTTCCTTCAGAGAAAAGGTAGAGGCTCAGCTGGACGCCGATATCGCGAGTGGTGTCTTGGTTCTAGTCAGGAACTCCGAGTGGGCTGCTCCTATCGTACCTGTGCTTCGTCCTGATGGGCGTGTGAGGGCCTGTGCAAACTTCAAACTGACTGCTAATCGAGCGGTAAGAGTGGACAAATACCCGCTACCTAAAACTGAAGAAATGATTACAAAAATGGGTTCTAAAAAGATTTGGTCCAAAATCGATTTAGCGCAAGCTTACAACCAGATAATGGTCCATCACAGCAGTAGAGACGTGCTGACTGTGAATACATCACGTGGTCTTCTGCAGTAGGGGTGCCCATTTTTGGGCAAGGAATCCATATTTTAAGTGGGGGTTGTTTTTCCCATTATTTGGTCTGTTCTGACTTCATCAGTGGAAAAATTAACGAAATCGAACAATTTCTAGGGGTCGCGAATTTAAAATGAAAACTTCCGTTTTCGCGGAAATTGACCTAATTTGACATATTTCACCCGTGAATTGCCAGTGTTTTACATCGGTCTTGAAGGGAATGTGGCACCTTGAAGCAATTCTAGACTGTGGTGGTTTTAAGGTCAATAAATTCTGAAAATCATGGATTTGGCCTTATTTCTGCTGAAAAATGACTATATTTCGTTGTATTTCACTTTTCTCTGTTTGCAATAAAAGTCTCCAAATTAGCGTGACGTCACATCGGCGTGATGCTTGCGCAAAATTGAACATGTTTGTGTTGCGCCAAAAACGAATACGAAAACGAATGAAGCGGTCTTAGATAAAAGAGGATTCCATTAGGAATCAAAGTGACAATTATCCATTTTTTCTACTTTTCTTGATATATTGAAACATATTTCACGTTTCAACCAAGTCAATAAAGCAAGTTATACGCATTTCTAATCGACGGTACCAATATTATGTTTAGCACGTGCAAGGTCCAAGCAAGAAAAATTGTCCAAGCAGCACGTGCAGAGGGGGCTTGGTCATGACGTCACTTTCCTGACGCCTGACGAACGTTACGTCACACCCGGGGAGATCGGGGAGCTTAGAGCATCTTTTAGACCTATTGGGGTAGGTTAGACCTAGGCAGCGATGCCCAGTACCCGTTCCGCCACGGAAACATATCTAGTTGGTCAGCCAGCTTCCTCGATTGGAGGCAGTAAACTTCCAACAACTCGCCAGGTCCTCAGTTTCTTCTTCCATGCAGTGAAGGAATCTGCGAACAGGCAGGATGCGTTCGAAGAAACAGTAAGAAACGTACTCACGTTCTGGAACTTAGCTCGCATCAAAACCGTCTCAGAAAGAGGGTGCCAAGAGAAGCTGACGAGGTTATGGGATCAATGGAGAAGTCTGCAGAAGAGCAAGGGTAAAGCCGCAAAAGACAAAGTGGAAAAGTTCAAGACTGAGCTCGACCTGTTGTGGGACATAGGGGCACCGGACGCCATCGAGGTCATCGAGAAGAACCGGCTCCTCACACCGACTGACAAACATCAAGATATTGCCTTCTATCAAGACCAACGCGAAAAAGACAGGGCTCCATGAGTGGTAACGACAAAATTTTCGCGGCCAAGAAAAAGGCAGCAGGAGGTACGAGTCGAGAAACAAACATGCAAGCAGGGAAGGCTCACAGCCTGTGAACCAAGCAGCAGCGATTCGATGCTTCAAAGCTCCGTGGTGGCTGAAACATCAACTGAAGAAGAAACGGAGGAAAATACTGATCCTCAAGAGGACACTGACCTTGACGCATCGATACGACCTGGAAGGTACACGTCAAAGAACCCTTATGTGACGTTACAGCTCCCACGTCGCATTCTTCAGGAGTCGTCAGTCAAGGAACTCGCTGACCGCCTCCGGATATCCAATAACGAGATAACTTCGGTGGTGGCAGCTGTACTGCGCTCTGCCAATCCTCCAGCCGATCTCTCCGAGTTCCGGATCTCGAGAGAGACAGCGAGACGGGTGCGAGCTTCACACCGTCGTCAAGTGGCTGCTGATCAAAAGGAAGCCTTTGTTCCTCCACCACATGCAGTGGTGCACTGGGATGGCAAGATGGTCAGGTGCGTACTACTCACGCGTTTGGGTTTCACAGTGACGTTTCATATAGAATAGGCCTACAGAATATCACAATATTAGGTATCATTAAGAGTAAAAAGTACGATCACAATTATAAATTCTATGGAAGCTATCACGAACTTTCATCAAAACGAATTATCATCCAAAAGCGTGGAAAGAGAGGCAGCCTCGTCAATTATCCGGTACCTGACTGAATTTGTGTATCTCTCTCATTTCAGAACGTATCGGGAGACCCAGAACACCGGCAGGCCATCCTCATATCAGGCCAGGGCCATGAGGAAGGGAAGCTGCTTGCGGTCCTGCCTGTGGAGGACGGCACTGGCCTGACCCAGGCGCGCGCGACAGCTCGTGCGATCGAGGACTGGGGCTGTGCCTCAAACGTCAAGGCACTGTGCTTTGACACAACATCATCCAATACAGGACGAGTCCAGGGTGCTGTTGTCCGTCTAGAGGCACTCCTGGAAAAGCAGCTGCTGAAGCTGGGGGTGCAGACATCATGTCATGGAGCTGATAGTGGGAGCCGCTGCCAGCAGCATCTTCGGCAAGACAACGGCCCCTACGGACCCTCTCTTCCAGACCCTGAAGAAAAGGTGGACTGAACTGGACTACTCGCAGTACCTGCGGCTAGACATCCGAGATCTGCCAGACTCTGACTGGCTCAGCCACCTCCGAGACAGGACCGTTAGCTACCTGCTGACAGTCACAGATTGGGCCCGAAATGATTACCGAGAGGCGGCGGAACTGACGCTCATCGTCCTCGGTGCTGAACCTCCGCGCGGCACGCACTTTCTGCGTCCTGGTGCATGCCACCACGCGCGCTGGATGGCTAAGATAATCTACTACATGAAGCTCTACATGTTCAGTCACCAGCTAGAGCTCAGCAGTGATCTGTGTGTCAAGCTGCGGAGGATGGCGACCTTCGTGTCTCTGTTGTACACATCAGCGTGGCTGAAGTCACCCGTAGCCGAAGATGCGCCTGTGAATGACCTGCAGTTGCATCAGGAACTCCTCCGCTACAGGGCTGTTGACTGTGAGGTAGCTGGTGCGGCTCTAGCTGCTGCGACCCGCCACCTGTGGTATCTCAGGCCACAGACGGTCGTGCTGTCGCTGTGCAGCGATAAGCTGAGTGCGGCAGAGAAAGAGGAGATGGCGACCAAGCTGAACTCGATGGAGGAGACGGACGATTACACGAACAGCAACATGGTCATCCAACACGAAACGCATCTGGCTGACCTTATCGACGAGCGTTCCTGGATGCTCTTCAAGGAGCATGACGTATGCGGCACAGGGTGGCTGACTTCACCGTCGGAGTCGTGGAAAGAGGATGAAGAGTTTATGAAGTTCAAGGAGTTCACAACATGCTTGAAGGTTACGAATGATGTGGCCGAAAGAGGTATAAAGCTGATGCAAGACTTCATTGGCTCGGTTACGAAGGACGAGGAGCAGCTACAGGATGTGATGCAGCTTGTTGAAAGGCATAGGAAGCAAGTCAGCAGCTTCAGCAAGTCTGCTCTGATGAAGCTGTGACAGTTTGGTGCGTGTCCTGACTGAAGCCGCTGTAGCGAATCAGTAATTCGTGGTCCTAGAAAGGATTGGCGCTCAGGAATAGAGATTTGGTGCATAGGTAACTCAGTTTGGTCTTGCGCTGATTTTGGGAAGTGTTTATAGTCTTCGTGAGCTCAGTTTTTCCTAATTAAATATCTGCCTAAGTGCACTAAGTAGGTAAGTGTAGCGATGCATGGTTTGACCTCCGTTTGAACAAATACAGTGAAATCTGACCTGACCTGTTTGACATTTTGTCTTTAGCTACCTCTGCCATGAGCTGAAAGGTGAAAAGTCACATTTATATGACCTGAAAGGTCATGGAAGGTCACAATCACAATCTGTATACTTAAATAACCTGAAAATAGGAAAAGTAACGCCACAACGGCCAGACTGGTGCTACCAACAGCTACCAAATCAAAACTAGCTCTGTCGCATTCTTACCAACATTAAGACGCTGCGCTCCATGTATTTCGTCATGCGGTTCTGATATGGGCTCATTATTGCAGGAAATATACACTGTTAAAGCCTTTGACCTGACCTGGGTGGTCAACTAAGCGATGCACGCGATCGAAATGGGTGTAAAAAGAAATCTAGATAGCTACTCTAGCCGGCCATTAGGGTTAAGTAGTGGTCAGTGACGCGACTTCTGATCAGTGGGAGAAAAGGCCCAATTTTAGGCATTTCTGCATAAATACACCATTTTAAATCTCAATTCGCGACCCCTAAAACCTATTATATTTCATAAATTTTGGCACAGATGGGTTCAGGAGTGACGAAATAATGGGAAAAACGCCCCCACCCAACATTTTCTAAAATCGGGAAAAATGGGCAACCCTATTCTGCAGTATACAAGGCTTCCGTTTGGAATTTCCTGTGCTGTGGGAGTTTTTCAGCGCGAGATAGAACGCGTACTTAATGGGATTAATGGTATCGTAGTCTACCTTGATGATGTATTATGTGGAAGTGACACACAGGATGAGCACTGGACTACGCTGGAACGGGTCTTCAGTCGACTGGAATCAGCGGGGCTCCGGGTGCGTGAGTCCAAATGCAAACTGTTCACCAGCAGCGTCACTTACTTGGGACACCGCAGCAGTGCTCAGGGGTGCAACCTACCCTGGAAAAGGTAAACGCTATCGCCAACACCCCGAGGCCTAAAAACACAGCTGAGTTAAAGGCTTTTGTTGGATTGGTGACTTATTACTCCCGTTTCATCTCACATAGAGCTGACGTCATGGCCCCGTTATACGACTTGCTACGGAAGGATATACCATGGAATTGGGGCCCCCAACAAGACAAAAGTTTCAATGCAGTCAAGCAAATGTTGGCAGAATCTGCTATGCTAGTGCATTTTGACGCAGAAAAGCAGCTGCTGTTGACGTGTGATGCCTCTAGTAAGGGCATATCCGCTATTTTGGCGCACGTTGACGGGAGCGGAGTCGAAACACCAATTTCATTCGCCTCTCGGAGATTATCGCCATCGGAAGAAAAATACAGCCAAATCGAGAGAGAGGTCTTAGCGATAATTATGGTAGTCACCCGGCACCACCAGTATCTTTGTGGACTGACTAAGCCATTCTTACTGGTTACTGACCATAAGCCCCTGATAAAGCTTTTTGGGGAGCATGAATCTTTGCCTGAAATGGTCTCAGCGAGAATTCGGCGTTGGGCCTTGAAACTCTCCAACTACAATTATCACATTGCTTTCAAGAGCACATCGGAAATCGCCAACGCTGACGCATTAAGTCGTTTGCCTTATCCAGTTGACGAGCTGCCCCGGCAGGAGGAATTGGTGCTGTTGACTGATCAGTGTTTTCTCAATGCAGAGACCATCGCCAGACAGACCAGCAGAGACCCGGAGTTGTCCCAGGTGCTGAGACTGGTGCAACATGGGGGCTGGCCAGAACATACACCTGACTGGCTCAAACCGTACTGTTCCAGACGATATGAGCTGTCGTACACAGCTGGAGTCCTGCTGTGGGGGCATCGTGTGGTAATTCCCGCTGTCGCCAGGCCTCAAGTACTACGAGAACTTCACGTCGGCCATCCCGGTATCGTCAAAACAAAGGCCCTGGCGAGGAGCATCGTGTGGTATCCCGGCATAGACGGCGACATCGAGAAAGTGGTCAGCAACTGCACGCCGTGTCAGGAAAGTCGGGGAAGCCCACCGCACCGTGAGTTACATCCATGGCCGTCAACAGGCAAGTGCTGGAGTCGCATTCATGCCGATTTTGCCGTGATTCGAGACAAGTACGTGTTAGTGGTGGTGGACAGCTTCTCTAAATACATAGAGGCAGAAGTCATGAATAGTATGGCTTCAAAACCGACCATTACAAAACTGAGAGCAATGTTTGCTAGATGGGGACTGCCAAACATGTTCTGTTCGGACAACCAATCGTCTTTCACGTCAGCTGAATTCCAGACATTTCTGAGGGAAAATGGGATTTCACACCGCACCATTGAACCGCGCCATAGCCGAGGAAACGGACAGGCAGAGCGAGCGATAAAGGAAGTAAAGTTGGCCATACAAAGGTCGGATAAAGAGGGACAGTCTTGGGAATTCGGTCTGTCACAGTGGTTGTTTCGGCAGCGTACAACACCCCATTCGACCACAACTGTAACCCCTGCTGAGCTTATGACAGGACGATGTTTAAAGACGAGGCTGGACCTGCTGTACCCAGATCTGAATAACATTGTTCAGTCCAAGCAGAACAGACAACGGGGAGAGTTTTGACAGGACAGCCACAGCACGGCCCTTTGTCATCGGTGATGAAGTGTATGCCAGGAATTATAGCCCCGGTCCACAGTGGCTGGCCGGCTTTGTGATTGCAATCGACGGCCCAGTGTCTTATGTTATTCGGTTGTTTGACGGCAGGACTTGGAGACGTCACGGTGATCAGCTAAGGGCGTAGAGGCGAGCCGAGACGAACCCGAGATCCAACTGCACGCCTCTAGTCGCCTACGACGCGCTGAGCTCTGCCCCCCGCGACCGAGGTTGCGCGTCCGACGACTACCAGCTGCACGCGCACACCCTCCCTGCTGAGCCTGGCACCAGTTGGCGGTCCTGTGGGTCCGATTCCTGACCACCGTTTTGGCATAGGCGGATCCAGGATTGCCGATCGGAGGGGCACCTTCCCGGGGGGGCGCCACCCGGACCAGGGGGCGCCACTTATGACCGGCAAAACCTATCAGGTGGGCGCCAAATCCTATCGGTGGGCGCCGACTTTCGTATCCTGGGGGGGGTGGGAAGCGACATTTCAGGGGGCGCCATCGACCTTTCAGGGGGCGCCGAGGGTCGATCTGGGGAGAGGGAACGTGCCCCCCTTGCCCCCCTGGATCCGCCTATGCCGTTTGGCACCGTCTCTGGCGTCTACCCCGCAGCGGCAGCTGCCGGTTGAGCGGGAGCCGGCACAATTAGCGCCCTCTGAGCTGTGCGAACGAACAGCGCCACCTCTGCAGATGGCGCCGCCTTCTCCATCGCTGCAGCAGCCGAGACGTTCTGACCGAGTTCGGAGTAAGCCAGACTCTTATCAAGCTGGTGTGTGAGGTTTTCATGCTGCAATTTTGTTTTTTTGCAAGAGAAGGAGTGTGATGTCCTGAGTGCGCCTCTGCACACACGTGCCCGGGGGCTGTGCGCGCCGACCTGCCCGACCTGCTGGGTTCGCGGGTTAATACAGTCAGTCAGCCAAGGACCGAGCCTCTGTGCGGAGCGGACGGACCAGGTACATACATTACATTTAGGCTAGAGCACTGAAGCGAACACCATCGTGTATGTTTTGTCACTGGCTTTCATTTGATTGTACAGCATGGTCACTTTCTGAAATTTCGTGACCTTAAGTCATATGAGGTCACGAGGTGACCTCTGGAGGTCATACAACTGGCGGGGGGTCATTACGTTCCACATAACGGAGAAAGGTCTGACATTTTCCTATCAATTGTACTTAACCAGACCTCAGTATCTCTAATGGCATAAGAGTTATGCAAAGTTTTCTTAAGCACTGCGTATTTGAGTGAAAATAGCCTATCGTGACCTAACTTGACCTCTGGAGGTCAAACCATTGACCTGAGTCCTTACACATGCAAAGTACTTTCGTACTGAATTCGCGCGAGCTTTCTAATACACTTTGCGGATTTGTGCTAACCCCCATATTTTCGGAGTTAGGGGGAGCCATCAATGGCCCACCGGTGGGGCGAAGGTGGCGCCGAACCCACGTTGGGGCGCGGGTTAAATTTTTGCAGCCTTACGCGAGCCCTTCAACCGGTTGAAACTTCAATCTGAAGCATAGCAAGCTGGGTGAGTTGTACGCTTGCCGCATAGAGTGGCTCGGTACAAACACCCGTCGACCGGGGAAACCTTTTTTATGTGTGTCAAGCGTGGAAACACTACAAAGTCATCTGACCTAGGGTGCTGAACCACAGACATGTTTAATATACGTTACAAGTAACGTCTTTAGAACATGTTCTAGATGCTGAGGAGAGGTTACACATGAAAGCATGATTACGCATGCAAGAGCCTCACTCTATAACCCCCTCAGGCCAGTAAGCGAGGAAAACCCTGTTGCTCACCGGCCGTCAAAGGCAAATAAAGGAAGCTCATGCATTACCAAAGATACATATTTCCTCATTAACATAATCGGCCAGATGTCATGTCGACAAGAAAAGAGAGACGACAAGAGAAGATTCGCGTCCACACTTACTTACGATGATCTCCAGGAGAAATGAAATCCTTTCAGATGATGATGAGGTGAGAGTGACTTTTGATGTGGGCATGATTTTTTGGGAAATACCACAGTACATGCTAGCACCGGGTGGCGATAATTTTTTTCATTTTTTTGATGATGAGGTCAGGGCGACTTAATATGAGAGCATGATAGCATGATGATATTTTGTGCGTACACCGTGGAAACACCACAGAGCACCTTAACCCTGGGTGCTGAACCACATGCAGTTTAATATACGTTATTAATAACGTATTATCAGCTTAGTTTAGATGAAACAGCTTAGCTCTTACAATTTATTTTGTTATTTTTGTCTTACATAATTATTATCACTAACAATATACCGACCAGAGAGGCAAAAAGTTAAAGACAGCAATTCTCCTCAGAATGATTTACATGTACCTTGTTTGGTTACCATAGCGATAAGAAGAGATACAAATCAAGTCTATTGGTTAACATACAAATCAATCAGTTTCTTTTTTATGATATTTTTATTACCGCTTTGCTTGCTGGCACGTCTTCAATTAGTTGGAATTCGTTCATGAACATGGTATTCCACAATTTAGGGCCTAGGCAGGGAGTAGTGAATAAAAGATAATTTCTATTCGAAAACGGCTGTTCGAGAAACGCATTTTGCCGAGTCCCATGACTATTTATTTCTCTTATTTTGAACATAGTGCAAAGTGATTGAGGAAGCGAGCCTGTTCGAAACTTGTGAGCCAGAAGAAGCATTTGGGATTTCGCTATATCACTAATTTTCAAAACCTTAAATTTTACGAAATATGGTTCGGAACTATGTGGTAAATAAACATTTGCAATAAGTCTTATCGCTTTTTTCTGTAACACAATTAAACGATTCAGCTGTGATGCGTAATTTACCCCCCAAGCTAGACAACAATAGTTTAAATGAGAATGGACCAAGGAGTTGTAAAGAAGCAGTGCTATTCTTTCGTTAATAAAATATCTTATCCTATGAATAATCCCAATGCATCGACTAATTTTGGTACAAACATGGCTAATATGAGAATTAAATTTTAGTTGTTGATCAAAGATAACTCCTAGGTATTTAACTTCTTTTTTCTCTTGTATTTCCCGGTTATCCAGTGATAGTTTTAAACGTAGGTCACTTGGAAATGGAGAGTAATGTTGACTGAAAGTTTTATCGGCATTAAGAGAAAGATAATTTGCAGAGAACCAATCAGATAAATTCCGGAGAGCAACATTGACGACTTGTTGAAGGGTATTCGGGTCTTTATTTTTAAATAATAGGGCTGTATCATCAGCATAAAGAAGACAGGACATATTTGCATTGATCAATGGCAAATCATTTATATATAGCAGAAACAGAATCGGCCCCAAAATAGACCCCTGTGGGACACCAATTGTAGTATCCTTCAATTGGAGATATTTCATTCTGAATTTTTACACACTGTTTTCTATTGGTCAAGTAGGAAGTAAACATATCATTGGCTTTATTTCTCATGCCATACCTTCCAATTTTCTTTAGGAGAATTTCAACGTCTACAGTATCAAAAGCCTTTTTAAGGTCAATAAATATACTTAGAATATGTTCCCCATTTTCAAACCCCGAAGTTACATAGTCTTGTAGCAAAATGATAGGCATATACGTTGATCTATTCTTTTGAAACCCAAACTGATTTTTATAAATAATTGAATTGGTAACTAGGTGATCCATTAGCCGGGTAAATAGCAGTTTTTCTAAAAATTTTGACAGCACTGGCAATATACTAATAGGTCTATAATTCGTCAATTGAGATCTGTCACCTGTTTTGAATATAGGTTTAATTACAGCTACTTTCAGAGAATCAGGGAAGACTGCATTATCCAAACAAGCATTATAAAATTGATTGAGGTAAGAAATGATGCTTTTATACGTTTTTTTCAATAATTTGGTATTAATTCCATCAACACCTGCCCCTACATCTTTCAAACTTTGTACAATAGAATCTATTTCATCTTCACTTGTTGGATATATCAAAAGTTCCTGTTCGCAATATGGGACCTGAATTACTGGGTCAAGAGAGGAGGGATTAATTTTTTGTTTGAGCTTAATACCTATAGTAGAAAAGAAATTGTTGAATGCTTCCACTAAATTCTTACTCCCACTTGTCTTATACCCTTCTGTGTCATAAACTGTTTCAGGTATGCTACTATTTTCGCTTGATGCATTTCTTAATTCAGTTATTGTTTTCCAAATTTTATTCGAATCATTTTTAACCTTATCAAATTCTAAAGCGTAATAATTTTGCTTCGCTTTGCGAATCACCTGAACCAAAATATTTCTGTACCTCTTGAATTTCTTTAGGTCATTTTCGTCCTTACTTTTCAATGATTTTATGTATAGTTCATTCTTAAAGTTGATGGATGCAAGAACACCAGGTGAAATCCATGGTTTTCTTGGATGGGCCTTACGATTACATTTTTGTTGATAAGAGAATTTTACTATACCTTTCTTATAACAATATATTATTTTGTTAGCCATAATGTTCACATCAGTCTCTCCTTCGAGGCAGTGTAACTCAATCCTTAAAAGATCATTCATATCATTAATTTTTCTATAATCAAAGCAAGTCATTTGAGTAGGTGTCACCTTTTGCGTCACACATTCCTTTGCAATTAACATAACAGGGAAATGATCTGCAATGTCACTTAACACAATCCCTGAAAGTTCAATGGACGGTAACTCGTTTGTAAATACGTTATCTAAAATTGTATTTGAGCTTCCTGAATGTCTGGTCTGATTGAAGGTTCCTGAACCTTCAATCTGGAGCATAAAAAATCGGGTGAGTCGCACCTGTGCCGCATAGAGTGGCTGGGTACAAGCACACATTGCCGCTTAAAGCAGCCGATGGGAGATCCACAAATCGGGCAAGCTACAGCACCCACCTAGAGCGGTTCGGTGCACATACCTTTGCCGCTTAGATTTGCCAATGAGAGATAAACAAACCGAGTGAGCTGCAAAATCCACCTAGAGCAGCCAATGGCAGTGCATCCAGCACGGCCGGCACGGATGATTTTTCTCTACGGCAGTCTTGAACAGTCTGGCGTGTGTGGCACATGCACATGCACTCTGCCTTTCCATTTTATATCACTAGCAATGGACTTTTGGGAAGCCCTTAGCAGGGATTTTTGAAAGAGGCAGAAGACGAAGAATATAAAGGCTAAGACAAGGAGCAGGAACAGAAGAAAGAAGGAGCTTCGCAGGAAAAAGACTGTACAGCTGCTTGGACAAAGTCAGAAGAAAGTTCAATTGGGTTTTCAAGTCTCTCCAGCAGAAGGATTCCCGGCTGAAGTGGAAAAACTGACAGTCCAGAAGAAAAAAAAGAAGACGAGGGGAAAGAAGCTGCTACCAGCGACCAGGAAGCCCCCAAAAGCCAGAGAGAGTGAAGAGAAGGATGTGAAGCTTTTTTGGCAAGTTGAAGAAGGAACAACAGCGGTTTTCTCAACTGCTGCTGAAGAAGAAGTCGCGGATGAAGCGCAAGAGGTGACCGACCAGGGAAGAAAAAAGAACGGATGAAGAAAGAAGCAGGAAAAGAAAAGGTCCAGGTCCTCCTCAGACAAGACGATGAAGAAATTCTCGGACAGAGTGGGAAGGAATCATGTGCGTCTCTTCAAGTATCTGCAGAAGAAGTCAGTGCTGAATCGAAAGAAGCGAGAAAGAAGAAAAAACAAGGAACCCGTCACTGTTCAAGTCACAGATGAGAAAATGCATCTCAGTGAAAAGGATCAACTGCTTTCTGAACAGAGTGATCAGGTCGAAGAGCGAAAAACAGCAGCTTTGCCAACCGCTGCTGAAGAAAAAGTCCAGGATGAAGCGCAGGAGGAGATGGGAAGTTTATCTCGTTTTTGGGGTATGAAAATGCTGTTTTTTGTCAATTTGAAATCGCTTTTGTCTCTGTTTATAACATTTCTGACCCCAAACAGAGACAAAAGTGATTTCAAATTGACAAAAAAACAGCATTTTCATACCCCAAAAACGAGATAAACTTCCCATAACCAGCCTCAACTGGAAATTCCGGCACTATCAACGAAGGAAGTGTATTTCGTCAGCATAATCTGCTACCGCTGCTATGGCAACAACTTGTTTTCGCAACGCTTGGCTATTCTGAACAAAGATGAAAGCATCACCTTGGAATTTTACCTAAACAAAAAAACAAGCAGTTTTTTTATTTGAAATCATCGTAGCTGTAGCCGTGTGAGGTATGATTTTCAATTTGTTCCAAAATTCGAGCCTCCACCCACTATCTTTCTCTTAAGTACGGCGTACTGCAGTACTCCATCTATCAAAGTAGGCACAGGGGAAATATCTGCTTTGCGCCCCTCTAAGGGAAATCACTTGCGGCACGAATGTCTCCTGTTTGATCTCGCTACTGTGAATTAAATTACAAAATTTGACCTTTTTTCTTAGACAAAAAAAAATTCGTGACCTGTAAATAGCGTGTTCTAAAAGTGAATTCCAATTTGAGTGAAATTATCCAAAGGGCGCATTTAAATATAATTGCACCCTTCCCTCATATCATGTAAGTCAATAGCACGGCAGAAATAAGCATTAGTATAAGAGCAAATAGGGCTCGGCTACCTCCCAAGCTTTTCATCTGGAGGGCCTGGAAGTCATTTTAATTTGGCATTCTTGCATTCACAATGACTTGTAATAATAAAATCACACTCATACAGAAAGGCTTTGGATTTGAATTTTGAACATATATTTGAAAAGGGCGCATTTGACCAGGGCGCAATTACTTTTTTCCATTGAAGTCAGAAATTTCAGCCTTGAAAATCTACCACCAGGGAGAATCTACAATTGTTGCTTTCAGAATATGCAATACCTAGAGAAATGGCTGAGAACGGCTGCAAAAGTGCCTTCTGCACTCGATCAAGGTGGACGGATCGCTGGATCGCACTCAACGCGACAACGAGTTCGTGACGGCGTGCACACTGAACAGCGAAGGTGCGCTGGAGAGCATGTTCTTAGCGATCGTGCAACCCGACGACGCCGGAGCTTCCCGCCTTCTGGAGGCGGTCATTGCCGCCCTCGCCTGCTGCCGAGTCCCATCCGAGAAGCTCATCGGTCTCACAACCGACGGCGAGTCGGCAAACACTGGTCGGAAAGCGGGACTATGGACAAAGCTTCGATAGCACCTGGGTCGTGACGTAATGGCCATGTGGTGTGTCTGTCACCGCTCCGACTTAGCTATGGAGTCGGTGGAAGAAGCGGTGTCTGAGGTGCGCCTGTGGAAGGTAGACATGACCTGTTGTCCTACTTTCGCACTTCAAAAAGGGCACTCAAAGGCTCTACGAGACTCCGGTGAAACTACGGCTTTCCCACCATTCTTTGAAGTTCGGTTTGCCGAACACCTTCACCAGTGCTGCCGGGCCGAGTCGAAGTGTAACTGTCGTAATGACCGAATAGCAGCTTCGTCTTATATCATCAATAACGCGTCTTGCTGTCGCCCGCAGGGGCAATTGCCCCTTTGTCACCCCTGGCTGCGCCCCTGCATAGGATGATCGTGCGACATCAAAGGTACGTAACATAACGATTAAGAAAGGCATAAATATAATGCACGTACGGGATATTGGTAAATATCATTCACTTCGGAGAGCGGCTCCCCAGTCAAATTGTGTTAGACGAGACCCTGGGAGGTGGAATATATTTAGTGTAATAGCAAGCAACAACTGAAATTTCATTTGTAAAAGATTGAAATTCAAATTTTGGTACCCTTTGTCCAGAATCCAATGCAAATACACTAGAAATAACCTAATTGTGTTCCAGACACCATTCACGATCGCTTCGGCCTCATCCACCGCACGGCTGACGCTATAGCCAGTATGGCCAAGAAGCTGGAAAAGCTCTTCCATGGTACCAGGCTGGTAAAAGGCACTAAAGCATTTTATCACACCGTTCCGCTGGACATGAATATGGATTACTGCACGGAGCTCGGAAATTAAATTGATCAAACCAGAGGTTGGTTGAAATTTTCGGCACGAGGCCGAAGGCCAAGTTCCGGAAATTTCAACCAACCGAGGGTTTGATCATTTTACTCCGAGCTAGAGTGCAGTAATTTTCGTACTACATCCTGACTTGACAACAAACTATATTATGTCGCAGCCAACATTTTCATTACTTCAAGATATTTTGGACTCAACCGACGGAAATGACAACTTATATGAAAAAGTGACTCAAAACATACAGGAGAAAACAAAGCAAGCAGTAGACGACACGAAAAGTAGGCAGAGTACTTCTGATCAGTCTCGGCAAGGTGTCTCAACGCCTTTAGAGCCCTTGACCGAGGCCGGCGATAACCTGCACGTGGTACCCCCTGCCTGCTTGGATTCTGTTTGGTCTTGCTGTTGTTGGAGGTTGGACCTTCTTCGCATTCGACCGGGCATTTCTGAGTAGCAAGTCGCCGCACCCCGATACTTGGTTGAAGCCTGGCCAGCTTCAGAATAGTATCCCGTTAGCCACGCAGACAGTATTGTGCGTTCAGGGTCGATGACATACGTCACGCCCTGCTCCCAAGTCGTGATTGGTGACTCACAAACCCCGTTCTTCTCAGGACAGTGAGTCACCCAGCTCGCCTGGAAATTTCCTGTGCACGAGTCACGCCCCCCCACCGAAGGGTTGCCTCGGATAGCTCTTACTCGATTTGAGCACCTACTTCGAAAGACATCACAGGTTTGCATCGTCTGTGAAACCGATTCTGACTAACTGATTTCTTCGAAAGCTCACCATCAGCGAAATCCGGCTGGGTGAGCGAGGCTGAAAACCGAGTCCTAAAAAAGGACCAAAACCGGCTGGCTAAAACCGCGATTGTCATAGGCTGAACATCTAGCCACTGACACGCATGAACAATGGCCACCGCTGCTGACCAGAGTATTGATGACCTGAGCCACATGCACGACTCGGAGCGCAGACGACGCCCAGACGCTCCTGAATATCTGTTATATCCGTTTATTCTCGAGGGGCAGGGGACGACCAAGTGCCCATGGCACGGTTGTCGCAAAATGTTCGCAGACCAAAGGAGCTTTCTCAGTCACCTGAGTTATGCTCACGGAAAGGACTAACGGGACCTCGTCTGGCTGTGTCGGAAGTGCTTCCGGTCGAGACATAAAACGACTCACGATAACCTGCTTTCGGTTTCGAGGAACCATAACAGGTGTCCGGGGCCGAAACGGGCTAGTCCACAGGATGCCGGAAATGTTGATCCCCAACGTGTCTGCCCGGAGTATGGAGAGAAGTTCGGCAGCTACCAGGGGCGCCAACTGCACCGTAAACGAAAGCATCCAGAGGCATACAACAGCAGCCTCCCAGATCCATCCTCTAAGGCCAACTGGTCCCACGATGACCTGACGGACTTGGCTAACGCCGAGTTCTACATGAAATGCCGGAGTTCTATCGGGCATGAGGTGAACAAGGAGATGGTGAAGGCTTTCCACAACCGATTCACGATGAACCAGATTGTTCGTGCGAAAAAGAAGCCAGAGTACAGGGAGGTCTACCGGCAAATTTTTTAGCGAGAGGCCCGGACAACTAAGACCCGCGCTGAGCCCAGTCCTGCATCGGGGCCCAGTGACCGTTTCCTCAAGTTCGGATGATGAGCCAGAAACTCTAGCTGGAGGCTTACCGGTATCACCTGACTCTACTTCGCCCTCTGGTAGCAGCACCGCCTCCTCACCCGCCGACTCTCCAGAATTGGTGAGTAGGGTGAGTGGGGGCGCTCCAACTACTATGAGGGAGTCAAGCAGCGGTGCCCACCCTTCGGCAAGGGGTGGTGCTCCGACTGAAGCGAGCACGCCAAGTAGCGACTCCTCCTCCTCGCCCGTTGACTCCCCCGAGAGGGTGAGTAGGGTGAGGGGGATGAGCAGTTCAGCTGGTGCGAACAGGGTCATCGCTGACAGACGCCTTGGGGCTCAACATTCTCGGCAAACTGGTGCCGGGACCCAAGGGGCCGGCCGCCTTCGGGGGCTGGTGCTCATGCACCGCAGAGGGATACCTCAGCGGGGCAGGGGCGAAGCGGGACAGGGCGAGAGGTTGCAGCCAATCTCGTCCCCAGTACGCCGACCCGAGGGTCTGGGATTCCCGTGGCTCGTCACCTGTTTCATACACATGGTGAGGCGGCCGTCAAACGGGTTTCTTCAGGCACACCCGACTTGAACGAGGGACTGGTCACCACGCAGGTGGATCGGCTGTATGCTAGAGAAACAGCCGTGAAGTAAGTCTACCGACCGTCCCCTTCAACCCCAGGGCGAGGGGGCGGGCACCAAACTCATGGCCCGGTGGACGCTGTGCGCTCGTCACTGCACGCCGAAACCACGGTCAAATGGGTGCAGAGCCCTACCCCAAGTCCGAGGGATAGCCGTACCCGGCGTATGGCTGATCCGTTAAGAGATGGAAGGTCCCGAGGGGCAGAGGCGAGCCGCAGCCAGAACAGGGCGAGCACTGCGGAGAGAGATTAACAAACATTCTCTCAGCGCTGCCGACAGGCAGCCAATTTGATGTACACGCGCGTCTGCAACGAAGGGCCCGAAGTCTTGGATAATGCCTATGCCGAGTTCTGTGGAACCGCTGGAATCCGGGTCTCAGCCCAGAAGAAGGCGGCGAAGCAGAAGGGCAACCGTAACGACACCGCAAATTCCAACCGACATCAGCGGAATCGCGAACGGTATAAGCGCCAACAAATTTACTTCTGTCGCGACAAGAAACGGTTGCTCAAAGAGTGTGAGCTCGGAGGGCGCCCAGACGTTGCGGCGGAAGCAGAACTGCCTAGTAAGGCCAGTGTGGAGGACATGTATCGGGAGCGATTCGGGTCACAGTCGCCTCCTGATAATGCGCCTTTCACACCGGTCCCGAACAGCCATGAATTAAATTTGAGACCTTCTCGCTGGACGAAACCCTAACTGGCCTTAACGGGCTGACCTGGGATACGGCAGCGGGGAGAGACCGCGAGGTAACTGCAAAGTTCCTCAAGCTGAACCTCGGCAAACATGGCACGATGCATGTCCTGAACTCTTTTTACACGTCAGGCTCATCCAAAAAGACCTGAAAACAAACAGGACCATTCTCATTCCCAAAAAGGATGGTGCGACCGTTGTGAACGATTTTGGCTCAATCACAATGGGTTCTCGTTTTCTGAGGTTATATGCCAAGTTGCTGAATACCAGAGTAACAGCAACGATTGATCTCGATATCAGACAGAAGGACTTCAGGTCGGTTGATGAGTGCTTGGAGAACCTGTGGCTTCTGGATGAATCGATCAACTCTGCCACGCGGCATAGAAGAGAAATTAACATCCTAACTCTCGATGTGGCAAAAGCCTTTGATATGGTATCGCACCATTCCATTAAACGTGCCATCAATCGATTCGGCTTAGGTCAAGGTTTCAGGGATATAGTCCATGACCTATACGAGGAGGTCGTCCCTCAACCCGGATATCTGGCTCGTCCGGGGAGACCAACGAAATTTCGATGACTAGGGTCGTCAAACAAGGTTGCCCGTTATCACCCACCTTGTTCAATATGGTGACAGACGAACTCCTGAACGCTGTGTGTTCCGTTCATGGCTTCAAACTTCAAGGGGGCACGGGGTCAATGTTCTTGCGTTTGCTGATGACCTCGTGCTAATCAGTGGAACTCTAAACGGGATGGATCAGTTGCTCCGCAAAACGGAAAGGTTCTTCCGCGACTGTAACATGCAGGTTAACGCGTCGAAAACGCAAGCGATCAGATTAGTGCCGGTCCCGAGACACCGTTGTCTGAAAACCGTATCTGGAACAACGTTCAAGTATGGTTGGGACCCGATTACGAACGCCCGGGTCACCGAGGTGGTAAAATACCTCGACCTGAGGATGCCCGCGATGGGGACACCGAAGCTCGCAAGGGACAGTTTCTCAAATACCTTGCGAGGCCTTACTCGAACGGCTCTCAAGCCGTCATCATCATCGTTGGTGTTTAAGGGCGCACCGACAACACGGGTCATGTGGCGCCCATAACACTAGACAAGATATATACAGTATAGTTTCAGCGTCTCACAGGGCTAAAAGTGTGTCAAAGGTAAAAGCAGCAAGTCAACAACATTTCAACAAGGAAGGTGTAAAACAGGTTAAGTTTTTAAAACAAAATCAAAAGGTCATACGTAAAAAACAGAAGAATAATACAACAATAATATAAATAAAAACAAAATGAATAGAATAAAATGTAAAAACTGACCAGAGTCGCAGACATTTTAACATCACATACCAAGGTCAGCGAAAAGGTAAAATGAACTTATACACCATGTAAAACCTGAAAAACTACGAGGGTGAATATATGACATTAAAACCAACGCTCCTCAGATATAACATAATGGTAGCAATATCCACAGCACGATGCTCGCCCAAAAGAGAATTCATTGTCGGAGATCCCTGCAGAAAGCGGTTTCTCTCTATCTCAAAGTCACGGCAATCTAAAAGGATATGTTTGACTGTGAGCCTGTCGCCACAGCGTGGACACTCCGGCGGGTCACGACGAGATAAAAGATATGAATGGGTTGAATGAGTGTGTCCCAGTCGCAATCTACACAGGACAACCTCCTCCCTTCTGGAGCCTGCACTACTTGAGGTCCACGATCCTAAGCGTGGTTTCAGCTCGCGGAGCATCCTACCTTTAAAATCACAATCCCATCGACGTTGCCAGTCGCTAAAAACATACATTTTAACTTGCGCGTACATGTCAAAAAAATGGAACACGAAGACCTGGGGGGCAGCATGTTCTGCCCCCGTCTTTGCACATCGATCTGCCCGCTCATTTCCGGCGATTCCGCAGTGACT
This sequence comes from Lepas anatifera, assembly GCA_034440635.1. Classification (NCBI taxonomy): domain Eukaryota; kingdom Metazoa; phylum Arthropoda; class Thecostraca; family Lepadidae; genus Lepas; species Lepas anatifera. The sequence goes on along the minus strand of JAOTON010000710.1, from coordinate 479,303 downwards.
TGGCACCCAAACTAAATCTACAAATTTTCCCTTTCCCCTCAGGCTATGCAGTTTCTGCCTAATAAGGGTCAAGAGATAAGATGCTGACATATTATAAAAGTAAAAGACTCCAATGCCTGTACAGAAGACAAAGAATCTGTAAAAATAACAAACTTTCTCGCCCTTAACTTCGAAACATGGTCCAGACAACGGAATATTGCGTACAGCTCAGCGGTAAACACAGATGCCTCGCGCGGTAAACTAAAACACTTTTCAACGCCGTCGCTGACAAATGCACATCCCGTGCCACCATCACCCTTCGAACCATCAGTGTAAAAGTGGATGTGATTATTATAAGATTCAGAACAGAACTCCCTAAATAACTGGCGCATAACTTCAGGAGGCATATTTCTACATTGATCCAGTAAGCTCTTGTTTGTGTCCACTGCAGAGATAAGCCAAGGTTCAACCAAACACGCGTCACACGGTTCAATGAGATCTGTGTCTATCCCAGCCTCCACAAGCCAGGCGCGGACCCTTACTCCTGGATGACGGGCTGCCGCGCGGGATCCATTATCAATCTGGCGGAGCTGGGCGTCACCAAAAAATATTGAGTATGTGGGATGCGTCGGGGATTGTTTGAGTTTCAATACATAGCGCATGGCAAGTGTTTTTCGGCGCAACTCTAATGGCATTTCATTGACGTCCACCAACATGCTTGATATTGGGGACGTACGGAATGCTCCCGTTATAACTCTAACGGCTTGATGGTGCACAGTATCCAGCATGGTTTTTGCTGATTGGGGAGCGGCTTCATATACCAGGCTACCATACTCAATTTTTGAGCGTACCAATGACCTATAGAGCATGACAAGCGTTTTCCTGTCAGCCCCGTACCTCATTTTTGTTAGGACTTTGAGTATATTTAAGGTATCAAAACACTTTGCGCGGAGCTGCTTCAGATGTGGTATGTATGAGAGCCTTTTGTCCAGTGTGAGCCCTAGAAATCTCGTTTCCGGTACAACATCGATCAAATTTCCATAGATATACAACTTTGGGTCCTCACAATCTCCACGTCTGTTGCAAAAGTGCATGCACTTGGTTTTTTACACTTGAGAAGCTTAAGCCGTTTCGTGTGCTCCACTCCTGCAAACGATCAAGACCGAGCTGCAGTCGCCTCTGTGCAGCGGCAGTGGTGGACGCCGTCACCCATACCGTAAAATCGTCTACAAAAAGTGCGTGGTGAATATTTGTGGGTAAAGTGCCTGCTATGTCGTTAATCATAACTGCAAACAGGGCGATAGAGCTCACAGAACCTTGAGCAATTCCCTCTGTTGTTGGTATCGATTTGATAAGACAGAGTTAACGCGATAACGAAAAAACCTATTTCTAAGAAAATTGGAAATGAACCATCCCATGTGCCCTCGCACACCGAGCTCGAAAAGTTTGTGTAAGATGCCGTGTCTCCAAGTACAATCATACGCGCGCTCAACGTCAAAGAACACCGCAATTGTGTGACATTTACGTACAAAACCCTCGCGCACAGAGGCATCTAAACGAACTAGGTGGTCTATTGTGGAGCGGCCCTGGCGAAAACCACACTGGCTATTACAAAGGAGCTGGTTGGATTCCAGATACCAAACAAGACGCATGTTGACCATTTTTTCGAGCAGTTTACACACACACGAAGTCAATGAGATGGGACGAAAGTCGTTGGGTGATGAGCCAGTTTTGCCGGGCTTCAAAATAGGTACGATATGTGCCTCGCGCCACTGATCTGGGAAATCATTGTTACTCCAGATGTGATTATATATGTTTAGCAGAGACGATAGAGATGCATCAGGTAACTGGCGAAGCATATTGTTAGTGATGTTATCAGGGCCAGGTGACACCGGCCTCACAGTGGACAGTGCTGCTCTGAGCTCAGCTATTGAAAAAGGCACATTGTAATGAGCCGAGTTATCCCGCCCAAAGTCGACCGGTTTTCTCTCCGCGATTTCACGAATTCGAGTAAAATGAGGATTTTCAGAGGAGACACTGCAACGATCATGGAAAGCTCTCGCCATGTGCTCAGCCACCTCTTGCGAGTCGGTTATCTTAAACCCGTTGGCTTCCAAAACTGGAGCAGACGGGGGACGATTTTTTCCCTGCATTCTTCGTATTTGGAACCAGACCTCAGCTGACGGAGTGAAACGATTTACCCTAGACACATATTCTACAAACCACCTTCTCTTCGAGTTCAGCACAACGCGACGCGCAAACGCCCTAGCACGCTTGAAATTCGCGTGGTTTGTTGCTGTTGAGTGTCTGTTAAAAATTCTAAAAGCCCGTTTTCTGCTTAAAATGGCTGACTTGCACTCCTGGTTCCACCACGGCACAGGAGTGCGTTTTGGCTGCCCACGTGTCATCGGAATAAAATGTTTCGCTGCTGTCAAGATCATACAATTAAAATTCTCGACAGCCTGCGTGGCCGAGGCCTCCGGGGTGGGGTCCACCGCACCACAAGCAGCCCCGAAACCTGCCCAGTCTGCCCGCCTTTCGTTCCAGCGCGGGGGTATGCTCCCGCAGGGCGAGGACGGTTCGGAGAGATAAGAATAGGGAAATAGTCACTTCCGTGAGGATCATCCAGGGTGATCCAATTTAACTGGATGAGAAGAGACGGAGAACAAATGGAAAGGCTCTCAAGCCGCAGCAGAAGATAGCCATCTTACCGTCATACGTGATGCCCGGCAAGGCACATCAGCTGAGGCTTGCGAAAGTGGACGCAGGCACCCTACGTGGCATATTGCGCGAAAATCGCAAGACAGCCCGACACGTTCTTCATCTCCCCCTGGCACTCCCACCAGGTACTTTCATATCAAAGAGAGGGAAGGGGGTCTAAATTTGCCCGAACTCGAACGATCTGTCCCTATCTCCCGTACCGCCAGGATCACCTCTCTCCGTCGGTCGGAGGATCCAGCAGTGAGGCTTAGCGCACAGCTTTCCGAGCGGCTGGATCGGGAACTGGCGACATGGAAGGCGCTGTTGCAAACGAGATCGGAAGCGCCAGGTGAGCTTAAGGCAGAGCTCAAAATTAACGAAGTGGTCGCGTTTCGACCAACGAGGACGAGGAGTCTCTTCCAGGACGCCTCGAATTCTACGTCGTAACACGACTGGCTTCGGACCGGATCAGGACTTTCGGGTCGGCAGTATGTACTGGCGGTACATGCAATTGCTGAGCAACTGCTGACCGGGGTGAACCACCATCGAGGTGCCGAAGGATCGCCTTTACCATGCCGACGCTGTCATCAGCCGGGGGAAGACAAAATATACGCGCTGAATGGTTGTCGTTCAGAAAAAGATGCAATGATCCGGAGGCATAATTGGGTTTCAGGTCGCGTAACGAATCTCCTTGAAAAACGTGGCGCGACGGTGCTGGCCGAACCGACATTCCAGTGTCGGGGAGGTGTGCTGAAACCCCATCTCATGGTATTGGACACCCAAGGTGACTATTGTCGACATAGACGTCCCATATGATAATGTGACTGCCAGGTTAAGGCAACGGTTTCTCGAAAAAGTTGAGAAATATCGGCCGATCCTGGCAAATCGGCCGATCCCTGTAAGCCACCCATGGTTTTAATAAAGAAGTTTCAGCTTTACAATGATGATGATTAATTGACATATGCATAGAATCATAAATCAACCACAGAATCATCATGTATATGTCGAGGGAAATGGCGTAAGGCCTTAGGTAATAAAAGTGTCAAATGAAAGGCGATGCGTGAGAAAAAAGTTTTATTCTCACGGCAGTAGCCTTTTAGTTGACACATTATTACCTAGAGCCTTGGTTCAATTCACTTGACATATACAGCATGGTGCTCTACCTCCAGCCAGCTCTTAGAGAACTTACCAAGAAATCGTTGTACGCTATTGTATATAAATATAACAATTTTGATTTATATTATTTTCTGGCATTCACACAAAATTATCAAGAATAAAAATAACAAAACTTTTGAAAATCAATGAGTTCAATCAAGTTTCAATAATAAGTGGTCGTAATTTCCATTTTTGATCCTTATTATACTTTTTGTACTTTAAGCCTCCGAGAATCTGACCCTTTTAGAGAGAAATCAGTTGAGCGGGACAGAACCAAAGGTTGACGGAAGCATCGACGTCACAGCAGTGACGTAGCACAGAAGACATGACCAAAGGAACCATCAGAGCCGATGTGCTTGCGCTTCACCAGCACGTTGCTGGTGCCGGCGAAACCGGCACCAGTGAGAAAAATCACATCGGCAGTGCACCTGATGCCTCCCGCAAGCCCTCAAAGGCTTGAAACAATGCGATGCTGCTGAAAAGAAGTCGGTTCCATCAGGAATCGAACTACTGAACAAGCACTGTTCTACCATGCCGAAAAACGCATCACTCAGAGAAGATTTCGCCATGGCACCAGCTGGTCGGCAGCGGAGGGAGAGATAAACCTTCCCTGATATCTCTCCGATGGCGAGCCCTTAACAGTTGGACACGCCTGGCTAGGTGCAACAGGCGCTGGAGGGCCTGCTCTGCCACTACCCATCGCTGGTAGCTGAAGTGGAGTTCAGCATGGCTCGGGCCCAGCCAGCGGTGGCGTCAGCGGCAGCAGAACCGCCGCCCTCACCACCAGCACTGCCCCCAGCGCCGACACCGGATCCTGACTCCAGGCCCGCCTGCTGCATTTGTGGCAGGTGTGTGCATGCATCAGATGATACTGATACGCTCTCATTGGCTTTTACGTCACTTTTATCTGTCTTGTTTGCATCTTTCGGTTGTTTCATCTCCACACTACATCATCGGCATGGTCAATAGACGGAAATGCTGGAGGAGAACAACCGAGTAAGGCTGAGTGTAAATGGCTAATTATAGTAACTGCAGATGGTGGTCCTGAGCGAGGCAGCACTGGCCATTGGACCTGGTGTACCAGGCCGAGACGAGGGGACACCCTGTGCTCCTTCAAGAAGGCGCCTGAGAACCCGGTACCTTCCATCGGGCTCGACGCTACCAGACCTACAGCCACTTCATTATGTGGAGGCAAGTTTGCTGACTGGCGTGTACGGAGGGAAGGTTCACGGAGTGACTTGAATGAAGCATGTTATTGATCATTATATTGCTTTCTTTTCCTGGATAAGTTATCAAACTGTTTGTTTCTAGTTCATATGCGTATATAACGTATAAATGTGAAGTATTATAGAGGCCTCCACTCATCTACCATCTTTAAATTATTTTTTAACTTATTGACCTCCTATCCTAAAGCCCTCAGCTCTGCGGAAAACCGACCTGACATGACTCTCATGACTCGCATGAAGCTGAAGTTAGCTTTGACACACAAACACCTGGCATACCCTCGGGACAGGCTTCTGTCTTCTTCAAAGAGTACTTGGAGAGCATAGCTGATCTACACAGGAGTCTGATCGTGTGGCCCAACAAGGAGACAGTGATGGCAAACCCACCTCTATGCGCCAGGCATCCAAAATTACAAAATGTAAGGGTCATCGTGGATTGCTTCGAGGTGTTTCCTCAGAGACCAAAAAACCTGGGCTGCCCTGCAAAAACCTTCAGTACGCTCAAGGTGCTAATAGGGATTTCTCCTGCAGGGTTTATCACCTTTGTGTCTGAAGACTGGGGCGAGCGGGCCTCAGACAAATACATGACCCTGTGCTCAGATCTAGGGTGCGTTCTTTGAAACATTCCCCATCGGGAATCCGGGGAATCCGGGGAATCGTGACGTCACAGAGCGTTCTTTGAAAATTCCCGCCGGAACCACGGGGAATATTCCCCGTCATTCCGTCGGAACGTGGGGAACGAAAAAGCCAGTCCCCGTCAAGATGGCGGCGCCCATAAATGAGACTGCGCAGCAGTAAGTTGCAAATTTACATTAAATATATATATATATATATATATATGTACCGTTATATGTGCATTGAAAGCTGTTTGCGTTCGAGTATGGGTTTGTTTCTGGAAAACAGGCACGATCTGGCATATTTTTAGCAGATACGGATGCTAGGGCATGCATTTCTTTGAAGAACAAGGCACCATAATCTTATTTTGGGTTTCTTGCTTAAGTTTTGGTATCGGGCGGCAATTTAGCTTTGAACAATGAGAGAGAACTATATTGGGGCTGGTTGGAATGTCTTTCTGCATTAATCAAAAAGGTGTTGCCAGTGTGATCCTGAAAATGAAAATCTTAAATGTACCTACTCATACTCAAACTTGTTTGCATTATTTTTCATGCTTTTTTTACCATCCCATTAGTACATTCTGCTTTATTTATAAAATTATTTTACATGCTATTGTTCCCGCGTTTGGTTAAGGCATCCACTGCCTCCTGAGTTCCGTAAACCTTAAGGTGCAAGGTTCTGTACGTACTTCAAACATGCTCTTTTTAGCTGTCTGGTCGTGGTTAGGTTTTCTGAGGCATGTTCTTCATTTTCTTTGTGTGCTCTTTTAGTTTGTTTCAACCAAGTTTACAATATACAATCAGAGGCAGTCTAGGGGTGACGTAGAGAGGGCACCAATCTCGTTGCACGGCGCTGCACTCTCTCTACATTATGTAAAATGAAATAAAATTGGTAGTGATTGATGGAAAGGTCAAACCTTTCCTGTTAGTCAGTGTAAAACAATGAAATGTGCAAGCTGTTGCCAGCTTTTTGGGGATATTTAGGGAAATATAAAAAAGTTGTGCTCATTTGCACAAGCCTCAAGTACCCCAGCAGCTTGCATGTGAGCAACACTTTCATTCAGACACTTGACTTACCACAGTATCTTCTCTTGCAGGCTTTTCATGTGTGGAACCTGCACCCAGATTTTCGACAACTACGATGTGGCCAGCAGGCCCTGTCCACACGAAGATGCAAGTGTGTCAAACCGGGCACAGCCAGGGAGGCTCGAATGGACTACAGCAGCAGTCAAGCTGCTAATCAACTCCTGTCAACAGCATCGTGTAAGTGAGAGCACAAGCTCTAAAAGAGAAGGCAAGGCCAGGTGGGACCGAGTCGTAGATGAGTTTGCCCAGCATGGGTATCCTGGCCTCAGCTGGGATACTCTCAGGAAGAAGTGGTACCGCCTGCTTGAAACCTACCGTAAGAAAAAGGACAAGGCAAACAAGAGTGGTGCTGGTGCTGTACAGTGGGAATGGTTCCAAGCTTTAGACCAAGTGCTTGGGAAGGATCCCAATATCACGCCGGTATCCACAGTATCAACCACACCCAGATCGCTGGACCCCATCCAGGTGACCTTCCCTGAGGCTTCAGGATCGGCTGCCACATCAGCAACACCTGCCTGCACGCCTGCAACAACACCCTGCAATCAACAGCTGCCACTGCTAGATTCACCTGTATCTTCCCAGCCAGTGAAGAGAAAACGACCCAGCGCGGAGCGAGGCCAGACACTGAAGGACCTGCTGATGGAGGAGAAGGAGAACAGGAAAAAGTACAGGGAAGAAAAGTTAATGATCTCGAGAGAAAAGCTGGCGGTGCTTAAGAGTATTCAGGTATCCCTGTCCAAAAATGTGCATAGATAGTTGTCTGGTGTTTGCGGCTTGTGCGGCAGAGTTGCTTACTTGCTTACTTGTCTACCTGTATTTTACCTGCCCAGACATGCTTGTTTCGTTTGTATTTATTCAGCATTAGTGATATTTACTATAGAAGCTCTGATGTATTCTTCGCCCGCATGTTCCATTTGTATTTATTCAGCATAGGTGATATTTACCATAGAAGCTCTGATGTGTTCTTCGCCCGCATGTTCCATTTGTGATATTTAATCAAGGCAAGGCCTTTTGAGGATATGAGGAAGCTTGTAACCCTTCTGTTTTGACATGTTTATGCATAAAGTAACTGTGCTGTAAGTTATTTCATTGGATGCGATCTGGTAATAAACAATGGAAATACATGATCTCAAAGATGTTTGATGTCTTTGTTTGACTATGCATCTGCGACACCATCGAGTATTTGCGGCATTGCAATTGCTGGTCAGTGATAAGCGAGCGTAAAAATTGCGTGTTCAGCCTAATCATTTGCTCCACCTCTGTCTACCTGGGTCTGCTGTACTGATGCCTAGTTCTCTGCGTTCGACCTAATTATGCAAAATATGACCAATCACATAAACCACGACAAGACAGGAACTCGTCCACATGTATTCACACCGAAAGTAGAGAAATCGAGTTCCAAACATACATATATTAGCACTATCCAACACAATACACACCGCACGCATACAACGCTGATACAGGTACAAACGTTTAATGAAATAAATGAGATAAAAGCACTAGATGGTGGGTGCGCACCCTAAAAACGTTTTGCCGGCCGGCCGGCTCTTGAAAATGCATAAAAGACGAAACAATACAATATCAATTGCTCGCGCCGCAGGCCGCAATCGTCCGCCGGACGGTCGCACTCGTGCACCAGTACGATTGAAAAAATGGCAGCGATAACTGGGTGCATCTTGCAGTCCCACAATCAGAAGCCACTCGAGATCCAGAACTCGCCACACGAGAGTGGGATCACAGCCGCGGCCTCAAGGCCCTCTCTCTCCCCACAACATAGCAACTAGCTCATTTCTTTTACCTACAGCGGCACCACCCGGCCTCTGTTCACCTGCGCCATGCTCTATCTCGCCATTGCCAGCCACTACACGATTGTCTGCCTCTCCATCATCATCATCCCCTTCACTGAGCGTTATGTTGTGCAGCACGCAGGCCGTCACGATCACATTTGGGATGAGGTCCACCCGCAGCATGTCCAGCATCTTCAGGCGTCTAAATTTTCCTTTCAGACGACCAAAGGCTCTCTCTATGGCCATGCGGGTGGAAGACAGACGGGTATTGAAGCTTGTTTGAGCCTCACTTAAGTGGCCATTGTCTCTGAAGGGAACCATCATCCAGGTGGAGAGGGGGAAGGCGGCGTCTCCAAGCACATGTCCCTCGCCAATAAGGGCGTGTGCTCCAGCACCCTCAAGGATGGGCTGTAGCTCGTTCCTGTATACCCTGGCGTCATGCACAGAGCCAGCCCACCCCGCATTCACCCATGTAAACTCCAGTTCATGGTCACACACTGCCAGAAGGATGATAGAGGGTACCCCCTTCCTGTTAATGTACTGGTGGCCGTGGTGCACAGGCATGGTTATGGGCACATGTGTGCCATCAACACATCCAACAACATCAGGAAATCCTGCAGTCCTTCTAAATCCCTCGTTTACCGCATCCAAACTCACTGGCCAGGTGATAAACTCGTTGGCTCTTCTGGCACAGGTTGCGCAGAAGTTCATGAACAGGTTCCATGCACATGATTTTGTCACGTTGAATCTGTCTGCCACAGCCCGGAATGAAACATGGTTTGCCAGGAGCCATACACTTAGCAGGATCTGGTGGTATGCCGGTACCTGTCCATCGCGTGTGAGCTCCCGGCCAAACAGCTGGGTAACTTCGTCCACTTTTTCATGAGACATCCTGAAGTGTGATGCAAAGGTGTCCGGTGTGTAGCGAGCTACAGTGTCTTCGACAAACGCCTCCACACGAACATGCCTCCTCCTGAAAAATCAGAAACACCATGTAAGTTGTGTTCTATATCTGATTAGTCACATTGTTAGTACAGGCACATACACAAAAGCTAAAACACAATAAATGTTACCAAAAAGCCACAAATGTTGGACCATATAAGAGCTAGAAAAGTTGTATCAACTTACATAGATATCATCTTTTTTATTACATCATATCATCATCATTGACACAACCAAAAGGTCTTACAGCTTGTGGAACACAACTAGCACCTTTACATCCTCATGAGAGGTTCATGTATGGCTGGTGCATCTGCATGTGGATACATGCTTATGTTGAGCATGTTAATTTCATGCATCTATGGGCCTACATTGTTATAAATAATCATGGTACAAGAAAAAAGGGACAAATTAGCGTAGAACATGATGCCTTATTCAGCAAAAAGCTGCAGTCAAAATTTCCAATTTTGTCATGCTAGACTGGGCTTTTTGCCCACTGTGCACCGGTTGGAGACTGAAATTCTTCATTTGCATAAAATCCATGTTTACTCTATCTATACTATCTCATCAAATGTCTATCTATAATCTACCTTTACTTTGAGACTCTTTACTCTGACTTTCTTAAACCCTTAACCAGCGCCCTGCCTGCAATGCTATTTCTTCCTCCTCCTGCTAGTTCCCTGCAAATAGCTACTGCTAATGAGCTGTCCGGAATGCAAATGTGCCCAGTGGGTGTCCAGTCTGTTCTTGAATGAGTTCAAGAACAGACTGGACACCCACTGGGCACACGTCAGGTACACTATACCTGACCAGGACTAGCTACACGCACGATGGCCATGAGCTCGTCAAGAACGAAACCTGCAGGCCAAGGTTGGCCTCTAAATTTTGACAAATTCAAGGTAGGTAGGTAAGGCAAATGCCTCCCGAGGTCCAAAAACCCAAAGGTACAAGGTACAAATGATTGACTTATTTTGAGATCCAGTTAGGCATATTCCTCTGTCTACAACTAGAGTTCTTAGCTGGCAAGCCAGAAGAGGTTTTTCAGCCATCTCAGCAGGGTGTGTAACTGCTCGGGTGCCTGCAGGGCGCTGGTTGACTTTAATACTGGTTGTGCAACATTAAAAAGGATGGTTGCAGAGAAGATCTGCTTGAAGTTTTTAGTGCTTTGGCAGAAGCTTTAAGCTGTCATCATGGAATTCGTCGTCACTAACCTCTGCCTCATATCCTCCTCCTGTTCCACAGCAAGGTGCCACTGTTCATCTTCGTCTGACGAGCTTGATGACTCACTGAGGAGGGCATCTAACACTGCAATATCTAGCCCGTCGAATTCCCCTGCCATCACAATACATACACTTTGCTATTTCTTGCACCGGACGCTCAAGACAGGCCAATATAACAACCACTCAAGGTATATAGAGACACCAGACACTGAGCTGTATAGTACACTTCAAAACCCTGCGCTGATTTGATTGTCGCGCCACGCCACTTACGCCGCATTCCGAGATTTCAAAGAACAGTCCGTCCCCGGAACACGGGGAATCTGACGTCACGACCCATGACGTCACAGGACGGGGATTCCCGGTGGGGAATGTTTCAAAGAACGCACCCCTAGTCGACATGCTAGAGCAAGGTGATGTGCTCGCAAACCGTGGTGTCACTGTGACAGATGAGTTGACTCTCTATGGGGCAATTCCAGCACCAATCGACCAAGGCCTACACGGTACCTCTCCGATTTTCTTTAAAATTGGCATATAGGGTTGTCATGGGCCCCAAAGCCGAATCTGAGAGTGTCCGCTCAATCGGAGTAAAACTTTAGAAGTTATTGCCTCAGGCATTTTTTGAAAATCTGCTTACAGTGCATTTTTTAGGTGACCACACAACCCACAGAGACTGATGAACTATGCATTGAATATACATTTTCCTGTCTGAAATGAACCGAAAAACTCGCATCTGAAGTCCGTTTGACCCTAGGTCACTTGTGAAAAAAACCTATGATTTGACCTTGACCTAAGGTCATGTCCCAAATTTGCTGGTACACCTTTTTTCAAAATGGAATATCTCAAATTGAAGATTAAACTTTTTTCCGTCCAATAAAATAGGTTAGAACATCCGTTTTTTATATCTACTTGTGTTTTTAACACGCACAGTGGAGGGTGGTCTGGTGTCAACACGTAATGAAGGGGGTCCTGAAATGCCTCCCCTGATCTCTCGCCAATTAAGAGGGTTAGGAAAACGCATGTTCCGGGATTTGTGAGGCCTATAAACTGTTTTATTTGAGCTCAATTGTATGGACTTATATATATATATATTTAAGGTCAAATCAGGTCATAAATGTCAAATGTATGTACGTCATACCGGACACCTTTAGTGAAGTGCCGGGATTATACGGAAAAAGTCGCGAAACGTTTGAAACATATAACAGAGATATATTGAAACAGTGATATTGAAAAAAATAACAGTACGGTGACAGTGGACACCCTCACGTCAACGGAGCCCTGGAGAGGAGGTTAGGGAGTATTTATACTCTTTTGACTCCGTTAAAATGGCTTCTGAAGATATTACGTTCAAAGAATGGTTAAAATCAGAGAGAGAATCGACGCTTTCGGATTGCGTGGACAATATAGAGCGATTTGTTGATTTCCTGAGTGAGAAGGTATGTAACCTAACCCGTCACCACTACATCTCTATGGCTCAAGAACATTATATAGCAAACTGGAAGGAAAAGGCACCAACGGGGGGAAGCCGTAGTCATCGATGACTCATCAGAAAATAATACATGTACTGCGCAAAATGCTGCTCAGTCGTATCACTGGTCTGCAAAGCAGGTGACTGTACACCTTTTTGTTCCATACTGGATTGAGGATGGAGTCCGGTGCAGTAGAAGTTGTTTTTTTAAGTGACGACTTAAAGCACTCTCACGTCATGGCTCATACCTTGCAGCACAATCTCGTACCTTGGCTACGCACCCACATGCCAAGTTTGAAGAAAATACATTACGTATCAGACGGGTGCGGTGGCCAATACAAAAACAATTTTCACTTTACCAATGTGTGTTATCATCCAGATAGACTTTCAAATACCACGTGAATGACACTTCTTTGCTACCAGCCACGGGAAGAACGCCTGTGACGGAGTTGGCGGTAAAGTTAGAAGAACAGCCAAGGTAAGCTTAAGGAGAGAATAAAAGGATAAGATCTTGGATCCTCTATTGATGTTCTCTTTTCTGACGCTATACTTCGACACCACAATCCATTTCGCGTTTGTCAGTAGAGAGGAGGTCTTTGAAATGTCAAAACGACTGATACAGCGGTACAGCTCGGCGTTGAAGATCAAGGGCACCCAACGGTTTCATCGTTTCACACCCGTAAACCTGAACACCATGCAGGTGCGAGAGCTCTCTGAAGACATCGACGGAACCAGTGGCAGATCTAGCCAGTTGGTTTGGGAGGAGCAAACCAAAGTCAAAAAGGAAAAAATAAAACGTCACGCAGTGAAAAATTGTGCTACAATAATATGATTTGACAGTAGGATTTGGGATATTTGAGCCAAAATGCAAAAAAAAAAACGTCACGGGGTGAAAAAGGTATGGGCTCAAGATACTTTTTTCTATCCAAGATCCAATATTTACACTGAACTTCACTGGTTCTGTTTGAAGTTGAGAGTTGAAGCACCAAAATCTTGCTTATAAATTAAAAATGAGTCGGGGCATAAAGGAGGTCGACCGCTTGGGGGAGGGAGGGGGAATATAGTTTTGCCCCTAGCTTTCCATTTAGGGGGACATGTCGTTTTTGCTTTCCCCTGGATCCGCCACTGGACAGAACAGACCTGCCTACTGTGACAGCGTAAGGTCAGCTCAACACAAAGACAGCTCATGGAGGTGCCAGCTCCTGTATTTCGGTGCATTGTTGCAAACCGGTGTCCAGTGTACATACATACATAATTTTCCACGTGTTGACAAATGCTTGCTTCCTTTAACTTTAAGGAGAGTAAAATCGCGCACAGATATCGTCAAGGAGAGAGTATTGCTATAGTTCTAACTCGCAAGTGGGAAATGCTTGCTTCGGTCCGATGCAGAAAAAAACTTATTTGAATTTTACGCGATAGGCGAGTTCTATATATGAACACGGGAAACCACGATTGCTTATTTGGCTTTCACCAGACTTCTAGCACTGTTCCTATTGTATCACCATTTCGTCCCACTAAATTTCCAATATAGGTACTGTCGAAGCCCCAGCGACGAGTTATTGTCATCCTTTAAAGCACTGTAATGAGCATTAACACGCATTCGGACAGGGCTTAAGCATAATTACCCGAGGTGGCCGGAAACCCTTCGTGGCAGAAAAACAACATCGATGAGCGAGTTAATTTTGGAAAGAACTTTGAAAATCTGTCCTCTATGTTTACGCACTGACAGACCTATAGGCTTACAAAATCAGATGTATATTCCTAAATAGCCATAACCTGCGGTCACATAAGCATCGCCACCGGAAAAAAGTGGGAGCCAGTCAAACTTCAACCTGATGCTGACAAAAACCTTTCCACGATATGACCAAAAACTGTTCAAATTTGGGCTCCTCGTTGCCTTCCACAGTTACTGTTTATGCAAATTTCAGGTTTTCTCCCATTTTGACTGAGATAAGGAAATTTTGGGCCAAAAAGTGGGGGGCCAGGTCCCCTGGCCTTCTTTTCCGACGCCTATGTGCGGTCACACCAGTTCAAATGCATTGCAGACCTAGCTGTGCGGTGAAAACGTAGTATCGTCAGAGTTGTATGTTAAGATCATTTTACTAGATCATAGGTTACAGACCAAGGTCATATAAACATTATCGCAATTGTTGATCCCAGAGCTTACGGTCACATGACGTTCCCTGGCAAAACGTGTATGATGTTTTGATGTTACAGCTGAGGTTACAGAATGCTAAGTTCCAGGTCACAGGCCAAAGACCATGGGTCAAGGTAAAACTCATTGATTGCTTAATGGTTGCTTCTTTGCCAGCTTCAACGTATGTGCATCCATTATGGAAATATCTCACGTTGTGGTGTCATTGGTCAATTACCTTGACCGACCTCGACCTGAATATTCCAGAGAACAATTTATATCTTCTCTTCATGAAATTTGCTCGCTCAAAGTGTATTCGCAACTTTGCTTCGCACGATAACGGCATTTCGCTAAGTGTCAGGTACGGCCTACATTTGACCTCTATGACCTCATTTGACCTTGAGGATACTGGTCTAGGTCCATGAAATCTAGCTTAAAAAAACACATTCTACAGCCCTCACAAAACCCGCAACACGCGTTTTCCTAACCCTCTTAATTGGTGAAATCTCAGGGGAGGCATTTCTGGACCCCTTCATTACGTGTTGACGCCAGGCTACCCTCCACTAAGCGTGTTAAAACACTAGTAGATATAAAAAACGGATGTTCTAACCTATTTTAATGGAAGGATAAAAGTTCAATCTTTAATTTTAAATATGCCATTTTGAACAAAAAGTGTACCAGTAAATTTTGAATGTGACCTTAGGTCAAGGTCAAATCACAACTTTTTTTACAAGTGACCTAGGGTCAAACAGACTTCAGATTCGAGTTCTTCGGCTCATTTCAGACAGGAAAATACATATTTAATGCATAGTTCATCAGTCTCTGTGGGTTGTATGGTCACCTAAAAAATGCACTGTAAGCAGATTTTCAAAAAATGCCTGAGGCAATAACTTCTAAAGTTTTACTCCAATCCAGCTAAAACTTTCAGATTCGTATTTAGGGCCCATGAGAACCCTATAAAATTATTTTGAAGAAAATCGAAGAGGTACCGTGTAGATTTGCCATTTGCCTGGTCGATTGGTGCTGGAATTGCCCTATGGTGAAACGGTGATAACACCTGCTTTTTTCAAAACGGCGGAGCCAAATAACTAGTGCAGAGGTGGAAACGTCTCGACTTCTACCAAGTGCGAGAATCCACGTAGAAGGGGTGAGTGACCGCAAGCGGACGAATTTGATAATTTTGAAGATGTCAGTGCCAGAAGCATTGTTTCCGGAGATCGGCAACATTGTTACAGTGTGTGTAGGCATTACAAAACTGCACACAACTATTGTTTCATGCGCCTAAGGGCCGCCCCACATTTGCACATTTTTTAGGTGGTGCGCGCGTCAGCCGCACGACTGGATGAGTTTGGAGTGATCATGAATGGTACTAGGTAAATACATTTGAAAGGAGTTCCCCCCACCCCACCTATTTTCTGTTGGTGGGCTTACGAGATTCAGGGGCACACGAAAGAGAAGGTACCTACCTTCTCACCATCAGAGCCTGCTTCTTGAGCCAATCTTTAAAGTCTGGTTTCTGTTTATACATCGGGCTTCTCATATACCATAAAGCCACCCGTTCTTGGACGGCAGTTACCAGCGGAGTCTCGTCCATGGTGCAGTGTAAAATATATGGAATATATGATATATGGTTATCAAAGTATCCGAAAATACAACCGGCGCAGGCACATGAAATACATACTTTAATCCAGCCTGATTCTAAAGCCTAAGCTACACTACTCGTTTTTTCGTTTCGTTTTTTCGTTTTTTCGCTTCGATTTTGCCCCGTGAAAAAGTTCGATCCATTGGAAATGCATTAGGAGCGCTACACTACGAATAGTGCGAAACGAAAAACGAAAACACGAAAAAAACGAAACGAGAAAACGAAGCGAAAAAACGAGAAAACGAAGCGAAAAAAACGAAAAAACGAGAAAACGATAAAGTTTAAATATTTAAACTTTTTTCGTTTTTTAGTGTTTTGAATGATTGTTTACTTTTGTCCCATTACTATCTTGAGGGGTAAAAGCGTGTAAATTTACGGTCTATGTAGTGTTTTAACATTGTGCAGTGGTAGATTCATTCGTGCAGGGCAAGAGTTTGTGTCTTGGTTTTGTTTGCCCGGGCTAAAATGAGCATTTGCTAACTGATAGGTACCTAGGTACATTCTTGTGTTGTGTGCGTGGTTCATGTACCTATCCATTTTTTGTGAATTCCTCCTTTGAACAAGGAAGGAAATCAGGAGTGGCAGGATGTCTGGATTCAATAGGGTACCTTTGATTTTTCAGCCCAATTTATTGTGCTGGCTCAGCTTTATAGTGTCTTTTAATCCTTGTGTAGGTAAGCATGGAGTCACACTATGGAACCCGTCCAGAGGCAGGGCTCCGCGCCAAGGGGGCACCTTTGATTTTTCAACCCAATTTTTGTGTACGCTCAGCTTTGTCGCAGCTGTTGATCACATATAGGACATAAGCACGGCCAGCTGGGAGGTAGCAAAGAGAGTTCTTCATGGATCCACATGTTACAGGTTCAAGGTAGGGAAGCCACATCCATTAATGAGCAGAGCCGGGCGTGCTACTCGATTATTGGTAGTGCGCTAGCGTGCCTGCGCTACTCTGGCCGCGGTTAGTGCGCACCTGGAATAGCGCTTCTCATTTTTTTATATCGGTGCGCTAGCGCTCCTGCGCTACTGATTTCCAAACTATTACCCGCAATTGACCAGGTTTCAGAGCCCAACGCTACTGACGGGGGGATTCACCCCCTTCCCGGACCCAGCTAACTCTGCTTCTTAAAAAAGAAAGAAAATTGGCAATGTTACATTTAATTAAAAAATGAACAAAGGAAAAAACGAAGGACTCACTTGGCTGTGGCTCTCGTTAGAGGGCCCAGGAGGTGCACACAACACATTCAACTCAATCCATTAGCAGTTAAGCTGTAAAGGTACACACTACTGTAGTGCCAATTTTCAGTGTAGGGTTCAAGCTTTACACAATGAGGAGCGCTGTAAAATTTTGGGCGGTGTGCTACTCTACTTGTGCTCCTTTGAAAAACTTTGCGCTCCTGCGCTCCTCAAAAGACGGTGCGCAATTGCGCAGGAGCACACTAAAGGTGCGCACTTGCCCAGCTCTGGTAATGAGGGCAAGCAGGTGCGGATCCAGGACCACCGATCGGGGGGGCACATTGCTGAGGGGGCGCCATTTTTGGCCAAGGGGGCATCGTTATTTGCCAAGGTGGGTGCGAAATTCTATTGCATGGCGCCAATTTTTGCATCCTGGGGGAGTTGAAAATTTTAGGCCTCACAGACCTAGTTTGAACTGTATAGCAGCTTTTCAGGGGGTGCCATCATGATCATCTTTCAGGGGGCGCCGAGGGTCGATGGGGGGGTCCAAGTGCCCCTTTGCCCCCCTGGATCCGCCTATGAGGGCAAGAAGGAAATGTGTATTGCATTTTGGAGTGTGTACTGCGTCTGGCAAACAGACTCCCAGACTGGGTCGTCAATTTGCCATCTGTTGACACATTCATAGTCACTGGGCCAAGCATGTTTATACATTCCTGACATAGTCTAGCACTATACTTGCAATGAGCTCGATGAGAGCGGTTAAAACAGGCACATAGTGTGCCGCATAAAAATCTGTACATCTAAGGTAATGTAAGGTAGCTGAGGTTTGAGCAGCTCTGATTACACCACCAATTGGGGTCGGATCCAGCCTGATTGTTGGGGGGGGCAACAGAATCCAAAATTGTGAAAATCAGGAGGCAAAGGGGTGGCGACAGAGGGTTTAGGGCGGGGGGGGCGATTACCTTTTATGCCCCCTTGATCCGCCAGTGCCACCAATAAAGGATTTAACACATACTGAAAGACAAAATGGGACAAAATAAACCTCAGTCAAATCCCGGATGTCAATATTTCTCCTCTACTCATCATGTCATTCAGTGTGTTTTCAGAAATACAACTTGTATGTATCTCCCACTAAATCATGTTTTTGTGTTTTACAGACAAAATCAAAATGAGCGAGGAAGGTGGAAATGAGGAAAGCGGCAATGTCGAGAGACCTGGTATGTGGGTATGATTGGGTGTGTTCATTGATATGCTGTTTCTTGTTATGGGACATTAGAATATACCTACCTATCCTGGAGCAGTGACTTTGCTTTGCATTGCTTGAAATGATTTTTTGTATCCCACAAGTAATGTATATAAGTGGCTGCTCCCTTAGCTATATTGGCCTTGTACTGCACTAGTTATGTGTTGATTATACAGACTTGTCCAAATAGTTCAAAATGGTGGCTGGTGGCTGACCTGAACCCACATTGCCAAATCTCACCTAATTCAGCCAGCACCTCTCTTCTCCTCACTGGCGGATCCAGAGGGGGGGCCACGGGGCCATGGCCACCCCCAAAATGAGCAAAAATTTGGCCGATTTTCTTCAAAAACACTATGTTTTTACGATTTTTCCAGGGTTGGCCCCCCCAACCAGCCGTCTGGATCCGCCCCTGCTTCTCCTCACTCAATGACACCATCAAGCTGCCCAGAGTTAGGACCGAGGCGGCAAGGCAAAGTTTTCAGTTCCAGGCCGTCATCACATGGAATGACACGATGGGTAGAGGTGATGAACGTGTGAATGAGTAGTTTTTAGCTCTTACCTGTGTTTATCTTCAGGTTCTTATATCGTGTTTACTTTTACCATGTTATGCTCTTTTATTCTTTTGTCATTGACGTGAGGGCTGAAAGGCCATTTAATGGAGACCTCAATACAGTACTATGACTACTATGACTATGGCCATGTCTGGGCTAAGCACATCTGGTTGAAGATCCTGGTCGGCAGTAGTATGCGTAACACCCTGTGCCGCAACAGGCAGCAGCAGTCACACCACGGTCCTGCATGTTGGTTGCTGGGTTGGTAACCAGTATTTGTGAAATTGGATAATAACTACATGTAATCTTTTTTTGTCTTTCAGACTTTGATACGCAAACAGAGCTTCTTATCGAGGCTGTGCGCAGCGAGCCTTGCCTGTGGGATAAGAGGGACAAACAGTTCGCCGTACGCCGCAGTGAGAAGGAGGGTGCCTGGGCGCGGGTGGCTGCCGAAGCCAGAATGGACTGTAAGTTTTGCGGCTGTATAATAATTAAATAGACATCATTGCTGAATGGATGTGTATCCGTATATTGGGCTATTTCCTGCATCATGGCGTATTGTTTCGGGTTACTATTAAACGCATGGAAAGAACGCTAAAGGCGATGACAGCTTGTGTGTGTGTGTTGGGTTTTTTTAGGGCGCTTTCAGCATCTAGGCTATATCGCGCCCAGGCGATGACAGCTTCTCCTCGTGTGTTTCGTGAAGTAGAAAACTAGAGCTACCATTATGTTTGGCGTTAGAAGGGGGCATCGATGGTATGGTATGGTTGTGACCCGATTACGAACGCCCGGGTCACCGAGGTGGTAAAATACCTCGACCTCGAGACAACCGCGATGGGGACACCGAAGCTCGCAAGGGACAGGTCCTCAAATACCTTGCGAGGCCTTACTCGAACAGCTCTCAAGCCGCAGCAGAAGATAGCCATCTTACGGTCATACGTGATGCCCGGCATGGCACATCAGCTGAGGCTTACGAAAGTGGACGCAGGCACCCTACGTGGCATATCGCGAGAAATTCGCAAGACAGCCCGTGACGTTCTTCATCCCCCCTCCCCCCTGGCACTCCCACCAGGTTCTTTCATATCAAAGAGAGTGAAGGGGGCTAAATTTGCCCGAACTCAAACGATCTGTTCTTTATCTCCCGTATCGCCAGGATCACCTCTCTCCGTCGGTCGGAGGATCCAGCAGTGAGGCTTAGCGCACAGCTTTCCGAGCGGCTGGATCAGGAACTGGCAACATGGAAGGCGCTGTTGCAAACGAGATCGGAAGCGCCAGGTGAGCTTAAGGCAGAGCTCAAAATTAAGAGACGGGCCGAGGTGGTCGCGTTTCGACGGACGAGGACGGGGAGTCTCTTCCAGGACGCCTCGAAATCTACGTCGGAACACGACTGGCTTCGGACCGGATCAGGACTTTCGGGTCGGCAGTATGTACTGGCGAAACATGCGATTGCTGAGCAACTGCTGACCCGGGTGAACCACCATCGAGGTGCCGAAGGATCGCCTTTACCATGCCGACGCTGTCATCAGCCGGGGGAAGCCCAGTTACACGCGCTGAATGGCTGTCGTTCGGTGAAAGATGCAATGATCCGGAGGCACAATTGGGTTTCAGGTCGCGTCACGAATCTCCTTGAAAAACGCGGCGCGACGGTGCTGGCCGAACCGACATTCCAGTGTCGGAGAGGTGTGCTGAAACCTGATCTCATGGTATTGGACACCGACAAGGTGACTATTGTCGACATCGCCGTCCCATATGATAATGTGGCTGCCAGGTTAAGGCAACGGTTTCTCGAAAAATTTGAGAAATATCGGCCGATCCTGGCAAATCGGCCGATCCCTGTACGCCACGCATGGTTTTAATAAAGAAGTTTCAGCTTTACAATGATGATGATTAATTGACATATGCATAGACTCATAAATCAACCACGGAATCATCATGTATATGCCGAGGGAAATGGCGTAAGGCCTTAGGTAATAAAAGTGTCAAATGAAAGGCGATGCGTGAGAAAAACAATTTTATTCTCACGGCAGTCGCCTTTAGTTGACACATTATTACCTAGAGCCTTGGTTCAATTCACTTGACATATACAGCATGGTGCTCTACCTCCAGCCAGCTCTAAGAGAAGTTACCAAGAAATCGTTGTACGGTATTGTATATAAATATAACAATTCTGATTTATATTATTTTCTGGCATTCACACAAAATTATCAAGAATAAAATAACAAATATTTTTCAAATCAATCAGGACAATTAATTTTTCATAATCAGTGGGCATTATTTCCATTTTTGATACTTCTTATACTTTTTGTACTTTCAAGGGAGATACGCGAAAAAAATTTTATTGGCTATATCAAAAGGTTACACAAAGTTGTTTCAGAAGTCCTATTCCCATTTTTGCGAATTCGGCGTGCAAATGCCTTAAAATTGCTCTCCAAGTCAACATTTCTTGACGACTTTACCGGTACACCTCATATCGATGCATATGACGTCCACATGGCTAAGGCTATCAATTTCTCTAAGAATTAGGTCATATCTATCCTAAACAGTGATGTAGAACTTTGGACTACTCCAGAAAAAAATTAGTTTAGAAAAACAACATTCCAAAACTCTTTTGAAACAGAAATATAGGGCTTAAAAGAAATCACAATTAACCAATCAGAAGCCTAGGAGTTCTCAAACCGGGGTCACGTGACCTATCTGACGCAAAATTTTTTCATCCTGGGGCGGAAGCAGAAAATGGCTCAAGACCCGAGGTACGAAACCACTGAAGACTAGAGTAATTGTTTTTTCCGTTTTTAGGGCAACCTAGTTCATTTTGGAGTTTTTGAAAGCTTTCTAAAATTAATTCAAACACAAATACAGCAGGGCAAACATTTGTATTATTAAAAAATCATTATTTTTCAAATTTAAATAGTTTTCGAAAAGTGAGTGATGGGTATGTGCATGGGTAAGTGAAGGGCATTTTATCGAAACTGTTAACCTATTTCGATAATAAGTGAGTGGCCTCCCAAAATTTTGCCGAAGATACAAAAATAATTGATAGTTTCGTTATCAGGATTTTTCAAATAGCAAGAAACCACAATAATAATTTTTTCGCGTATCTCCCTTTAAGCCTCCGACAATCTGACCCTTTTAGAGAGAAATCAGTTGAGCGGCACAGAACCAAAGGTTAACGGAAGCATCGACGTCAGAGCAGTGACGTCGCACAGAAGACATATGACAAAAGGAACCGTCAGAGAGCCGATGTGGTTGCGCTTCACCAGGACGTTGCTGGTGCCGGCAATTCCGGCACCAGTGAGAATCATGAGAATCTCAGCATCGGCAGTGCACCTGATGCCTCCCGCAAGCCCTCAAAGGCTTGAAACAATGCGATGCTGCTGAAAAGAAGTCGGTTCCATCAGGAATCGAACTACTGAACAAGCACTGTTCTACCATGCCGAAAAACGGATCACTCAGAGAAGATTTCGCCATGGCACCAGCTGGTCGGCAGCGGAGGGAGAGATAAACCTTCCCTGATTTTTCTCGAATAGCGAGCCCTAAACAGTTGGACACGCCTGGCAAGGTGCAAGAGGCGCTGGAGGGTCTGCTCTGCCGCTACCAGTCGCTGGTAGCTGAAGTGGAATTCAGCATGGCTCAGGCCCATCCAGCGGTTGCGTCAGCGGTAGCAGCCTGCCCCCAGCGCCGACACCGGATCCTGACTCCAGGCCCGCGTGCTGCATTTGAGGCAAGTGTGTGCATGCATCAGATGATACTGATACGCTCTTATTGGATTTTACGTCACTGTTATCTGCTTGTTTCCATATTTCGGTTGTTTCATCTCCACACTGCATCACCGGCATGTTCAATAGACGGAAATTCTGGGGGAGAACAACCGAGTAAGGCTGAGTGTAATATGGCTTATTATAGTAACTGCAGATGGTGGTCCTGAGCGAGGCAGCACTGGCCATTGGACCTGGTGTACCAGACAGAGACGAGGAGACTCTCTCTGCGACTTCAAAAAAGCGCCTAAGAACCCGGTGCCTTCCATCGGGCTCGCCGCTACCACGGTTAGTAGAGACACTAGGTTGCGCCACTTCAGAACGGAATGTTAAATTCCATTTGAATATCCTCCTCACATCAGTTTTTGAGCTTAAAATAGAGTTTTGAAAAGTCAAAATATTACTTTTATGGAAAAACGTTGTATTAATATAGGTTCCTTTTGGAAATTAAGCTGATGATGAGGATTAATATCATCCAAATCCAGCAAAGAATTATATCCTCAATCTCTGTAAAATTATTTTTTATCAATTATAAACTTCAATAATAGCGGATATGAACTAAACTATGGTATTAATATAGGTTCCTTTTAAATAGTTATTTTTCAAACTTTTTAAGGACATTATTTTGCTCTTTGTTTACTTTCGGAGCGCCGGAAGCTTCCGCATGTTAATTCGCCGCGTCTCAGCGTCGCAAATGCCGTGCGATGCGATGCCGTAGATGCATTTAATCAATTGCTTTGGATGCATCGTGCGTTCATCTGTGTTGTTCTGTTATATATTATTGTGGTGTTGCACAATTTTGCAGTAGTCTTAGGAGTAAGCGGTAAAACCACTTGAAACACCTGCGGTTGCCGCGCGTTTGTGCAGCCGTTACAGGATCACAGACTCCAGGAGTGCAGGGTCACAGGTAAGATAAGGCTCTTATCTAAATACCTACTCACAATTTTCGCTGATGTATCAACTTACACTTCATACCCAAGTCCCTACCTACATTTTTTCTGTGGCTGAACTTTTTAGAGACTTAAAACTTGGTGTTTTGCTTAAAAGTACTTATTTTATGTGCCGAGGAAACTAGGTAGATCAGGTGATTTGGGCAGCTCAAATTCTGTCCAAAATTGAGAGGAAATTATGTGACGAGCAACATTGCCTTCAAGTGGGGTAGGTACCTACCTTGGTTTAATGTAGTTTTCCTGCCTTATTTTTTGTTTGACTTCAAATTCCAAGGAGTATTTTTAAATGAATTATTATTGATGCCATTACAAAAACACTTGCGTTTCCATAATATATCACACAGAAACAGGATTCAGTTGTACTTTTTATCTGTCTTACTTTTCTTAACTTTTTTGCTCTGTCAGTAATAATGATACTTTGTGATGTTTCAATTTTCGGCACTGTTTCAGCCTTAAGTGTTGTCACCAGAAAAAAGTGAGGGGACCAGTCAAATTTCAACCTGATGGGACCAAAACCTGTACAAATTTGGGCTCCTTGTTGCCATCACAGGGGATGGGTATAGAAAGTTTGAAGTGTAACTGAGTCAGAAGTGAATAAAAATGTAATTTGTCACAAAACTATTCGAAGCAGTCTTTGAAATTCTTTAATTTCTTTCCCAGAGCTCAGCTTCACCCTCCAGCCGCCACCTCATCAACACCAGAGGTGGAATGATGTGGTACGACCCTGCTGGATGCCTAGTCCCACTTCCCAGTACTCGCCACACCAATGCCAGAGGCGGATCAGCGCTGTACGCCCATGCTGGACGCCAAGTCCCACCTCCCAGCAGCAGCCTCACCAACACCAGAGGCGGATCAGCGCTGTACGCCCATACTGGACGCCAAGTCCCGCCTCCCAGCAACGACCTCACCAACACCAGAAGCGTATCATCAGAAGTGCCTGGAATAACTCATCCCAAGGACAGGAGAAATTTGGATCGCAGGTAAGATCAGTCCTCTGTACCCGATAACTTTCCTTCTTGTGATGTATGCTTTAAGATATGATGATTTTCAAATTGTGTATAAGTCATAGTGCAGTCTGTGGTATCCAAACTCTCATGATTAGAGACCTTGGGGTTAAGCTATTCTATTCTAGTCCAATCATTCTACAAATTAGTATGTCCATGAATGATTAGCCACAGCATATGAAATGGCAGTCGCATGCTAAAATGCTGCTCCGCGGCTGAAGTGCCCCCTCTAAACGAAAATATTGTGGCTGCCCATAGGCGGATCCAGGATTTCCGATCGGGGGCCACCTTCCCAGGGGGGAAGGGCGCCATCCAGACCAGGGGGCGCCAGTTTTGACCGGCAAAACCTATCAGGTGGGAGCCAAATCCTGCCGATGGGCGCCGGTTTTAGCATCCTGGGGAGAAGTGACATTTCAGGGGGCTCCCTCGACCTTTCAGGGGGTGCTGTGAATATTTCAGGGGGCGCCAAAGGGTCGATGGGGGCACGTGCCCCCTTTGCCCCCCTGGATCCGCCTATGTGGCTGTCCATTTTTTATTTGTCTTATTCTGTTGTGTGCTAACGTGCATCATCCCATGCTTTTTGTATTGTGTTCCCAGGTTTTGCGGCTCTCAAAAGGTGACGACACAATGGCAGCAAGCCGTGTGCAAACCATGTATCGAGCAGATGTCATCGAAGTCAACTTTTGTCATGGATACCTGATGGGCGTGAAGCAAAGTTGTGGAAATAGTAAGAAATATTTTCATAATGATTCAAAGTGCTTTCTCAATTTTGGTCCTCACACCCCAGACAAGACAGCTGGGTCATTCCACCATAAATCGACCAAAAATTTCGTAAAATAGAACCCTTCTATTTTTGATTCTCTCCGAAATTGGTGTCAAAGGGATTTCAAAGGTGTAGAATCTAACCATGGTGCCAAAAATTTATTTGAAAATTTGGTATGGCAGATATAGCCTCCGGCATTTTTCGGGGGTCACCATGTAGGCATTGTTTTGAAAGCCTATAGTTTTGCCATTTTTTAAATGATTGTAACGATATTTTACATTTTTGTTCACTATTTAGCATATTTCAATTTGGCTATCTTCGATTTTTATATTTCGTCAAAATTGACGTCATGACCTCGTGACCTATTTTTTGAACGGTGACCTTGACCCGCAGTACAGTGAAATTTATAAATTCTTGTAAAAACATTTTTACCTTTGGAAATAATATTTTAGTTAAAGTAATAAAAAATATGGCATTCGCGCTCAATATACTACTTCTTACTTCCAAACCATGACACTAGGTGTCACTATGGGGCTGTACCATCGTAACTCACGGTATGGTTAATGCCAGTGGCGACGGAACTTTCGAATTTAAGAGGGGCGCCATGGAATTTTCAACCAATTTCTTTCCCGTCAACGCCATAGGGGTGTAAACCCTTACACGTCCAGGGGGGGTGTTGCAGCCCCCTCAGGTTTTTCAAGAATTGAAAGCTTCTTAAGTTGGAGTCTTGAAATTTTATATAGCCTCTGACGCATTCATTGCGGACATCTTGCCAAAAGAATTGTTCCTACCCTTCAAGGTCACGGAGTTATGACCTCAAGAGTGGAGGCATGTTGGGGTCATTTGGGCGCCTGTACCCGTTTTCACGTGAATGCTCCGGACTAGTATCGTTCTTTTGAATCATGTGCTCATGAACTGTCCCAGAATATTTTCTTCCAGTCTTCGAGGTTCATTTTTATCAGGGTAGACCTTTATGTCATTTTTTGACATTCAATGACCTTTATTTGACCTTGCGTGACCTCAGTGATAACTCTGTGTCGAATAGCGACTACAGATACGTGTTTCAATTCGGTATTTCTAAATGAGATGAACACCGAATTATTTGACTTGCGTCCAATACGGGCTTCACCTTTTTCGACCTGTGACCTTTTTTACCTTGGAAAGGGGTAAGCAGAAACAATTGAAGAACCAAACTTACTTGGAGTAAATGATGCAGAATGGTTTATGAATAGTCAATTTGAATGATATGAACACTAAACTAGTTGGTTTGCATATTACATGGACTTGACCTTTTTCGAAATTTGACCTTATTTGACCTTGAAGGAGGTGTAAGCAATGACACATGACGAAGGAGGCACTTGCCGTAACTGATGCAAAATTTCTTATGAATAGTCAATTTGCATGAAAATGACACTGAACAAGACGTTTGTTTTTCTTCCAAAACGGACTTGACCTTTTTCAAACTTTGAACTAACTTGACCTTGAAAGGGAAGTAAGCAGTGACAGATGATTAGAAACTCACTTAATTGGCGTAAATGATTCAGAATGGCTTATGAATAGTCAATTTAAATGATGTGGACTCTGAACTAGTTACTGTCACTTCTAAGGAGTATTTTTGAGCTCTGAACCAGTCCCATGCAATGCAATGCACCACTAAAAGTCACCAATGGTTTGATTTTAGTGCCTAAAACTTCTTCATTATAAAAGAGTTAAAATAATGAGTATGCTGAGCAAAATTCACTACGAGATTACCATAGGTCAAGTTTAAACACGTTTCAAAATGCCACAAGAATTACCAAAAGCTATAAAAGCCAAACTGAGGTCATAACATGTTTTAAATTCAAGCTACCTCCGGGGGAAGGCGACACAAAGCCTCAAAATACAACAATTTTCCCTAATCCTCACCCCACCTAGAATAATGAAATCGATGGTCCCCCAAGGTTTTTTCGGAACAACAGAAAAACAACGAGGGGAAGCACCGCGGTTGAGGGTTCTACCTCTTACCCCATTATATTCCCATCATCCCTGAAATTTATTACCCCGGGTCACCCTAGGCAGGTCACCAGGCGATGTCAACCAAGGTCACCTCACTTTAACTTTTGAGCTTTACGATAGCTACATTTCTAAGCCGATCGATTTAAAACTTTCGACACTTCATGACCCCTCCGGAGTCTACAAAATTTATCTTCGGGATTTTTCGATTTGGTGACCTGAGGTCAGGTTACCAGGTAACCTCTTCCAGAGAAAAAGCATGGGAAAAGCTGTCTTATGAGCTAAAAGTCACAAAATAATCGTATATGCTCCATTTGCTCAGAAAAGCGTTCTTGGACACCCTTTCAGGGATACCAGGGGCGATATTGTCCTTTGACTTTTCTGAGATCATCAGAGGTCACCAGAGGTCAAAAACAGCATTTTGACGATAACTTTTGACCTAATTAAGCTACAAAACTGAATCAAAAGTCATCTTGTATGTCTCGTCACTAGTTTTCATTTGATATACAACACGGTCACTTTCATATTTTTCGAGGCCTCAGGTCATATTAAGTCACGAGGTACCCTCTGGAGGTCAAACCACTGGCGGGAGGCCATTATTTTCCACATAGCGGAGAAGGTCCTGGAATTTGCCTATCAAACGATTTTTGCTAGATCTTAATAGCTCTAATGGCGTGAGAGCTATGCTCAGGTTTCTTAAGGATTGCATTTTTTACTGGAAATAGCCTATCGTGACATCACTTGACCTCTGGAGGTCAAAACATAGACCTGAGCGCTTAAACGTGTAAAATCTTAGTAGAAAAATTAGCAAAATCTTACTGAATTCGCATGAGTTTTCTAATACCTTTTGCAGCTTTGCGCTAACTTCCATATTTTCGGAGTTAGGGGTCATTGATGGCCCCAGCAGGGCAAAGGTGGCGCCGGACCCCGGTGGGGGCGCGGGTTAAATGGTTTTAGAAATGACATCATAGTTCGGTGATTCAATGTGACGGGAACACACTTATTTTCAAAAGATGTACATTGACCCAAACAACCATACATGTCATTTACAACAGCTAAGTTCATTCCCAAAGGGACAATAATGTGAATTCAAAATAGGGGAGGGCAACCCCTATTCCTGTGCTTGTGTGTTAAAATGCTTCAATTCTAGGTTGACTGCTTGATTTTGATTCTTCAAATGTTTTTATGTTAAAGTTGCAAGTCAATTAGAACATGAGTTACGATAGCATAGCTCCACAGTGACACCTAGTGTTATATATATGAGGCTAAAAGTAGTATATGCATTTCGAAAGCCATTTTTTTCTTTCTTTGATATGAAAGACTACTACCATATGTCAAAACGCTTTCAAGAGAATTTTTAATTTCACTGTACTACGGGTCAAGGTCACCGTTATAAAACTAGGTCATGAGGTCACCAAACATTTTTCGTTTGAATTTCAAAATTGAAGATAGCCAAAATGGTGCCCGTAGAATTTACATCCTAAAACTAAAAATTTTCAGAAATCACTTGAAAACTTTTGGAGCTATAGGCATTCTAATCAAGGCCTGTATAATGACCTTCAGAAATTGCCGGAGGCAATTTCTCCCAAACCAATTTTTAAATAATTTTTGGGTGCCATGGGTGGATTCTACGCCCTTGTGAGTCCCCATATACCACTTTTGGAGGAAATTAAAAATAGTAGGGTTTTATGCCTTGGTCGATTTATGGTGGAATGACCCAGCTATGATATTTTGCCAATTGTGCTGTACATTGCAGTTGAGAGTTGAACGATGGCTTTTGACGGTGGAAAACATGAAGCCATAGAGAAGCGCGAAGTGAACTTGATTAAATACTCTGTTGGTATTGCATCCAGATTTTGTGCCGAGTGTTCAAGCTTTTCTAAAAGCTAAGAGAGCACGAGTTTTGTCGGGTGCTCGCACTAGGAGACTCTTCTGTGAGTATTCCCGATGTGAAATTCTGACGTTGTATTCTAGATCAATATTAGCACGCGCATTGACGGGGGTGTGACCCACCTTCGCTTTGACGGTGGGCGGGTACCCCCATCGCAAGATCTCGAGAATCACGCAAGATAGCAAAAACGGTAAACGGTGTTGGGTAGCCCATCCAATTCTCTATGGAAAATAATGGAGCAAAACAATTTATCCTATTGTAATCCTCGCGGCAAGCCGAATCGAATGATATATAATATGACCTCGCTAGGTCATATTAGGTCAAATCAAGGATTTGACCTGATCTGAGGCAGTGGCGGATCTAGCCGGTCAGTTTGGGAGGGGCAAACCAAAGTCGAAAAGAAAAGGAAAAAACGTCACGCAGTGCAAAACAGCGCTACAAATACAATGACTTCCCAATAGAATTTTGGGTGTGTGAGGCGAAAAGCAAAAAAAAACCTCACCGGGTGAAAAATATGGCCTCAAGATACTTTTTCCTCTCCAAGGCCCCAAATTTCCACTGAACTTAACTGGTGCTCTTTGAAGTTGAGAATTGAAGCACCAAAATCTTGCTTTCAAACTAAAAAGGAGTCGGGGGAAAAAAGAGGTCGATCGCTTTGGGGGCAAAAACATAGTTTTGCCCCGAGCTTTTCCGTTTGGGGGCAAATGACTTTTGCCCCCCCGGGTCCGCCACTGATCTGAGGTCATGTCAAAGTCAATTTAGGTCAAAATGCATATCATTGGAACCGCAAAGACAACTTAAATGCTTTTAAAATAAATACTCTATCACCATCCATTACTAAGTTATAAGTTAAAACCATTTTCCCATGTAATTCTAATGGAGAGGTCATGGCTCGTACCCGACCTTAGGTCATCAATAGAAAAAAATGCCGGAGCATATTTTAGAGCACTCGGTGGGCCCGCTATCTGAATGAGTTTCAATCTGATAAGTTTATCCTGTTCTGACCTATGCTATTTTAAACCTTTTTTGAGGTGGTCAATTGACCTGTACTGGTGACCTGACCTGAGATGACCTAATCTTGAAATGTGGACAAAGGTTGTGAAAATGATCAGAGAAAAGGCATGCCAAGTACGGCGGCGCTACGCGCCGCCGTTTTTATGCTGCCTTAAAAAACCCGAGAGGCGTACCCGCCCCTCCCCGTCAATGCGCCTGTTAAGTTTAATGTCACTTGATCTCTGGTGATCATGTCGTCTGATAACCTGTCAGCGAAATTATAATTCGAATCAAGTCGCGTTTTTTATGTTTAGTGTCTGTGCTGTTTTTTGTGTCTTACCAATGACGCAATGCACGATTTACATTTCAGTCTGGGAAGTATTGTAGGATATTTTACCAAAGCATGAACTGCTGCCGATTTTTCTCATGCCTGAACCAGCACCTATTGTTTTAAATCGTTTAGACATGGGCGCAGAATGTCTATTGCAGTCGATGCGCACTAAAATTCCAGGAATGTGATATATATGTGAAGCTTAGTCCACTCGATCTTTCACGAGCAAGGCATCCAAATCGAGTGGATTCAAACGAAGCGTGTAGCTGAGTTGTTCAGTGTAATATCCTGCAAGTAATTTGTGGTGAGATCTTAATAGTATCGGTGACTTGTAAACAATACAGATTTGCATGAATTATATAAACGATAAAGGGGTTGCGTGTTCAATAAACGCGTATGACGCTTGTGTTACTGTGCTGATCGTCGTATAGAAACGTTTTAATAGAGTCTAAAGAAGCATTCTAATCATAGTTAAATGTTATTTTCCAGCGTGTCTGGGCTCTTTCAGTGTGTGTAGAATTCGCTAATAGTCATTGGGATGCTGACTGGTATTTAAATGTGTTTTTACTAATACTTAATACTTAATTTTAAAGCTATCGAGGATTTGGTGGTTTTCAAATTAAACTTCCGATAAATCGTGGATTGACCGTCTCTTCTAACTACGCTACCACAGACAAAGTGACGGCTCACGGGCAATCTGCTTTAACCTCAAATGTGTTCAATCTGGTGAGGAGGGCGAGTCGAGCTGATTGCGTTTGTTCCGCACCCAGGGCCGTCGTCACTGAATTTTTACTTGGGGGGGGCGTTTATCGGACTGGCGATGACCAGGGTGGAAGGCATATTCCGAGAAATATGGTTGCATATGTAAGACCAACGAGATGCACCTCACCAACATTTATGCAGGTTTACGGACCAAGACATGAGAAACAAAATACGGGGTTTCCGTGCAAGTATGTCGATGTCTAGAGATTCTCCCTAATTCTCCTTCAACAATCACCCGCCTGCATACACATAGGAAGGGGGGCAAGAGGCCTGTCTCCCCCGATTTTTCATCCAACAATTTCCCACTTGAAGTCGAATTTGATTGATTGAGATAGGTAACAAGGAGTCTAAATAAAGTTGTGTTTCCTCTAACTTGTTTCGCCCGGAAGAGTTTGAAGATTTACCGAAACCATCACTCTCAGTCCCGATGCTTATTTGTCTATTTTCTAACTTCCGACCTCGGCTAACAATGTTGAGTTGAAAATCGTTCGTTGTGTACCCACGTACCAATGAGCAAGCGTGATTCTCTCCACTGGTAGAGGGGTCTACTAGGTGGGGGATAGCGGCTCGTTTCTGGTGGTACCTCTCAT
Organism: Lepas anatifera; assembly: GCA_034440635.1. Classification (NCBI taxonomy): domain Eukaryota; kingdom Metazoa; phylum Arthropoda; class Thecostraca; family Lepadidae; genus Lepas; species Lepas anatifera. Next base: position 447,361 of record JAOTON010000710.1, on the reverse strand, counting down.
CGGAGAGCGAGGAGAGTCGCACTAGACTTTGGAGACAGTACCTCTGGGCCGATGGTATGGTTGAGGGAGTACGGGAAACCAAAGACGTGAAAATAGTTTTTTAAGCATTGACAAAAATCATAGTTTTTTTAGAAGTTAATTTCTGCTTCCTGGATCTGCCCCTCCGTGATTTCGTGTACAGGCATTGGCATCGAAAAGGGGGAGGGACCCGCCCCCAACTCGCGAACCAGGACGGAATCGCCCAAAATTGGAGGGCCTCAGTAAAGTTTTTTTGCATCTTCTCCCCATTGTCTGCGTGAACCCACGGAAATGTGCTGGTGCAGTGTACCACAGGGCAGCGTTTTCCGGAGACAGCAAAAATATTTAAAAAAATATCGCCACTTCACCTATGCACGCCCAAGCCCCTGGTCACCGCCTCCATCGCCTATACCTACATGTGATATTTTGCCACCTCTCCCCGGATTCGCTTATCCGATCAAAAATGACCCACCAGCCATAGGCGGATCGAGTATGGTCAGTCGGGGGGGCGCTATCCGATGTTTGCATCGGGGGCGGGGGCGGGAAGCGACATTTCAGGGGGCACTTACGAGCTTTTAGGGGGCGCCGTGAACATTTCAGGGGAACCAAGGGTCGATGGGGGGGCACGTGCCCCCTGGATCCGCCTATGTGGCCCGCCCAAGATAAAAAGGGCGGAGTTGTCACCGAATGGTGGCCTCTCGCGAAATTTTTAAACTCTGTGAAATCTGGACGAGAAAATATTTTGGATGTAGCGGGTGGTGGGTGTCCCCATTCCATTCTAAAAAAACAAGTTCGAATTTTTTAGTGCCTCAACATTGCTTAATCAATGTATTTATTAAAAGCTTTGAAATAATGGATAAGCATCATATTTTTAGATAGATTGTTCCGGCAACAATACGGCATAAACTTTGTTTTATATGAAACACATTTTATTTAGCTTCAGCATGCCTTTTATTGAGCATCTTCTAAGTGAAAGGCCATTCATCAGCTGACGCACCGTTCTTTTGATGCGCCAAAGTGGCCGAAGTCTGGCCGCTACCAGGCCGACCGCCACTTCATTATGTGGAGGCAAGTTTGCTGACTGGCGTGTGCGGAAGGAAGGTTCACGACGGTGACTTGAATGAAGCATGTTATTAATCATTATATTGCTTTCTTTTCCTGGATAAGTTATCAAACTATGGTTGCTTCTATTTCACATGCGTATATAACGTATAAATATGAAGTATTGTAGAGGCTTTCACTCATCTACCATCTTTCATTTTTTAACTTATTGACCTCATATCCTACAGCCCTCAGCTCTGCGGAAAACAGACCCATGACTCTCATGATTGGCATGAAGCTGAAGTTAGCTTTGACACACAAATACCTGGCATAACTTCGGGACAGGCTTCTGCCTTCTTCAAAGAGTACTTGGAGAGCATAGCTGATTTGAGAGCATAGCTGATTTACGCAGGAGTCTGATCGTGTGACCCAACAAGGAGACAGTGATGGCAAACCCATCTCTATGCGCCAGGCATCCAAAATTACAAAATGTAAGGGTCATCCTGGATTGCTTCGAGGTGTTTACTCAGAGACCGAAAAACCTGGGCTGCCCGGCAAAAACCTTCAGTACGCTTATGGTGCTAATAGGGATTTCTCCTGCAGGGTTTATCAAAACGAAATCATTTAACGATATCATAAAGCACAGCCTCTCAGCCGCTGACCTCCCTACAGTCTTGGCGCCCGTGGGATTGGACAGAAGAGACGGCAAGCGACTGGATGGCCTCACCACCCGGCCATTTTGCAGCCAGCCACGCGGGTCCTGAACTGTTCATAGAGCACCCGTGCGGCGGGTAATTCATACATATTTTCGAAATTACCCATCTCCAAATTTTATATCTTCTTGATCAAAATTTTGTGGAGAACACGATGGTGTGGTCCATATAATCGACAGAATTGTTGCTTTTAGCTATTAACAATTTTAATCTGTTTTTTCAAGTTATCCACTGCGAGCGTCTTGTACAAACATACAAAAAAGGCTTTTTAGAGAAGTACCCAAAAATCAAAATAATATGGACAACATTTTCAATCATTTTTCTTTCAAATCAGAACAATTTTTTCATGAACGATCAAAAATTTGCTGAAGCGAGGGGGGCTCAAAGTTTTTCCTACTAAACGGCTGGCATTTTCGACTAGTCCATGGGAAGCACATGTCAAAAGCTTGCAATTTAGACCCTCGGAAAAGGATCTTAGACCACGCTCAGGTTCACAAAGAGCAATTCAAATGAAAGCCAGAACATTTTTGTTTTCATTTTTAGGGTCAAAACCGCCAGCCGTGGTATTCACGAGCGAGCTAGACGGCAAAAACCGGACACATGTTTTGTCCTATTTTCAGGCGTGGGTTCGAATCCTAGGAGAGGCCAAATTTTTCATAGAATCAGTATGCGCAAAACTCAATTGTATTCGCTTCGAGTTCATGACATTATGCGCCTTTCATGCTTTTAGCTCGCAAGGAAGCTTTTGACTAATGCAGAGGCGGATCCAGGAGTAGATACAATCATGTTCCAAGGGCGGATCCAAGGGGATGAGTGGCGATGGGGGCGCCCGCGCAACCTTAGCCTGGTTTTGGGCACGGCAAAAGGCCCTCGGCAGGGGGCTCCTTTTAGGTTCAATGGGCGTTCCAATGTTTAACTCAGGGAGCCCAAACGCCAGGGATGTTGGTCTCTGGGCCCCCAATAGCTGGTCTGGGGTGCCTCGAAAGCATTTAACTTTATTCTATAAGCACGTTTAAATAGGCACCTCACAGATGATTTGTTCAAAGGTTTTACGATACGTTGAGGTTTCAATAGGATCAAAGGTTTCAATACATTGAGTTTTACACATACTGATTCTATGAAAAGTTTTGCCGCTCCTAGGATTCAAACCCACGCCAGAAAAAAGGACCAAAACATGTGTTCGGTTTTTTGCGGTCTAGCTCGTTGGTGAATACAACGGCTGGCGGTTTTGGCCCTAAAAATGACAATAAAAATGTTCTGGCTTTCGTTTGTATTGCTTTTTGTGAACCTGGGCGTGGTCTAAGATCCCTTTCCGGAGCTCTAAATTGCAAGCTTCAAACACGTGCTTCCTATGAACTAGTCGAAAACGCCGGCCGTTTAGTAAGAAAACTTTGAGGCCCTCGCTTCAGCCATTTGTTGATCGTTCATGAAAAAATTGATGTGATTTCAAAGAAATATTATCGAAAATTCTGCTGATATTATTTTTTGGGTACTCCTCTAAAAAGCCTTTTTTGTATGTTTGTACAAGAGGGTCGCAGTGGATAATTCAAAAATAGGTTAAAATTGTTAATAGCAAAAAAGCACCGATTTTCTCGATTATATGGACCACAAAATCGTGTTCTCCACAAAGTTTTGATCAAGAAGACATGAAATTTGGAGATGGGTAATTTCGAAAATATTTAAGTATTGCCGGCGGCACCGTGAGAGTGCGAGCTGTGTTTGTCTCGAGGAGGCAGGGCCTCGTCTAACATGTTAACTGGGGAGGGGGAGAGGCACACCCCCCACTCCTGGCTCCAGCCCCCAGTCGAGCTGAAAATTGCCCACTGGGGGGGGGACTGGCGCGGCGCGAACCGCTAGTGCTACCTTCGCATATTTCTAGCTTTCATACATATATCAGATTTCTTGAAAGGAACAACAAACATCGGTAAGGTTTCCGCACAAATTAACAAGTAATTGTAATCCGACATCACTGAATATTATGTTTAGCGGCCATATATTACGTAGGTATTTTTTAATTGGGTTGTGCATTGTTTTCCGGAAGGGGCCGCGCGAGTTAGATCACCATGGAAACAGTTGTTTGTGTAGTTGGCCAGTTTCTGCATGTTATTGCGAGTGTTCCGCTGAGGGCGGACGCAGTTTTGCGCCGGGGCACACGGAAGCGACGTCCTGCTGTGCTGACCCAGTCGAAGTTGAGCGTAGCAAGGCAGTGGCGGTGCCCCCGACGTCAAGGCTGCGAACTCAAGTTCTCGTATCGTATTGCAGGCGGGAGCCGGAGCCGGCAGTGTCGGTGGTCTACCACGAGTCAGTGTCGCGACGGCGCACATAGGCCCTAAATGCCTCCGTCCCTGGCCAATATTACGAAAATGCAACTTTTTCTAAATCATTTCCTGAGCACATATACTGATAGGGAATTCTTCACTGCAATTGAAACAGGCATGGAAAACACAAACCGTGCTCTGGAAGTCTTTGTAGAGTTGCTTGAAGTAAGCACTCGGGTGCGCCACCCGCGGACCAGAGATCTGCAGCGAAAACTACGTACATTTCATTATGCTTAAAATCGACCATGAAAGCAAGAACAGGTCAAAGTATGGCAATACCACTGTTGTGTGAGCCCTTTGCAATGAGTTTTGGTATAAAATAATGCAAAAATAGTTTCGACAACTATTCTATAGACCATTCTCTCAGTATACTGGATATCTCAAAAACTGTTCGATTTACAGATACAAAGAGAGGGATTTAAAACTTGGCCAGCATCGGCCCAGCATAAGACTACCATCAAACGATTCCCCAGGATGTGCTCTACAAGGGCAAGTCAAAATATATTGCGTCCACTTGCAGCCCCGCGTTCCAGATGACATATAATAACTCAGGTTGTGGCTCCAGCCAGGCCGCTACGGTGCTAACGCAACGCCGTGGGTTACCGAATAGAGGCATGGACCGGCCAAGAATGAGCAATATGAGTGGACTATCAGAGAACGATGCTATAAGAAATGCCGAGAAGTGCTAAAATTAGTTTATACAATTTCAAAGCACTATAACCGTCTAAATATGTGTATTGACTGCTGTGTTGACTGTTATCCAAATACCCGGAGGGACTGCCGACAACGAACCTTTTATTGCATGAGAAATGTTCCTGCTAGGTATGTCAATCTCGGGATTGGGATCCCGCTATTTTCAAAAAGCCCCAATCACGGGATTAAACCTCTCGTGATCCCGGGATTCAGACATTTATTATAACACCTTCAAGCAATGCCGGGACAGCAAAAAACGATACCTAAGAATCCTGTTTTGCTGCATATCACACGTTAAACCACATATGGTGAATACCAGTCATACCTTTTCATCCAAATGAACGGTCGCCGTAACCATCGGAGTCCCGAGGTGTCCTAGGGATCCAATCGGGAATCGAATTTCCTCGCCGTTCCCACTGTCACGAGCTGACGCAAGATGACGCTCGGGCTGCTCAGGTGACCTACGTCCCATATTTGGCGATACCGCGATATCATATGTAGCGGAGGGTGGGCGGGGGGTGGAGAGAAACGTATTGACCTTCACGGACTGATAGTTTGATATGCCTTGTTGAGCAAACACAAGGTAGGGATATATTCTACCCCTTTATTCTACTCTGCGTGTTAACACGCGCACTGGAGGGGCCTCGGATACTCTCCCAACTACTTTTTCCGTGATGACCGGAGAACCGCTCGTAGCCAAAACACGGGAATCGGTCGCATTTGAGAAAATTTAACAGCGCGTGGAATAGTGAAATAATGTTGAAAATTTGTCGAAAATTGTTTGATTTATAGGCTTCTAAAGTCAGACCTACATTTTGAAATCGCCGCCACCGCGCAGTCGAACCGGTTTGCTTGAATTGGAGACCAAGTGGTGACGTCACAGTGTCATATAGACGGGATGATATGTCAAGGTCACCTCACGTGAAGGTCGAGGTCAAAGTTCAAAGTCATACCAGCAATTTCAAGGTCATTGACCCCGGTGCTTTACGTGTCCCAGTCTGACGTATATTATGCTATGACGTCATAGCAAAGGTAACCCAGTTGTAAGTTCAAGGTCAAAGGTCAAGGTTAAAGATCATGGGTAAAGGTCAATCCTCCTTTCCAGCACAAGGTTTGCTATAGTGCTACTTTAAGTGTGCATAATAGGGAATATACCATATTTTGACGTCATAGGTCGATGACCTTGAATGACCTAGACCTCAAAAGTGAAGGAAAGATTCTTTGCGACACAACATCTATGACCGTAGTCCGGCTTTAGCTTACTCCCGGCTTTTTCCATGTATTATCAGGGCATTTCCCAACAGGTCCCAAGCATGGTCAAAATTTGACGTTCATGACCTCGTTTGACCTTGACAATATAGACCTAGGTCAATGAAAATTAGTTATGATGTGGATCACCATAGCCCCCACCCACCCCCAATCGGAATTTCTTAAGCCTCTAAGTTTCCGATATCTCAGGGGGCTTACTAGCCCCCCATCCTGTGCGCGTTAATGTCGGACCCCTCTCCAGTGTGGTTGTTAATAATCACTGAATACCGGTTATAATAAAACATTCCCATGCAGAAAAGGTGTTACAATTATACCAAAAAGCTGGCTTAGAAAGAAAAACCAAGCTCAAATAGACATTTATGATCCCTCCCGTTTTGTTGTTCGTGGTGACGCTTATGAATTTATGGCACACCAAGACTGCTGTATTGTTGTTCATGGATTACATGTTTATTGTTTGCAGTGTTTCAAACTACAATTCGGTCACAATTCATGGCGCCACGACAACATCTGAAAAATATTTTACGGACACCTTGGGCTGGATTAAGTTGCCCCAAATGCCCCTCTTTTCACTGTCCTGATTACGCCCATGTAAAATAAAACCTATATGTCGAATGCAGGTTTTATGCGCAGTTCAATTATCTGTCAAATGAGCTCCTTTGTCCAAGTATCGGGGGAATTTGCGGTATTGCGAAGAAGTTTTCCACGAAATGTAATATTGGCCACGGACGGAGGCATTTAGGGCCTATGTGCGGCGCCACAATACAGCGAGAGGCAGGCGTTATGCAGCCCCGTTCAAGCTCCAAGTGGGCATTACATCATCAAGGCTGGCGGCGTCGCATTTCGTAATGGGACAAATACGGAATTTCGTCACTTTTAAGTCCTTTGTTTGGCGTCAGAAATGTTATAAACAGAGACAAAGTTGATTTCAAATTGACAAAAAAACGGCATTTTCATACCCCAAAAACGAGATAAACTTCCCATAACCAGCCTCAACTGGAAATTCCGGCACTATCAACTAAGGAAGTGAATTTCGTCAGCATAATCTGATACCGCTGCTATGGCAACAACTTGTTTTCGCAACGATTGGCTATTCTGAACAAAGATGAAAGCATCACCTTGGAATTTTACCTAAACACAAAAAACAAGCAGTTTTTTATTTGAAATCATCGTAGCTGTAGCCGTGTGAGGTATTATTTTTAATTTGTTCAAAAATTCCAGCCTCCGTCCCCTCTATCTTTCCCTTACCCGGTGTCCTAACCAAGACGCAAAGCGTCGCAAGGCGTTGCACGCCGTCGATCTGCCGCAACGACCGGGATTTTCGGTCCGGACACAAAACGCACTGCCGCAACGCGTCGCACGGCGTTGCAACGCGTCGCAGCAAAAGTTTAACAATGTCCAACTTTTGACGCCGACGGTCTGCGTCAAAAGCCGATATCCGTGTTATTTGCTGTTGTTTTTAGTCATTAAATGTAATGCATGTTTTAGAATAATTCAAATTAGAATTCATGCTGAAAAATCTATGGAGACTGGACATGATTACCTTTTTCTCCTAAATCGTGCTTTTAATAGTTCTTGATGCCACCCAAGTTTTGATTGTTGGTAAACAACAGTTCGTCGCAACTTGAGCTACCAGATTGCTACCAAAGCTGAACCTTTCCTCTGTCGGCCAAACCTCCAAAATTACCGCTCTGCAACTGACGCCGACGGTCGCCGACGGTTGGCGACCGTTTGGTTAGGACACCGGGTTAGGTACGTCGTACTGAAGTACTCCATCTATCAAAGTAGGCACAGGGGAAATATGTGCATTGCGTCCCTCTAAGGGAAATCACTTGCTGGAGGAATGTCTCCTTTTTGATCTCGCTACTGTGGATTAAATTTCAAAATTTGCCCTTTTTTTGCCCGACAAAAAAAAAATCCTGACCTGAAAATAGCGTGCTCTAAAAGTGAATTCTAATTTGAGTGAAACTATCCAAAGGGCGCGTTTGCCAAAGTGTGAGGGTAACTGCGCCCGGGGAGGGCGCATTTAAATTTAATTGCGCCCTTCCCTCATACCATGGTAAGTCAATAGCACGGCAGAAATAAGCATTAGTATAAGAGCAAATAGGGCTCGGCTACCTCCCAAGCTTTTCATCTGGAGGGCCTGGAAGTCATTTTAATTTGGCATTCTTGCATTCACAATGTTCGTCGCAACTTGAGCTACCAGATTGCTACCAAAGCTGAACCTTTCCTCTGTCGGCCAAACCTTCAAAATTACCGCTCTGCAACTGTAGTAACAAAATCACACTCATACAAAAAGGCTTTGGATTTGATTTTTCAACATATATTTGGAAAGGGCGCATTTGACCAGGGCGCAATTACTTTTTCTGCATTGAAATCAGAGATTTCAGCCTTGAAAATCTACCACCAGGGAGAATCTACAATTGTTGCTTTCAGAATATGCGATACCTAGAGAAATGGCTGAGAACGGCTGCAAAAGTGCCTTCTGTACTCGATCCAGGTGGACGGATCGCTGGATCGCACTCAACGCGACAAGTTCGTGACGGCGTGCACACTGAACAGTAGACAGTGACATTTTGACACAAAATATTCAAATCGGCTATACCCGGTTGGATTCTTTGACCTTTTTGAAAATTGGTTCAAAATGTGTTTGAATTTTTCAAATTGGAGCGCTAGAAATCGTGTGGGTTATTTTGGCCCATACCATATTATGCGCATTATTTGTGCATACAAGTGTTGGTAACCATGAATGTTCCATTTACGGAGCTGTAGTTGTCATATATGGCTATATCTGGCAATAAATGTCCTGACGACAGCAAAGCGATCCAGTGGCGGGTCCAGGACTTCATTTCGAGGGGGGCTAGGGGGCTCGAGCCTCCACCGCCATGACTTCGGAACAGCCTCCGGCTATGCAGCTACTGTAGGCATTCGGACATGGGGGGCGGGGTGGGGCTTGAGCTCCCTAGCCTCCCTTGTATCCACCACTGAAGCGAACTTTGAAACCCATTTTTAGTATGATTACATAGTTTAGGAGATAGATTGCAAGGATGCCCCGGGAAATTAACTGAGGTCATGGAGGTGTATGATAATTATATTATCCCGACGATACAGAAGCACAAGGTGAGGGAAAATATTCACTACTTATGGACGATGAGGAAGGAGATGATCAGGTTGAGAGGACAAGGTCAGGGAAACAGAAAGAATAAGATGAACGGAAAGATCATGAGGAAATTCACTGACATTGCAGAGAAGCCTTTTGATGTTGCTGATACTGATAATGTTCCTGAGCTGGAGAAGGAGTCTTTGATGGCTCAGGGGAGACCGGGGAGATAGGGAAGTGTAAGTGGTGTTGATATGATAGTGACCACACAGAAGAAGATAGCCAAGGTGAAGGAATATGCGAGAAGTAAGAATAAAATATTGGAAGAAAACAGGTTTGAAAAGAGAAAGAGGAAGAGCCAGGATGAGGTGGAGAAGGTATATAAATCATATATATATATATATATATATATATATATATATATATATATATATATATATATATATATATATATATATATATATATATATATATATATATACAGTGGTATCGTATCGTATAGTATAGTATAGTATAGTGGTATATATATATATATATATATATATATATATATATATATATATATTCCAGTTTTATTCTTACTTCTCGCATATTCATTCACCTTGGCTGTCTTCTTCTGTGTGGTCACTATCATATCAACACCACTTACACTTTCCTATCTCCCCGGTCTCCCCTGAGCCATCAAAGACTCCTTCTCCAGCTCAGGAACATTATCATTATCAGCAACATCAAAAGGCTTCTCTGCAATGTCAGTGAATTTCCTCATGATCTTTCCGTTCATCTTCTTCTTTCTGTTTCCCTGACCTTGTCCTCTCAACCTGATCATCTCCTTCCTCATCGTCCAGAAGTGGTGAATCTTTTCCGTCACCTTGTGCTTCTGTATCGTCGGGATTATATAATTATCATACACCTCCAAGACCTCAGTTAATTTCTCTGTGGCATCCTTGCAATCTATCTAACTATATAATCATACTAAAAATGGGTTTCAAAGTTCGCTTCAGTGGTGGATACAAGGGAGGCTAGGGGACCTCAAGCCCCCACCCCGCCCCCAATGTCTGAATGCCTACAGTAGCTGCATAGCCGGAGGCTGTTCCGAAGTCATGGCGGTGGAGGCTCGAGCCCCCAAGCCCCCTCGAAATGAAGTCCTGGACCCGCCACTGGATCGCTTTGCTGTCGTCAGGACATTTATTGCCAGATATAGCCATATATGACAACTACAGCTCCGTAAATGGAACATTCATGGTTACCAACACTTGTATGCACAAATAATGCGCATAATATGGTATGTGCCAAAATAACCCACACGATTTCTAGCACTCCAATTTGAAAAATTCAAACACATTTTGAACCAATTTTCAAAAAGGTCAAAGAATCCAACCGGGTATAGCCGATTTGAGCATTTTGTGGAAAAATGTCACTGTCTACTGAACAGCGAAGGTGCGCTGGAGAGCATGTTCCTAGCGATCGTGCAACCCGACGACGCCGGAGCTTCCCGCCTTCTGGAGGCGGTCATTGCCGCCCTCGCCTGCTCCCGAGTCCCATCCGAGAAGCTCATCGGTCTCAACCGACGGCGAGTCGGCAAACACTGGTCGGAAAGCGGGACTATGGACAAAGCTTCGATAGCACCTGGGTCGTGACGTAATGGCCAGGTGGTGTGTCTGTCACCGCTCCGACTTAGCTATGGAGTCGGTGGAAGACGCAGTGTCTGAGGTTCGCCTGTGTAAGGCCGACATGACTTGTTGTCCTATCCATTCTTTGACCATTCTTTGAAGTTCGGTTTGCCGAACACCTTCACCAGTGCTGCCGGGCCAAGTCAATTTATCACTGTCGTCAGGACTGCATAGCAGCTTCGTCTTAGATCATCAATAACGCTTCTTGCTGTGGCCCGCAGGGGCAATTGCCCCTTTGTCACCCCTGGCTGCGACCCTGCATAGCATTATCGTGCGACATCAAAGGTACGTAACATAACAATTAAGAAATGCATAAATATAATGCGCATACGGGATATTGGTAAATCTCATTCACTTCGGAGACCGGCTCCGCAGTCAAATTGTGTTAGACGAGGCCCTGGGAGGTGGAATATTTTTAGTGTAATAGCAAGCAACAACTGAATTTCATATTAATAATATTGAAATTAAAATTGTTGTACCCTTTGTCCAGAATCCAATGCAAATACACTAGAAATAACCTAATTTGTGTTCCAGACACCATTCACGATCGCTTCGGCCTCATCCAGCCGCGCGGCTGACGCTATAGCCAGTATGGCCAAGAAGCTGGAAAAGCGTTTCCATGGTACCAGGCTGGTAAAAGGCACTAAAGCATTTCATCACACCGTCCCGCTGGACATGAAAACAGCTGCAGCGTATCCTAGGTCGTCCTTTAACGAGCATTGTGTTCGAAGTGTCCAGGGCTGAAGTGTGAGTGGAAGTAAAAATTATGAATGAAAGCACGTGCATATCAGATGTCAGAGCCGCATGACGAAATCCATGGACCGAAGCGGATTGAGATTTCTCAAGAGGCTCTATTCTGGCCGCTTGGCGGTTCTGAAATTTGATACCCGGGCTCTGCAATTGTGTAGGGTGATAGCGCTTTTACGCCAGATGCCCAAACTAAGGCCCCCGAATCTAAATTCAAAACAGTGTTTGAGAAATTTTGGAACAAATGTTTTCAATTTTGCAATTTTCTCATTTTTATTTCTTAAGCAACGAACTTGAAATTTGCCTCCTTTTGAATAAGCAACAGGGGCCACCTAAGAAAAAATTTCGAACTGGTCCGACAATATTTATTACGCCAAAACGCATTATTTCTGATACAAGCAAAAAAGCTACTGAAATTTGACGGCCGACTTATAAGCTCGAAATGTCGGAAGGCACGCTTCAGAAAGTTTAAAGACAGCCACCTGAAGGCAGCTAGGTCAATTTGATTGTGCTTAGGCATAGTTTCCAGTGAAAAACGTAAAATTCTAACCTAGTTTTTGCTATTCTGCCCGAGGACTGCATTTTTTGCAAATTTCATTCATATCTTAATATCTCGCGATCTAATGCGTCCATTTGACTTTTCATTTCAGATAATGAAATATTATTGATTCCGCCTGATAATATTTGGAGATGAATATCGTGATATTGAAATTTATTGTTTTACATGTATAAATTTAATTTTAGTACAGAACGTTTTTTTTGGTAGCTTCTCGGTCCCGAGCACATGTCACTCACAAGCTCAGAATTGACATAGCTGAATAGAAAAATTAATTTTGGTCATTTCACTCCTTTACACTACCCACTTATCTCCAACGGCTTTCGAGTAATTCGTCCGAAAGGTATTTCAAGGAGCTAAATTTCTCGGAGCATGTTTGCTTCTCACCATGGTTTCAAGTCCTTAAAATGAATGGAAGTGGATGAAATTTGGCATGAAGCTAGCTAAGGGTTCTTGGTCACCGATACAAGTAAATCCAGGCCTATATAATGTTTGGTTTGTCTTCTTAAAACAATTTTATGCCGTGCATTTTCTGTACAAACTTAACACCCGTCGCCGGGGTCACAATATCATTGGCTGAGTTTTACCGGCCAGCCGCCCAGCCAGTGACCTCCAGACGGGTCACAGATGTAGGGCTAGTGAGAGAAGGTACAGCACAGCGTGGTGGTATAGTGGTTAGAGGCCCTGTCTCGTGATCAGGGGTGACCGGTTCGAATCCAGTGTTGACCTCGACCTAATTATTAGTTATTTCAAAGAAAAGAACGATAACACTGACCTGCAGGCTTATGAATAGATACATTGATAACGAAATATGGTTTGCTTTCAGCACATTGTCATGCAGCTCTCCTGCTCCGGTGGGGCGTTAGCCCAGGTCGCAGACCGGGGTTGAAACAAACTTTTTCTTTCCAATTTTTCCGTTTGATATTGTGTATACTTGCATGTTTATTGCTGCAACGCATACAAATCAAGACCGATTCTGCAAGAGGGAAATGCCACGTTCTATCCGCAGGATCTTTGCATGTGTGAAGCAACAATGTGTAACAACAGACTGGCGACCACAGGACCTTTCAAATGGTAAATAGTGTGATGCCACGATCCATCTACTGAGCAAAGGCACGTTCAAATATCTGGTCACCCAGGTTTATATTTTGTCCATCAACAATGACCGCCTTTCTGTGCGGTTATGAACTGCGTGTGTATGACCTCAAATTTGACGTCAAGTCCGGCCCTCGGAGCGACCAGGCCGACCACTACCGGACAGATGGGTTGCGGCGGATGCAGGACATGTGGAAAGACAAAAGTACAAACCAAAATATTTTACCACCATAGCAAACGATAGCATGATACCGTCAGCAAGTCATCCAAATTGACAAGCACTCGTGAGTCACTTTTAGGCAGACTGTGCGTAGCTTGGAGTTTGGAGCGAAGACTTGGCTTCTCTGCAGTACTATCGGAGACTGTGATCTTCCCAGCTGCATGGTGGTGAGGTCGTCCAACAGCCTGTCAAAACTCTCAGTGATCGAATCATAGACAAGACACCTAGTTTCCATCTAAGCAATGATCTGTAGAACTTTTAGTATGGACATCAAAAATAAACCGACAGTTGATTCTTCTATAATAAATGGTGCTCTATATCAATAAAACGTATGCCCTTCACTCCCATACAGACACCGCTCCTGTTTGTGCGAATAATACTCCTGGATGAGCCATGTATATTCAGGTATGGCTGTTACCGAGGGATGGTCAAACCACGTATGTACACGTTTTCACCGACACTGATTGAACGTACTGTTGCGGAACCCCCTGGTGCCGCCCTGCGTGGCGCGCAGCGGCGCTTGTCGGAACCCCCGTGTGCCGTCCCGCCGGGCGGTCGCGGACCTGACCTCGGTGGTTGTATGGCCGGGGTCTGGGCAGTCGCTGGGCGGTCGGCACGGGATTCGGACCCGCACTGACGGCTCGCAGTCAGCCAGCGATTCCGGCACGGGATTTGGACCCGTGCTGGCAGCTCTCGGCCTGCCTGTGATTCCGGCACGGGTGCGGCACACGTGGAGTTGTCTATTGGTGGAACTGTGGGGGACCTGTTACTGTCCTGAGTTGTATTCATTTTTGCCAACGGAAATATACTTGGTTTATCCTGCTCAACGGGTTTTCCCCTACCAGGGCGTTCGCAGCAGTACGTTATTTTGGCACGCATGGAAGCACGGATGTACAAGATACGTGTTTTTGTCCCTACATTTGTCACATACGTGATTTTGCCTTTGCATGGGCACTAACTTTTTGGACTTGCATAGTTTTCAAAAATGTTTTTCTTATATCTTATAAATAATCATGAAAATCGAAAACACGATCTTGACATCAGATGCAGCTAAAGTAGACGATTCGAATGATATTAAAAAACATTTTTGGCAGAACAAAACTAAAAAATGGCACATGGTTTCACTTATGCAAGGCAGTAATAAATCACGTCTTCATTTTCCACAGGGGTTGCCAGCCCCTGTGGACTCAAATCTCCGGCCCGAATTCTAATATGACTCCGAGCCGTGCAAAGCAGGGCTCTCACGCCCCTGCCCCGGAGGTACCAAATAGTTCGGACGAAGGGGTCGGCTCGACCACCGCTGCCGGCCCAGACCATCGCTGCGATATCTGCAACCGAAGTTTCTCTTCGTACCCGGGCCTCCGACTACACCAACGGAGGGAACACGCGTCCGAGTTCCATCAGTCGGTCGCCAACTCACGGTCTACCATCAGCAGACCCCGGTGGGATCCTGACGAGCCGCGCCTCCAGGCTATCAAGGTGAGTTTCGTCGCAACGGGAGCCCGCAACATCCATCAGCGTCCTCTAAAGGTTTTCCCTGGCAGGTCTCTGGAATCCATCGATGGACATCGGAAGCAGCGCGTCTACAAGAACATCCTGGCGGAGATCATCGCAGAGAGCAACTCCAACCCAGTTCCTGCTCCTGGACGTCCTACCCGGGACGCAACTTCGCCGGCACCTGTTCCGATGTCACCTTCGAGACCTGCCCAGGGGACCTCCGGAAGAAAAGTTCGTCAAGCTGGCCCACCTGCTGCCAGGTCTACGCCACTAACTGGACCTTCCCGGAGATCCGCACGTCGACGACGACCTCACGCTGCTGCCCCAGCTGCCCGGCCCGCTTCAACTCCACCTGATCCGGAACCCGAGCAGCAGCAACACGGGAACGACGGCGCCTCTTGGAGGAGGATTGCTGACCATCTTCGCGATCTTCCAGAGGCGGAGTTCCCCGGGTGACACATGGCATCAACACTACCTCCATGAGGCGCTTGGCCTAGTCGGCATCGCTCGCCGCGACGTTGTGGACACGGATGACGCCTCAACCGCCTTCTAGACCAGCATGAAGCCGCGATCCAGCACCCACCGCCGCCGCGACCAACCCAGACCCGGCCCAGGTGACGTCGGAGAAACTAGCCGTCGGCGAAAGCAGTTAACATCACTTTCCAGCGTAAACAACGGCCGCACGAGTACCGGAACATCCAGACTCTCTTCCGCAAGGACCGGAGACGCAGCGCCGCAACCATCTTGAACGGCCATTGGAATTTTGACGCCATCGCCGCCGCCCCAAAGATATCCCTAGAACACCAAAACTTCTGGGTCCGTCTTTTCTCGAAGGAAAGCGTGTGTGTGTGTGTGTTGGAGTTTAAGGGCGCTTCAGCTGCCAGGGCCATTTAGCGCGCCTGACTATACAATTTAATCAATCCTTAAAATCCAAGTCTTCAATGTTATCCTATGTGAGGATAGCTAAAAGCAGAGCTACTTCATTTATACATGCTTAGTTCTGTTGCGCTTGTGTTACTCGGTGAGGATTGTATACAATATCAAATCCGATCTCTGTCAAATATAATAAGACTATTGAGAACTCAACAGCTGGTCTGTCTCCTATCAAATTTGCAAGGGACATCGGCGGAAAGAATCGAGCACGCAGAGTTCTCAGTCCGTTACATCCTATGTCAGTTAGTACATGCTGTACAGTAAGCCTGCTTCCACAGTGGCTACACGGGCTTGGTTCTGTAGCAGAAAAGAAATGTCCATGGGTTGCAAATGTGTGACCAATGCGAAGTCGTGCGAGGCAGACCTCCTCCCTCCTACTCCGCCTGTTACTCGACTCCCATGGTTCTATGGTTGGCTTGAGTTGTTTTAAGGCGCAGGCCGACTCACTATCCCATTTGGTTTGCCACTCAGTTTTGAGGAGACTGTTAATCTGTGCCTTTACATCAGATGCTGGAACTCTAAATGCCCCAACTCGTGCAGTCTCAGACGCCGATCTGGCAGCTAAATCAGCTCTCTCGTTACCGGGTATTCCCACATGACTAGGGACCCATAAAAACTGTATCCTGGCCCCGGTAGAAGAAGCGGTATTCAGAAGCCTCCGGATGGTGGGCACCAGCCAGGATTTTGGGGGATGACTAGACTGGAGTGCAGCTAGGGAACTAGCGGAGTCTGTAACGATTAAAAATTGTCCATCAGGATTTCGGAGAATGTGTCGTAAGACTTGGATAATAGCACATAGTTCAGTGGTAAAAACGGATACCGATGTCGGGAGGCTGAAACTTCGACTTACGTCTCTCCCCACGAAAGCACAACCAGCACCTGAGATGCTTTTGGAGCCGTCGGTATAGAAGACAGAGTAACCTGTGCATGATGCAATCTTTTCAAGTGCGGATTGCTGCAATATCGTTGGTTGGGTCGTAGACTTCCCTAGTGCGAGAAGCTCTTGGTCACATTTTATGGATACGTCGCGCCAGGGCTCAAATTTCTGTGGTCGTGTCTTTGCGACATTTCTTAACGATATTCCGGACCCGTCTAACCACCGCAACACTCGCATACACAATGCCTGGGAGGAACTCGGGCGGGTAGATGAGAACAGGTCTGTCACGGATGGATCAAATAACCATTTGTGTGTGGGGTGTTTTGGGTACTGCTTCATTTTACTGGCGTACAACAATGTAAGTCGCTTGCGTCTGAGGTCCAGAGGGGGCTCATTTGCGTCTACGAGTAAACTCGCTCTACGAGATGTGCGAAATGCGCCTGTCGCCACTCGGATGCATGCATGATGTACCGCGTCCAGCGGCTGCTTGACGCTGGTCAGAGCTCCGTCATAAACAACACTAGCGTAGTCCAAAACAGATCTGATGAGGGCATGGTAAAGGCGTAAAAGCGAGCTTCTGTCAGCGCCATACGAAGTACGTGACACCATTTTCAGGATGTTGATACGTTTCATACACTTGTTTCTAACACTGCGAATGTGGGAAGTGTAGGTCAGGCGCTTGTCAAAAGTAACTCCAAGGAACTTTGTCTCTGCTGCTACAGGAATTCGATTGCTATACAAGTGAAGGTTGATCTCTGGACAGTATCTATTACGTCTACAGAAATGAACACATGTAGTTTTATTTGTTGAGAACTTAAATCCGTTTAAGATGCTCCATTCAGTGAGGCGGTCAATGCTCAGCTGCAATAGTCTTTGAGCGGATATCGAAGTAGAGGTCGAGATCCATATCGCAAAGTCGTCAACGAATAAAGAACGCTCGATATTTGATGGTAAGACACTACAGATGTCATTAATTAATACGCCGAACATGGTCACGCTTAAAATACTGCCTTGTGGTGTGCCACTCATTTGTCGAAACTTGTGGGAGTGCGAGTTTCCCACTCTAACACTAAAGAAGCGTTCCTTAATAAAGTTATTAAGAAAGTGGCCCATGTGGCCCACAATGCCTGCCTCTCGCAGTTTTTTTCAAGATTGCGTGTCGCCACGCCGTATCGTACGCTTTTTCTATGTCGAAAAACACTGCCACTGTGTGCTGCTTTGCTGCAAACGAGGAACGAATTGATGTATCGAGTGATACCAAGTGGTCCGTGGTGGAACGACCAGCTCGAAACCCGCATTGATACTCGGAAAAGAAACCAGTATTTTCAAGAAACCAAACAAGACGCCTGTTAACCATTCGCTCGAAGAGCTTGCATAGACATGATGTAAGTGCAATAGGTCGGTAGTGCAGAGGATCATGGCCAGGTTTTTCCGGTTTCAATGCTGGGACTACGATCGCTTGTTTCCATCCCTCCGGAAAATCGTGTGACGTCCAGATGTGATTGTAAAAGTTGAGCAGTGATTTCAGACATTGTACACTGAGGTTTTTCAACATTGCATTGTGGATGAGGTCTGGTCCTGGTGCAGTGTTTTTGGTTTGAGCCAAAGCGTCTCTAAGCTCATTGAATGTGAAACAATCGTTGAAAGGGATTATTTCCAACGAGTCGAAGCATACAGGTGTCAATTCACTTACTTCCTTGTGTCTAATAAATCGCCTATCGCTCGTGCCAAGTTGCCACCTGTCCGCCCAAGTTGTCGCCATTGCATTTGCTACTTCAGTGGGATCGGTTACGATGGCATTTCCAAGAGTCAAAACAGGAGATGGCATTGCTGCACTACGTCCGGATATCCTATTGATGCGCCTCCATATTGTGCTGAGAGGTGTCAGACGGTTTATAGTACTTATGTAGGCATTCCAAGACCTTTTCTTGGCCTCCTTAACTGTTCGCTTGACTTGAGCTTTTGCTTTGCGGTACTGGATTAAATTGTTCATTGTTGGTCTTTTCTCGAAAATACGAAAACAGCGACGTTTTTTTCTAATGGAATGTTTGCAATCCTCAGTCCACCACGGGACCGGTATGTGTCTGGGGAGGATAGAAGTCTTTGGAATGTAAGAACTAGCAGATGACATTATATGATAACGTATTTCCTCGTCAAGCTCTGTCGCAGTGCTACCCCCGTCTGGATCAATGTCGAAATGACAATCGGCTGTGAAACTTTCCCAGTCGGCTTTCCGAATGTTCCACTGAGGAGTTCTCCTTCCTGGATGGGGCGTATCAGCCCAGAGCCAGATAGGATAGTGGTCACTACCACATGGATGTGAGTGGGTTCTCCACCTAAAACGGTCAGCTAGATTCGAAGAACAAAGAGAAAGATCGATAGCGGACGTGTTTCCAGACGGTAGTGCAATGTGTGTAGGAAGTCCAGTGTTCAAATTACATATGTTATTGCGCAATATAACGTCCTCTAGGCGTCTGCCTCTTCTGTTTGAGCGCGAACAGCCCCATACTGTGTTGTAAGCATTGTAGTCTCCTAATAAAACGAAATTTCTTGGCAGCTGGCGGATCAGATCATTTAATGCATCCACCGGAAGGTCTTCATCAGGGGGTAGATAAATTGATATACAGGTAAGTTTCATGTTTCCGAAATCGACAGTTGCTGCCACCGCTTGAAGACTAGTTCTAAGATTGAAAGAATATGATGGCACGCTGTAGTGTACCAGAATGGCAACACCGCCATGTGCTATTGTTGCTGAAGGAAGATCATAACGATATGTTTTATAATTGTGTAATTGGCAGGAGTGCTCCTGTTTCAGCTTTGTTTCTTGAAGACATATGAGTGCAGGGGTTTTGGAGGCAGCTAGAGTCTGCAGTTCACTTTGATTGGCTCTAAAACCACGCATGTTCCATTGTAAAATGTGGGTCATGCTACTAAAGATGGCGATAAGTGATAAGACTAGTCTGGACTTAAACAATAAACTCTTCATTGGAATCTACTTGGTCCCTGGAAGGGAAATCCTCCTGATAGCATGCCCTCATATCGTGTGCTTGCCTCTCGTTCCCGAGCCAGCTGAGCTCGGTCTCTAGAGAGTGGACGTCTTGCATTCCCTGGTTCTCGAGAATGGGAACGGAACCTCCCAGTTGGGTCTGAAGAGTATGAGTGTGATCGCCCTCGCTCTCGACTTTGGCTTGTGTATGTGGAATCGGAGTGTCTCGGTTTTACCTGCAGATAACTTCGGAAAACTGCCTCATGCTGAGGGCTGGGCTGTGCGACTGGAAAACCAGGTGGTGGTGCGCGAGGTGGTGGGGTCGAGGGCGGTGGCATGGAGTCATCTGTTTGGTTTGCTGCTGGAGTGTGCTGAGCTAGCTACTGATTCCTTAGAGCTTGCCTCTTCCGAGGGATTTTCACTCATTGCGAGAGTGGTCATGGTTGGAGATGCTACTGGGGCATCTTCAATTTGAGGACATTCTAGTCGGTTCATATCATCCACACGTCTCAGTTTTACGCGGGCACGCTTGGCTCCAGCACACGACTCGTCAGATGATTTAGGGGTGGCTATTTGAGGCAGATTGCTCGAAATTTTACAAGTGTGAGAGGGAAACTCTGTGGGCGAATCTTCCCTTGCTCGCTTGTTCTGAGGTTCTTGTCGGGTTTCGTCATGACTACTCTCGTTCGTCTCCGGGATAATCTGGCTATGGAAGGTTGCTAGGTCTGATGAACTAACGCCTACTGTGGCATCTCTGACCTCGGGTGATGTTTGGACGGCCTTCTCATCCGTTTCTACAGCAGACGTAGCAGCGTTGTGATAAGTTCGTAGAAAGTGGGGCAAGAGGCTGCTCAGAGCTGTCAGGATTTCGCGGAGCGAGAGTTGCATGAGTTCGTCGACTCTCGAGTCTAGGTTAAGATGGGTTGTGTTGTTCGACTGGGTCGAAGTCGCGTGCGTAGGTGTGGTCTGATTGGTAGGTGGAGGTTGGAGAAGGTTACGGACCACAGTGTCTCGGTAAGAGGTATCTGTGGATGTTGTCGTTTGCGGTGTGATGGAGTATTTCCTAGCCGGCTTGGTAGCCTGTCCGGTCCGGTTTGTTTGGATATGTTTTGCCTCAGCTAGCTTGGGGCAGAAACGACTCCACGCTTCGTGTTTCTCTCCGCATCCAGCGCACTTCGGTGATGCGGCTTCACATGCTGAGGACTTATGTCCGGGGTCCGCACACCTTGCGCAGCGCTCCTCTCCCTTACACTTACTCGCGATATGACCAAACTCCTGGCATCTGTAGCACCTGACGGGATTAGGTACATAAGGTCGGACCTTCAACACAATCCATCCCACGCGTACCTTTTCTGGCAAGGTCTTTCCCACAAAGTGGAGAAGGAAGGTCCCGGTGTCAGGCCTCTGATCCTCACCTTTCCTCAGCAGCCTTTTCACCTCAGTTACTCCCTGCTCTTTCAGGCCAACAAGAACTTCCTCTTCTGGTACATCACGCAAGTCCCAACAGCTGACCACACCTCTACAGCTATTCTTTGTAGCGTGGGGTGATACCCTGATGGGGACCGATAGGTATCTATTGACTGTCCGGACCTCGAGGGAAACTGTTGACAGCAACTTTTTTGCATCACATTCGTTTTGCAGTTCGATCTCGATTTTACCATCTGGGTGTCGGTATGTCCGTTTCGGATTGAACTTTTCTAGTGCCTTATAGAGCTGAAACGGGTTCAGCTTTACTGTCCTGTCTTCAATGGAGATAACAAGAGTCGTAGGCGTAAGCTGATCTGGTCTGGTTCGCGCGGAGGGTCTAGCATCGATACGGTTCATTACGGCGGCAGTGTCAGACGGCGACATAGGGCTAGTCGAGTTCATAACAAGGGTCGGAGTCCGTGGAGTCGAGGCAGAGTCAGCAGAGGTTTGAGATGCCATGATATGTGAATTTACCTTCGGCCCCCCGGGTTGCCAGCTGTCAATAGCTGGGCCCGGGGGCTGGTACAGTGCCTACGGGGGCAGGTGCGCCCGTCTCAGAGGGGCGAGAGGTACTCACACAACCCCTCCGATCAGAACGCACCCACCCCCTTGACGCCATCAGCCCAGTGTGCCGGCAGGGCCATGAGTCGGGGCGAAGCAAAACGCGGCAGCCCTCACGCAGCGGAGACTGCGGTCCACCAGGCGCGCGCAACAAGCCGGAGTCTCGCAAATCGACGGTTTCCGAAACCCCGGCCCGCGTCGCGCCCGGCAAGAGCTATCACAGTCCCCACCGCGAAGGGCGCCGCGCCGCACGCCCGAAACATAATCCCCCCTGCTCAGCTGGACCGAGCGACAGTGCCCGTAGACACTGCCGCGTAGCTAGGCCGCCCGCGGCAGCCTACGGACGGCTTACCCCCGGTTGGATCGAGATATCTGGGCCAAAGGGGGCGTGTTGGAGCCCTCGGGACTGACCCGCCCGAGGGGGACCTCAACCCCCCAGGATCCCGTCAACCTCGTCGCCGGGGCTCGAGATAGGCCTCGAGTGGGCGCCTTACACCCATAAAAAGCCGAAGAAGGCAAATAACTGTGGGACCGATAACTGAAGCATGAAAAGAGGACAGGAACTAAAAATAATCAACAAAATAAGAAAACAAAAACAAATAGGAGCTACATACTGGGAGGTGCAGGACAGATCTGACCCGATCCAATACGGTTACCGACCAGGTAACAAAGGGCCCGTAAGGCAATCATCAGCATCGCCGCGGACCTCATCACCAGAGCCACCGACGACAGACGCCGACTCTAACCGAGGGAAGTCGGAAGAGGCGGCGGCCGTCGGAGGGCTAGAAAAGATGTATCCGCAGCGATGCGACAAAGTGCCTCCCAAGGCTGACTGGGGCCCCGGGCGCGTCACACCCCGTTGCTCCAATCTTTACTTGCCGGACGAATCCGGCAAATGAAGATCGGTCCCCTGAGGGGACTCTCGAAGGAAAGCACCTCAGACGATCTGCGCGTGCATCCGGCGAGGCCTCCACAGTGGGGCATGGTCCTCCCATTACCACTGCGGAGATAACAATTAACATCAACAAGATAAACCGAGACACTGCGGCCGGCCCCGATCCGCGAGCTCCGGAGCTGCCTTACGAGGACCCTCGCCATCGTCTTCAACTTGTGGCTCTTCACGTGCCACATACCGAAGGCGATGAAGCATGCCCGAACATTACTACCCAAGACGCCGGATGCAGCCTCGCCCGCCAAGTTCCAACCCATCATGGTGACCTCTGTCGTGTCGAGGCTGTTCTCCAAGATTCTCACCAAGCGGGCATAAACCATCTGCCCTCTCACCCCAGTACAGTAAGTCTTCCTCCCAGCCGATGACACAGCAGAAAACATCACGCAGCTAGACCTGAAAATCCAGGCGGCGAATGAGGCTCTACAAACCCTGACCATCGCCTGGCTTGACGTGGCGAAAGCCTTTGATCCGGTAAGCCACCAGACTACCAGGAGGGCCGCAGCCAGGATCGGGATGCCGCCACCGTCAGTCCGACTCCTGGCGCAGATGTACCGAGGCTCAACCACGGAAGTCAGGCGGGACACGAAAATCCTGGTCACCTGCGGGGTTCGACAAGGCGACCCCCTGTCACCCCACCTGCTCAACGCGGTGATCGACGAGGCCATCGGTGCGGTGGACGTCGGCGGAGAAACGGCCGGCCCATCGTGGCATTTGCGGACGATCTAGTGATTACGGCCAGGTAACAACACCTCGTCACCCAGATCATCAACCGGCTGGCCAAGTCCGGCCTCGATATGAACCCGGCGAAATACCGGGTGTCTATCGAGGCAGTCGACGGACGGAACAAACGCCGATTCGTGGACACCACCAGCGAAATAATTGTGGCGGGCGCAACACTCCCGAACAACGAAGTAGCCAGCACGGTGAAATACCTGGGCGTGGACTTCGGCGCTGTCGGCATCGTTCCTACATCTGGCGATAAGCTCCGGGAGCACCTCGTACAACTACGCTGTGTGCCCCTGAAGAAACAGCGTTTCTATCTCCTCAGCACCGTCAGCACCAGTGCGCTTCACATGTTGGTCCTGGGAAGCTGCGGCCGCACCACCCTCCGCCGTCTGGATCAGCACGTGCGACGTGAAGTTCGGGCGTGGCTCCATCTTCCGAATGACACCTGATGCATTCATCCACGCCAGTGTCAGGGACGGTGGACTCGGCATCTCAGAACTGTCGTCCATAGTCTCAGTCATTGGGCGCTGGACCTTCGCACAGGTTCCCTTCTCCCCCAGAAATTAGCACTTTCTAGTGGAAGACGTGTCTTTTAGTCCGCTTCCCAATCCCCCCCTCGGGACTTCTCCAACACCATCTGTAGCTGCCTTTGCGCAGCCGCAGGAGATACTTCACTGTGCAACATCATTCAGAAACCGTGCAATTACCACTTGAAGGCAGGTCTTCGGAAACGTCGTGAAGAGGCTCACATATATCACAGATCCCTGAATCATGCCTTTTTCCTGAATATTTTGGCCTGACAACGCTTTGCCTATTCTAAAGCGGAGACATTGATCGTTGAAGAAACGGAAACGAACGAGGATAACAATATGGGAAGCGGCACAAGAGGGTCACATATATACACAATTCCCTGGGGCGTATTATATTTCTTGAATATTGGTTGACACTTTGTCACTTATTCTAAAGCGGATACGTCGATCTTTCGAGAAATAGGAGGGAACTAGGATTACGTTGCGGAAAGTGGTACCTTCAACCAGAAGATTTACTATGAAAACATTTAACATTTTCCATTTACAATGATTTGAGCAAAGACTCGCGCCACCCAGACCGGGGAACAACAACGTGATATGGAACTATTGTTCTATCGTGTCTAATTAAAAAAGTGGAGGACACTTACGGCATTCACGCGTCGCTGCCCGGTGCGACGTCAGCAGCTACCACCTGCGGAGGAACCAGTTGTAGTTTATGAACCCTGAGGCGGTTGGAACACTGCGCTCGCGCCGCGGCATGGGGTACGGACAGAGTGGATCAGTACTGGATATTGAAATCTGGATTATAAAGGAAAGCGTGAACGAGAGGTTCAGACCCTCTCTTGAATCTGGACCGGATCCTACAGCACCGCCGACGTTGGGGAGATATGATTCGCGCTTTCGTTTTTTTTTTTGCTTGTCCCCACTTAACCTTCGCCCGGGTGGGGGGTCTTTTTAGACCCCCCCCCCCGGGTTTTTCCGAAGTGACCAAAAAACGGCGGCGCGCAGCGCCGCCAAACTTGGTCTAGCTGTTCCTTCATCATTTTTATATCTTTCCTGAAAATTTTGGCTCAAGGTCATATCAGGTCAGGTCACCAGGCCAGGTGAAGTGACCTCACCTCAAAAAATACTTAGGACCGCATAACTAAAAGAAGGGTTAATCGATCAAGTTGAAACTCATACCACATATTGGGACCACCAGGAGCTACAACATTTGTTCCGGGATTTTTGATATTGGTGACCTAAGGTCATGTGCAGAGCATGACCTCCCCATTGTCAATACATGGGAAAAATCACGAAATGAGCTTTTCTCAGTAAGTATGGATGAAATCAACTTCAAACATTGGTTGCGACTTGCTCTTAGCCCATTTCTGGAGCTGATACCAAAATTTTTGACTTGTGACCTTTAAAAGGTCACCTTAGGTCAAATAAGCATTTTTGGTGTTTTTCTCTATAAATTTTGAATAAAATAAGATAGAGCTTTTATTTTGTCACCAAAGTGTTTGTATAGTCACTGGAAGTCAAATGATATACATCATGACTATACCAGGTCAAGTTGGGTCAGACCGTTGACCTGGGTCAGGTCAAATTCTTAAATTTGACCTGGCATAGCAATATCATATATCATTCGATTCGTATTGACGAGAGGATTGCAATGGTGCATAAACTATGGCTTTATCTTGTTTGGTTTGGAAGCTATTAGCGAAAAAGTAAACACCCTTATGTATGGGTGGCTATGGACATTCCCAAGAATATGCCCAATATCTAGTGACCTGTAGCTCCCTAGGCTTTGACCTGACACGAAAATGAATGCCACTGTAATGAAAGCGCATCTCAAGAGCTTTCGAATGGTGTTGGAAAAATTTGTCTAGCTATCATAGTTTCTGAGATATATGAGGTTTTCTTAGTACACCTCATATTAGCGATTTTGACCTATTTTGACCTCTGGTGACCTTGATATTGACCTGACAAGAAAAATGACCGAAGTATTTTCGATATCATTTTCGAAGAGCTTTCGATTGCCGTTTTGCGCTTTTTTCTAGCTACCTTAGTTTTTGAGATCGTGGAGGGGGTCTTTTTAGCCCCCCCCACCAGGGCGAAGGTGGCTCGTACCCGCCACCGGGGCAAGGGTTAAGGGGTTAGTTTGTTTCATTCGTAGCTATCAAAATCCACCGCCGCCCCCCCCCCACACATGTCGATATTTCTTACGCCACCAAAAAGTACCATCGACCGGAATGATCGTCACACTATCATGTGCACCCAAAGGTGCGGTCAGGCAAAATTCATGTTTCTCATCATCTCCGATCTCTGATTGGGGCCAGTTGCAGGACGTAGATGGCAGCTCGGAAGTGAGCTCAACTTCGGTTCTACCCAAAGCGTGACCACCCCTGGCCCCAATCAGAGATCTTAAAAGAGAAGAGGGCAACCTGATCAGAGACATTCGCCCCCACATCCAGCGCCCCCCCTCCCTCCCTTATGCCTACAAATATTAGTGCTTTTTGTTAACTTCTATATATCACTTCTGTTTTGCTTCGAGTAAATTTGATAGTGTAATTTGTTCGGATTCAGGGAGAGTCGATTTGCATGAAACCATCTTGTCATTTTTGGGAGAATCTCATTGGTTTATTGTTGTAATTGTTTTGAACTTTCAGCCGAAATTAATATGGCTGATCATCTGCAAAGTGATAAGATGTAGCACAATCAGAAATATGGCATACATCATTGACGTAAATTATGAACATTAGAATACAAAGAATGGATCGCTGTGGAATACCCAGTACAGCCTTCAACACTTGAAAGATTTTCATTAGTTTTCGTTACTTGTTTTCTGTTAGATAAGTATGATCTCAGAATTGACACAATGCTTCTCGCATTCCTATATTTTTTAAAGAATGTGAAAACTGACCGTATCAAGTTTTTTTCAGAACCCAAAATATTCCGCATGATATATCACCATTTTCTTAAAGAGAATGTGGCACCTTGGTCGAATCTTGGAATTTAGTGTAATTAGGCGTACTTTTAGTAAAAAATAATGAAACCACTCATGATTTCTCTGAAAAATGTACAATAAGCTCAATATTTGGTTTTTAAAAATACTCCTCTAGAAGAAGAAATAAATATCAGACTGTGGATGATGTCACGATCTGGCAACCACTACCATACTTGAAACGCTTCAATTCGATTGGCTGATGCTCATCGTGACGTCAGCATATGTCATCACACCAGTAGCTCACAACAATGGCCGCCGGCGACGGGGGCTGATGGGGGCAGGTGTCAGGTAGGTTTTAGCTTTTTTCTACGTAAATATCGAGTTCCAAGTCAAATGAAATATGGAGTACCGGGTTTTCCGACCTGCTTTACAACTTGGCTATCTCAGTTAAAATCACGTTGTGAAGGTGCCACATTCCCTTTAAGATTTACAATGTCGTAAATATGAACAGTTGGTACGCAAGAGCTATGTTGTTTCCTGAACCCAAATTGGAAACCGTATAGAGCATTATGGTCCTTTAACCCGCACCCCGGTGGACCTCCGAGCATCTTTCGCGTTGGCAGGGGTGTTCTACACCCCTCAAAATCAGCCCCTATGCGGGATAACGCAAAAAGGCAAACGCTGGTGGGCAGCTGATACAAATTCATCAAGAAACTATACCGATCACTTTTTGGCTCAGGTCAATATTAAAGTTATGACAGGTCAAAGGAGGTGTCATTTTGAGTTGAGTTTTTGGGCTCTAGTATCTGACAGAGTTGAGTTAGAATCATTTTTTAGGCACCAGTCGCTTCCCCTCGTCACGGCGAATCGAATGATGTATAATATGACCATACTAGGTTAAACCCAACCAATGTCAGTTTTTAAGCTAGAATAGTTAATATGCACATCAGTCGACTCGGAATAGCAATCCAAGCGCAATGATAACAAAATAAAAGCTGTATTAACATTTCATGCAAAGTTTTTGACCTAAGTCTGAAAACTGCTTAAATAGCGCCAGAGTACCTCTCAGAGGTCACAGGTCAAAAATTACAACATGAACCTGGAAATGGGCCCAGGATACTACGATTTGGAGAACATGAAGGTATTCTCAGCTGTATTTACACAAATACAGCCGAATTAGTTTTTTCTGTATTTCCAATAGAGGTCATGGTCCGTACTTAACCTTAGGTTATCGATATGAAAAATCCCGGAATGTTTTATAGCACTCGGTGGGCCCATTATGTGGTTTTCAATCCAATAGATTCATCCATTTTTTCTTATGCCACCTTTAACATTTTTGAAGGTCAGGTCACTTGACCAGCACTTGTGACCTGACCTGAGATGACCCAACCTTAAAAGTTTGAGGAAAATTGCGGAATCGGTCAAAGATAAGGCGTGCCAAGTACGGCGGCATTTCGCGCCGCCAGAAATACCCGAGGGGTGTTCAAACACCCCCCCCCACACGGGGACGAGGGTTAAAGGGAGTGCGGCGCCCTTTTACCATTGTCTTTTGGACAGGGGTAAACGGGTGATTACGGGCCCAAATAACCCCCTTTTAGATTTGTCTTTTGGATCCCTTCTGCTGTAAACCCTGTTTCGTATTTCCTCGTTGAACCGAATGATGATGAGTTTACCAAATTTCAACCCAATGTGCCGTATTTGCATGCCACTGTTCCATTTGCACGCCAGTATGAAAGTCAAACAGACGAGCCACCTCATTTCTGTGACTAGCCCCGGGACGGGAATCTAGGGATCCTCTGCAGGGCCCCATTTCATAAAAGGCGTAACTTACGCTTATAGCGTAGAAGTACACAATGCAGCGTAGAAAGTGAATAATACACCACAATCTTGTTTCACAAAAATGCAGTGTAAATTACAACTACTTGCTAAGATACTATGCTCTAAACTACGCTGTACTGGAATGCAGCGTAAAGTATTCCCAATATTGTTTCATATAGCAGACATCATATACGTTGAATATGTAAAACACTCCTGAAAAGCTATGCAAGAAATAGCAGCGTAACATTTATCAGGCAATGAAGCAAAACATGAAAAATATATAATTTCTTCTGAAATTCTGAACCTCAGGCAAACCTAGGTAGTGGAGTGAAGGACAACAAGTCATGAATGTAAAATAAACTGAAATAAAAAAGGTGTGTAAGTTCTTCCTTGCACAGGTTTGAAGTGCAAGTTACTCATGCCAAATCGAGCTGATATGTAGAGTTCTATGGCCATTTGGTATGCCAAAAATGATGATGGTTATTGATGCAAATACAAAGGAAAGCTGACGTTGATTTTTTACTTTGACTTTCTGCCGTTGCTGTTATTTTACAGTCTAGGGAGTACAGAACCCCAGATAGGCTGACGCTGACGCTGACACTGACACGGTGTTATATGGAGTCTACGGAGGTTAAAAATTCAATTTAAGGTGCTTGTCAACAACAAAACCCATGTATCTCTACTGAGGCCTCTGGCAAAAATGATGAAAACCTAGGTACCTAAGTACCGGCATCTAGTCATTCTGCAAAGACGTTGACTCACTATTCCTTTCCTAATTTCATGCAATTTTAAAGGGAGATAGGCGAAAAAATTATTATTGTGGTTTCTTGCTATTTGAAAAATCCTGATTACGAAACTATCAATTATTTTTGTATCTTCGGCAAAATTTTGGGAGGTCACTCACTTATTATCGAAAAAGGTTAACCAGTGCCGATAAAATGCTGCAACCTTCACCCATCACTTACTTTTCGAAAACTATTTAAAGTTGAAAAGCACATGTTTTTGTAATACAAATGTCTGTTCTCGTATTTGTATTTGAATTAATCTTAAAAAGCTTTAAAACACAAAATGAATTAGTTTGCCAGAAACGGAAAAACATAATTACCAAGTCTTCAGCGGTTTCGTACCTCGGGTCTTGAGTCATTTTCTGCTTCAGCCACAGGATGACAAAACTTGCATCAGATAGGTCACGTGACCCCGGTTTGAGAATTCAGGCTTCTGATTGCTAATGTGATTTCTTTTAAGCCCTATATTTCTGTTTCGGAAGAGTTTTGGAATGATGTTTTCTAAAGTAATTTTTCTGTAGTAGTCCAAAGTTCTACACACTGTTTGGGATAGATAGACCAATTCTAGAGAAATTGATAGCCTTAGCCGTGTGTACGTCACAATTTTAAGGCATTTGCATGCCGAATTCCAAAAATAGAATAGGACTTCGAAACAACTTTTGTGACATTTGATCTACAAATAATTTTTCGCGTATCTCCCTTTAAAGTCGACGCAAATGGCTGTTAGTGCTAACGCTGCTATCATTTGACACCGCAGGAGAGTTATAAAAATACCTACGCTGGAACCTCTGTAGAATGCATGATGGATTAATAGAAATAAATTATTCAGCTTTCTCTTCGACCATATCGATTTCGATGATCCAGATCTTAAATAGGGTTTATAGTTTCAAAAAGTTGATTTCTCCAATACTCCATAGTAACCATTGTGCCCTTCAGCCCGATGACGTAATGCTGCCAGACAACTGATCGGGGTCGTACCGGGATAAAAAAATATTTGTGGGAAACTGTGGTCCACATTCGCAAATTCGTACGTTCCCAGCAATGGGAATAATGGCCCATATTGGAACGCTTGTTCCTTAATTGGAAAAGCAATTTCCATAGATCAAACTAATAGACAGCTTAAAACGAATAAATGTGATATCTACGGAATTATTTCAATATGTCAGTTTCCCTGACCAAATAGAATGGCGGCCAAGCGGACCCAGGGCATGTGCCCGTAGGCGGATCCAGGGAAGTAGGCACGCCCCCAATCGACACCGGAGCCAACTGAAATGGTCACAGCGCCCCCTTGAAATGTCGATTCCGCCAGGATAAGAAAATCGGCGCCCACCGATAGAATCTGCACACCTATAGGTTTCGCCGGTCAAGTGGCGCCCCAATGCAATCCTATTCTCCTATGATGGCGGCCCAAGAAAAAGGCTTGCCCGCAAGAAGCTGGCTCAAAGGAGTGGAAGGGAGCAAGGCGGATCCAACTTTCCCAGGGGGACGTCGAAAGGGGCGTCATCCGAGCAGGAGGTGCCAAATTCTATCGCAGAGTCGCCAATTCTCATCAAAGGGCAGTGGAATCCCGGACTTCATTGGAGGGAGGGGGTGCTAGAGTCTCAAACCCTCCCGCCATTGCCTTCGATCAGTCTCCGCTTACGTTTTATACATGCACCCTCATATCTGAAGGGGGAGCGAGACCAACAACACCTATCAGGTGGGCGCAAAATCCTACCGGTGGGCGCCGATTTTCGCATCGGGGGAGGGACGGTGGGAAGCGACATTTCAGGGGCACCATCGACCTTTCAGGGGCACCGGACCATTTCAGGGGCACCAAGGGTCAAGAATCGGGGGGAGAGTCCCGGGCGGGGGGCGAGGTCCCGGGCGGGGGCGAGAGTCCGGGCGGGGTGGGGGGGCCGCCGAGGGTCGATCAGTGGAACGCCCCGCCCGCCTGGATCGCCAGAAGCACCCCACTAAATGATTTACGGACCAAAGTTCGTATGGCCAAAGTACGTATAGATAAACTTCGTACGCAAAAGTTCGTAAGCAAATGTACGTAGGGTATAAAATCGTATGCCAAAAGTACGCACGCAAAAGTACGCACGCAAAAGTTCGTAAGCAAATGTACGTAGGTATAAAACTCGTATGCCAAAAGTACATACGCAAGAATACGTACGCAAAAGTTCGTAACGAATGTACGTAGGGTATAAAACTTATGCCAAAAGTACGTACGCAAAGTTCAAACAAATGTACGTAGGGTATAAAACGTATGCCAAAAGTACGTAAGCAAATGTATGTACGTAGGGTATGAAGTTTGTATTTCAAAAGTACGTATCTCAATTTGAAGAAGTTGTCACTTTTACTCAACCACATTGGCGGACGCAGGGGGGACATTCGGCCATGCCCCCAAAGCGCTGGAGGGGCAAACTCTTTCGGCCCCCAAATCGGATACATTTTTGAAAAAGGCGTTTACACTAGGTCTGTCGAGCAAAAATATTCACTCCCCCAAGAGAGCGATCACATACTGGAGGGTAGTTTCTAATAGGTCTGTCGAGCACCCAAATCGCACGTCCCATCCCCCTCCCCAGGAGGAGACGCAGACATGGGTTTGCCCCCAAAAAAACTCGGGTCCGTCCGCCCCGCTCAACCATGCAGGCTCCCAGTCCCCACGATTCGTCTCCACGACCGCTTCGGAACGAAATCTCTTGCAAAGGGCGGCCCGCCTGCCGACCCTCAACCTTGTTTAGAAATGTCATTAAAGATGCCAAAGCTAAGTCGTCATGGAGTTTCATCACCAGCCCCAGCCCTCAAATCCGTGCGGCGCCCGGACTTTATTACGCCCGCGCTGGTTTCCGCGGAAATCGGCGCGTAAGCGGCGTATTATCCCCAAAAAAATAATATATGTGTGGTTGCACAGTTTCAGCACAATATTTCCACCGTTCTTACAGTTGGGGCGGATCACTGTGTAGACAAATTTTGAAGGAGCATCAAAGACAGATTTCCTAATTCAAAGTGAACCCCACAAATTTAAGATGAGTTAGAAGTGACCAGGTAGAAAGGATCCCAGCTTTTCGGTTAAATTACAGAATCAGGTGAGCAATTACGTACCACCTTCTAACGACCATTTATGGTCACAATCTTACGCCCTGAGAACCAATTTAGCAATAATTTCTTCCGCAAAATTTTTCTCCCATTGAGTTTCCCACTTATATTACAACGACACTAACACAGAAAGGTAGCACACGACATCCATTTCACAGCACAGCAACGCTACTGTTTACTTGAGATGCCAGATAACGTGCCAGAATAGAGATAAAACACTCCAAAATAAAAATCACTACAAACGCACCGACGCTCCTCAGTTGCAATGGCGGACGGATGTAACGGTAGGGTGTCCCAAAATACCACTTTTCAACTGTGCAAGCTTGCCGGTTGACACCCATTCTCCTGAGTTACTAATGAGCATGCAAAATTTGGATTCGATCCTTAGTCGGCCCCCGCCCCCAAACTGGTAAAAATGAAAATCGTTGAATGGCTCGAAAATGGGTTCATTCGAAGCTATACAGAGGAAAATATTCCCTCATAAAAATTGATGTAAAACCACTTCTTCATCGTTTAGAGAGCTAAGAAGTTCCGAATGTGGTATCACGGCCAGAGGCGGATCTAATAATTTTTTGGGGTGTAAAATGAGCAAAATGGGAAAACAGTGTCTTTTTCAAGAAAATGAACCAAAATTAGCCAAAGCGAATAGAGTTTATCACTTTTAAGGGATGGCTGGATTGGTTTTCCTTGCATCCGCCACTGGTATGAACTTACAAATTATATATTGTACTTCGCCTGATTTCGGGAAACAGAGCCATTTGCGGCATCACTAAGGATATAAGTGCATGGTACCATTGCGACCGTTAGAATGAATATTCCATGTTTTCGTTCCTTTACAGAGTTGTCGTGTCAGACTAATTTGCATTTAATGTTGAAGCAGTCTACCTGAAGCAAATTGTACGATGCCTTCAGCATACTCGAAGAAAAGATCCAATATGAAGAAGGGACAAGTCAGCGACGGAAAAAACATCGGACTGACCTCGAAGTAGTCCAGGCATCAATTGAAACGATGAGATGACTTTTTGGTAAATCCCTTCAGCTGCCTGCCAATCAGCTACCGACCAAGCGTAAAATCCTCCAAAGGTACCGAGCTCTCCGCATACAAGAGCCTAGTGCAACAAGCACTAACACTGGATAGATCCTTAGGGTCCAGGCGATATAAGTCACCGTTCGAGTGCCCTGCAATACTGTTTACAGCAGCTGTAAAAATGTGTCATGCATACGCTAGGCGTGTGGTTCAAGTAATACTGAAATCTGAATCGAGAAACACTTTCATTTCAGCGCCAGCTCTATTAATTTCATCGCCAGCTCATGGCAGTCGGTTATTATTTTCATAGTAACAGTGACAAATTCTTAAGGAACCTGCAAATGATGATGAGGTCTAACAACAATCCTTTTTCGCAAGAGGACTTCAGTTTCTTCATGAATCAACACCAGGTGCCTAATCCTAGAATTAGATAAAATATTTTCTGCTCACGCTGTTCTTTGTTGTTGTTTTTCTGACGATACTCTTCGACAAGCTCTCCATGGACCCCGCCGAGCACCTTCAATTCAAGCAGATTGCAGAGCTAATCGCCCTCTTTCATGACCCATACTTCTTGCAGGCCCTACTGACTGCGGGAACTCCACGGCTTGACCTCAGGCTGTTCCAGGACATGAAGACCTATTCAGGGCAGCTACCAAGTGCTGCGAAAGCCACACAGGGCTCTATCATGCGTCAACCCTGGCATCTCACGGGGGAAAACGCCGTCCTCTGGTTATTTGGTCAGGGTGTGTCAACAGATGAAAATGCAGAGGTAGCAGCTGCACTCCCTGACAGTCACACAGCCAGGAACATTGGCACAGGGAAAGCCGATGTTGTCAGGAGCAGATAAGCTGAGGCTCTGTGACTTCGTCCGACCGCACTCCTGGCTGGCATTCAGGTGGATGAACGTCAGCAACCAGTGCTTACCACCCAGGAATCGGCGAGTGATGCAGACTTCATCTGTATGAACGCTTTCATGGAAAATCTAGCAGTCACAAACGACAGCGCGGAACGATCGGTGAAATACATCATGGACTACACCGACGTTGTCCGTGAAGGTGACATGAGAGCTCGGAACTGACAGTAGCCTGCGCACACCGTCTCCAAGCGCCGAATCTCGAATCTCGGTAGGAGAAACATGAAAGGTGCACTTCTTAGCAAAGGATTCCTGGCATAGGCCTATCCAGGGAAAGGGATTAAGGCCATGGGCGGATCCAGGGAAGGAAAGAAAGCAGGACCATGTAAAGAAGCATACATGTCATAGACAGATTCAGGGGAGTTGCGGTGCACTATAGAGCAATAAATTCCTGGCATAGGCGGATCCAGAGAAGGGGATTTAGGCCATGGGCGGATCCATGGTAGGGAAGTAGAGGGGACCCAAAAATATAAGGCATTTGTTTCACAGACGTATTCAAGAGCATTGCGGTGCATTACAGAGCAAGGAAGTTCTGGCATATGCGCACCCAGGGAAGGGGATCTAGGCCATGGGCGAATCCAGGAAAGAGAAACAGACGGGATACTGTAAAACCAAGTATACGAGTCATGGGCAGATTCAGGGGGAAAACTGCTACGGTGCACCACAGAGCACGGGATTCCTGGCATGGGCAGGTCCAGAGGAAAGATTTTAGGCCATAGGCGAATCCAGGGAAGAGAAGCAGACGGGACACTGTAAAAAAGGATCCGAAGATGGTCTAAATCCCCTCCCTGGATGCGCCTACGCCAGGAATCCCTTACCCTGTAGTGCACTGCAACCCTCCTGTAGCTACCTGTGACATGTATCCTTTATTTTACAGAGTCCCGCCTACTTCCCCTTCCCTGGATCGAGTCATGGCCTAAATCCCTATCTCTAGATGCCCTATGCCAGGAATCCCCTGCCCTGTAGTGCACTTTAATCTCTAGATCCCCTATGCCAGGAATCCCCTGCCCTGTAGAACACTTCAGCACTATCTACTCCTGAACCCGCCTGACATGTACCTATACTTTGTTTTACAGGGTCCCTCTTCTTCCACTTTCCTAGATCCTCCCATGGCCTAAATCCCTACCCTGGAAGCGCATATGCCAGGAATTCCTTACTCGAGCACACTACAGATCTGTAGCGCACTGAAACCATCCTGAATCCACCTATGACCTGTATGCTTTGCTTTATAGGGTCTGCTCTTCTTCCCCCTTCCTGGATCCGCCAATGGCCTATATCCCTTCTCTAGATCCGCTGATGTCAGGAATTCCCTGCTCTGTGGTTAACTGCAACCCTCCTGAATCCGCCTACGACGAGTGTACTTTGTTTTAACAGGGTCCAGTCTCCTTCCCTTCCCTTGATCCGCCCTTGGCCTAAATCCCCTAACCTGGATGTGCCTATTCCAGGAATCCCTTGCTCTGTAGGGCACTGGCACTCTCCTGAATCCACCTATGACTGGAATGCTTTGTTTTACGGGGACCCACCTAAATCCCTCCCCTGGATCCGCCCATGGCCTAAATCCTTTACCTTGGATGTGCCTGTCAGGAATCCCTTGCTCGGTAGAGCACTGCAACTCTCCTGAATCCGCCTGTGACTGGAATGCTTTATTTTACAGGGATCCACCTAATTCCCTCCCCTGGATCCGCCCATGGCCTAAATCCCCTAGCCTGGGTGTGCCTATGCCAGAAATCCCTTGCTCTGTAGAGCATGGTAACTCTTCTGAATCCGCCTGTGACCGGAATGCATTGTTTTACAGGGACCCACGTAACTAATTAGGTGGGTCCCTAATTAACTCGGGGAGGCGAATTTAGGCCATAAGAGGATCCAGGGGAGGGAATTCCCTCCCCTGGATCCGCTTATGGCCTAAATGCCCTTCTCTAGATCCACCTAAGCCAGGAATGCCCTGCTCTGTACACGGAGCATATGGTGTGATTCCATAACATGTATGTATTCCTTCATCCATACGCAAAGATGTGCACCATACAGCAAGAGGAGAGTAGAGAATACTGATATGAAGAGGAATGCATCAGGGTTAAGGTGCACTAACATTTGTCTTCCTGTATCCGCCTATGACACATGCTTAATTTCAGTGGGGAAACTATGGTCAGCGTTCCCAAAAATAGCTACGTTCCCAACAATGGGAACAGTGACCCATTTTTGGAAACGCTTGTTCCATAAATGGAAACGCACGTTCCCAAGGATGGGAACGCCCGGAACGACGTTTTCAGAAAACACAACAGGAGCTCAGAAAATATAAGGGGAATCTTTCTACCTGGTCAATTTCAACTCATCTTAAAATTTGAGGGGGCTTCTACTTTGAATTAAGAAATCTGTCTTTGAACGCTACCTCAAATATTCGTCTACAATGAGTGATCCAGCCCCGAAGGTAAATAGCAATGAAAAGATCGCACTGAAACCGTGCAGCTGGGTAAATATATATATTTTTAAATAATTTTTGGGGAAAGATAATGAAAAATAATAGTTTAACAAAATTTCAAAATTTTAGGTTCTAAAAATATTTTTGTTGGTGCCACACAGTTGCTGCTCACCACGTGGATGGTGGGTGTTGAGAGCGAGTGAAATTGGGTTTTCCGTCCGTTTAAGAGGTAAGTGGTGCATAAAAGTGGTATTTTCGTATTTCCCAAACTGTTTTGTGTTGATTTATGTCGAAAGTTTTCGGCTCTTGCAGTTTTGGTCCTTCGAATTATTCGAATTTTTCCGGAGTGTTTTGATGATTTTTGGTGCGCCACTTTATGAACTGGGTATTTAATGGGTTTCTTCCTATATTAATTTATATTATTTTAGCTTCAAAGTACCTCATGTGAATAAAACAGGTTATGTTGTTGGTAAATCAACCATTCTTGAATATATATCTGTCTCAAAAATCCTGGGAGGGCTAGAAATCACCGTCTTTGACAGTGCTGCTGAACAAAGAAGAATTGCTTACCATAACATAACGATATAAATAACATAACTGAAGTGGTTTGCTTCAAATATCTATATATAAAATATATATATCAAATAAATATTTTAATTGGCACATGTGTATTGGTGGGTTTTCAGTACTGGAATGCTCTTTTTAGATAGATAAGATTTTGTAAAGCAATAGAGTCAAAATAGCAAAATAGAGCATCGGCAATAGAGTGGAGTGAGAGGGTGGTATTGGGACTAGTCAGTTTTGTTTTGAATATTCTATGCTAATGCCAATGCTTGCTGGGTGTGAAAAGATGATCATTGTTGACCAGTGAGTGAAGGTCTTACTGGTCATTAATTTTTCCGAGTGTTTTGTGAAAATGAATTAGTTTTATTTTTTAATAAAACTTGTTCTGGATGTAAAATACCACAATTAATCGTCATATTTGGATACATACTCTATGAATTATGAGCCCCCTAGAACACTGAGCAGTGTTTGAGAGCTGCTGGCAGACTCGCGCTTGGAAGCTTGTTTAACCGAAGGAAGCTCATTAAACCAGCCTTAGCAGGTTCTATAGTATCCCAATTGCTCACGTTCATGAGGAGGTCTTCTGCTAACCTTTCAGGCTCACACTACTTTGGGAACTATGGTTCACCTCCTGATTGAACACATAATTTGTCTCCAGTGTGTAAAGTATGGCATTTTCGACAAGATCTTGTTGGTGAGAGTGCCCTTAGAGACGGGAGCGAGTGTTACTAATTTTATAAACCTGGTGTGAATTTTCCGGACTGGTACGAGGAATGTTACCCTGAAAACCAAACAAATAACCACTGAATGGTTATAGAGGCACAGGAGAGGGCCTTATAAAAATCCTTAACTAACTAGCTAATAAGGGCAGTAGCATTGCATGGTGTGGGTAGGAATGGATGCATTTTTCTACCTGGTAGGTATATGACAGTTTGGTGCGAATTTTTGGTGGATGGCGGTGCAAGGATTTGAGATGGCTGGTGCAAGTTGTCTGGCCTCCTGCCATACTTTGCAGACTGGGTTTCATCTGCTTATCTTTTTAGCAGGGTAGATCACAAGCTTATTGCAATAATCCAACTCCAAGCTACCAGCATGTTACCAGATTTGTTGACTCCAATTTTATTGAGCCAACTCAACTCTGGCTCACAGCTAAAGCATTGAGCGCGAGTCAATTCCCACTCAGAATTCAAATTATGCAAACACAACTAGCACATTTTCTTCAATTATATAGAAATTGCAATGCATTTATTATCTGATTATGGGGAAATTTACAGATTTTTATTTATGATTTTATATGCTTTTGCCAAGATTTAATAGAAAATAACTAACAAATCAGTGTGCTTTTCAAAGTGTTTATTTTAGATTGTCATGTCTGTCTAACGACTTATTCTGGCCTCAGTCTGGTGTGGATAGGCACACTAGACCCATTCTGGGATCAATTGTTTGACAGACATGAATAATATAAAATATGCACTAAAAAACACTGATTTGTTTGTTGTGCCAAGCATGTGGGAGACTTTCCTTTTAATTGAATGCCTACCTTACTGCAGACTTGACTGTGTGATGCAAAGTATCTACCTTTATTCAGGAATGAGTTATTAAAGGCCTAGGTTAATGCTGGCCCTATATGACCTCAAGGGTTGGTGCACCATTATGCACAAATAATAAATCAATGTTGTGGATATGAAAATGATGATTTATGATTATTTAATATTTATATGAAATTCTTCACAAAAATTAATGCTGATAATTTCTTAAGTTTCAGCCATGTGATCTCATCACATATGTTAAGAAAATAGTGTGGAGTCAACTTTATTCTGACTCACAGCTTGGAGGCTAACTCTGATTCTGATTTGACTCAATGTGTCAAGCAGTTGAATTGACTGGTTCAGCCCATATCTGGAATTGAGTTGACTCAAAAAAACTGAGTTGACTCAGATTCAACTCTGACTGAAATGTGACTCAACAAGTCTATGGTACCATCTCTGAGAGAACACTCATATAAGGATTGGTTGTGTTCGCTCAGCTCTTTCTTTATCGTCGAATCGGAGGGGACATGATCAGAGGTTATTAACTCTTGAATAACACCATTGCACATTCCTTTACTTAAAGTTGGCCTGGTTGTATCACTGGGGTAGTTCTGTCTTACCTTGATCACTGCAACGTAGTTGCACTAATTTCAGGAAATTGGGTTTTACATACCAGTGTTGGAACCTTCGCTAAATACGACCAGATGAATCCAACACCGCCTTTAGGATATGTGGATTCTTACAATATTATTTCAGTCTGGTTGACCAACATTGCTTGGTAAATAGGGTCAGCAATATTACCTGTCGATTAGCAATGAGCTATCTTATTTTGACCTTCCTAATGCTTTATTTTCCTGTGGTTTAGTTGGAAACAGGTGAAACATTTTTATCCCATACCTTTCTTTGGAGGTACAAGGTCATTGCTTTGCAGGACCAACATTTTACTATATAAAATCGCTTGAAGAAATCAATAAAGCTGTAGAAATAATTGTGTGGCAGTGAACAACCGCCGTAGTGTCAATATACGTGTATGGTTGTACATGCAGCACATAATTTCCGTACATCCTGACAGGTAAACATGGAGATACCACAACTAGAAGATAATGTAGACATCTTTGCATCCTCTTCCTTGTCCATAAATCTGGAACCAACCGATGAAGATCCTTCTCCTATCCGTGTCACAGTGGGAGATGGCCGCAGAGGTGGTAAGAACAAGGGACCACACACAAAGACTCCGATAACGAACATCAGCCATCGACGTTCCAAGTATCACCGAGCATCAAGAACGATCTTGCAGAAGGTATATCCAACCACGTCAGTGGATGCATTTGAATATTCTGTGCTCAGAATGAGGATTTATTTGATTTAGGCCATGTCGTTGTACGTAGATCATCTGTACTCACTTTGGCTCTTGCAGGACCAATTTTATAACACAAATATTGTGAAATATTAAAGGGAGATACACAAAAAAATATTATTGTGGTTTCTTGCTCTTTGAAAAATCCGGATTACGAAACTGTCAATTAGTACCTTCGGCAAAATTTTGGGAGGCCACTCACCTATTATCGAAATAGGTTAACGTTTCGGATAAAATGCTGAAATTTTCACCCATCACTTACTTCTCGAAAAATATTTAAAAATTAATTTTTTTAATAAAATTGTCTTCCCCTGTATTTGTATTTGAATTAATTTTACAAAGCCTTTAAAAACTATAAAATGAATTAGTTTGCCCTAGAAACGGAAAAAAACATAATTACTAAGTCTTCAGCTGTTTCGTACCTCGGGTCTTGAGTCGTTTTCTGCTTCAGCCCCAGGATGACAAAACTTTTGCGTCAGATAGGTCATGTGACCCCGGTATGAGAATTCCTTGGCTTCTGATTGGTTAATTGTGATTTCCTTTAAGCCCTATATTTCTGTCTCAAAAGAGTTTTGGAATGTTGTTTTTCTTAAGTATTTTTTTCTGTAGTAGTCCGAAGTTCTACATTAGTTTTTAGGATAGATATGACCTAATTTTTAGAGAAATTGATAGCCTTAGCCGGGGGTACGTCATTTAAACCGATAAGAGGTGTACCGGTAAAGTCGTCTAGAAATGTTGACTTTGAGAGCAATTTTAAGGCGTTTACAAGCCAATTCGCAAAAATGATAGTAGGACTTCTGAAACAACTTTTTGTGACCTTTTAATCTAGCCAATACATTTTTTTCGTGTATCTCCCTTTACAAAATCCAGGCAACACATCGTACTTCGCACATTCCTTGGGTCAGTGAACATAGATAGCACCGAAATCTGTATGTAGTGGCGTTTTCTAAAGGCCCACGAACCATAAGACTTATTACTGAGCTAATAAGTATAATTATTTGTATTGTAATTATTCTAAGTGACAAAGAATGGCCTGGTAACGGCAGTCGGCGCTAACTTCTCGGCATACACCCGGAATATTTGAAGTTTTACTTAAAGGACTGCGCTATATTTTTCTCCGGTTGTATAATTTACTCATTTGCTTCACGTTATTATTTACATTCCAGACGTTTGTAATTGCTCTTTGTTTATTTTGTTCATTACTTACTGTTGGCTCATTTACTGTATCTTCTGCTTGATTCGGTCTTGCGCTCCTCTGCTTTCATCTTTTTGTCTCGTTCACTCCTGTCTTGGAAGACGCAAATTAAAAAATGATGATGATGATTATGATATCTTCTGGCTGCTAGCCAAACGTGATAAAACATTATCATCACTGATCCCTAGTGAGCCAAGGGCACCCTCTGGCATCATGATCCCTTCTAGTAACAAATACGCTGTATATTCGTAATATATATATATATATATATATATATATATATATATATATATATATATATATATATATATATATATATATATGAGTATATATATGAGTGACATCAGTTAAACCCTTATCCTTAGTATTTTCCATTTCACCTCTTTTGTTTTTGTTATTAGTATTACTTTTGTTAAATTTGCTTCTCATTATGTTTTGTGTTGTTAGAAGTCATTTCATTCATATTATTTCTGGTATTTGTTTTGCTATGTGGCTGACGGTGGTGCCATTGACCACAAAAATGACTTCATTCATCTAACACGTGCATTGACGGGAGGCTGAGTCACCTTCGCTTTGACGGGTCCCCTAAGATTTAGAGAACCACACTATAACGAAAAACGGTGAACGGCGTTAGACAGTCCATCGAAATTTCTTTTGAAAACGTGAAAAATTTGTCGTCAAGTTACTAGAGGTGAAGGCTTGACACCGTAAAGATAACTTGAAAATGACGGTTTTTCAGTCATTATATCTGAACTAGAAGACAGAGCAAAGTAATCTAGCCCTTTGAAATCTTAACAGCAAGCGAAATTGAATGATTCATAATACGACCATGCTGCGTCACCCTAGACTCGACCTGACCTGAGGTCAGGTTAGGTCAAATTAGGTCAAAATACATATGATAACTGAAAGAATAAAACAGACCAAATGCCGTGAAATATACGCTGTATCGCCATATATTAGTAAGTCATTCATTTAAAGCCATTAGTACCATGTATTTCCAATGGGGAGGACCCTAGGTACTTACCTGACCTGACACTTTGTCATCGATATGAAAATCCCGAGCAATATTTTGTAGTACCCAGTAAGTCTATTACTTGGTAAGAATTTGAGATCCAAACATTAACCCTGCTCTTACTTTTACTTATGCTACCTTAAACTTTTTGAGAGGTGAGGTCACTTCACCTGCCATGGTGACCTGACCTGAAATGGCATGGCCCCAAAATTTAGAAACAAGGTTTTAAAGCGTCATCAGAAACAAACATACCAAGTACGGCAGCGCTACACGCCGCCGTTTTTATTATATCTCCGAAAAAACCGAGAGGGCGGGTATCCGTCAATGAGCGGGTTAAAGTTTTTGTGCAGTGACACGTGCTGGTGGTGTGTGCAGCCTCTTTTTAAGTGAAAATGTAAACGAAGTGTTTTCCCCTGTCGCGCTTCTAAGTCGAGCCCTTTGTTCAGGTCATCGACCTGGAGCACCAGGTCGGGGCGGACGTATCGGTGGCTATCAGTCACCCCTCTTACGCATCCTACCGCTACCCAGAAGCGGCAGCTTCTGCCTCCACCCATCCTGCAGCCGCCGAGCCAGATCCGCCGTCCACCACCAAGGCTGAGTCCCAAACCGACCCCCCAGCCTCTCTCACTGAAGTCCCAGCCTCCCTCACTCCGTCCAAACCCGCCAAAGTAACAGGCACTGTTCCAGCAGGTGGAGCTTCTAAACGCTCGAATAAAAACCACTGTCGTATTTGTTTTAGGGAACGGAGTGAGGACGATGGCAGGCTGTGGGCTGGGTGCTCCTACGTTTCGCGGAGAGGGCGCCTAACGTGCGATCAGTTGGTACACCAGTCGTGCATATGGCTGCAGTGCTCAGCCCACATTGAGCTGGAAAGGGTACCGATTTTCTGCCCTCAGCACCGTCAGGGTCTGTAGGTGTGCGTCGTGCGGTTGGGAAAGGTAGTGCATAGATCTGTGCTGCTTCGCACATAGCTCCTATAGCTTACGCCTATATGCGTTATTTTATACAAGGACCTCCTTTCAGGAAGACAACTTTTGTACTCGTATTTTACTTTCCAGAACTGGCACGTTTTTAGTTTTTCGCCAAGCTGTAATCAGTACCTCTGTGATTATTAAGATTTATGCACTGGATCAACGGGAATTAGTCCTGTGAAAATTTAGTTGGTGATACTGGCCTCACCCCACAAGAATGATACCTTCACTGACCATTTAGTCTGGCGTAACCTTGTAGACGGTATTAGTAATTGTGTGAACATTAAATATGTTATACTTGTTCGTTGTTCGTTAAATCTGAAGCAATTTCTAGATACCTCCTATGCGTGATTCTTTGGCAGTAAATGTATCTGAAAACACAATGTCGATAGTTTGATTTGGAATAGCTCGAGCGGCGACGTTTGATTCAATGAGGGGCACAAAATGGGTTCCTGTGCCCATTCGCTTTTTTGCGGATCGATGTTTCCGAGCACTACCGTGAAAAGGGTACGGTGGGCCCCGGCAAATTAAAAAAGAACTTACATGATAAATATGGAAACTTAATTTCCAGCTTCAATCGCTCAGAAAAGAATGGTATTATTCGTACAAGTTTATGAGAGAATCAAAATAGAATGCCAGTTTATGTTAACCCGAGCCTGAATGTGACGGGGACCATCGCCGGGCGACTGTGAAGACGGCGGTCGGCTGCGCCAGGCGATCGGATTGCTGTCCGGCAGCGCTGACCGTTCGTTAAATCTGAAGCAATTGTATTATATATATATATATAAATATATATATATATATATATATATATATATATATATATATATACAGGACGTGTGGCTGAGTACTATGTATTTGTATAATAAGCAATGCTCGGATGAAACAACACAAATGATACAATATTCCTCGAATTTCGATACGTCCGCACGAATTACTGAATGCAGTAATTCACTCCCAGTTACATGCAAGACCAATCACGCTGGATTTATAAGTGGCTTCATGGTAGTAAAAAATAGAACATAATGACAGAGGCATTGGTACCACTCATTTTCAATATTGCCTGAAGAAAACAAATGAGCCATGTGCGCTTCTTGTTTTCCTGCTAGATGAGGTGGTCAAAAACCACAGCCCACACTCCTACACGTCTTTATTCAAGATCACAGCCACTTCTGGAAATGAACATTAAACGGGAGTTTACAGTTCTGATTGCCATCCTTTGAACACTTGAATTCAGCAGCTACTCGTACTGGATCAAGATTTTCAAAGCTATCTAAGCATCGTTAACTTGGGAAAGTGTTCGAAATTATCTTACAATAGTGCGTAAAAATGTTAAGACACCTTTGCTTATAATCATGCCTA
This sequence comes from Lepas anatifera, assembly GCA_034440635.1. NCBI lineage: Eukaryota > Metazoa > Arthropoda > Thecostraca > Lepadidae > Lepas > Lepas anatifera. Next base: position 402,433 of record JAOTON010000710.1, on the reverse strand, counting down.
AATCTCGGCATTGTGGTTCTGAATCAATGCCACGGCACTTAATTACTTGTAACACATGCTTTTTCTATTTTGTTTTAGGACAGTAATCATGGCAGAACCCCCGAGCAAGTTACGGCGAATATGGCCCTTCAAGCCTACCTGTGGGAACCAGCATCATCAGTCAGTTCTTCTCTCTAGCCATACCGATGAAGCTCCGAGACTGATTCGAACCAGATCGACTCGAACCCCGCCCTCGGTTACAAAGTTCTGGTTTCCGAAGCTGTCAGAAAGCTGATGGCCAAAATATATATGCTCCGCCTGCATTAGTCATGCACTGTCCTTGACTGTGTCTGATCCCGGGGCTGGGCCATCCAGCTCCGAACGCGACCAGTCCGAACGCCAGGATCCAGACTACAGTCAGGATTACGACACGGAAACTGAGGGCGAGGCTGAAGAAGGGAGCGAGAGTGAAAGAGTTAGAGAGCAAACAATGCCCCAGAGTAGACCGATAGACAATGGTGACCCAAGATCTCACCGTGGGCGAAGATCCTTCTGCTGGAGTAGGGGAACCAGTGGCTGCAGAAGTTGGGTCACAAGAAGGCGACAATGAAGTAAGCCGCCTAACAGTTCTCCTTCAGGCCGGGAAGGTGTCTGATAGCTCCATGGAGAAGCTGGCGGCAGCCCTTGGGACAGCCCTTAATAACCGACTCTACCAAGAGAGTACAAAGCTGTCTGCCGACCACAGGGACATAAAGCATATGTCAGAGCTGTCGCCATCGGAATGGCTTGGGGAGAGGAACAGGCCCATCGTGGCGTTTATCGAGCAGGTCACGAAGGTACGAAGGCATTCGGACATCGGCCAGACTCCACGGCGAGCACTTAGATTAGCACATGCCTACGAGCAGCTTTTAAGCTGTCGAAACCAGAGATTTGTTGGAGCCATGTCTTTCAGTGAATCCCTCGTCAAGAACACCTTCTGCCATAGTCGTTCCGTCGCGGAAATAAATTCTTCCACCGGCCCATCTGGTTCAGTCACCACCCACCAAAATCTTCTTGCTTCAAACGGAGCAACGGAGAACAAGCTTCATGAAGGTGGCGACATCGACGTCTTCTTTGACAATAATCAGATTGTGACAAAGTCTACTCGTCTCACCGTGGGTGGCCAACCAATAATGAGCGGTTGCACCATGGTGATGTCTCTGCAGTCACGTGGTAGTGACACCCAAACAAGAGACTCATTAAAGCCAGGGGCTTATGAAGCGCTCACACCGGGTGCGAAGTTAAGAGAGACCATGGAGCAAGTGGAAAAAGTAGAGGAGGGACTGGCCGAAGACTTCCGGTCATACAGGAACCACGCTGACCACCAACCACTTGCAGGAAGTATTAGAAGAGCAACGTCAGGGAAGTGCAAGCTCTATGGACTTCATAGACGTGCAGGCTGCTCAAATCCAGGCTGGTTCAAATAAGCTAAGCTGCAGAAAGTGCCTCGAGGTGTATGAACCAGCCGCAACTGCGTGTCCGGCCTGTAAATCCGAAATAGGCGAGAAGGTTTCTCGTGACCATATGTATGACTATGTATCACCACAGCGCACAGAGGCCGTCAGCTGTCGGCTTGGGGAGGTTCTTGATGTGATGCCCAATTCCTACGAGTCATGTAAATCTGTCCTCGCCGGTTTGAAGGAACAGTCTAGTGTCGGGGAAGCCCACCCATGGGTTAGTGTCATGTGTGACGGTCAGCCATATGACTTGATGGCAAAGATGGTAGAGGACACTTTTGTATGCATGTCGTTTGACGTAGTCATAGAGAGGGAGGATGAAGACATTCATCAAAAAGAGCAGCATGCCGGGCAACGTGCCCCCACTAAAAAGTTTTATGACTGGGTGATGCTGCGCCCTGGCTTGGGACATATCGAGATGAATCTAGCAAAAGCCCTTGTCAAGCTTATGTGGGTCCCCTTTGTCAGGCATGTTGCCTTTTTATGGGTTTTAGAACCCCCAAGGTGATGAGCTTTATACAGGGGTGCGGAGACCATCAAATAACATATCAGATCCTGAGGGTGGTCCTGGAGAGCGGCAGCAAAGAGCTGATAGTCCCCTACGTAAAGGGGTGTCGGCAACGTGGAACCAAGCCATCCCTAAACGGCTACATGCATTGGGCAGACGACTGTAAGAATAACAACTACCAGTTATTCCGTAAGTGCATCAACCTCCTGGCCGCATTCTCCCTCATGAGAAGTGGGGTCAGGAGAAACAACTGCACGGCCATGCTTGCCGGACGCCAGAGTCTTGCACCCTTGATAATCATACAACGCCACTACCAACGTCTTCTGCTGAGGGACATCATAGTCCGACAACAGCAGCCCGAAGAAGTCAGGCAGTACATGGAGTCTACAACATCGTACACTGTGTCTGGCGATGACACCAAAGGTGAGGGCGGGGACTTCATCCTCGAGACAAAAAACAAAAGTGCCAAGGCCTGGGTACCACCTGGCGTGCCATCACAGGTACAGTGGCGTCAGGCGGCACGATGTACAGACCGTCTGGAGGTCCTGAAAGAAAATGTCTTGCAGATGTGCTCCATGGAAGAAGGGCGAGACCCACATGTCGCGCATCTCAAACGAGAGGAAAACTGCATTCGTGCAGAGATCCGCCGCCTGCGCTACCTCGCAAACCCCCACGAGGAGGTTAGTTTCCTCACGTCTCTCGATGGGGAAGTTCTCTATCCGACACTGGTGAACTTCGATATGGCAGCCCAAAAAAACTATGCTGTTGCGAAACAGCACATGCTTGGTCAGCGTCTGGAGGAGAAAATGGAGCGAGTCTATGTGACTGTAGATGACAGTAGTCTTGAGAACCGTACAAAGGCAGAGCTGGGTGAGGAGATCAGTTGTGCAATCCAGGCAATCCCTTCACCAGATGCTAGGGATGAATGGCTGGTGGAGCTGAAAAAACCAGATCAAAAACTAAGGCACAGCTCATCGCTCTGCTTCTGGAGCTCAAAGCGTCCAGAGACGCCGTTCAGTAGGAAAAATAGGATTAGCGGGGTATACACGGATCCAAGATCGGGGGGCGCCCGCCCATCGGGAAGGGGGGCGGGCGCCACTCTTGGCAGGGAAAACCTACCAGATGGGCGTCAAATCCTATCGGCGGGCGCCGATTCCCACATCCTGTGATGGGGGGGTGGGAGGCAACATTTTAGGGGGTGCATTGATAATTTTAGGGGCGCCGAGGGTCGATGAAGGGGGCACGTGCCACCCTTTGCCCCTGGATCCGCCTATGTATAGGGGGATTCAATGCGCTTCCCCGACGACACTTGAACCCCGTATTGTTAGCTAGGGGTGTGCCCTTGTCTAGGATCAGCCGTATGATCTGGAATGTTGAGGTGATGGTCTTTGCAGATAAATGTGTAATAGGTTCAATCGATTTTTCATCTTAGCAGGACGTTTGGCTGAGTATCCACGGGCTTGAGGTGACGTTTCTCCGTGCATTGTGTTGAATTTGGAAATATTCATGCACATTTTTGTATCGGCCATACTGGCGACCGATAGACATATAAGTGTGAGAGGGGGATGGGACACGTAAACAGGCTTTGAAAACTAGGTTCCCGCGACGACGCAGCCTTTTGCCAGTTGGTGGCGGGTGACGTGGTGACCAGGGGTGTTTTATTATCTGCAACAGCAGGACGTATGGCTGAGTATCCACGGGCTTGAGGTGATGTTTCTCCGTGTATTGTGTTGAACTAATATTCAAGCGCATCTCGATGCCTGGTACGCTGCCTGGCTTTTCAGACATGTAGCTAGATGGGGAGTTGGGACAGCTGAGCACTTTATGAGAACTGTATTTTCTAGTGACGACACTGGCTTCTACAACTTGTTGGGTGGCGGATGACTTATTCGCTATGGTCATTGATGCTCTGTAAACCTTCGTTGATGTGGTCATGGATGGTGAAAGGAGTCTGGCATTGAAACTTGTATTTTCTCGCGAATACAGCAGTTCTTCGCGAGCTCTTTTGGACAACTATATCCTAGATTACTTTCAGTTTGCCAGTTCGAAGGAATGTCTGGAAATTTTAAGTAGAAATGCTTGAAATATATAGCATGCTTCTGTCATTTGACATTCGGATACTATACGTGACAAGTCGGAACGTTCAGAAAGCGAAAAATGTTATGCTTTTTAGATTTCAAGTAAAACAATGATCACCAAAACATTCAACAAGAATTCGTACCCCGAGGGGTCCGAAGTAGATTCCCCTGTGTAGTCCTCCGTGTCTTTCCCGCAAACACACGCCACGCAAGGATGCGAAAAGCGAAACCCGATCAGAAGCCCTCGATTTTCCTGTGAACGGATTGAAGTAAGATACAGTATTGATTTAACACCCGCCACGGTGGGCCTCTGAGCCACCTTCGCCGTGGAGGGGGGTGTTCAAACACCCTCTCGGACTCGGACCCGATGAGGGATAGCGAAAAACGCGAAGACTGGTGGATAGCTCTTACAAATTCATGAAGAAACTATATCAGTCGCTTTTTGACTCGGGTCAATATTAAGGTCATGACAGGTTAAAGAAGGTGGCATTTTTGAGAAATGTTTTGGCTCTAGCGTCTGACAGGGTTGACTTAGAATCATTTTGTAGATACCATTTGCTTCCTCTCGTCACGGCAAATCGAATGATGTATGATATGACCACACTAGGTAAAAGCACCAATGGCCTGACCTCAGGTTGGGTCATGGTCACTTTCCAACCTGCCATAGGCAATTTGCATATCAATTGACTTGCAATAGCAATCCAAACGTAATGATATTAAAATAAAAGTTATATCATCATTTCCTGCAAAGTTATGACCTGCTCCGGTGACCTTACCTGTGATGACCCAACCCTAAAAATTTGAGGGAAGTTAACGCAATTGATCGAGGATAAGGTGTGCATTGTACAGCGGCGCTTCGCGCAGTCCTCTTTTCGTGCCGCAGTAAAAACCTCAGGGGGTGTTCAAACACCTAACACCACCGGGGCGAGGGTTAACCCAAAGTAGACCGATTTTTACCGCGAGATGCTGAAGATTCATCAAAATATAACAATATTGTGGAGTTTAACTGGAGAAGAAATGTCTCCCAAACCTTAAGGGGGGGGTTCCGATACTCGCATCTTGGAGGCAGAGCAGTGGCGGATACTAGAAGGGGGCTCAAGTCCCTACCATACATTTCTGTGTTTGGTAATTGGAAAGAGGGGGCTGTCCAGAGTCGATGGCGGGGAATTCTCGAGCACCCCCCCCAATGAAGTCCGGGATCCACCACTGATGGGAAGCGACACTCCTGGGAGCGCTGAAGGTGGATGAAAGGGGAGTGCCCACACCACTCCCTCCCATTGGCGGATAAATGGGGCTAGGGTCTCAAGCCCTCTCCCCTCTCAAGATATGAGTGCATGTAGTAAAAGCATAGGCGAGGGCTCATCGAAGGCGATGGCTGAGGAGGCTGATAATCCCTAGCCCCCGCCCCAAATAATGCCCTGGACCCGCCACTGCCCCCTCCTTTGATGTGAGAATTGGCAACACCGCGATAGTAATAAGCATAGGCAGATCCAGGGGGCAGGGGGCACGTGCCCGCCCCCGATCGACCCTCGGCACCCCTGAAAGGTCGATGGCGCCCCCCTGAAATTTCGCTTCCCACCCCCCCAGGATGCGAAAGTTGGCGCCCACCGATAGGATTTGGCGAACACCTGATAGCTTTTTCCAGTCATAAGTGGCGCCCCCTGGTCCGGATGGCGCCCCCGGAAAGGCGCCCCCCCATCGCCAATCCTGGATCCGCCTATGGTAATAAGCACACCATTGTCAGATGATGCCCCCTTTCAACCTCTACCCCCCTTGGGAATCCTGGATCTGCCTGTGCCCCCTTTAACTCGTGGAAGTCACATGCCCCTCACTCCGCCCCCCCTTCGTGAGCTGAAGAGTGACAGCCCCTGCTACAAGGCAAGAATATCTAACCATTTCCAAAAATGGAAACATGTTCCCAATAATGGGAATGATTCTGCGGTACAGCATATCCAGAGGTATTCACTCTTTAAAGTGTTCTTCTTGTAGGAGCGGGCCTTTTTCCTTTGACTGCCATGCATATTTAATCAGGGAAACTGATGTATTCCATTATTTAGGTAGATATAAGTCATTATTTGTATCTAGCTGTCTAAAATTCCAGTTAGAAATTACAATGGAATATATGTTATTAATTACGCAACAAGCGTTCCCAAAAATGGGTCACTGTTCCCATTGTTGGGAACATAGCTATTTTTGGGAACGTTAACCATAGTTTCCCCCACTGCTTTCAACACCCAAATCAAGAATCCCTCGCCCAAGCTTCTCATGGGGAGATCCCAGGAATCTGGGGAAATTTAGAAATCTTGGAAATTTTTGGGCTCCAGACAGAACCCAATGCCTCTATCTGGCAAAGCTGAGACATCTCCCCTATCAGTACCCATTTTTCTCCCTGGTATTTGGCAGATTGGTGCAAATTTTTTGGAGGCTGGTGGTGCAAGAATTTTAGATGACTGGTGTGACTCATCTGGCCTGCTGCCATACTTTGCAGACTGGCAGTTAGTTATGCATGGTCTGTAGTTTTGTGGTGTACATGCATGTAACAATTTTATTGAATATTTTGGAGATGGTAGGTCAGCAGAAAAATGTTGTTGAAGGCGTTGTAGGCCATGCTGCAATAATTCCAGTGCCATACTTTTCTTAGCTTTTTCAAAATTCAAACTCAGAAGAAAGGAAGAACATTGTAGAAGGCTTACTCATACACACTATCACACTATCAAGATGTGTGAATAGCGAGAAGACATCTAAGCAAGATTCACTACTTTGAATTTGAAAGCTGTATTTTCAATTTAGTACTGGAGACTTGTTATCGGAGGCGGTTGACGACCACCTAAGACCGCTTTTTCGACACAGGCACACACTCCATACAAGCTTACATCCACATTTTCTCATTAAACCAGACATTTAGTTACACATCCAGCAGATTCATCTACGATTCGCTCGAAAATTTAGGGTTAGCTGCAGCTGTAATGAAACTCCACATATTTTCTATTTAGTACTGGCGATTTTCACAAGCCTATTAGATCGCCTAAAGCGCCACCTTACTCACCTTATTCATCACACTCAGCCACGATAGCATACAGGTTGGTACCGTGAGAATATACACTATTCAATTAAAGGTATATAATGCCTTGCTCTCGGTCACCACCTCCGACATCAAAACAGAAAAACACTTCCGACCGTCCGCAAAACGAAGCTGCTACGGCTTTGAGCGATGCTATCGCTAGTGTCACGGAACCGCAAGCGGCACATGGTCATAGAGCTAGGGATAGGGATATCGATATGTGTGGAGATGTTGAAAGCGATGCGGGTGGTGATGGAGAGAGCAAGGCGCATGGTGACGGAGCGAGTGTTGAGGTCATGAATGATGATGATGTGGAGGCGGGGCCATGGATTCTGGCAACACGGCGTGGTGGGAAGCGGGGTACTAGCAGGAAATTTTCAAAAATAGGGAATGAGCAATGTGTGATGGGCAAAAGGGTAGGTGTAGGTGAATCTCGCACTGACACAACACTAACTGTTGAAAAGGGCCCACAGACCTCTCAGGACACTGAAGTCAAGGATAGGGCAAAACTGACCCTTGATTTAACATCTGCTGGCAGAATCACCAGCGAGGGTATGTCCCCAAACCCTGACTCACCTCTCACTCCAGTAGGTCTGGTGTCTCGGGAAATCAGAAAGTTTGATGGTGGCATTTCTGCATCAGGTGTTTCTGCTGACACTGGGACATCCTCTGTCACTTGCAAAGGAGGACCAAATAAGGAGTGTGGTGAAGTTGTCGAGCAGGATGTGGATGCAGTGCAGTGTGATAAGTGTCAGATGTGGTGCCATGCTACTTGCCAAGGCGTATCAAAGACAGCACTGAAAGCTATCGACAGATTTCATCCTGTAGTCACTTGGTTATGCCATGAGTGCAAAGTATGGCTGAAAAGACAGGATCAGACATCAAACACCGATCTTGTCACTAAAACCAACGACAGGTTGAAGGCACTAGAGGAAAAGATGGACAGCTCTCAATCTTTCCAACACATGCACACTATTGGGGAAATGTTCGTTGACTTTCAGTCCAATGTAGTGGCAAAAATAGACGGCATGGTACAAACCATCAAAGAACAGCACAAGGTCATGCTTGACAACACAGGGCTCATGACAAAATGGTCTGAGGAGCATAAGGAACAAAAAACTCATATGCAGAGATTGTTCAGGGTAACTGTGAGAAAGTCATCAAGACCATCAACAAACAGGTTGAATCAGCATCACTGGCCAATAGCGCATCTGCGAACAAGGACACACATACAATGTCCAGGGTTTTTGATGACTTCCTTGACCGTGACAAACGAAAGTGTAATCTTGTTGTTCACAACTTCCCAGAGCAGTCTAGTGAATCACACGGTTCTAGATCCCAGGCAGACTGTGCTGCCTTTGTGGACATGGTCCGGGAGACCTTTAGCCTGAATGTCAGCGTTTCAAAGTCCTTCCGCCCAGGTGCGGTCTCTGTTAGCAAGCCTCGCCTCCTCATTGTCACTCTGGACTCTGAACAATGCAAGTATGAGCTTCTTAGGCTGGCTCCACAGCTTAAGAAGAACACTAAGTGGTCAAACATCTACCTAAGCCCTGATCTCACATTTAGGGAGAGGGAGGAGCGTCGTAAGTTGCGCGCAGAATTAACTAGTAGAAGGGCTGCTGGAGAGACTGACCTGACCATCGTGCGTGGGAAGATTGTAGCTAGGAAAGTAATGGAACGGGGACCTGTGCAGCCTCCAAGGACACACATCCGGGGGCAGGGAACAGAGTCCAGTGATTCTTCACGACCCCAAAACAGCTCAGAGCTGCCCGTAGACAATTCCAGTTGTGGTGTCCAGGCTCAACCAGGTACTGAGAGGGATCGTGCTGGATCAGCTGTTCAAAATTCCCGGCCCAACAGCAGCACGCCCGAAGTAGAACAACAAAATCCGCCAGCTTCAGAGGCTACACACCCACTGCCTATGGAGGTACCCAACTCTGTGGCGATGGAGGGCGCTTCTGCCTCTAGAAATTCACCTTCCTCTGCTGAGGTATCCGTGCCCAGTCATCCTCACCAACATTCAAATTGACTACACCCAACAGGTGATCACAAGTTAAACATCATGTACACCAACACAGATCAGTTTCTGAATAAACGTGATGAGTTGTGTGTAGCTATTGCTGGTAGCGAGCCAGATATAATTCTTCTCACTGAGATCATTCCCAAGGCGCAAACTCTTCCTATTTCGCTCGCTCTTATATCAGTTTCAGGATACGTATCCTTCATTAATTTTGATCCCTCACAGTCTCGCTTAGGTGCCTCAGGTACACGGGGAGTGTGCATTTTTGTCAGAGAGCATTTGGCTAGTTCCGAATTCAAAGTAGAGGGTTTTCCTCATGTCGAACATGTCTGGGTGACACTGAGGTTAAAGAATGGTGACAGTGTTATGATTGGTTGTGTCTATCGGAGTCCATCGGTGTCTGCACCACAATCCCTTGACTCTCTCTGTGGCCTGTTTAGATCTGTGTGCTCAGGTAACCATACTCACCTCTTGATCGCCGGGGACTTTAACCTGCCCCAAATTGATTGGAATTTGTGTATGTCAACTGCCCCACACTCTCATATCTCTCATAACTTCATTCAACTTTTGCAAGACAGCTTTCTCTTTCAACATGTCCAGCACCCCACTAGATACAGGGTTGGTGAATCTCCGAATCTACTAGATCTCGTGATCAGCAATGAACCACATTCAGTCACAAATATGGATTACTTGCCAGGGCTTGGCAAAAGCGACCATTTGACGCTGCGCTTCAGTCTATGGTGCTACACTCCATTGCCAGTGGTCAAATCAAGTAAACCAAATTTCCTGCGAGCTGATTTTGAGAGTCTCAGGCTTATGTTATCGTCCACTGACTGGCACAGTATTCAAACCTTGCCTATCGATGAAGCCTTCTCCTACTTTACTCATGCTATAGAGACTGCCGCTTTCACGTGCATCCCCAATCGTACAGCGGGAAGGCAACAGAAAAACATTTATGTAACACGTGAGGTTCTCAAGCTGAGGAAAAAGAAACAATCTGCCTGGAATATATACCGACACACACAGGATGAGATGCAGCGCATGCTGAACCACGCTCGTTATGCCATGCTTAGCAATCGACTTCGTGCCCTAACGAGGAGACTGCTGCTAGAGCACGAAAATAAGATAATAGGCAGTATTAAGCAGTCAATCAAACCATTTTGGAGACATGTCAACTCTCGAGTGAAGGCGAGGTCCCGAGTCAGCGATTTGAAGGACGAAAACGGAGTCGTTCAGTGCAGTGCTCCCGTGAAAGCAACATTGTTAAATAAGTTTTTTGCTTCTGTTTTTACCAGAGAGGACACTGCAGCTTTTCCAGATTTCGCAAATCGCTGTGTAGGCGAACATCTGGTGGACTTTGTCATCACTCCCGAACACATTCACCAGAAACTCCGTTGTCTCAAAACCACCAGCAACCAAGGTCCTGACAACTTACATCCTCGAGTCCTGTACGAGGCTGCTGATGTCCTTGCTGCACCACTGTCAACTCTGTATAGGAGAACCCTTGATGAAGGACTGCTTCCGCACACTTGGAAAAGAGGGTCGGTGGTGCCGATTTTTAAGAAAGGTGACCGCCAGAGCGCTAGCAATTACCGGCCCATTAGCATAACTTGCATCCCCTGTAGAGTACTGGAGGGTCTCATCCGTGACCAGGTGATGCAGCATCTGTTACGGAATCACCTGCTTTCTGCTGCTCAACATGGCTTTCGCCCCCGCCGCTCATGCGACTCCCAACTTTTAGAGGCTGTTGACGATTGGAGTAGGAGTATCGAGGCAGGGCAGCCAGTTGATGCAGTATATTTAGATTTTCAGAAAGCCTTTGACTCGGTGCCTCATGAAAGACTGCTCTGCAAACTGCAAGGTTATGGCATCTCAGGGAAAATACTTGCCTGGATAAGGGACTTCTTGAGAGATAGAGAGCAGCGAGTAGTGGTGGATGGATGTGAATCAAATTGGGTTCCTGTGGTGAGCGGTGTACCTCAGGGATCCGTGCTGGGGCCCCTACTGTTTGTGGTGTATGTGAACGATTTGCCTGATGTGTTCCATACGACTCCAAAGGTGTTCGCGGACGATACAAAGGTGTACGCTCCACTTAGCTCGACCAGTTCTTCACTGATTCTTCAGGCAGACCTGGATCGTGCTGTTGCATGGTCTGACACCTGGCAGTTGTCTTTTAACAAGGGAAAGTGCACTGTACTCCATCTCGGAACAACCAATCAGCAGCACACATACACAATGAGAGATAGTCTGCTCGCCCATTCTGCCCAGGAAAGAGACCTAGGAGTCATTATCGACGCAGACATGAAGTTTCGTGCTCAGGCGGCATCTGCGGTGGCAAAGAGTTCCCAAATCCTAGCATTGATTCGTAGATCATTTCGTGCAATCAACCTGGTGTCGCTTCCGATTCTCTTCAAAACTCTTGTGAGACCACATCTTGAATATGGGAACTTGCTCTGGGGGCCCTTCAACCGAGAAGACCAGAAAAAGGTCGAGAGAGTGCAACGGCGTGCCACCCGAATGATCCCTGAAATACGACATAAGCCGTACAGTGAGAGGCTGCAAGATCTTCGACTTCCCTCTCTATACTACAGAAGGCGACGGGGGACATGATCCGCGTGTTCCAGATATTTCATGGCGACATCGATCTCGACCCTGAACGCTTCTTCCAGCGAGACGCTAACTCGCGGACGAGGGGACACGAATACAAACTGGTTAAACCTCGTGCCGAGTCTCGTATCCGTCGCAATGCATTCGGCATTAGGGTTGTTAACGACTGGAATGGTCTCCCCAGTCATGTTGTCACTGCACCTACTGTCAACACATTCAAGACCAGGCTTGACAAACACTGGGAGGACTTTTGGTATACCATACCTGACACGGATTAGGTAGTGAAACCACACTTACACGAGCTCACTAAGACCGGACACCTACAGGCCTAGAGCCTCATTAAGTCCGTATCCTTCAACTTCAACTTCAACTAGTTGTCAGTGATTGATCCCCTATTTCTGTAAATTGACCATCTTTTCTAGATTCCTGTTGTGTTTTCTGGAATCATCATTCCAGGCATTCTCACCCTTGGGAACATGTGTTTCCATTAATGGACCAAGCATTTCCAAATATGGGTCAATGTTCCCATTGTTGGGATTGTAGCCGACCACAGTTTCCCCAACTGATACTAGCGAATATTTTGGAAACAGTAGGTTGGAAAAGTTTATTGGAAATTTTGTATAGAGCATTGCAAACATTCAAGTGACACCATTCTTGGTTTTCAGTGATTGCTCCCCCTAATTGTAAAATTCAACCAAATCCCGACCATTAATAAGGTAAGAGTAGGTACCAGATTAAAACCAGCTTTCCATTGCCAAAAGCTCTATCTGTATCGCTACTGGATCCATAAAGATCTTGCGATCCCGGCCGAAACCAATCATAAACAATTAACAGTTTGATCCTTAATATCTTGTCATTTTCTGGCAATACCTACCTACATGCATACGGTTTAAAAATCAGTGACAACTTTGCTCCACTTACCGCAGTTTCCAAGACGTCAGTAAAATCTGGAAGACACACCACCTCCACCACATAACTTTATATACCACAAAACCCACCACCGCTTCTTCCCCCTTCCTCACAACACACAGACGCACAGTACGCTTCTATCTAGATACCTTTCAGGAACCTCAAGACAATGGCAACGCATACACAAAATTAAACACCAATGATGCGCAGCACGCGCCAACCCACGTGTCTCGAACAACAACATAAGGACAAAGGGGCGGCTCCCGGCCGGCGCCAGCGTGATAATCGTCGTAGTAGCGCCAAGGAAATAAAGGTCACCACTATGAAAATAAATAAATATGTTGGTTTTCATTTATGATCAAAATTAAGCATAAAAATAGGATTTTTGGTTTTAAATTAAATTTTAAATAAATTTTTCCATTTTTAAAGAACTATTCCGATAACAAATTGCATTTATGTCTTTAAAATAGTAAAAAATGGTATTAATGTCAGAGCTTTTCAAGGCATCCCAACCCGGTCAAAACATCAAAACCGGTTCTCAATTACCCTGGCCAAAGCCAAGGCCCTAAAAAAATAGGTCAAAGGTCAAAACATAGCCCGGATCAGGGCAGTAGGAGACTCTAACCCCGAACCGGCATAACCCCGAACCGGCATAACCCCGAACCTCTAACCCCGTGACTCGGCACTAACGTCTGTGGTGGACCAACCCCAGGATCTTTCACAACTTGCTGGGTCCCCAGCCATAAGGACGACCTGTGGCTCTGCAACATCTCTGGCAGATACGCTGATCACAGAGGCATCAAGGAGTGGCATCCGCTTGGGCCAGAAGACTGTTGGCCCAAATCATCATGGGCAAAGAATTTTCAGCGATGGGATGGAAAGTGGAAAAAGCCATGGCTCATCCAGACCTGAATCCACAGATGATCAACAGGCTGAGGGGGTGGTTGTAGCACAGGCTCGCAGTAGAAGCGGTCGTGCTCTCAAGCCTCCTTCTCATAAAGCTGACCTAGTCGGTATAACTAGGGCAGACGTCTCACCTTGCCAGATAGAAACGTGGGGTTCATCACTGGAAGAGAAAATTCCCAAGACCCAGAAATTTCCCCAGTTTCCCAGGTTTTCCCCCTGAGAAAGGGAATTCAGGGAAGGGATTTCGGCCCATAGGCGGATTCAAGAGGGGGAAGTTCAGGTGCACTACAGAGCAAAGGATTCCTGGCATAGGCGTATCCAGGGAAGGGAATTAGGCCATGGGCGGATCCAGGGAAGGGAAGTAGATGGGATCCGACGAGATAGGCATGTCTTTCATAGGCGGATTCAGGTAAGAGAAACAGTGAGGGTGCACTTCATGCAAGGAATTCCTGGCATAGGCGTATCCAGGAAAGGGCATTAAGGCCATGGGCGGATCCAGGGAAGGGAAGTAGATGGGATCCGACGAAATAGGCATGCGTTTCATAGGCGGATTCAGGTAAGAGAAACAGTGAAGGTGCACATCATGCAAGGGATTCCTGGCATAGGCGTATCCAGGGAAGGTATTAAGGCCATGGGCGGATCCAGGGAAGGGGAAGAAGACAAAATCCTGTAAAGAAAGCTGACGTGTCATAGGCGGATTAAGGAATGAATTGCTGGCATAGGCGGATCCAGAGAAGGGATTTAGGCCATAGGCGGATCCAGGGAAGGGGATTAGGGCCATGGGCGGATCCAGGGAAGGGGAAAAGGACAGGACCCTGTAAAGAAAGCATACGTGTCATAGGCGGATTAAGGAATGAATTCCTGGCATAGGCGGATCCAGAGAAGGGGATTTAGGCCATAGGCGGATCCAGGGAAGGGGATTAAGGCCATGGGCGGATCCAGGGAAGGGGAAAAAGACAGGACCCTGTAAAGAAAACATACGTGTCATAGGCGGATTAAGGAATGAATTCCTGGCATGGGCGGATCCAGAGAAGGGATTTAGGCCATAGGCGGATCCAGGGAAGGGGATTAGGGCCATGGGCGGATCCAGGGAAGGGGAAAAGGACAGGACCCTGTAAAGAAAGCATACGTGTCATAGGCGGATTAAGGAATGAATTCCTGGCATAGGCGGATCCAGAGAAGGGGATTTAGGCCATAGGCGGATCCAGGGAAGGGGATTAAGGCCATGGGCGGATCCAGGGAAGGAGAAAAAGACAGGACCCTGTAAAGAAAACATACGTGTCATAGGCGGATTAAGGAATGAATTCCTGGCATGGGCGGATCCAGAGAAGGGGGATTAAGGCCATAGGCAGATCCAGGGAAGAAGACAGGACCCCGTAAAGGAAGCATACGTGGCATAGGCGGATTAAGGAATGAATTCCTGGCATAGGCGGATCCAGAGAAGGGATTTAGGCCATAGGCGGATCCAGGGAAGGGGATTAAGGCCATGGGCGGATCCAGGGAAGGGGAAAAGGACAGGACCCTGTAAAGAAAGCATACGTGTCATAGGCGGATTAAGGAATTAATTCCTGGTATAGGCAGATCCAGAGAAGGGGGTTTAGGCCATGGGCGGATCCAGGAAAGGGAAAAAAGACAGGACCCTGTAAAGAAAACATACGTGTCATAGGCGGATTAAGGAATGAATTTCTGGCATAGGCGGATCCAGAGAAGAGGATTTAGGCCATAGGCGGATCCAGGGAAGGGCATTAAGGCCATGGGCGGATCCAGGGAAGAGGAAAAAGACAGGACCCTGTGAAGAAAACATACGTGTCAGGCGGATTAAGGAATGAATTCCTGGCATAGGCGGATCCAGAGAAGGGGATTTAGGCCATAGGCGGATCCAGGAAAGGGGAAGAAGATAAGACCCTGTAAAGAAAGCATACGTGTCATGGGCGGATTAAGTATTGAATTCCTGGCATAGGTGCGAATCCAGAGAAGGGGATTTAGGCCGTAGGCGGTTCCAGGGAAGAGGGAAAAGACAGGATCCTGTAAAGAAAACATACGTGTCATAGGCGGATTAAGGAATGCATTCCTGGAATAGGCGGATCCAGAGAAGGGGGAATTAGGCCATAGGAGGATCCAGGAAAGGGTAAAAAGACAGGACCCTGTAAAGAAAGCATACGTGTCATAGGCGGATTGAGGATTGAATTCCTGACATAGGCGAATCCAGAGAAGGGGATTTAGGCCATAGGAAGATCCAGGGAAGACAGGACCCTGTAGAGGAAGCATACGTGGCATAGGCGGATTAAGGAATTAATTCCTGGCATAGTCAGATCCAGAGAAGGGGGTTTAGGCCATGGCCGGATCCAGGGAAGGGAAAGAAGGCAGGACCATGTAAAGAAGCAGACGTGTCATAGGCAGATTCAGGAGGGTTGCGGTGCACTATTGAGCAATAAATTCCTGGTATAGGCGGATCCAGAGAAGGGGATTTAGGCCATGGGCGGATCCATGGTAGGGATGTAGAGGCAGTGGCGGCGGATAAAGGGGGCAAGGGGGGCAGTTGCCACCCCCCAAAATTATCAGAGGGGGCCCCCTGTAAAAAAAACGCAATTTTAGCTTGGTTCTTTTCTGAAAGTTCACGAATGACCTGACTGAGCCCTCAACAGTTTCTCGATTTGGACAGTGTCCGAGCTTTATCTTGGTGGCCCTGAGCTTGGGCTCGGGACCCTCTAACTTGGCCTTTAGGGGCCCCAAGATTAGCGTAAAGGGCCCTGAGACTGGCCTCAGGGGGCCAGATCTTGGTCTAAAGGTCCCCGAGCCTGGAATCAGGGCCCCCACTTTGTCTCAGGGGCCCCGATCTGTTCCTCGCCCCCGAATTTCGTCTCAGGGACCCCCAAGCTTAGTCTAAGGGGCCCCCAAGGCTGGTCTCAGGGCACACAAGCTTAGCCTTAAGGGAGCTCCCCGAGCTCGGTCTCAGGGCCCCGAGATTGTCTAAGGGGCTCCGGAGCTTGTCTAAGGCCCCCCCCGAGTTTGATCTCAGGGCCCTCCAAGCTTAGTCTCAGGGGGCTCCCGAACGTAACCTCATGGAGGTTCCGAGATTGGTCTTAGGGCCCTCCAATATTGGTATAAGGGGGCTTCCCAGATTGGTCTAAGGGGCCCCCGAGAATGGTCTTCAGGGACCTTTAGCTTGGTTTCAGGGCCTCCAAGCTTGGTGTCAGAGGCCGCCAAGCTTGGTCTCAGAGGCCCCCGAGCTTGGTCTCAGGACCCCCTGAGCTTGGACTCGGAGGCATTCCAGCTTGATCTCTAGGAGCCCCACAAGCTTGGCTGCAGGGGGCCCCCGAGCTGTGTCTCAGGGCTCCGAATTTGGTCTCAGGCAGCCTCCGAGATTGGTCTAAGGTGGCCTTGAGCTTGGTTTCAAGGGCCTCCAAGCCTTGTTTCAGAGGCCCCCAAACTTGGTCTCAGGGGCCGTGAGCTTGGGGGCTCGGTGGCCTTCGAGCTTGATCTCTAGGAGCCCCCAAGCTCAAGCTAGGAGCCCCCCGAGCTGTGTCTCAGGGCCCCGAGCTTGGTCTTGTGTGTGCTCAAGTCAATATGCCTGTCATTAACGTTTTTTTCTGTGCCGATATAGACGACAGCATCCACCGCCCCCAGTTCTCATTCTGCAGGAGACGGAATTTAAAAAAAAACGTATATAATAATTCGTGTTACCTACCATGTTTTATGATGTAGATACATACGAACAAACAGCATTCACTTTTTAAAAGAACTATTTGCCTCGGAAGGCCGTTGTTGTACCGTTATTACAATTTTGCTAAACTCCTAACGTGACGCTGGAGCTTAAAGCTTTGACGTCCAATGTCCGAGGCTTACGTGAACCTATAAAACGCAGATCCATATTTCGACATCTACATGTCAAATACGCTGCTTATTTTGCTGCACTACAGGAAACATATTCCAGCCTGGAATCCGAGATCGTGTGGAAAATCGAACGGGAAGGCAAAACCATTTTTTACACGGGCCAACTAAACAACAGGGAGGAATAGCCATTTTTGTACTGGGCCAAATATAACTTTTACCATTTGTGACGCTTATGCAGGAGCGGAACCAGGGTTTTGCTGGGGGAGTCACTGAGCTTTGAAAAATGGCGAAAAAGGGGGAATAGGGCGAAAAATTGCGAAAATGGAACAAAGTGAGGCTGAAGCCCCCTCAGCCCCCTGGATCCGCCCCTGCGCTTATGCCTCTGACCTCAGGCAGCCATCCCAACCAATCCATCGCAGTTTTTAGGGGCCCTTGCTGCCGAGGGGGCCCCATCGTCAAGGGGGCCCCCTGGAAAAATTCTTGCCCCCCCCATCCGAAAAGAGCATCCGCCGCCACTGAGTAGAGGGTACCCAAAAATATAAGGCATTTGTTGGATAGGCGTATCCATGAGCGTTGCGGTGCATTACAGAGCAAGGAAGTCCTGGAATAGGTGCATCCAGGGAATGGGATCTAGGCCAGGGGCGAATCCAGGAAAGAGAAACAGACGGGATACTGTAAAACCAAGTATACGAGTCCTGGGCAGATTCAGGGAAACTGCTACGGTGCACCACAGAGCACGGGATTCCTGGCATGGGCAGGTCCAGAGTAAAGATTTTAGGCCATAGGCGAATCCAGGGAATAGAAGCAGACGGCACACGGTAAAAAGGATCCGCCCATGGCCTAAATTCCCTCCCTGGATGCGCCTATGCCAGGAATCCCTTACCCTGTAGTGCACTGCAACCCTCCTGTAGCTGCCTGTGACTCGTATTCTTTATTTTACAGAGTCCCGCCTTTTTCCCCTTCCCTGGATCCAGCCATGGCCTAAATCCCTATCTCTAGATCCCCTATGCCAGGAATCCCCTGCCCTGTAGTGCACTTTAATCTCTAGATCCCCTAGGCCAGGAATCCCCTGCCCTGTAGTGCACTTAAGCATTATCTACTCCTGAACCCGCCTGACACGTATACTTTGTTTTACAGGGTACCTCTTCTTCCACTTTCCTGGATCCGTCCATGGCCTAAATCCCTACCCTGGAAGCGCGTATGCCAGGAATTCCTTACTCTGTAGTGCACTGAAACCATCCTGAATCCACCTATGACCTGTATGCTTTGCTTTATAGGGTCTGCTCTTCTTCCCCCTTCCTGGATCCGCCCATGGCCTATATCCCCTTCTCTAGATCCGCTGATGCCAGGAATTCCCTGCTCTGCAGTTCACCGCAACCCTCCTGAATCCGCCTATGACGAGTGTACTTAGTTTTACAGGGTCCCGTCTCCTTCCCTTGATCCGCCCTTGGCCTAAATCCCCTAACCTGGATGCGCCTATTCCAGGAATCCCTTGCTCTGTAGGGCACTGGCACTCTCCTGAATCCACCTATGACAGGAATGCTTTGTTTTACAGGGACCCACTTAAATCCGTCCCCTGGATCCGCCCATGGCCTAAATCCTCTACCTTAGATGCGCCTATGCCAGGAATCCCTTGCCCAGTAGAGCACTGCAACTCTCCTGAATCTGCCTATGACTGGAATGCTTTGTTTTACAGGGACCCACCTAAATCTCTCTCCTGGATCCACCCATGACCTAAATCCCCTAGCCTGGATGTGCCTATGCCAGGAATCCCTTGCTCTGTAGAGCACTGCAACTTTCCTGAATCCGCCTGTGACTGGAATGCTTTATTTTATAGGGATCCACTTAATTCCCTCCCCTGGATCCGCCCATGGCCTAAATCCCCTAGCCTGGGTGTGCCTATGCCAGAAATCCCTTGCTCTGTAGAGCACTGCAACTTTCCTGAATCCGGCTGTGACTGGAATGCTTTATTTTATAGGGATCCACGTAATTCCCTCCCCTGGATCCGCCCATGGCCTAAATCCCCTAGCCTGGGTGTGCCTATGCCAGAAATCCCTTGCTCTGTAGGGCACTGGCACTCTCCTGAATCCACCTATGACAAGAATGTTTTGTTTTACAGGGACCCACTTAAATTCGTCCCCTGGATCCGCCCATGGCCTAAATCCTCTACCTTAGATGCGCCTATGCCAGGAATTCCTTGCTCTGTAGAGCACTGCAACTCTCCTGAATCCGCCTGTGACTGGAATGCTTTATTTTATAGGGATCCACCTAATTCCCTCCCCTGAATCCGCCCATGGCCTAAATCCCCTAGCCTGGGTGTGCCTATGCCAGAAATCCCTTGCTCTGTAGAGCACGGTAACTCTTCTGAATCCGCCTGTGACCGGAACAGTGGCGTAGCCAGGATTCGGCCAAGGAGGGTCCGACTACCGTCGGGGGCCCCCAGGCCGGGGGGGCCCCTTAGTAGTCGGGCCCATCTCCTATATGTGTCGTATAAAATTTTGGCATTATAACATTTACACGACGGAAATTTGTCTATCCTTTTTAAGTGCTTGTTATTATTTTTTCATAGTTTGATTTTTCTCGATCCGACCAAGTGTTGGTAAATTTAGGTCACCAAATATTAAGGCTGGCCCATACCTATATGACAGCGTGGCTATAACAGTTTTGTGGCACTTTTCTGGAAATCAAATTTTACTGCGTGCATGATGTTCAACGTGACTTTACCTCAATTCACTCTGGTAATCAGGTATGAAGTTATTGAAGGTCAGTCGTTTTGAGTACGAAGAAATGGTCTTCTACGGAAAATGATTACCAATTCTTTCCGAGTTCGGGACGCCCTGAGAACGAATCTTCAGGGGCTTCTGAGACTGATTCTAGGGGCCCCGTGATAAGAGAATGCTTTGCAGTGGTTCAGATTGGCCCAAAAAGGGGTCCTCGGACTCCTAGAACCCCTTGGCTACGCCACTGCATCCACACATTCGGGGGCCCGTCGAGATCAGCACTTGGAGGCTCCGGAAAGCATTGCTTCCCCTCCCCACCCGATACCATTACTCCGGAGCCCCTGGATACTGATGCGCAGGGCTCCTAAAGCTCGGGGTTCCACTTATATCAGGTTCGGGGCACCCTTACGCCCATGCTTCTGCTTTTCTCAGGAGTAACTGGACACCGTTGTTCGGGGGGCCCCGAGATCAACATTCGGAGGCCCCCCGAGCCTAATGCTCGGTACTCTGGAGCCCCTCGATACCAATGCTCGGGGACCCTGAGCCCAAGCCTGGGCCCTTGAGACCAAACTCTGGGTCCCATGGGGACAATTCTCGTGCCTCGCCCATAAGTCCCCTCGATATTGATAGTCGGGGGCACCCCGAGATCAATATGCCCCCCCCCCCACCTCCCGAGGTCAATGTTCGCTGCTCCGGAGCCATCGATACCAATGCTCGGGGGATCCCTGAGACCAGCTCTGGAGCCCCTAAGACCAAGATCGAAAGGCCCGTGAGAACAAGCTCGGGGCCCCCTGAGACCAAGCTCGAAAGGCCCGTGAGACCAAGCTCGGACCCCCTGATGCCAAGCTTGGGGCCCCCTGAGACCAAGCTCGGGGCCCCTGAGACCAAGCTTGGGGGACCTGAGACCAAGCTCGAGGAGCCCCCTGAGACCAAGCTCGGGGGCCTGAGACCAACCTCGGGGGTGGGTCCCCTGGTACCAAACTCGGAGGGCCCCGTGACACCAAGCTTGGGGCCCCCTGAGACCAAGATCAAAAGGCCCGTGAGACTAAAGCTCGGGGGGCCCTGAAACCAAGCTCAGGGACCCTTGAGACCGAGCTCAGGGGCCGCCGAGGTCAATGTTCGGTACTCTGGAGCCCTCAATACCGATGATCGGGGGGCCCCCTGGGACCAAGCTCGGAAGGTCCGTGAGACCAAGCTCGGGAGTCCCTGAGACCAAACTCGGAGGGCCCCCTGAGACCAAGATAGAAAGGCCCCTGAGACTAAGCTCAGGGGTCCCTGAGACCAAGCTCGGGACCCCTGAGACAAAGCTCGGGGGCCCCCTGATACCAAGATCAGGGGGCCCGTCAACGACCAAGCTCGGGGGCCCCTGAGACCAAGTTTGGAGGTACCTTGATACCAAGCTCGGGGGCACCTGGGACTAAGCTCGTGCCCCCCCGAGATCAATGTTCGGCACTCTGGAGTCCTCAATACCGATGATCGGGGGCCCCTGAGACCAAGCTCGGAAAGCCCGTGAGACCAAGCTCGGGGGCCCCTGATACCAAGCTCGGGGGCCCCTGAGATTAAGTTCGGAGGTCCCTTGAGACCAAGCTTGGGCGCTCCGAGACTAAGCTCGGGGGCCCCTGAGACCGAGCTCGGGGGTCCTGAGACCAAGATCAGGGGGGCCCGTACGACCAAGCTTGAGGGGCCCCTGAGACCAAGCTCGGAGGTCCCTTGAGACCAACCTCGGGAGGGGGGCCTGAGATCGAGCTCGGAGGGCCCCCTGAGACCAAGCTCAGGGGGCCCTGAGACCAGTGCTCGTGTTTTCCAGTGCATAAGGTCAGCCCAAGGGGGGTCCGCGGACCCCAAGGACCCCCGTGGCTACGCCACTGGACCGGAATGCATTGTTTTACAGGGACCCACCTAATTAATTAGGTAGGTCCCTAATTAACCGGGGAGGCGAGTTTAGGCCATAAGCGGATCCAGAGGAGGGAATTCCTCCCCTGGATCCGCTTATGGCCTAAATCCCCTTCTCTAGATACGCCTACGCCAGGAATGCCCTGCTCCGTAGTGCGCCCTAACATTTTTCTTTCTGTATCCGCCTATGACACATGCTTAATTTTGTTGGGTCCCGTCTTCTACCCTTCCCTGGATCTGCCCATGGCCTGAGTCCACTTCCCTGGATACGCCCATGCAGGGGCACCGCCACGGAATTTTCGCAGGGGGGGACAGACCCGGGCTGCGAGTGACCGGGGGAGGCGAATTTTGAGCATATTCGGTACCTGACAACATTAATAACCATTGACCCAGAAACTCTGGGAGATGTTCCCCCCTGGCAGGACAACAGGGGGACGCGTCCCCCGTCCCCCTCCCCCCCGCTTTCGACGCCCATACCAAGAATCCCTCGCCCAAGCTTCTCATGGGGAGATCCCGGGAATCTGGGGAAATTTAGAAATCTTGGGATTTTTGGCTCCACGCAAAACCCAATGTCTATCTGGCAAAGGTGAGACGTCTCCCCTAGCAGTACCAACCCTATATACCCAACCTTTCAAAATATATTGAACAATTGTAGCTATGTAGACGTCAGTGATACCCAAAATTCAAACTATATTTCTCTTCTCCATATAAACATCCGCAGTCTCTCAAAGAATTTTGATCCACTATGTGTGTTCATTGAAAAACTCAAATTAAAGCCAAACATCATTCTACTAACTGAAACCTGGATTAATGATGAACACTCAAACTATTTTCATATACCAAACTATAAATTAGAGCTTTCAACACAAAAAGAAACCAGGGGCCGAGGAGCTGCCATTTATGCTTCTACATCGCTCTCATATGATAGGCGGTTTGAACTGGAGAGCAACTCACCTGATCATGAGTCAGTTTTCCTAGAATTCAGAAACAAGTACAAGAAAAACTTCATAATTGGATCAATCTACCGATCCCCATCATTCTCACCTTCACTTTTTCTGGATAGATTTGACCAAACCCTTGCAAAGGTAGGAAGAGAAAATAAATTTTGTGCATTTGGAGGGGACCTAAACATTGATCTTCTAAAGCTTGATACATCTGACCATAGTAACAATTTTTTTAGTAATGTTCTTGCAGCTGGCTTCTTCCCTAGCATATCATTGCCAACTAGAATAACCCTGTCATCTTCAACTCTAATTGACAACATTTTTGCAATGATCTCTCCTTAGTTACTAAAAACAATGTAATAACTTCAGACATCAGTGATCATCTCCCTGTATTCCTTGAACTTAGCATAGACTGCCAACCACAATGTATACCAAATCAAGCTCACAGTATATTTGATTTTCGCAAAATCAATGCCTTAAAAGAGAATATTGTAATCAAATTAATGAACATTTATGAAATAGCTGATGCTGAGCAAGCAGCAACATTCCTACTGTCAACAATCAATGATGAATTGTCAAAGATCTTAATAAAGAAGTTTGATAGAAAAAAGGTCCCCATACAGCCTTGGATTTCATATAACTTGTTGAGATGTATTAACAACAAGAATAATTTATATAAAAAATACATACGTCATCCAACAATTCAGAATAGATCACTTTACAAAAATTATCGCAATAATCTTGTCTCTACAATAAGAACTGCAAAAAGACAATACATTCAAAGAAAACTGGCTGAATATAAATCAAACCACAAGAAGATTTGGGAAATATTACTCAACCTTGTCAACAAAAATCGGGCCAACTTGCCTCTTCCCCCATCATTTGAACATGATGACAAAGTGACTGCCACTTGATGCGGAACTCTCACTCTCCCCTTCCCTGTCACGCTCTAACAGCAACGAGCTGAACTCCAACACACCGACCTCAGTTTGCAAAGGTGGGCCTGGGAAGGCCACCTGCGGTCTAGAAGTGCGGGAGGGTCAAATGGGGGTTGAGTGCGATATTTGTCATTATTGGTATCACACCTATTGCCAGTCAGTTTCCAAACCAGCTTACAATGCCTTGAATAAGCATCCTGTGATAGCATTTGTCTGCACATTATGTAAGGCTATCTACCAGAGTGCTCACCAGCCACCGTCTTTCAGTAGCATTGGTGTTCAGGCGGAGTGCTCAATGGAGCTGCACTCTGCTCACGTTTCTCCCAGGAACAGAGTGTCTGGGGTGCATGGCGGATTCGGTTCTGAACATTTGGATGCATGCGCACAAACATCTCCTGTTGGTCTGGTTCCTAGTTCATTACCCCTCATCTCACATCAAGAGGATCACATTAGGCAGCTTGACATCTCCGTCACCAAGCTTTCTGCTTCTGTGGAGGAACAGGTGAAAAAGATGGCCAAAATTCAAGATAACATTCAGCTTCTCACTCGTTCAGTGAGGGAGCAAGAGGCTCTTGCTGTTGATCAGTCCAACATGATGAAGAGAGTCCTCACCGAGAGTCAAAATCAAAAGTTTCTGTACTCCGATGCAGTGAAAAAGTCATGTGACAAGATGATTGGGGAAGTAAAGGACAAGCTTTCTGCCATGCCTGGGTCAAACAGCAAGTCCTCAATCAACATCAAAGAAGCTCAGACAGTGTCCAAAGTATTTGATGACTTCCTGGACAAAAACAAACGTGCACGCAACCTGGTCATACATAACTTTCCGGAACAAGAGGGATCCACTGTAGTTGAGAGATCCCAAGCTGACATGTCGCTTTTTTCATCCATGATCAAGGAAACACTGCACATGAATGTCAGACCTACAAAATCTTTTCGTGCAGGAAAATTCATCCCAAACAAGGACCGGCTCCTTATCATCACGCTTGAGAATGAAGATGTGAAGTATGATGTCTTGAGGACGGCCTCACATTTGAGGACATGTGAGGGGTGGCGTCGGGTCTTCATAACACCAGACCTCACCTACAAGGAGCGCCAACAGCAAAAGATGCTCCGTGAAGAGCTTTGGAAGCGCAGGGAAGCTGGTGAATCTAACCTCTGTATAAGACGTGGAAGGATTGTGAAAACTGGCCAATCATCTGATGTTTCTTCTGTGCGTCATTTCCCAGCCCTGACTTCTGCCATGTCTACTAGCAGGTCTGTAGCCACACCAACTCCTACAGCTGTAGGGGAACCGACCCAAAGGGTGGATGCAGCTGCTGAGGATAGACACTTGCCACAGCTTCAGCAAGACATGGAAGCAAACAGGCCTTGCACTTCCACGGTCACCAATGCACCATCCCAATCTCATCTCCATTGACTACTATCAGACCACAATGTGAAGGCTCTACAAGTATTCTACACAAATTGTGATCAATTTCCTAACAAGCGGGAGGACCTATGCACATTGATAGCAAGTGAGGAACCAGACCTAATCATCCTTACTGAAGTGATCCCTAAGGCTCAACGCTTACCTATCCACTTAGCTCTCCTCAATATTCCCAACTATTACCTATACACTAGCTTCAATCCTGATTGTTCTAATCTGGGTCCAAGTGGAGAGCGTGGGATATCAATTTATGTTAGGTATACTCTCAAATCAGCACTTGTCTCATTTCCGGAAGCTGGATTCAGGGAGAACCTCTTTGTTCGGATTCGCCTCCACAAACAAGATAGCCTCCTCATTGGTGGTATTTATCGTAGCCCTTCAGGGGATGGTCACCAAAATATGGAAGACTTCTCCAACCTTGTAAAATCAGCGGTTTCTCAGCAAGCAAGTCACTTGCTCATCATTGGTGACTTTAATTTCCCAGAGATAGACTGGTTTGGAGATTTCTCAACTGCACGCACAGGACATCCTTCTCACCAGTTGATTGATGTAATGCATGACTTCTTTTTATTCCAGCACGTCCATAAACCTACAAGATTTCGGGAAGGTCAAACTGAAAATATTCTTGACCTCATATTCACCAATGAACAGGGCATGGTCACGAATCTTCAGCATCTCCCAGGAATAGCAAAAAGCGATCATCTTATTCTTCTCTTCAGTCTTGAATGTTACACAGCTGTCCAAGACAACCGAGCCACAAAGATGAATTTTTCAAGAGCCGATTTTGGTCTATTCAACAGGATGATAACTGAAATAAACTGGAGTCACATGAATCGGTTGGCAATGGAAGATGCATACACCTTCTTCATGAACCATGTCAACCAAGTAACTGACACATGCATTCCCAGGAGAAGAATAAGGAAAAACAGGAGAAATATATACATGACAAGTGAAGCCCTGAGTCTAAAGCAAAAGAAAAAGAATTATTCAGAACCTACTGTCACACAAGAGACATAATCGATCTTGCAAGATTCACAAACTGCCAAAGCGAGCTTAGGTCACTGACCCGCCGTCTACACAGAAATTATGAGTACAACCTAGCAGCGAATCTTAAAACAAACCCGAAGGCTTTTTGGAGCTACACAGGTTCAAGACTCAAGACGAAACCAAGGATCGAGGATCTCATTAAACCTAATGGCTCAATAGTGTCTGACAACTTTGAAAAGGCGACTCTTCTCAACACATTCTTTTCCAGTGTATTCACAGTGGAGGACACAACGACCATCCCAGCATTTGAGGATCACTGCAATGGTCCATTCCTAAATGATATTCCTATTTCTATACAGACCGTCCACTCCAAGCTTACTCGACTCAAAACTTCCAGCTCGCCAGGTCCAGATCTTGTTCACCCTAGGGTGCTCCATGATGCGGCCAACTCCTTGTGCGTCCCCCTGTCCATTCTGTTCCGCAAATGTCTTGATGAGGGTATTATCCCTAGGGAGTGGAAGCTGGGTACAATTGTCCCAATCCACAAGAAAGGAAGCAAGCAAGACCCTACCAATTACAGGCCAGTTAGCCTCACGTCAGTCTGTTGTAAGGTGTTAGAATCGATTTTGAAGGACCACATCCTTCAGCACCTTGACACACACTTGTTGCTATCCAAATCCCAACACGGATTCCGCCCAAAGCGCTCTTGCGATACTCAACTTCTTGAGACTTTGGAAGATTGGACCTGCTACCTGGAAATGAAACACTCAGTCGATGCGGTGTATTTAGACTTTCAGAAGGCGTTCGATAGCGTTCCTCATCAGCGACTCTTGAATAAATTAGAAGCATATGGGGTTCGTGGAAAGGTATTGCGACTGATACAAGCCTTCCTCACTGGTCGTGCTCAGCAAGTCTCAGTAGAAGGCACTGTCTCTTCATGGGCCGCGGTTGCAAGCGGCGTCCCTCAGGGGTCCGTGCTGGGGCCAGTGCTATTCCTGGTGTTCATTAATGACTTACCAGATATAGTTCAGTCCCATGTTAAAATATTTGCTGATGACACCAAGATATATAGTAGTGCCAGTAACACCATCAGTGTAAATGCTCTTCAAGCTGACATTGACAGGGTCCTTAAGTGGTCTGTGGATTGGCAACTACCTTTCAATGTGAATAAGTGTGTCGTACTCCACATTGGTGCACACAACAAACATCACAATTATACTATGCATGGGTCACTGTTGAAGAAGTCAAGTTTGGAGAGGGACTTGGGTGTGCTGGTAGACACGGAACTCAAATTCAGAGAACAGGCTGCGGCAGCTGCTTCCAAAGCGACCAGAGTTCTTGCAGTAATTCGACGCTCGTTTGCCCACATTGACAATGTCACCTTACCCCTGTTGTACAAGACACTTGTCCGCCCTTTGCTTGAATATGGGAATGCTTCTTGGGGACCCTTCAACCGAGCCGATGAGAAGACCGTCGAAAAGGTTCAGCGTCGTGCTACCCGTATGGTTAGCTCCCTCAGAGGTCTCCCGTACACAGAGAGGTTAAGGAAGCTCGAGTTGCCATCCTTGTACTTCAGGAGACGCCGTGGTGATATGGTACGGGTTTACCAACTTCTGCACGGAACTATTGATCAGGACCCAAATCAGTTCTTCCATCTGGACACCTCTGCTCGCACTCGTGGGCATCGATGGAAGTTGCAGAAGCCTCGAGCTGCGAGTAGAACTCGGAGAGCTTCATTTGGTGTTCGTATAGTGAACGACTGGAATTCCCTGCCAAGTTCCGTTGTAGATGCTCCTACTCTGAATCATTTCAAGGCGAGACTTGATGACCATTGGGTGCTCCTAAGATATGACGTTCCAGACTGACCATTACGATCCCGGAAATGAGCAAACTTCAAATGACCTCACTCAGGC
Organism: Lepas anatifera; assembly: GCA_034440635.1. Lineage (NCBI taxonomy): Eukaryota > Metazoa > Arthropoda > Thecostraca > Lepadidae > Lepas > Lepas anatifera. Next base: position 374,214 of record JAOTON010000710.1, on the reverse strand, counting down.
CTAGGTCCTGAGAATGACCGAGTATTGACTTCTTATACCTGAGCTCGTTAGTGAACGGAGCCAGCAGGCCATCATGGCCTCCAATTTCCGAAATCCCTAGGTAAGGTAAGGTAAGGTATAAGCGACCCTCAAGCCATTGCAGACAACTTTAACCATTATTTCGCGACAATCGGAAAAAGACTAGATGATGATCTCCCAGATTCGGATGTTGATCCCCTATCATACCTTCAAAATATTGATCAAGTAAGAAGACCATTTGAATTTTATTTAGTGTCTCCAGAGATTATAAGCAATTTTATAAAAAATCTTGGAAATACGGGTGCCGGCTCAGATGGCATCAGCACCAAAGTTCTAAAACTCATATCTGATTCAGTTTCTCCCTTCCTCTGTTACGTCTTCAACAAATGTATATCTGAAGGAATATTCCCGTCTGCTCTAAAACAAGCCCAAATTACTCCAATCTTCAAGTCTGGGAATCCATGCTCCTTTAACTGTTATAGACCAATATCGATGCTATCAGTAGTCTCAAAAGTTCTCGAAAAGATAGTCTTTCAGCAGATATTTCAATTCCTCTCGGAAGAAAACATACTATATTCAAAACAATTTGGATTCAGACAAAATCATAGCACATACATGCCCATAGCTTTGTTATATGATGAAATCACCACAGCCATAAAAGAAAATAAAGTATGTGCCTCAGTATACCTGGATCTGTCGAAAGCGTTCGACACAGTTAATCACAAAATTCTCCTAAAAAAACTCCATTTCTACGGTATTAGGGAGTCCCTCTATCCTTTTTCAGAACTTACCTAAGTAACCGCTCTCAAAAAGTTAAATTTCACAATACTTTATCTGCTACCCCTAGGGAAGTACCCCTGGGCGTACCGCAGGGTTCTGTCTTAGGGCCATTGCTCTTCTTACTGTACGTGAATGATATTTCCACTAGTTCTTCATCTCCCACATACTTGTTATTTGCTGACGACACCGCCCTCATCTATAAGGCTGATAATATAAATGATCTTCAATCAACCATTCTTTCGAGTCTCCCCGACATCAGTAAATGGCTTCTCTCTAATCGGCTTACATTAAACGCATCCAAATCTACTTACCAACTATTTTCATCTAGCAGCTTAAATCTTCACTGTGATGTTCATCTAAATGGTCACCAATTAGAAAGACAAACATCTACAAAGTATCTAGGCGTCACAATAGATGATAAACTTAAATGGGAAACCCATATCAAAAGTGTTGAAAATACTATTTCCAGAAACATTGGAATTATGTATAGAGTAAGGTCAGTGCTGGACTCAAATCATTTACTCTTATTGTATAATGCACTCGTCCTCCCTCACCTAAAATATTGCTGTGAAACTTGGGCTCTAAATTTTCCCTCGAAACTCGCTAGAATCTGCACTCTTCAAAAGAAAGCTGTTAGAGTTGTAGACCATGCTCATTTCTTGCAACATTCATCGCCAATCTTCAAAAAGTACAAAATACTGGAATTCCTCGACATCATAAAAATGTCACAAATAATGGTCCTGCATAATTTTCTGAAAAACAGTCTCCCTCGGCCCCTTGCGGAAAAGCTTGCTCTCGAAAATAATAACTCAGCCAGAAATCTTAGAGTCATCAGGCATTTTTCCGTACCATTTGCGCCCACTGTGTATAGACAACACTCATTATTCACTTCAGCCCCTTCAATTTGGAATTCCATTATTGCATCCAGAATCAGTCAAATCGACGACGTACCGAGGTCCTCAAATTTCATGAAATTAGTCGCCAAGAAAATTTTTATAGATCAATACTAAAATCTGATCGGATGATCTGCCTTTTTCTTGTATTCAAACTAATCTTTCACATGTCATTCTTCAATGAAAAAAATACTAGAATTTATGTTTTACGCTGTGGAAATGACGAATCTCCCCACTCCCTCTCTCGCTCTTCAGTTCATAAGCTCAGTTAAGGCTTAGGGAGTTTGGCTTAGTTCGCCGGCGCCAATATGTAGAATGGAATTATTGAGGGGGAGGGGCCCATATCACTTACGCCGAGAGCAAGCATAACACAAATTTAAATCAAGCCCGGGTCAGTAAAACCACGGGCATCAGGGGCATCTCGAGGCCCGCGACCGAGCACTTGCTCCTGGTCCAATGTTGCCCTCCTCTTGACAACGCCAATCATTTGCCGAAAACCAATAGCTTGTTTAGGCACTCTGTCATCTCGAACCCCGTCACTAAAAGGCCTTTCCTTCCTTCTTATAGATGGCGTGTGCTCGGGACAGCCGGCGCCTACATCGGCTGGGGGACTACCAGCACCAGCACAGCCAGCTGTTATCTCGTCTCCGTGGCGTGACTGCCTGCTGCTGACGGTTGCTCCGATGGTGGGCGCCCCGTGTGACCGGCACCTATCTCGATTGGGAGAGTCGAGTTTGGATATCTGCGCGCACCGTCGGCGCGGGATCATCCCTATGCCCTCTGCGGATGGCATGAGTGGCCGTCCCCGTGGTACCGCCCTCTTAACGCCTACTGGCGGAGCATCTCTCTGCCGAGCCGGGGGCTCGCCCGGCGCCATGCAGGTTGGCAGTGTCCGATGAGGAGGCCCGTGTGGGTACGTTGGAGCCCTACGTGCGGGTCTCCCGGTGTGTCGCCGAGGAACAAAGGCGGCGCTCCTTCAGGAGGCCCCGCTGCCGCCGGGGTCCCGCTGCCGGGGGTGGACCAGGCGGCGCCGCCGGGGTGTCGGACTGGACGGGGCTGACGTCATCGTCACCATCCTCCATGCCTCCGGCCGCGTCTCCGTGCCGCTGACTGCCCTCTGCGGGCCGTTGCGCCGATGGCGGGCGCCTTGCGTGGCCGGCGCTTACCTCAACTGGGAGAGTTGAATTTGAGTACGCCGGTGCCGTCGGCGTGGGATCGTCTCTATGCTTCCTGCCGGGTGTCGGGGCGGCCGTTCTCGTGGTGCCGCCCTCTGGACGCCAACTGGCGAAACATCTATTTCTGCTGGGCCGGAGGCTCACCCAACGCCATGCAAGTTGGCGGCGTCCGGTGAATGGGGCGGTCGCGGGTGTCGTGAAGCCTCGCTGCTGCGGGTCTGCGAGTGTGTCGCCGGGGGACCAGAGCGGTGATTTCTCCTGAGAGCCCCGCCGCCTCCGTGGGCGGACCGAGCGGCGTCGCCGGGGTATCGGCCTGGGCGGTCCTGTCGGCGGTGTGGTGGGGAGCGCCGCCGTGTGAGCCGATTGGGACGAGAGTGAACTGAGTTGTGGCTGTGGAGGAGTGCCGTGCTCATTTTATCTTCGTGCCTGCAATCTGTACGGTTTTGCTTGCCGTGGTGTTTTGGAATGTCTCATCGTTTTTACGTTTTAATGTGTTGCTCCCGCGTCCGTGCCCGCCTTGGCGTTATTTCAGGGATCCCGCGCTATAGGGCGGGCACGGATGCGGGACCTAGTGTTGTAAGAAAGTCGATCAATATACGTGTATGGATCCAACCTGGAGGTAGCAGGTAATAAGTAAATACTTTGCAGAATGTAGTTATTTGATGTGTTCATTTTCATAGGTGGATCCAATGGGGTGGATCCAGGATTGCCAATCGCCGCGGGGTTGACCTTTCGGGGTGACATAAGGGGGCGCCACTTTTGACCGGCAAACCCTGTCAGGTGGCCGCAAGATCCTATTTGGGCGTAAATTTTCGCATCTTAAGGGGAGCAGGGTGGGAATTTAAGCAGCATTTTAGAGTGGCGCCATCGACGTTGCTGGTGGGCACTGTGACCATTTCAGTGGGCGCTAAGCAAGGCCCTATAAGGCGCTAAGGGTTGATCGCAGGGTGCACGTGTCCCCTCTGCTCCTGGATCCGCCCATGCTCATTTTTGTACTGGTAGATCCAAAGGGGGGCCTTGTAAGGGTCATGTCACCCAATGAAGCCTTATATAGTATGCAGTGGCCCCCAAAAGCAAGGGCGGACGCAGACCCGAGTTTTTTTGGGGGGCCAAACCCACGTCTGCCTCTCTTCCTGGGGGGGGGGTGGGAGCGAATATTTTTTGCTCTACAGACCTAGTGTAAACACCTTTTTTCGGTGCTCGACAGACCTAGTATATAAGCTACCTCTCCAAGTAATCGCCACATAATCGCTCACGGGGGGGGTGGGAGAGAAGATTTTTTGCTCTACAGACGTAATGAAAACTCACACTTTTTTCGAAAAATTTTCCGTCGTTTGGGGGCAGAAGATAATTTGGCACCCCCTTCCAGCGCTTTGGGGGCCATGGCCGGAATGGTTCCCCCCTGCGTCTGCCAATGCCCAAAAGCAGCATATTTTTGCTGTTTTTGTCTTAAAAACAATGTTTCCGCGATTACTTCTTGATTTAGCCAGACCTAAAACGTTAGTTTTGCTCTTCAAAACTTATATCCATACAGTATATTTCAAACATACAGTACACGCGACACATACAAAAATGTAGCCCATCAACGTTCCACTCAATCCGCCCCCCGGCACGGAGGGAACAAGACATGATGACCCGCAGTACGCAGATAAAACGTGATACGTATAAAACGATTGAGACCGAGCAGATCAAGAACCACAGACCACCGCCAAGTCCTCAGCAACTCCATCTCTGGGGTCCATACCAGTGGCGGTGGATGCTCTTTTCAGATGGGGGGGACAATAATTTTTCCAGGGGGCCCCCTTGACGATGGGGCCCCCTCGGCAGCAGGGACCCTCTTAAAAGTTGTAATCGATTGGTTGGGACTTGCTGCCTGAGGTCAGAGGCATAAGCGCAGGGGCAAATCCGGGGGGGCTGAGGGGCTTCAGCCCCGTTTGCCGCATTTTCGCCATTTTTTGCCCTATTCCCCCTTTTTCGCCATTTTTTCAAAGCCCAGCCACTCCCCTAGCAAAATCCTGTTTCCGCTGCTGCATAAGCGTCACAAACGGTAAAAGTTGTATTTGGCCCAGTACAAAAATGGCTATTCCTCCCTGTTGTTTAGTTGGCCCGTGTAAAAAATAGTTTTGCCTTCCTATTCGTTTTTCCACACGATCTCGGATTCCAAGCTGGAATATGTTTCCTGTAGTAAAATAAGCAGCGTATTTAACATGTAGATGTCGAAATATGGATCTGCTTTTTATAGGTTCACGTATTCGGACATTAAACGTCAAAACTTTAAGCTGTAGCGTCACGTTAGGAGTATAGCAAAATTATAATAGTCTAACAACGGCCTTCTGAGGCAAATAGTTCTTCTTTTAAAAAGTGAATGCTGTTTGTTTGTATGCATCTACATAATAACACATGGTATTTAACACGAATTATTTTATTCTGAGTATTTTTCGGAAAATTCCGTCTCCTCCAGAATGATAACTCGCATGGGGGCGCTTATTGATGCTGTCGTCTATATAGGCACAGAAAAGAAACGCAAATGATGGGCATACTGACTCTAGCAGTAGCACACAAAGGACCAAGCTTGGGGCCCTGAGACACAGCCCAGGGCTCCTTGAGACGGAGCTTGGGGGCTCCTAGAGATCAAGCTCGAAGACCTTCGAGCTTAAGCTCAGGGCCCCTGAGACCAAGTTTGGGGGCCCTGAAACAAAGCTTGGAATCCCTTGAAACCAACCTAAGACCAATCTCGGGAGCTCCTTAGACCAATCTCGGAGGCCCTCTGAGACCAAGCTCAGAGCCCTGAAACACAGCCCGGGGGCCAACGAGACCAAGCTTGAGGGCCCTTGAAAAAAACCATCAGGATTTCCTGATGGTCTGGGGGTCTGATGGTTTTTGTGGGAAATTGAAACAGATCGGCTGATGGTTTCTGATGGTCTGGTGGTCCCTGATGGTTTCTGGTGGTTTCTGGTGGTTTCTGATGGTATCTGGTGGTTTCTGATGGTTTCTGGTGGTCATTTCCTGGTGGTTTCTGGTGGCCTGATGGTTTCTGGTGGTCGAGTTCTGATGGCTTCTGGTGGTCGTTTTCTGATGGTTTCTGGTGGTCGTTTTCTGATGGTTTCTGGTGGTCAATTTCTGATGGTTTCTGGTGGTCGTTTTCCGGTGGTATGGTGGCTTCCAGCATTCTGTGATTCCAGCGGTCAGCGGTTTCCAGCGAACCACTACATGTGGTCTTCCAAAGATTCCCCCTCCCCCTTCGTAACATGTACCTTTGGGTATTTTAACGACAGTGTTAACGAAGTCGCGGTGAGCAGAAGTCGCGGTGAGCATTTAGGTATCTGTCGAAGATGAAAACCGCATGATATGAACAATATCACCAGGATGTTTATAAATCCTTTACAAACAGAGGCGTAACCAGGCTTTTCACATCCGCTGTAAGCAAAAATACAATTTTCTTAATAAAATCAACTAGTCAAATCAAGGAAGTCTGGGTGGGTTATCCGAATGTGGCCCGAATGGGTACTCACTCACGCCGGAGATGCGTTGCATTGCAGCAGAATAACTCCGATGTTTGATAGGGTGGCAGCTCCTTGTGTCGCATCTGCATTGTATGGTTTTACGTCCATACAAGAATATTGCAGAATAAAACACGATCAGGTTAAAACAGTATATACAAATTGTCAGAAAGTTCCCGCGGTAGGAAGAGAGTGGAAGAAAAACATATGCAGCAAAACGATAAAAAAACACTCGCACACGGTAACGAAACACTCGCACACGGTAAAAGCAGTCGGAGACAATGTGTATCGCTTATATATGGGATGATCCTCGCATTCCGATGGCGACCGTCACCCCCACCCCCGCCCCGACCAGAGGGCGCAACTCACGAATAATAAGCCACATTTTTCACATCTTCCCTACTCTGTCTTAAATCCTACCTTACACTGTTAACCAATGTAAAGCAATTCGGTCAAGGCCTACTATTAGCGATGCACCCAGCAGTAAATATCCTCATAACTTACGGACTCCTCCTCACAGTATGACCACTTCACCTCGACCAGTTTCCTTCTGCGACTGACTGCCCCGCCAACCCTAACGGAATGCGGCCATACAAAGACAGCCGTCCCCGCGCAACCGCCCGAGGCGCGGAGGGGAGACGCGGCGCCGGCAGCGCGCCCCCCGAGCCGCGGCGCGAGAGGGGTGGAAGCGTTCCGCAGCAGAGCACAACAGCGAACTCTCTTACCTGCTCCCATAGCCATTCGCTTCTTGGTTTCTTCTTTGAAAATAAAACATTTGGAACCATAAGTATTTGATTTAAGAATATATATTAAGTTTTTTTAATAAACAAGATTGCACAGACGGGGCTACCAGACCACCAGGATGACCACCAGAAACCATCAGACCTTCAGATACTGACCACCAGGCCACCAGGGTGACCATCAGACCATCAAACATTGACCACCAGAAACCACCAGACGATCAGACACTGACCACCAGACCATCAGGAATTACCACCAAAAGCCACCAGGCAGACCACCAGACCATCAGGATGACCACCAGAAACCACCAGGTAGACCACCAGACCATCAGGATGACCACCAGAAACCACCAGGCAGACCACCAGACCATCAGAATGACCACCAGAAACCACCAGAAACCACCAGGCAGACCACCAGACCATCAGAGTGACCACCAGAAACCATCAGAAACCACCAGACCACCAGGAAAATCCTGATGGTTTTTTCAAGGGGATCCTAGAGATCAAGCTCGAATGCCCCCGAATCCAAGCTCAGGGGGCCTTGATACCAAGCTTGGCGGCCTCTGAAACCAAACTTTGAGGCCCCTTAAACCAAGCTAAAGGTTCCTTAAGACGAATCTCAGGGGCCCCTTAGACCAGTCTGGGAAGCCCCCTTACACCAATCTTGGGGGGCCCTGAGACCAATCTCGGAACCCCCATGAGATTGCGTTCGGGAGCCCCCTGAGACTAAGCTTGGAGGGCCCTGGGACCAGGCTCGGGGGTCCCCTTAGGCAAGCTCCGGAGCCCCTTAGACAATCTCGGGCCACTGAGATCGCGAGCTCGTGGGGCTCCCTTAAGGCTAAGCTTGGGTGCCCTGAGACCAGCCTCAGTGGCCCCTTAGACCAAGCTTGGGGGCTCCCTGAGACGAAGCTCGGGGGGGCGAAGAACAGCTCGGGGCCCCTGAGACAGAGTGGGGCCCTGATATCATGCCCAAGGCCCTTTAGACTAAGATCTGGGCCCCCTGAGACTAGGCTCGGGGGCCCCTTTAGGCTAAGCTTGGGGCCCCTAAAGGCCAAGCTAGGGGGTCCCGAGCCCAAGCTAGACTGGGGCCCCGAGCCCAAGCTCAGGGCCAATGAGATAAAGCCCCAACACTGTCCGAATCGAGAAACTGTTCAGCAAAGGGCTCAGCAGGTCGTTCATGAACTTTCAGAAAAGAAGCAACTAAAATTTCGTATTTTTTCCAGGGGCCCCTCTGATAATTTTTGGAGGGGGCAACTTCCCCTTGCCCCCCTTTATCCGCCGCCACTGGTCCATACCATACCATCATGCCAGCCGAACGCGCTCACACCGCGCCCACATACGCCAGGCCTACGCCTGCCACGCACCTCCCGCGACGCACCGACCCCAACGCCCGCAACGCGCAGCATGCACGCACGTCCGTGAGTCAATTTACCTGGATTCGCCAATGTACCTGGATCAGTCAATGTCACTTACCCCTGGATCCGCCAATGCAATTTACATATCCAATGAATTTTAGTTTGAACTTGCGCGTGTGGTTGCATAGTATTTTTGAAAAGTAATATTATTTAATTTAACTAATTTATTCCTAAACGTCGACGACAGATACAATGCTAATGAGACAATCCTGGCATGGCCTTGCAATCTGTGTATTGCTACATGCAGGGTAATGCTACACAGGGCAGTTGAATAACGGGTACTTCAAAGTTTTGTACCCAAAGTGATCAGAATCATAATTTAGTACCAGTTTTAGTATAGTATACTAGGAATATGCCAAAAATAATACTAGTTTAGTACATTGGTATAAGGTAAACACAAACGGCTGCAGCTGGTGACTGTGGTATTTGTTTGTACCCAAAACAGGATGGATAAGCAGTGCATCACGTATGCTATTCGAATTATTTTTCGTGTTGTTTAGTCATGTCGGTATTGAGCAGAGGTGCGATGTCGGCCAGTAGCGTACGCGACCAGTAAATTAATACGACTACGTAGCGGGCATAAGCGGATCCAGGGGCGCAGATCGGAGGGGCATGTTACGGGGGAGGCGCCATCCAGATCAAGGGGTGGCACTTTTGGCCGACAAAACCTATCATGTGGATGTCAAATTCTAATGCGGCGCGCCGATTCTTGCATCGGGGGGGAGGGTGCGGTGACATTTCAGGGGGCACCATCGACCCCACAGAGCATCGCCATGAACATTTGAGAGGACGCCGAGGGTTGATTCCTTGTCCCTTTTATTAGGGCAGGGGCGGATCTAGGCCATACGTTTCAGGGGAAGGCAATCTCAGGAAACATTGCGAACATGGTGTCGTTTCGATGACAATCGGCTGAAAGTGGGTACAATTCAGCCACTTTGGGGACCATGGCAGGGGCAGATGCAGAATTTTCTCAAAAAGAGGCTCGGTTTTCAATTGTAGGGGCCCCCGCTCGTGGCTTTCATTTTTCATAAATTGGGCGTTAAAAGTGAATAAATCATCAGGGTGGTGTGTATTTAAACGTACTTATTAAATAAAGTTTGATACTTTTGGGGGACTCCAGGCCAGCTATTGGGACCCCCGAGACCAGTATCCGTGGCGTTTGGGCTCCTTGAATTTACCTAAGAAACGCCCACTGAACATAAAGGGAGCCCCCTGCTTCATAGGCGGATCCAGAATTGCCAATCAGGAGGAGGGCGCCATCCGTTCCGCAGGGCACCATTTTTGAACGGTAAAATCTATCAGGTGGGCGGAAAATTCTATCGGTAGGCGCCGATTTTCGCATCCTGGTGGGGATAGGAAGCGACATTTTAGGGGGCACCATCGACCCCTCAGGGGGCGCCGTGACCATTTCAGGGGACGCCGAGGGTCGATCGGGGGCACGTTTCCCCCTTTGTCCCCCCTGGATCCGCCTATGCCCTGCGGAGGGCCTTTTGTCGTGCTCAAGGCTAGGCTAACGCTACGCGGTCGCCCTCATCACCTACCATCCCCTTAGATCCGCCCCTGGAACATGACGTATTTACTGCTGGATCCGCCTCTGCACTAGGCAAAAGCATCCCTTAGAGCTAAAAGCATGAAGGGCGCAAAGTTGCATGAATTTCAAGCGAATACATTGTGTTTTGCACATTCGGACTTTATGAAAAGTTTGGCCGCTTCTAGGATTCGAACCCACGCCTGAAAATAAAACCAAAACATGGGACTGGTTTTCACCGTCTAGCTCTCTGGTTAATGTCACGGCTGGCGGTTTTGACACCGGAAATGAAAAGAAAAATGTCCTGGCGTCCATTTGAAATGCTTTTTGTGAACCTCCGCGTGGTTTAAGATACCCTCCCGAGGCTCTAAATTGCAAGCTTTTAACATGTGTTCCCTATGGACTAGTCGAAAATGCCAGCCGTTTAGTAGGAAAAACTTTCAGCCCCCCGATGCTACACGCATGCATTATTGGCACCTACTATTATTGGTACGTATGGCCTTTGGCAAGGGCTGCGTCTATTCACAGCAATTTTAGGTCTGACATTGGAAGCCTATAAGTAAAAAATTATTGAGGGATTTCTAAAAGTCCCTCACCAATCCATGTTCCCATGAATACTCTTAAATGTATATTAGTGGCGTTTTCTGGTAGAGAACGGTTCCCAGGCTACCTTCGAAAAATGGGTAGGGTACTTTATTACGAGGACTTACTATATAAAAAATTCCCTGCTTGCACTGCACATGTGAATATTTGTATTGCTGGGAATCTTAAAATTATCCCCCTCCTCATAAGATATAAAGAGAAAGTTAAAAGGGTTCTTGAGTGGAGTTTGTAGCAGCTATAATGAAATACATTATAGCCCAGTGTGCAAAGTATGGCACTTTCGACGAGGTATCATTGTTGTGAGTGCCATTCAGAGGCGGAGCAAGTGGGCGCAAATTTTAATACTCCGGTGCGAATTTCCGAGACTGTTAAGAGGGTGGCGACGCTCAAAACCAGTGAAATCATAGAAAGAAGGGAAAATTAATTAAAAATAAACAATTATGACACAATTGCTATGGTTAGGCTAAGTGTGACACATTTTCCACAAAATATTGTGTGAAAGTTAATTTTTTGGATAATGACGGGCCAATTCAATGAATAGGGATGGTCCAAACTAAAATGACAATACTTTTGCGAGCTTTTCATTATGCATAGTTGGTTTTTGGTAGGACATGAACTTAAAATGAACATAAGTTTTCAGCGCCAGTACCACCGAACGCTGAGTTTTCCTCTCACTGCCATTTATCCCAATGGACAGTTTCAAATTACTTTGCCCCAAGACTTTTCCACGCTGCCGTGTGATGTGATGATATAGCGATGCTGCTCTGCGCTGCAGGTGCGGAGGTAATATAACCAAATCAATTACGGCAATGGGCAAGATACCTAGTCGGATCCAGGATTGCCCGATCGGGGGTGGGCGTCGTCCGGACCAGGAGGCACCACTTTTGAATGGGAAAACCTATCAGGTAGGTACAAAATCCTATCTATGGGCGCCGATTTTCACATCCTGGGGGAAGCTACATTTCAGGGGGGTGCTGTGATCATTTTGAGGGGCGCTGAGGGTCGATGGGGGTGGCACATGCCCCCCTTTGCCCCCTGGATCTGCCTATGGCAAGATGCCCCTTAAAAATAGTAAACCTTTGTATTAAGAGAGGAAAGGGAGATAAGTATGAATCAACTCCGGCAAAAAAACATTGTACTGTTGAATATTGCTACAATAGTACTTAGTAGTTCGTTGGGCGGAAGGCCGTGAAAGATAGATAAAGAAAGAAAGATAGATAGGGGATGGTCCAGGCCCTCTTACGAAAATCAGAGAGCTTTTGGTGTCAGACATTTTTTCAGAAAATACCTACTGAATACCGACTGACTGAATACCTACTGCCTTGAAAAATACCCAGGATAAATGATATAAAGAAATGTAACGAATGCACTTTTATTGCCTTGTTCTTGGTTATGACAATTATGACTCACATGTTTCAATCCCTTGCGCTTTTTGTCTTGGGCAATTTTTGACAAAGCACCTGGCACCAAAAGCTTTCTGATTTTTGCAAGAGGGCCTGCAGGGCCGAAAAAGTGTTCAGTGTGTCACCATTGAAAATTTCAAACCATAAATGTGCACCCACCAAACTGCAAAATGTGAGACGTTTTGCGTTAGTAGGAAACCAATGGACTCCATGGATCATCCTAGTTGTTGAAAAACAGTGCGAGCTCTAATTATAGGAGCCAATCTCAGCATTGTTCCGTATTTGTCTGGAGAGAACATGCCAAGTAATTTTGGTCACTTTGCCCACCTTGGGCTGTCACCATTTAGAATGGCAAAATGGTAGATTTTTCGACCCCTGAGGGCCTGGACCATCCCCATAGTGTATGCAATGTGGTGCACCTGAATACATGTATATGTATGGAAGTAAGATGGAACCTGAATAGTTGCGGAGGGAACAGGCCAGCTGAAGGGAGTGGTGGTAAGGCGAAAGCTTTCAGGCTTTGGGGCATACACGGATCCAGGGGGTAAAGGTGGCACGTACCCCATCCCCCCATCGACTCTCGGCGCCTCTGAAATACCACTTCCCAACCCCACCCTCCCCCAGGATGAGAAAATCTGCGCCCACCGGTACGATTTGGCGTCCATGCGTGATAAGTTTTCCGGCCAAAAGTAACGCCGCCCTGGCCCGGATGCGCCCCCGATTGGTAATCCTTGATCTGCCAAAGGTATGGGGGATGATAAAAGTTTATAGCGACACAGGAGGGGGATAAAAAGTAGGTAGGGATAGGTGCGTTTTTCTCCATAATGTATTGCAGATTGGTGCGAATTTTTGGTGGCTGGCGGTGCGAATTGGTGCGAGAATTCTAGATGGCTGGTTGCGACTCGTCTGGCCTGCTGCCATACTTTGCAGACTGGATTATAGCCAAGTTCAATTGACCAAGGGCAATTTCTTCAAGGCAAATGAGGTCATGAAGTTCAAATATAGATATGTTTTCAAAATTTCAGTGCTGTATATTCACTGCCTGATTTTCCTAAGATTGAGCTATGGACCAGTCAGCAAAGTATGGCAGCAAGCCAGACGAGTCGCACCAGCCATCTAAAATTCTTGCACTGCCAGCCACCAAAAATTTGCACCAATCTGCCATATACAAGTGGGAAAAACACAACCATTTCTTCCCACACGATGCAATGCTACCTCTCTTATTAGTTAGATGGTTAAGGACTTTTATAAGGTGCCCTCCTATGTCTTTATAACCATTCAGCCATTATATGTTTGGTTTTTAGTGTCATCTTCCTCGCACGAGTCTTGCAAATTCGCACCAGGTTAATAAAATTTGCACCACTCACTCCTGTCTCCAAGGGCACTCGCACCAACGAGATCTCGTCGAAAATGCCATACTTTGCACACTGGGCTATGGATGTGACTACATCTGGTGAGGGGCCTTCAGTTGAGCTGGTGATTGGCCCTTTGTCTTGAGTTGTAGGACGTCCATGCTGTGGCATCGCACCTCAATGGTCTACCCGTGCCACTGGCCCCTGGTTACGGTGGCTATATTTCTATATTGTTGTAGCGGATGTGGGAGTGACAGGTGTTGGTGTGTGATATGTGCCGTTGTGTACTGTGTGTGCTTATTCATTACATGGAAAATAAAAATTTCAAAGCAAGAGCCTGGCCATTCATTGGACATAGCTAGAAATTCCAAGATTATGCTAAAAAACTCACTTGGTAGCTCCTAGGCCCTCCCCGCCCAGTGTACACGGTGCAATGATCTGCTATCATGGTGATACCACCTAATGACATGAATTGTTGTTTTTTTACAGCTTATCTTTCTGGTCAACAAAGTTGTAAAACTTGCACATTATGTTGCAAGATGAAGAATTGGGCTCTGACTCCAGCGATGAAGACTATCAGCCTGGACGTAAGTTTTATTTCTTCTGAGCATGTTGTCGACTCTTTTTTCCTCAGCATAACATAGTTGAATTCAGAGTTTTTAATGGTGTTGTTTGAGGAGGGCACCCTTTATGCCATGAATGACACCGGTGTCATGCGTGGAAAAAGTAACTAATAGTCCAGCGCAGATATCCGTAATACTGGCAGGTATCTTGTGATATCGGCAAGATTGAAGGGATGCAACAGCAGTGTTTTGAGGGGGTGCTGAATCAAATCATGGGGTGCTGTTGTGCGGTGGGAAGGGGGTTACAAAGTCGTCTTTACCTGGATCAACCTTTATAATGCCTCGCTGGGTGAAATTGTGGAGTAGAATTCTAAACATTGCGATATTTTCTGCTTGAGTTTTGATTAGTCTATGGCTGTTCAAATCAGAAGAATTTCAAGAGTCATCATAATAAGCTGGGAAGCCATGCTAAGTCTAGAGAAGAGGGCTGGGGAGAACACATTGTCTGCTGGTTGCTGCATTTGTTGCTAGTTGCGCTGCCTTGTTTTTGTAGAATGATTTGTTGTTTGTTGTTGTTTGTTGAATGTATATCTATATTATTGTTCCATTTACCACCCACGCCAGACGAGTCGGAGGTGAGCGAAGAGGAGGGCGACGGAGATCCTGAGGATCCAGAACCCTCTGATGACGTCAGTAAACCCGCCAAAAAGGCAAAACGGACCAAGAAGGCCAGCATCCAACCAAGGTAGTGGATCTGAACGGCTCACCCCTAGTATATACACTGCAGGTTTCGGTGTATCGGTTCATGCATGTCAAGTCAGGAGTCCTTACATATCACCTGCTGTGCTTTGCTTTGACAGGCTTTGGTGTCATTGTGCATTTGTGGTATCTGGTATACATCAGTATTTCGGAAATGTAGAAAACAAATTTTAGAGCGATTTTAGGGCATTGCATATTTAATTTTTGAATTTGTTATGATGTAACGGCTCATTCTGTGAATGTGTCTTTGATTCAGATACTAAAAGGAATAAACCACTCTGTCAAAATAAAAAACAATTAATTTACAAAATACGCAAACAAATTGGGAAGTCACATTTTTCACCTCTAATCGCTCAAAACAAATATATCGCTTCTTGCCTTACTATGCTGAGTTGAAGTCATCATCGCGTGTAATCATGAATCTAATAGCTTGCGGCGGCTTGCGATATGAAAGGTTGCGTGGCCATGCCATTTGTTAACATGGGTCACGTGAAATTCCAGAGAACTATTTCAGCCAGAAAACTATTTTTCATGGTTTTAATTAACACGCGCATTGACGGGGGCGGGTACCCCCTCCCCCTTCAGATTTTTCGGAGATAATATAAAAACGGCGGCGCGTACGCGCCGCCTTACTTGGCATACCTTTCACTCATCATTTTTACAACTTGGGCAAAAATTTTAAGATTAGGTCATCTTATGGTCAGGTCACCAGTACAGGTCAAGTGACCTGACTTCAAAATAAGTTCAAGATAGCATAAGTCGGAAGAGGTTAACTTATCCGATTGAAACTCATCACGCAATGGCCCCACCGAGTTCTTTAAAATATGTTCTGGTATTTTTTATATCGATGACCTAAGGTCAGGTACGAGCCATGACCTCTCCTTTGGAAATTCATGGGAAGAATGGTTTTAACTGAATAACTCAGTAATGAATAGAGATATATCATTTATTTTAACTGCATTAAATTTGCATCGTCATTGCGGTTCTAATGATATGCATTTTACCCAATTTGACCTTGACCTGACCTCAGGTCAGGTCAAATCCTTGATTTGACGTAGCAAGGTCACGTTATATACTATTCGATTCAGCTTGCTGCTAGGCTTCGTATAGTTCAAATTGTTTTGCTGTATCTTTACTTGTTCAGATGTAATGGCCGAAAAACTTAATTAACATGTTATCCCTATGACGGTATGTTTTTACCTCTAGTGACCTTAAATGTGACTTGACAAAAAATGGTTCAAATATTTTCGATGGAGAAATGGATGGGCTATCCAACGCTGTTTACCGTTTTTCGCTACCTAGCGCGGTTCTCGAGATCTTAGCGGGGAGGGGTACCCGCCCCCGTCAAGGCGAAGGTGGCTCAGACCCCCGTCAGTGCGTGTGTTAAGGTAGTAAGGCCTCTTAGTCTTAACTTTAAAGCTTGCGGAAATGTAATACAGAGATCTTCGGGTGAAATAAAATCTGTCAATAGTGGTTTCTCGACACGACACAAATATGCTATTTCCATTCAAAACCCATTATAAAAGTGGGACACTCCATTTAAATTGACCTCTGCTTCCCCAAGGAACTGCGAGAATAAAAAACCGTGGATATTTTGACTAGACAGTAGCCTGTACCAACAGTGAAGAAAAAGCCTGCGTGGTTAGCCTGTCTAGCATTTCAAATATTTGCTGATAAGGATGTTATCTTCGCAAAATAATGTTAAGGCACCCGATAGTTTTTTTCTTCTTTTTTTAAATACGTTTTGCTAAGAAGTGAGAACAAATCGCGAGGACTGAATTCGCTCTTCATATGTTGGCGGCCCGAGAGTTCATTCCATCTCATTGAAAGTGGAGCGATCCGTGACGTTTGGTGGCGAATTTCGGCCCGGCATCAAATCCAAATGCACAGTGGCAGTGCGCAGGTGAGGGCCAACACATTGTAGGAATATCTTAGGATTGATGCATTCCATAGGTTTGTCGACTAGATAGGAACTATAATGATAAAGCCATTTGACCCTTACCATAGCATCTCTATGTGTTTGAACCTTGACTCGGTCTCTCGCGCCTGCAGCTGCACACCCTCGGTTTGGGTTTACCACATCGCTGATGCACCAATTCCACAGGAAGAGACGCATGCTGGTGCTGGAGGGAGAGGAAGCCGCGGAGCCGAACAAGGATGAGGAAAACGACCAGCTCAGAAAGGAGATCCAGGAGGAGAACCAGCGCAAAAAGGAGGAGGACGAGAAAAAGAGGGCTGATGATCTTTTTGCCGGTAAGCAATGTCATCTGTCGATTCCTGCACCCACTTGAAGCCATTTGTAAGACCTGTTGACGTGGCAGAACTATTCAGCGATGGAGTCATAGTACAGCCCATGCAGTTTAAGAAAAATAATTGTCCAAAGAAGCAAGAAGTGCTGGAGGGATGCAGTTTTCCTTCGGGTCCGTTGCCTCATTATTCGGTACCACTTTTCTGGTATTTTTTTCTTTAGGGGGATGTGGATTGAATTCCTATTTCTGTGGATATTTCGGTATATTTACATAGGTTAATACAATGAAAATCGTTTCAGATTTCATGAAGGACGTGAGCAGACCCAAGCCTCGCCCCAGACCAGTGACCGGTGGTCTGGGGTCGCTGATGTCGGCCGCCGGCAGTAAGCCACCGTCCAAGCCAGCACCCAGCGCGCCTACCACCGCCCGGCCCGGCAAAGTCTCCGTCACCAAGGTCTTCGACTTCGCTGGCGAAGCTGTCACGTAAGTGGCTGCTTCACCAAAGTGTTTAAAGGGAATGTGGCACCTTCACAACGTGATTTTAACTGAGATAGCCAAGTTGTAAAGCAAGTCGGAAAACCCGGTACTCCATATTCCATTTGTCTTGTAATTCGATATTTCCGTAGAAAAAGCTAAAACCTACCTGACACCAGCCCCCCATCAGCCCGTCGCCGGGCGGCCATTGTTGTGAGCTGCTGGTGTGACGACATAGGCTGACGTCACGATGAGCATCAGCCAATCGAAGCCCTTGAAGCCTTTCAAGTATGGTAGTGGTTGCCAGATCGTGACATTATCCACTGGCAGTTATTTATTTATTTTTCTAGAGGAGTATTTTTAAAAACAAAATATTGAGCCTATTGTACATTTTTCAGAGAAATCATGAGTGGTTTCATTATTTTTTGGCTAAAAGTACGCCTAATTTCACTAAATTCCAGGATTCGACCAAGGTGCCACATTCCCTTTAAGTAGCTGTTTCACCAAAGTGTTTGACTTCGCCGGTGAAGCTGCCATATTAGTGACTACTGGGCCATGTCCAGCTTATTTCGGCAAGTTCAAGCTGTACTGATGTCTGTGTGATATCTTCGAGATTCCTACAAACCACTAAATGTATCGACCAGTTGCCTTCCGGTTTGGTTTTTTATTAAAAATGTTATCAGCCGAAACCTGAGACGAGCTTACTTGGCTTGTTCTTCCTCAGCGTAACAAAAGACGTGGAGGCAAATAGCCGAGAGGCTAAGCGGGCGTCGGCGGCCGGCGGTGCCTCCTCCAGTCCTGCGCCGCTGGCCGCGGTAGCTCCGCGCAGGGGCGGCATGGCCAGTCTCCTCAGTAGCCTGGGCAAAGCACCCAAAATGAGCGTTCTGGAGAAGTCGAAGCTGGACTGGCAAAACTTCAAAAAGGACGAGAACATTGAAGCAGAGCTGGAACAGCACAAGCGCAGCAAAGATTCGTAAGCGTGTGACATTCCTTAGTTCGTACTTTTGCATTTATGGTTTTCGAGAGCTCATGGTTCTGGTTTGAGAGAACATTTGTGAATAATGTATGTGTGCTTTTTATGCAAGTTTATGTAAAGCTCACTTCAAATAATGAGCTCGTGTTTTTAGTGCCATCGAATTATAGGCTCTGCGTTATGGGTTTCGCCTTCCTCTCTGAGCTAGTTGAAGTGAGTGTGCCGTGATTGTGTGGTACACGTCACGGTGCGGTCTGTTTGAAGCTGACCCGAACGTCCGTCAGGTACCTGGAGAAGCAGGACTTTCTGCAGCGCTCCGACCTGCGCCAGTTCGAGCTGGAGAAGAGCGTCAGGGATAAACACAGAACGCCGCGGTAACGGCCGCGCCCGCGCTGCGCAGATGCGGCAGACACAGCAGAGGTGCGTGCTCCGCCGTCCGTGGCTGCGGGTGTATAGCGGCTGCACGGGACAGCTCCCTGACAGGGGAGCCTCAGCAGGTGTCTGTGACGTGGCTTGTCAGTCTCGGACGGTCGCCGGCAGTTCTGGAGGACCCGGTTCTCAGCAATCTGCGCCCACGCTCAAGGCAGTTACAGGTGACTAGGTTCTTCGCAGCTGCGTCCGCAGAGGTTCTTCGCAGCTGCGTCCGCACTAGCCGGCAGGTACAGGAGACAAGGTTCTCAGCAGACTACGTCCTCTGCGTCCAAGGTCCCGGCAGTGCCAGGGACACTGTTCTTTGGCAGACTGCGTTCTTGGTTACGGGACCGGACCACTGCAACGGTTTTGTGCGAGGCTGGTAGCCCACATGGTCTGCATTCCACTGGTGGTGCTGGCGATGGCCAGAATCCCGCGCTGAAGTCGGAGCCGGACAGGAAGCGGTCGCCGATGGACCCATCCTCGTCCGGACCGTCGCTCGGGGACAAACCCCTTCCCATTTCGAGATTGAAGCTGTGACTTAGTGTAGTTTGAAGTGTGAACGTGTCCAGGCCTATGCTGGAGTTGAGGTGTGGCATTCTGGAGGCTAACTGGTTGTTGACTGGTCGGGTGACAACACTGCTGTAATATCACGTGGCAGACTGAGAGGCGGGAAACTGTGGCTGCTGCTTATCAAGCAGCGGTTATCACTCCTGTGAGATATTATCTGTAAAAATATGTTCTAAGGATTCATTTGAAAATTCATCGATTTTGCTCTCCCTTCAATATTCCAATACCCGGCGCCTGTTTCACGTGCCCGGCTGGATTTACAGAATTTCGAGCATCTTTACACTCGAAATTTTCTTGTGACAATTACATGGTGTGAAGTTACATGGAGTCAGTGGAAGTATGAGTCTGATGAATTCTGATGTAAACAAATCTGAACCCTTTTGTAATAAAATACATCGATCTAATCATTTATTTTGCAATCCCTTTCATCAAACATGACTAGATAATCCACGCACAGGATGAACACTGCAACAACAACAATACACTCGATACCTTCATATCTTCTGGGTCTTACGGCAGTTATAGGACGGGAGGGGGGGGTGCTTCGCTGAGTCAACGACCGAATAGGATTCTCTCAGTGATACTGTCTAGGCAGCGATTCCCAGGGCCTACCACTCCGTGCAAGGACATAGCACTTGCGCATACCAGTGCTGGTAGTACTATGCGGATAAAAGTTCGCTAGGAGTTCGTTCGTTCGTTTCGTAATCCACAATCATCGCTAAATGTAAAACAGTTCCACGAATCAGCTAAATCAACCTCCAGGCTATCTGCAAGTGAACATTTTGCCCAGAAGAGGTTCTTGAGCGGTGAAGAGGACTATAGCCACTTGTCGGCAAGTTTTGTTACTACAGGTTGGGTTCGGCGCCGATGAGGTCCATGGTGAAGGCTGCGATCAAGTCGGTGTTCTGAGTAGCCTGGCGCTCACGGGCTTGGTGGTATTGCCGAGAGTACTCCTGCGGGCAGAGGGAAAATTACGGCAACTACTGGAGTGAAGTGACCTAGCTCATTTTGCTGTTCCAAGCTACCTGGTTTGTTTTAACTGGTCGAGGAGTCGCTTGCCTCATCTGAACCGCCTTAGGCGACTCTCCCCGTGAGTATAACACTAAATAGTAGCAAGGGACGGTGCAGAGAAATCCTGCAACACTGAATATATACTTCGGCTGAATTAATGCCGTCTCATTTCTTTGAAGCGCATTTTACGTGAAAAGGTGGTAAGTTTCCTTATATCTAATCAATACGGGGAGAATGCGGCGGCGCAGTGGTAGTGCGTCGGGCTTCCACAGCACTAAAACGGGCTCAATCTCGGGTGAGAATACTGAATAAGGACCTCTTGATCTCCACTGTATCCTCTCAACAGGGTAAGAGTTGGCGACGTCATATGGCCTCAGCCGTTGGTACGTCGTGAAACCCCAACTTATTTTTAAGTCGCGTAGGACCGCGTTCTGATCCCGAAGGTCAGAATCCATAACACCGCAAGTGATTCGGAAAGTCGATGTCGCTTGGGATTTTCTATTTATTCCCGTAGCCGATACGTGATCGCCATTTCGTCAGGCCATTGCGCTGGTCTGGGACTGACCTTGAGCCTGTTGCCGAAGAAGACGGCGCGCTCCCTGCGCTTCTGCATGTACTCGATGGACATGAGCCAGCGGTGTTCTCCGCATTCCTCGCACGAGGGACGTTTGCTGTGAATGACAGACCGTTCGGGTGTCCCACAAATTACACAAATTACAATTGTTTTCCTTTCATGTGTAGCATTACGCTGCAGTGCACCAAATACGACAATAAAACAATACAAAACTCGAAGGAGTTATTCGGTTATGCTGCGTCGTTCACCCTCAGCACTCCGCGCAAAATATGTCTGTGGGGCTTAGATTTATAGCGGTCTCTCAAGTCCACATTGAGATAGCAATAGCTGGGGGCATAGGTCGGATAAAACACGAAGTTTAACTGTCTGAAGGTGTCGAACTCGTTAACAAAATATCGTTATGAGAACTTTGCGTCAACGTTCACGGTCTGAAAAGGCGCATCCGGCCTGTATGACGTTGATTTCCAGCACAGCCTCCGTCAGGGCAGCACTAACCTGGGGGCGCGCTTGAAGATCATGGTCATGAAGCGCGTGGCCTCGTTGGTGATCTCCTTGTGTAGGTTGTCAAAGCGGAAGCGGACGTAGAGGATGTTGCGGCGCGTCTCGTCTTCGTCGGCGCCCAGGAAGGGCGAGGTGCCGGAGAGCAGCAGGTAGGTGATGCAGCCCAGGGACCAGACGTCCGTCATGGGAAAGGCCGGCTCGTCCACCAGCAGCTCCGGCGCTGCCGACCATAGGTCATGGTCACGGAAGGTCATGTGCAGTGAGCAGGACTCCACACGGGATGGGAGGACTGTGTGCGCTGTCATAAGTTGAATTCGGTTTTTAAGTTGTCTTTGTTGGGCCTGTGACACTTAGCGTCTCTTTTCTGAAGGTCGAGCAGGAAATGCATTTCGCGAAACATTGCAACTAAAGGAGCCAGAGCTAAGATTTCATACCCCAGCTACCATGGACATCGAAAACAGGAGGAGGGAGGAGATGGGCTCCCAACTGGGGAACTATGGCGACTTCCCAAAGTTGTTATATTTACGATATGTTTGCCCTGATTCCTTATTACCAGCGTGAAGCAACGGACATATTGTCAATTTTAGTATTGGTGAACTCAACTAGTAGCGTTCCCAATCACAGCTAATATGTTAGAGCTACACCTCCCTCCCCTTCGCTCATCGTCAAGTTGAAGTCTTCCCCACCCGGATCCAGAGTAAAACATCCCAATGGTGAATAAATCCCTTAGGTAAAACAAATCCCTACCAGCTACTATGCTGCAAAACAGGGGAATAGGCATTAAGTCTTCTAATGTGCATTAGTATATTGGTACAAAACGAGCATCTGTGGTCCAGGGAGTAATGAATGGCTAGCCGACGATGTGAAGCGGCCCTGACCAGTGTACTCGATGTTGCCGGAGCGGCGGACCATGCGCCCCAGTCGGGTGACGCGCTGCGCCGACCCCAGGTCCACCAGCTTGACGCTGAGCATGCGATGCGAGCTCAGCACTATGTTGTCGGGCTGCAGGTCGAGGTGGGCCATCCCGCGCCAGTGCAGGTACTGCAGACCGTCCAGTACCTAGTGATGGGTCACAACGCTTAGAGGTCGGTCACTCTGTATAAGCGTAGGTACTGCAGTCCTTCCAGTACCTAGTAATGGGTCACAGCGTTAGAGGTCGGTCGTCCTGAGCCAGTGCAGGCACTACACTCGGCCAGTACCAGCGCGTTAGAGGGACCGTGTTGATATTGCAACTTTTTTAAACGTCAAAGTGAACGTGATAGGCTATGCGCGTAAGTTATTCTAAATCAACATTTTTCGCAGATAAATCGGGCTACTAAGGTGTTTTGCGGACGCATCTGATTGATGAAGAGTGAAACAGTCTGTCTGTATGGTTTGTCTAACCTGGTTAACAACTGCGGAGACGTTCTCTTCGGCGTACTCGTGCTGGTCGGCGAAGAAGGATAGCACGTCCTGCCCCTGCAGCTTCTCCATCACCAGCACGTACTTGCCATCCATCCTGGGGAGCGTCAGGCTTATAAGTCTTGTACAAAAGTTGTTGGGTGATTCCTAAAGACTTTTAATGGCAGCATGGCCAGAGTGTGGTTGATCCTACGAATAGTTTTACTATTATCAAAATGTCGGATCACGATTTCCCTGTATTTCTCATTTAGATATTTACATCAACTTTATCGTTCTTGTCTTGTAAATGAAAATAAGTCCGTCAGCACCGTTCTACTACCCAGCCCGACGTGGCGGACAGCTACGTCATCACCGTTCTACGACCCAGCCCGACGTGGCGGACAGCTACGTCATCACCGTTCTACTACCCAGCCCGACGTGGCGGACAGCTACGTCATCACTGTTCGACTACCCAGCCCGACGTGGCGGACAGCTACGTCATCACTGTTCTACGACCCAGCCCGACGTGGCGGACAGCTACGTCATCACCGTTCTACTAGCCAGGCTGACAGCCGACAGCTACGAGACGGCGGCACGTTCCCACTTGTAAGCGTCGAAGAGTGCGGCGATCCTCTCGTGTCGGAGCGATCTGAGGCTCTCGTACTCGGCAACAGCTGCCTCCAAGCTCTGCTCCGTCGCCTCCACCAGCTTGGCCGCATACGCCTGGTTGTTCTCAGTGTTCACACACATGGCCACCAGAGAGAAGCGGCCCCTGCGGCCACCAGCGGTGCAAGTTATCACGTGGTAGGACTGCATGTCAGGGGTGTGGGTTTCCATCTCTTTTGAGGTGCCTGGGCAACCCCAATGAAGCGCTAAAGTATTGTTAAACATGTGCGTCAGACTTCCGTATTTGTCATTGTACGGACTTTTAATTGGCCTTATGCTATTCAGCAGGCGGGTGAGAAACTTAAAACATTGTTAATATTATACAGTCCCTAGTAATATGCTCTTGTTGACATTGTTTCAAATTTGGACACCCTCAATCATTCTAAAAATACACGCCCCGATAACACGTTGCTCAAATATGTGAGGATTGATGAATTTCATGTACCGTTACGTCAATGACACTCAAAATTGACCAAAATTTCATTTTGCAAAATTGCAAAATTGCAAAAACTCAAAATTGCATTTTGGATTTGATCCTCGACTCTCTTTTTTCGCGTTATAGCCTGGCGCTGGCTACATTATGAATTGACGCCAGATGCAATTTAATAACGATCAGAGGGAAAATTTTCGGATTCCAAACCCTAAACTGGAACGATTCCTGAGCCAATTTAATTTTACATTTCAGCAATGTCTGTGTTATAAATCGCTGTGTGAAAATTGTAGCCGTCTACAGCTGGAATTGTTTTTGATGGGAATGTACGATTAATTAATCTTACAAAGACTCTGTGACATGTTTATTGAAGACAATGTGTTATCCGTTTTGTTGGCACATTAGAGATGTGTCAGGTGAAACCACGTTAAAACAGCTTAAAATCATATTGTTAGAACTCACCGAATGCTGTACTCAGAATGACACGAGCATAGAGCTCATTTTTCACCACAGGAAAAGTTGTTAGCCGCTTCTAACCCGACGCTGTCCTGACAGATCAAACCTATGATAAAAACATATATTTGGAAAGGTGACCGACGCCGCATGGACCGCTATTCACATTCAACCGGCTCGCTTTTAGCATCATGATGTGACAGAAGGCTTCAGTTACCAGCGACCACAGACAAAAATAGGTTGCAAATGGAGGAGAAGGGCTGGTGTTACTTTGTTGCCCAGAGCAGTGTTAGCTGCATCGTCGATGCATTATTATTTATTAATAGGATGAGAACATAGTAATTTTACGCGCACTATAACTTTAATTGGTCCTAATACTTAATCCATATCTTATACGGGCTACAAATTTGGACGGACGCGTACCTCTGTTCTCGAAATGTTGACCTTTGACAAGGCACCCACAAAGATTCGTGGCTGCAGGCAAAGCTTCAGCCTTTTTTCTGTCTTCAATCTCGGAGATTCTACCTTTGCTTTGTTCTCTATCTAGGAGGCTCTACCTCGGCTCTGTTCCCTGTATGGGAGGTTCTATATCCGCTCTATGATACCATTCAGAAACATTAGGCCGACCTCGCACCTGTGCATCTCGGTCAGGAAGGTATACCGCTGCTCCGGCGAGCCGGGAGTCAGCGGCACGGGATTCTCCTCGGCCTCGTAGTCCAGCTCCGGCAGTGCCTCCGGGTCGGCAGGCTGGCGTCCGGCCTCCGTCATCTGCTGCAGGTACCGCTCCTCCCGGCTCACCTCCACCCGCCGCCAGTGCTCTGTACAAACACACACCGGCTCACCTCCACCCGCCGCCAGTGCTCTGTGCACAAACACACCGGCTCACCTCCACCCGCCGCCAGTGCTCTGTGCACAAACACACCGGCTCACCTCCACCCGCCGCCAGTGCTCTGTGCACAAACACACCGGCTCACCTCCACCCGCCGCCAGTGCTCTGTGCACAAACACACCGGCTCACCTCCACCCGCCAGTGCTCTGTACACAAACACACCGGCTCACCTCCACCCGCCAGTGCTCTGTACAACACACATCGGCTCACCTCCACCCGCCGCCAGTGCTCTGTACACAAACACACACCGGCTCACCTCCACCCGCCAGTGCTCTGTACAACACACATCGGCTCACCTCCACCCGCCGCCAGTGCTCTGTACACAAACACACACCGGCTCACCTCCACCCGCCAATGCTCTGTACACAAACACACACCGGCTCACCTCCACCCACCAGTGCTCTGTACACAAACATACACCGGCTCACCCCCACCCACCAGTGCTCTGTACACAAACACATCGGCTCACCTCCACCCGCCAGTGCTCTGTACACAAACATACACCGGCTCACCTCCACCCGCCGCCAGTGCTCTGTACACAAACACATCAGCTCACCTCCACTCGCCCCCCAGTGCTCTGTACACAAACACATCAGCTCACCTCCACTCGCCCCCAGTGCTCTGTACACAAACACATATCGGCTCACCTCCACCCGCCGCCAGTGCTCTGTACACAAACACATATCGGCTCACCTCCACCCGCCGCCAGTGCTCTGTACACAAACACATCAGCTCACCTCCACTCGCCCCCAGTGCTCTGTACACAAACACATATCGGCTCACCTCCTCCCGCCGCCAGTGCTCTGTACACAAACACATATCGGCTCACCTCCACCCGCCGCCAGTGCTCTGTACACAAACACATCAGCTCACCTCCACTCGCCCCCAGTGCTCTGTACACAAACACACCGGCTCACCTCCACCCACCGCCAGTGCTCTGTACACAAACACACCGGCTCACCTCCACCCACCGCCAGTGCTCTGTACACAAACATACACCGGCTCACCTCCACCCGCCGCCAGTGCTCTGTACACAAACACATCGGCTCACCTCCACCGGCCGCCAGTGCTCTGTACACAAACACATCAGCTCACCTCCACTCGCCCCCAGTGCTTTGTACACAAACACATATCGGCTCACCTCCACCCGCCGCCAGTGCTCTGTACACAAACACATATCGGCTCACCTCCACCCGCCGCCAGTGCTCTGTACACAAACACATCGGCTAACCTCTACCCGCCGCCAGTGCTCTGTACACAAACACATTCCGGCTCACCTCCACCCGTCAGTGCTCTGTACACAAACACACACCGGCTCACCTCCACCCGCCGCCAGACTGGGGCGTAGCCAGGGTTTCGCTCAGGGAGGGCGGCGCCCCGAAAAGGGCCCCTGCGACAGCGCCAAAAGGGCCCTGATGGGTAAATAGGGCCCTGATTGTTACAGAATAGAGCGCTGAAGAGGGCTTAAGAGGGCCCTGTCTGGTATAAAATGTCAAATTTGGCCACAGAGCATAGTGCCGGCGAGCCGCGCTTCGCGCGGCTCGTGTCTTCAGGGGCCCTTCGGGCCCTCAGGGAGGGGCGGCTGTCGCTGCCGCCAGTGTTCTGTACACATACACACCGACTCACCTCCACCCGCCGCCAGTGTTCTGTACACAAACACACAGATGTACTCTCAGTACATCCCCACCAGCCGCCAGGATGATGTGTCACTATGGGATGACAGGAACACCGCATTTCACGACGGTAAGATAATACCATTGTGTGTGGAAATTCCGTTGTATTCTGTACTCCATCTGTTAGATAGAAAACACATAAAAATGTGTACACTTTTCCCACTAAAAGCCATCCGAAGACATCCGTAGTTTTGTTTCGCTACGTTCAATACGATCGGCTGTGGCCACCGCTCTGTGTCCCTGCTGCCACCCACCTGCTTTGCGCGTGCGCACGGTGGGGGTCGGCACACTGACCGGCCCCCCAGCCGAACTTGTTGCACGCCTTGATCCGGAAGTGATAGTTGGTCTCTGGCTGTAGCCCGCCCACGCAGTAGAACTCGTGGTCGATGTTTTCGGCCACGTCTGTCCACTCGTGGTCAACTGCCGACAGAATACAGCCCCATAGTTGCAATTGTATCGCGTTTCTTGAATAGACCGGGGGCCGGTCCGTGTATATAGTGTTTTGAAATCCAGTTATCTATATTACATAACTTTTGGGAGCACCGGTATTATGATAATAATTTTTACAAGACAATATACTCGCAATATTTATTTTACAGTATTGCTGTGAAATTCGCGCACGCGCAATTCATCATTGCAATCAGCGCTACACCAACACACTGGTCACACTGAAGGCCCCGCTGGGTACCCGCCCGCGTTACACTCACTCAGCGCCTTGTACTGCAGTGCGTAGGCCAGGACGGGCGAGCTGCCGGTATCGGCGGGGATTTTCCAGCGGAGCAGCACCTCGGTGGCCGAGAAGTCAGCCACGTCCGGCAGGTCGCAGGCGCCCGGCTCGAACCCCATGTACAGACTGCCGACGGAAATGCAGGTCATCCCGGCCCGGGCAGGCGGGGGCTCAGGGATTTTATTTTATTTTAGGGTATATTCCGACGGACACACTGTCCAATTACAGAGAGTACTGGCGTAATAACTTTGAAGCTTCAGGAGACAACTAGAGTGGAGGTTAATTACCTATTGATAGCCACATTTTGGCGGCTAGAGGAGCGCCCTCTGAGGCTATGCAAATATTCCAAGAATCATTTAAGATCAATTTTATGTGAGCTGAGAGTTTTGTGACTGGCATCAAACCAAATTTCATGTCACTTTTACCAGAGCTTCTGACCCGACCATCCGAACAAGTATTTTTGCAGTAAGGGTTAAATCTGAAGGCCAACGTCTAACGCCCCAAAAAGCGCAAAGATGACCGTTCCGCCTCGCTCAGACCACCCTCTCGCGTTGCCAGCCGACCTATGTTGTGAAAATAATTGAGCGCCGGAGTGTGTCAGGGGAATCGATCTGAGGCCCCTCTCCTGCACTGCCATAACACGGTCCGAGCAGTAGCTTGGAGCATAGCACTACCGAATGAGCTACCGGCGAACACGCAGGTCATCATTGAACCGGGAGTTCAGTTGGACCGGCTGATATCACTTCGTTGATTCAGTTTCCAGAGCTGTTGAATCTGACCCTCTTATTGATGTTGCTCACTTTCAATAACAGGTCAGACTTTATAAGCCTGAAGACTAGACTTCAGAGTGGAGTGTCCTTGAATTCAGTCATAGGATATCGTTCAGGTGGCCACTGCGAGGTTCAGAATATCTTCAAACTCCGTGCGAAAGGAAACTAATCGCCCGACAACCAAAAATACTTGGAATTTCCGCTCATCACATTCCACTCATACTGATGAATAAGTTCTTAGATTGTCTCCCATTTTGACCAAAAGGAACATTTAAAGTGGCAAGTGGTGGGGAGCTGGACCCTCCTGCAGTGACGTCCCTGGACGTACCGACACTTGGCGACCGTCTGTCCGACCATGTTGCGGCAGACGGCCTTGTAGACGCCCTGGTCGAAGTCCATGGCCGGCTGAAGCCGCAGCACCGAGCGGCCGCGGCCATCCTCCAGCAGTCGGATCCGGCGCGTCTCCCCGATGGCCACGTCGTTCCTGACGGCAAGACGGCGACATTGTTCAGCTGGAGAACTGGGATGACGTCATTGTCAAGACGCCAACGGTGATGACGATAGTGATAATGATTATGATAATGGTGAAGATGAGCAAGATAGACTTAGGAAGCTATTGTGATGCCCTGAAAAAAATGCAATAGCCATTGCTTAACGGAGAATATGCCTTCGGTTCTTTGTGACTTAGGCGTCATCGGTCCCTGTTGAGCAGATGCGAAGTTTCGGAGACCAGTAGGGCTAAAGGAACGAGAATGGTTGCCGGTTTACACGTGAAAATGTTTTGCTGGACATCGAAAATAGTTTGGAACGAATAGTGCATACCGTTTGAATGTAATCATATAACTTGCCACCGTTCCTTGGCTCCATGCTCACATTGTTTCGATGAATGCCATTTCGACTCTATTCCAGTCCATACCTGAACCACTGGACGATGGGCTTTGGATTTCCAATGGCGAGGCAGGTTAGCTCGTGGGCCTGTCCCTCAGTGATCGCCGAGTCGATCGGCTTCTCGCGGAAGAATGGAAACTGAAACAACACCCGCCAGACTCACCTGTCACTCACCTGTCAGCTTACATACCTACACGTTATACTCAGATCCTGAGTGGGTGGAGAGGTAGAAGGCCAGCCACGGTTTTGAACTTAGGAATTTGAGAAAATCCTATATCATCGAAATATAACAAATATTGAACTAAGTCGGACCAAAGCCGAAAAGCTGGAGTTAAGCGACACATGTAACATGTGTTCATTACGTTCTGATACCGACCACCATTTCAATACGCCACCTGCTATTAACCGACTCTCCAGCCCGACAATAATTACATCCCGAGCAGGAGAGGTAACCCTGCGGGCCGGAGCCGGCGCGCCTCACCTGGCCGTGCGCCTTCTGCTCCTTCTGCGCCTCCGCCTCCACCAGGGCCTTGGGTCGGGCGCTGAGCTCGTACCGCAGCCGGCGCGGCGTGTAGTGTCCTCCGTCGGCGTTGTAGCGACTGATGCGCGAGCGGCGCTCGTCGTCCAGCTCCTCGTCCATTATGTCCGTGTAGCGTCGCCGCTCGTGCAGCACCGGCAGCTGTCGTCCGGGGACACAACTGGGGTCACTGGCTCGTGAGGTAGTATCGCTACTGTCCGGGAGTTATGGCGGCCAGATCATCACTGTGCGATGAACTTGTCCATACTAGTTATGCCAGGAGTCATTGGCGTTAAAAGGGGCCAGGACAGGGATATGGGTTCCACCCGACTGGTGAATGCCAGCATGCATGTCTCCTAAAATCATGAGGATCAACTTCGGGTGTTTGCCTTTTTTTTGTCGCCAGCTCGGACCGCTGTTAACATCCCCAACTTTGATGTTACTGAGCTTCCCGGGAAATATTTGCCAAGACGACTATAAAGTTTGGACTGAGCCCTCCAATCCTCCTCGTCGCTTGGCCATCGCCAGGTGATCAGAGTACTTTTCCCGGCAAATAGTTTGTGCTGACGTTCCTACCAACAGCCGAGCCGCAAAACTGCACATCAGTTGTCAACTGCTGGTCTTCTGAACTGTCATGGGTGTTTAAAAACTAGTTCGATATCATGTAGTTCTTACCCGTAAAAGTCTTCTCTTGCCTCATGGGGCACTTCCGAAATCGAAAAAGGCAGTTGCAAAACAGTACAAGCATTGCTGCAGCCACCACGGAAGCCCCATGGGAGTTGTAGTAGACATCCATGGGAGGTAAAAGCAAGGAAATATGGGCTTTATGCTCTGTGAGGCCCTGAATCAGGAGTCAGGAAGCGAGGGTCTACAGAAATATATCCTTCAACTAAGAAGCAACCTTACGACTTAGAGAGTCAGAGGAAGAACTCTAGCTTAATGACCCAATTGTGCAGCTAAAAAGCGAGCAGCCTAATTTGAATTCCTTGATTAGAAACGTCGATTCATTAGTTCCTGCGGTTTTGAGCTGTTATATTCAGGCCACTAGCTTTCCGAATGAAATATATATTTTAGCCCAGGTTATTTGGATCAGGTGACTCCAATGCCGAACCAAGTCAGACTCAAACAGGTTATGGCCTCCGTAAGCTAATTTCCCCGAATCTAACTCAACGAGACTGCTTTTGTTTGGTGGACGAATTAACTTACATTAAGATATCACGGACTCACTTCTGACTCAACAAACGGGGTAAGGTAATGAGAGTTTGCGCTCATTCACATACAGGTACTCTAGAATTACGAACGAGTCTGCTGAGGAGGTTGAGAATGTGTGGTTCTATTGAATGGACTTGTGGGAAAGCACTGCGTAGATCCTGATGTACATACATCACAGGGGGTCTAAGGCATCGGGATACTTGTTACTGCACCTGAAAGGCCACAGCCTAATGTACACTCACTTAACGTGTAGAGCTCAATTATTTTCTGGAACCACCCAGAAAATGTTTCTACAATGTGCAGAAGCACATTTCCGTGAAAATATATGCTTCTACTGATGAGCTGTACAACAGGTCGCTGAAGCGGCTAAGCACGCTGCTGCCATCTGCAGCTATCTTCCTCATTACCTCGCACCATGCGGGAAGAGGCGAACGCTGGCGCGGGGGCTCCGAACGGTGGCGCACGCTGGCGCCGTCTGCAATCGTGGCCGGCTCCAGGTCTACCGTAGGTGGCGGCACCGAGGCGCGCTCCCACCTCGGCGCTGGTGGCGCCAGTGCGCCACGCCTGGAGCCCTCCAAAGATGGCATGGCGGCGTGTCCAACCGACCCGGCCCGTCCCGGCGACGGTCGGGCCGGTGACTTCAGAGGATACACGGGTGTATTTCATACACAGGAGAAGACGAAAAGAAAGAAAAGAGAACGAGTGAGGAACCTCACCACAGCATTCCATTAGCGTTCCAGTTTTTTATTGTCCAAAAGCTGGTAGGTAAAACCGAATGCATCGTGCATGTAAGAGGAAGGTTATCGTTACTTATTTGTAGTAACATATAATGTATGCAGGACGTTAGTTATTTGTTACCAAGACATTGCATTCATTCCAGACTAGAGAGAATATATAATATATAATAATGTGATAACCTGCTGGCTTATGAGATCAGTCGTGTTAACATTAAAAGTCAGGTGTTAATGCAGAGCTCGAACAACATTGACACCTCAAGAAAAACATTAATAAGAAATTGGTGTTGAATTGGTTACCGTTATTTTTCGTGCTCAGCATTGCCATGCCTTTAGTCACAGCCGGTCCCCTGGTGGGGCCGGTGCAGCGGAGCGCACCGTGCGATCGTAGAAGGACTCGTCATCTGCCCTCCTGGCGAACATGGGTGACCTCTCGGAGGCCACCTTGATGTACTGTCGGAGCCGGGAGGGCAGCCCGATGTCCCGCAGCTGTAGCAGATAGGTGTCTGGGCCCTGCTGGTAGCTGCCGAGAACGGGGGCCTCGTCACGACCGGGTGATGGCGTGGTCCGGTCCGACGCAATTTAGCCAGTGATCTTATATACGGGTATCCGTTGCCATCTGAGGCGATGCGTTGTCACGGAGATCTAGTTATAGAATATTAACGCTTAGAAGCTGATGGGCCCAAAAAGGTCAATCACCATGATTGGCGGTTGCTTCAAGGAGACCCAAAAAAGAAGCGGATAAAATCTCCCCTCATCCATCACTAAAAGGAATCAGTTGGACCGTGACACCTCTCTCTCTCTCTCTCTCCCTTCGCCTCTCTCCATCTCTCTTCCTCCCTCTCTCTCACTGGCTCTCGGCGCCCATCCAGTCGAGCTCGTCCTCGTCGGAGAACTCCTGTTCCTGATCCTTCTCCTCCGGCTTGACCCACAGCTCCTTCCGCACCGGCTCGGGCGACGGCGGCGGCGTGTACACCACGTCCGGCGGGTACATCATGCCGGAGGAGTGGTCGAAGGCGGCGCTGAACGGCCGCCGCCGGTACCAGGTACGGCAGCTGGCCGCCCGGTACCACGCCCTGGAGCGCGTCGCACAGGTGAGGTAACCAGCTCAGCAGTGGTCAGCGGAGTACATGTCTAACATAACAGTACTGGTCTTAACATTCACGTAGACTGCGAGTTGTCTGGTTGATGAACTTGTTCTATGGAAGACCGATGGCTTGAAATAACTGAGCACAATGACTCGTATTTCTAAAGCAAATTAACACATTTGCTGATTACAACAAATTATCGAGTGTATATTCAACACTTTGTTATGATCAATGTCTAAGTAACCAAACCAATCAGAAATTAGCTCGGTTCCTATTTTCGCGCACTTTTGAGGCTTTTGGAAAAGTTCAGTGATTTTGACAATTTGTTTTACTTATTACAATAGCTTTAACCTTATAGATTCGGCTTAGCCTCTTTCTTTCATCAAGCACCAACAGGAACCGTATTCTATTGGTTTTACGTACCTGAACTTCTCGGTATATAATTTCAGTTTTTCGCTGGGTCTCTCTTTCATTCCCGACGGTGGTTTCTCGGCAAATTTGAGCCAGGGGTGTTGCAGAGCGGTCTTTGCATCCATTCTTCCAGCCGGGGGGAACACCAGCAACTTCGAGATGAAGTCCTTGGCCTCGTCCGAGACGTCAGAAAAGGCCTCTAGATCGAACTGCATCTCTCCAGACTGAATACGCTCCAGGGTTTCCTTGTCGGTATCGCCTCTGT
This sequence comes from Lepas anatifera, assembly GCA_034440635.1. Lineage (NCBI taxonomy): Eukaryota > Metazoa > Arthropoda > Thecostraca > Lepadidae > Lepas > Lepas anatifera. Next base: position 340,619 of record JAOTON010000710.1, on the reverse strand, counting down.
TGGAAGCGAAGGATGTTGTTTCATGGATTTGAGAGTTTGATGAATATCGATAAAGCTGAATTGTTTCCGAGGATTGAGCCTGCTTAGGTAAATAGTAGTGTTCATCTTCGGCTTATTTCTTTGTGCTTGGCGTGGTGCCACAGGCGCGATGAATACAATGAATTTGCAAGTAGGTTTTAACAGAACAGTATAAGATGGTAAGAATGATAATTTCCCATTTAGTACTAGGGTAACTGTGGTCTATGTTATGACTTTAGCATGTAGGAAAACACGATTTGCTATCATTCTGCCGCACACATTCTCTCTGCTCGACATCGTGCCCTCTGCAGCTGTTGAGTGACCCCTTGCGAGCTCGTGTCAAGCTGGACCCCCAGAGCAGATGAGTGACCACGCGCGAGCTCGAGTGCCGCCGGACCTGAAGGGTGACGTGCCGGACAGCAGCAGGTAGGTGATGATGCCCACAGACCAGAGGTCGGCCTGTAGTCCCACGCTCTCTCCGTTCACCGCCTCTGGAGCCACAAACTCCGGCATGCCTGGGCACATAGGCTGCTGGTAACGCGAGCATTATGTTGGCGAGGCGTCGTAACTGCCAGAAACGTTCCAGAAACCCCAGCGCTAATGTGTTTATTCCTCCTGGGCATTGTGGTGGACAGTGAGAGGAATCTGTTATCCATTATTGTCAGGTTTTTTTGGGCTAAGCTTGCTAAGCAGCGTATTTAAACTAACCCAAACAACAATTAAACCTGACCTAGTATGATGCGCAAGCTACTATGATCCCCTAGAAAGAAAAATCGGATTTGGACCAGATCATCTTTGACCGAGGAGCGTAAGATTTCTCACCGAAGTCGAGCCTCTCGGGCCGCTCGGGGTTGATGTGGCGGGACAGGCTGAAGTCGATCAGTTTGATCTCCTCTCCTCCAGGTCGCAGGAACAGTATGTCCCCGGGCTGCGACGGCGAGCACAGATCGGACCGATGGTTAGCTATACAACGCACCTGTCACGTCCGCCTATCCGCAATCGCACGAGAGCTGATCGGGGCTAAACAAGTGCATTGAAAGTTTAACCGTGACTTAAAGTTGTCGGCGGCAGAGAGAGGCAGATGGAGCGTTGCCAGCCACTGTAATAAGTAAATGTGAATGCAACAGGGTCCACTGGGTCATAAGCCTGCCAGCAGCTCAGATGCAACGACGATGTAGGTGCGCAGCTGAAGTGTAAGTGTTTCCCGATCGAAAACCATATTTCTTCTGCACAAAGACACAGAAAACTCTTTGCAAACATGTTTCCCGCCGATGATCCCGTTATCCCTAGAAGGCAGCTATCAGGCCCGGAGATGCAGGTCACAGTGAGCGGTAGGACAGGCCCGGAGCTGCAGGTTACCTTGAGCCGTAGGACAGGCCCGAAGCTGCGGGTTACCGTGAGTGGTAGGACAGGCCCGGAGCTGCGAGTTTCCGTGAGTGGTAGGACAGGCCCGGAGTTGCGGGTTACCGTGAGCGGTAGGACAGGCCCGAAGCTGCAGGTTACCTTGAGTGGTAGGACAGGCCCGGAGCTGCGGGTTACCGTGAGCGGTAGGACAGGCCCGGAGCTGCGGGTTACCGTAAGCGATAGGACAGGCCCGGAGCTGCGGGTTGCCGTGAGTGGTAGGTCAGGCCCGAAGCTGCAGGTTACCTTGAGCTGTAGGACAGGCCCAGAGCTGCAGGTTACCTTGAGCTGTAGGACAGGCCCAGAGCTGCAGGTTACCGTGAGTGGTAGGTCAGGCCCGGAGCTGCGGGTTACCGTGAGTGGTAGGTCAGGCCCGGAGCTGCGGGTTGCCGTGAGTGGTAGGTCAGGCCCGGAGCTGCGGGTTGCCGTGAGTGGTAGGTCAGGCCCGAAGCTGCGGGTTACCGTGAGTGGTAGGACAGGCCCGAAGCTGCAGGTTACTGTGAGTGGTAGGTCAGGCCCGGAGCTGCGGGTTACCGTGAATGGTAGGACAGGCCCGGAGCTGCGGGTTGCCGTGAGTGGTAGGTCAGGCCCGGAGCTGCGGGTTACCGTGAGTGGTAGGACAGGCCCGGAGCTGCGGGTTGCCGTGAGTGGTAGGTCAGGCCCGGAGCTGCGGGGTGGGGGGGGGCCGGGCCGGAGTGCGGGTTACCGTGAGCGGTAGGACAGGCCCGGAGCTGCGGGTTACCGTGAATGGTAGGACAGGCCCGAAGCTGCGGGTTACCGTGAATGGTAGGACAGGCCCGAAGCTGCAGGTTACCGTGAATGGTAGGACAGGCCCGGAAGCTGCGGGTTACCGTGAATGGTAGGACAGGCCCGGAGCTGCAGGTTACCGTGAATGGTAGGACAGGCCCGAAGCTGCGGGTTACCGTGAATGGTAGGACAGGCCCGAAGCTGCAGGTTACCGTGAATGGTAGGACAGGCCCGAAGCTGCGGGTTACCGTGAATGGTAGGACAGGCCCAGAGCTGCAGGTTACCGTGAATGGTAGGACAGGCCCGAAGCTGCGGGTTACCGTGAATGGTAGGACAGGCCCGAAGCTGCAGGTTACCGTGAATGGTAGGACAGGCCCGAAGCTGCGGGTTGCCGTGAATGGTAGGACAGGCCCAGAGCTGCAGGTTGCCGTGGGCGGTAGGTCAGGCCCGGAGCAGCGGGTTGCCGTTGGCGGTCGGAGCCGCACGGCTAAATGAGGAGATTCTGCGCCGTCACCCACCGTCAGCCCCAGGTGAGCAATGTGTTTGGAGTGCATGTACTGGAGGCCCCAGATGACCTGGTGGATCACACTGGCCACGTCTGACTCCGTGTAAGCTGGCTGTCGACTCAGAGCTTCCAGCACGTCTCCTCCGCTGCACAGCTCCTGCAGGAGCCGCCCGGTAGTCAGTGCGGCGAGCAGGGAGCCGGCCGACAGTCCGTACAGCGAACAGGAACCGCCGGACAGTCAGCACAGGGAGCAGGGTGTGACACTAGGGTGTACCCAGTAAGCGCAAAAGGCGACACAATCCGCTTGGAGTTTTCGGGAAATGTCACAGATCATACAGGAGACTGTGATGAAAAAACTGAAGATTGCCTAGGCCGCTAGCGGGGGTTCAAAACAAGTGAAGCTTTGTTTTTAACATTAGCTTTCTCGCTTCCCGCTGGTTTTCACTAGAAGTCATTTATTGGTGCTACAACGTAGGCCACTGCATTGTAGTGACAAACGCTGTTTTCAAGCGATTATTTCCGGGATCTCGAAGCATTTGCTGGTCCTCGTAATGAATTGAAAATAACTCACCTCACCTGTAGAATCGTTGTTACATTAATTTGGAAAACTTGGTCCCAGACAATCTTCTCTGATTTCTTGAATTAACTCTAGCATCAGGCGAATTAATACCATCCAAAAAGCCATAGGGCCAAAGGCTGTTCGACTTGCCGCCCATGGAGGGGAATCCACTCCCCTCAAAACCAACCACAATTCCACTTTGGGCGGAGTTTCATCCAAAGCTCAAACTCCGATTTCAAGGTGCTTCCATTGGCCCATGTTGGGAATAAATATATTTTGTATCAATTTAGTTGAAGTCTGAAATTTTTGAAATAGAAGTGCGGGAAGGCGTCGCCCATGTCGTCTTCCGGTCGCGACGCCTATTACCTGTGACCAGACTGACTGACTGAAGAAATCACCAAAAAACAACAGCATCAACATCAGCAATGCCCAGATCGGGGGATTGGACCCCGGAAACGCGACTGAAGCGCCATTTGCGCCTTGCTCAGGCGGTGGCGGCGCGCACCTGGACAAGAATCAGCTGTCGCGGCGACTCGTAGGCGTCGTACAGGCGCGCCAGCTGGCGGTCGTGCAGCTGGTTCATGATCCACATCTCACTGTTCATGTACAGCCGGTGGTCGCCCTTGCCGTTCATCGCCTTCGCCGCGAAGCTGCAGCCTGGAAGTCAGCGGGAGTGAGGGTCACGCCGCTGCAGACGGGTGGGGACGGTAATTGTGCGATGTAAGTATAACTGTAGTTTTTTTCTTTTGTTTTTCTAGTTGATGTACCTTTAGCTGTAGCTGTTTGCTCTATGTACTGAGTCACTCTCCATCTAAACCGACAAGGGCCTCGCTGCACATTTTTGACTCAGGGATAGTTTGACTTTTTGTAAGAGTTGACTAACGTATCATTTTTTATTGTTTACTCGACTTCAGAACCAGTAAAAATTGTGCTCATTTGAGTGAAGCTGCAGCTCTATATAAATCTCAAGGGCACATGTTTAACAACGCCTTGTGAGCGATTCCATGGCTTACAAAATTTGCAAAACCTGCCCAGTGCACATAGCCTTGCTGGGTTTATTTGTTATGTATTTGGTTGCTAACATATCGGGACATTAAGATAACTATCCTAATTCAAGATTGGAAATCAGAAAATGATGATCTTACCTATTAAGTCTAGCCATTTTCAAGATTTGACCTGAAGAGGCCACATGATATAGCATTAAATAGGTCTTGACAAGATCATTCCAAGGAGACATGGGCTGTTTTAAGGCTTTGATCAGTCAGCTGTTAAGGTTTCCATTGTATCGCCATGGGAATATTCTCTAACCACCAGTGGCCTGAAAATCGACCGGACCAGAATGCTTCGATGCATTGTCAGGAACGACTAAGGCGGACTTTATAACGGCGTCTACAGCTTTTTGCTACCCAGCGTGATTTAAACCATAGTCGATAGGTACCCACACGGCTCCGTGCTGCCAAAGAACACCCAGACAGTCACCGGTGCGCATGGTAGCTTAATTCATCGCCACATAATGAGACAAAGTATCATAATGCACACAATGGCCCAGCAATGGAGTCCCATACTCCTGCCATAAGCCCGGTAGCGCTGTCATCCCAGCTGACCGTTGGAGCGCTGTACGACGTGGTAGACGGAGCCCTGCGTGCCTCTGCCCAGCTCCTCCCCGATGTCGCAGAACTCTTCGAACGCCTTACTGCGCGGCTTCACCGAACGGGCCGGGGAGTTGGAGATGTAGCTGTAGGCCGCCTCGTCGTACTCAATATGAAGCATCGCCTGCAACCAGATCGAGCCGTGAATTAAAGCTCAGTCGGGATTTAAGTCCTGCAAGCCACCGACGTAAGCTTGACTCAGACGGTTGATCGAGACTATGATATTGGTGAAGCACAAAAGAAAATGTGTTGCCCCACCCCTCACCGAGACTGATTAATTGGTGTACGTCTCGCCGAAGTTGCGATGTGAAGTCTCACCGATCCTGTGGCGTTGCAGTCTCACCGAGGCTGAAGCGTCGCAGTCTCATGGATCCTGTGGCGTCGCAGTCTCACTGAGGCCGCAGTGTCGCAGTCTCACCGATCCTGTGGCGTCGTAGTCTCACTGAGGTCGCAGTGTCGCAGTCTCGCTGATCCTGTGGCGTCGCAGTCTCACCGAGGCTGCGCTGTCGCAGTCTCATGGATCTTGTGGCGTCGCAGTCTCACTGAGGCCGCAGTGTCGCAGCCTCACCGATCCTGTGGCGTCGCCGTCTCACTGAGGTCGCAGTGTCGCAGTCTCGCTGATCCTGTGGCGTCGCAGTCTCACCGAGGCTGTGCTGTCGCAGTCTCATGGATCCTGTGGTGTCGCAGTCTTACCGAGGCTGAGGTGGTGCCGGAGGCTGCGGTGTCGCAGTCTTACCGAGGCTGAGGTGGTGCCGGAGGCGGTGGTGGCGCTGACTGAGTACAGTCCCCCGTCGCGTGGGGTGAGGCAGTCGTTGACAAGCAGGATGCTGGTGTCCGGCTCCCGCCACAGAATCCGTATACGTTTGGTCGACTTCAGAGGTCGCCAGTCCTTGAACCACTGAATCTGCCGACCAAATGTCCAGTGAGCGCTGGGGATGTTACACACTGGGCCGAGTACACAACAGAAGTATACACTGGACCCAATACACAACACCGGAGAAGTGGAATGAATGCTCAGCAGCGGAGAAATACAAGTATTTCCAGCATCCAACAAATCCAATGCTGGTTGGAAACCAATAACCGTATGATCTGTAATGACCGTAATAACCGTATCCGTTTGCTATGTCTACTAGTTTAGGAAGTAAGTTGTATATCGTTTTAAACAGAGCTCCAATACAATGGTTCTTGAAATCAAATTTTAATGATCGTTTACACACCGATATTTTGTTCACACAAATTCTGGTCTGTGGCCAAACCCGCTAGCCAGACACATTTCCTTTCACAAATGTAAGTACCTTCCCATACAATATATGTCACGGGGCGCTCGTCACAATCTTCTTTCCGTATCCAAAATTTACTTACGTTTGGGAAAAACATATTAAGGCAAAAACAGAGGATCAGTAAGCGACTTCACCTTGGGCGGCGTCGCGCAGGCGATGCGCGCCTCAAAGCGGGCCTGGTCCTTCTGCATGACGGTGGTCTCCTCCGGGTGGAGCAGGAAGCGCGGCATCTCGGTCTGCTGCAGGATCATGCGCTGCCGGGCCTCGCCGTACTTGTTGGTGCACAGCGCCTCGTACACGCCCTGGTCGCGCTCCTGCATGCTGCCGAGGCCGCACGCCGGGGGTCAGGCAGGAGTGATGGACGGTCTGCCAACGTAGACAGATCCAGGGAGCCAGGGAGTACGTGCCTTCCTGGTCGACCCACTGAGCGACCTCACACTGCGCACCGGCGCACCCTGGGACCGCCCTGGACGCCCCCGAAACGTCTCCTCTCATTCCCTCCCCCCCAGGATGCAGCTATTGATGCCCCCGTGATGCTAATTCGTGTCCATCTGATAGGCCACATCTTAAGAATTGGCTTCCATGGCCCAAATGCGCCGCTCTAGGTCCTGATGGCACTGCCTCTGAACCCAATTAGCGTCCTCTGACCAAATGCGTCCTCCCATAGGGAAACTCTGGACCTGAATATGTTCTCGGGTGACGGCAGGGCGAACGACGTCAAAGGCAAGAATGAGCTCCCTACACTCCCCAGCTGATCTGAAGCAAGGCCGTCATGGTGCAGATCTTATCCATCCGTTCCTCCTTAGGTGGGAATCGTGACAATTGAGCCACAACGTTTTTTAAGTATATCTGGGATTGTAGTGGAACAGTGGTGACAACTCACTGCTGTATGAGTTTTCCATAATCATTCAGCAGGAGACAATTATTCTGGCCCAAGTTTCAGTCAGATCAAAACATCTGCTTCCTAAAAAAACAAAACTGTGCGTCCGCTGAACCTGTCGCCTCACCTCTCTATAGTGAGAGTCAGTTCGCCGGAGTTGGTGAGCTCCAGGGAGTACCTGCCGCCAATCTGGAGGTCTGCGTTGTTGAAGGCTACCCTCACCTCCGGAGTCGGGTGTCCGAACACCAGCCAGCGCACGTTCACGTCACGTGCTTTCACTCCGTACCGCAGGTTACTCTCCGGCCGCAAAAACCTGCCGCCGCAGGATTTGCTAGAGTGGCAGCGGAGTCAGCACCGATGCATTTTCAGTGTGAGGCGATGTTTACCGACCCTGTGGCTGATGGTGGGACCGCTTTGATCAGACATGTAATGAGTAAATTACCATCTTCCGAACGATTTGAAAGAGATTAACATTTTCTGGGTGTTTCAAGTGTACAACTCAAAGCGAGCTTTCTTAACCAAAGAAGATTGCCCGAGCACACAGGTAGCTACGGAGAGCATTTATTTGACTTAAAAAGGGACTACTGCAAGTCAAAACGCAAACAGACTTGTGGTAAAATACGTACTACATGATATTGTATTAGCTGCTTCCTCTCGACTGAACTAAGTGACAATAGCAGGCGCTTACTACTCGTGACTCCATTAGGCGTTTCTAGCAGTTATAATGGCGTGCAACTTTTGTTTAAGAAATAGTGTGAAAGCAGGATGCCTTGGGAGGCATCAGGCACGGCGGACTGCATGCGCAACCAACAGCATCTGCATAATATCGCCGACCATCCTGCCAGAAATCCGGTCAAGCATGCGCGAATATGCTTCTAAACTCTAGGTTAATTAGTGCTAAGAGGCTTTGTGTTTGATGCATATACGCTAAAAACAACAGTTTATAAATGATGCGTTTCGAGTTTAAGCTGCAAATATGCAAAATGGTTAGTGGTGAGAAAAAGTGCTGTGAAAGAAGTTGTAGCCTAAAGGTAGATGCCCAGGCATCTTAGGGCTTATTGCAAAAAAAAAGAACGAGAATGAAATGCAAAAAGCACAAATATATAAAAAGAAACCAAACACCCAAAAAATGCGAGATTCATGCCCGTACCTTCTGCATGTGTGTGAGGCTCCCGTCTTCGCAAGTTGAGGAGTTTCACCGCGAAAATCCTGTTTGTTAATATGTAAATGTTTATCGCTAGTTGAAAGCAATTGGCAGTTTAGTCAGGTTCGGACCTTTCATTTCACTTTCTCACTGCTCCATTAACATTGAATACACACGGTAATTGTGTGAAGGTTGTATTAATCTACAGCCATTACATAAATTCAAAAGATTAGTTAAGTTGGTATCAAGCAGTGAAAAGTCCAGTTTTTGCCTATGAGCCATGATTGGAGACATTAGAGCGGAAGACTAGGTCCCTCTGACCGGACACGGGCGGGAGCCAAACACACAGGCAGCAGGTAAGGCGCGCCAGCTTTGAAAACAATGTTGTGCACTACAGTGTCCAAAAATATCCGGTCCGCGCCGCCTCCAGAGCAAAAAGCCAGAGCATTGTCAGCGTACGGCAGAAGATCACGGCGCACTGGCTCAAGACAACACGTCAGGACACAAACTGGACTCGCATTCTAGGCGACGAGCGGCGCACCTGGTACAGAACCACACCGGCTTATCACGCCTGCCGCCCGGAAAACAATCAGACATGTGCGCTGAACCGACTCTCCCAGTCTCGCGCCGACGTCAGATCCTTCGTCGGCTGCACGGGTTTGGCGGGCGCGCTGCTGGCGCCTGCGGTCGTCGGCTTACTCCTGCCAGCTCCCACTCCCTTCATGTAGCGGTCGAATTCGCTCTGCCAGTCGGTGACGGCGGGCGCGGCGGGTGCTGGTTGTGGCAGTTGGTTGCGGCTGCTGATAAGCTCCGCGTGTCGGTCCCGACGCTCCTGGAACTCGCGGTCCATGGCTGACACTCCCGGAGCCGCCGAGCGCGCCGGCTTCGCTCCCCAGTCCCGCGTGCCCATCAGCCGCGGCGGCCGGCGCAGGTACGGCGTGATGTCGTAGTCCTCGTCGTCGTCGTTGTTGGACTCAGTGTTGGCGGCGGCCACGAGGGACGCGGTTCGAGCGTGGTAAGATGGCCGATGGTACGGCGACAGAATGTTGTCATCGTCATCGTCTTCGTCAAGAATGGAACGGGCTCGCGAGGATGAGCGGATTTCCACAGCGGGCTGGGAGTAGCGACTGCGAGAGTACAGAGATGGAGAGTCAAGCTCATCCTCATCGTCGGAAAACGCCGGTCTCGAGCTCCGCACTGGCATGGGAGTGGGCCTGATGGAAGAGGTGCTGACATCGTCCTCATCGGCCCTGTTCAGTCTTCGCTCGATGGCCGCCATTCGGTCGCTGACCTTCTCGGGGCGCTGCTTGACCAGCCTCGTCAATCCTCGGCTCTCGAGGCCGGCTGAGCGCGTGAAGCTCTTGGCGGCCTCTTCCATCTGCTTGCGGACCAGCAGCCGCTCCACGATATTGGATCCCCGCTGCTGCTCCCACTCTTCGCCGTGAGCCTGCCGGCGCGCTCTGCCGCCCGCCGCCGGCACATACCCGTCAACGTCATCCGTCAGCGGTCGGAGGCGCGCCGACGGAGCGTGCGGCTCCGGCGGCCGCTCGGCCGAGTTGGGTACATTGGCGGGAGGGTGGTAGGATGCCGGGAACGGCTTGACCAGACGCTGCGAGGCCAAGCGCGCCGTTGACGCGTCCGGATCGAATCGTTCGTAACGCCAGGAGCCATCGTCCTCATCCGTGGCTTTGCCATTGGCTTGCCGTGGAGACTCGCCACTGCGACCAGCATTAGATTAGAGGTGGAATAATAAAGGGTCCGGTGCATCAACACTTCGTACAAAGAAATGCTGAATCCTGTCAACAATTTACCAATCAGACATGCTGCACGATAACGACTCATGCTTTCAGTTTAAGAGGATGACTGCATTTGAATATAGAACTATGCTAGACGGTGATATCGATAGGACATTTTGGTCGAATAGACATAACAAAATGATAAGCAATAAAATTTGGAATGCATAACGACTGTGGCATCTTTGTACAAACCAAAAGGGCAATAAACTATGATTTTTGTAGATATCTACTCAGGCAGTTTGCAAAATGCAACGAAAGCAGGAATCAAAACACAAAACTTCACCCGTTTCGCTGCATGGGTTTTAATTCTGTTTGGGGACGACTTAGATCACATAGACAACGAATGACACGAAAAGGTAACATTCGGTGAATGTTTACATGCAAACATTTAGAGACCACTAAAAAGGGGTGGTAAAACACAGCAGCTTCATCAACATTCACACAAACTTTGCAACCACTGTCGGGAGGAATATGCCCAGTAACACGCGGATTGGAATGGAGATCTGGCATCAACGCTCGTAACCCTTGTTAAATGGACCACCCAATCCTCTACACAGCAAGATCTATCAAAAAGAAAAAACTAGGAGACAAAAATGGTTTTCGCTTGTGCCTTATTGCTCAATGAAATAAAATATATCGCGCAATGCCACTTAATGGTGAAACAGATCAAACGAATTCAAAACTGAAATAAAAATGATGCCTTATATTGTCGCTGTGGATTTTTATCTCAAACGTTCAAGCTGTATTTAAACTTCAAGATTCAGATAAAAATATAGCGAGGTAAAAAATAAAAAAAGATAGTTAGATAAGAACCATGCTAGTTCACTAAACCAGAATATAACAATAGCATAACTTAAAATGGCGACCAAAACTCCCGATTCCAAACTTAACGTGCATCCCATTGGAGGGGATTTCCCCTCTCGTGTTTTTCCCCGGACAATGCACAGTGAATTAAACGCACATTTTAAATTATCTGTCCCACTCCAATGACAGAGCTCGGCTAGATTTCAACTGAACCAAAAACTATTCGAGCCAACGAAACGGAAACTATTTCGAACTGTATTCAGGGTACATCCCGAAAACAGGACTCGGTTTGATGGCCAAGAAATCGTACGGTAGCAAATTAAAACTGAATGCATTTACGGGATCAATCGCTGCTCTATTGATTTGAGCAAGAATATGAGCTTTAAATAGGGTATCTAGCCCTGGTTGCAGTGTTCTTAGAACAGTTTGGCACTGGCACCACGGCTGGCACTTGGTCTCTGGAGTAGGACACAGCCAAGAAAACGGATACCCCAAATTCCTCCCATCAATTAGTCTCAATCCGTTTGAAACCAGAACTCATGAACCAAATCCAACCCAGATCCGCATTTGGTGTTTGGACATCCATTCTAATGTCCGGTCCGTGAAACACTCAGCCAGGCACAGCTGATAACGAAATCCGGTGCAGAGACTTAAAGGGAATGTAGCACCTTTACAACGTGCTTTTAACTGAAATAGCCAAGTTGTAAAGCACACCGGAAAACCCGGTACTCAATACATCATTTGTCTTGAAACTCAAAATTGCCGTAGAGAAAAGCTAAAACCATACCTGAAATGTAGGTACCCAAAATGTACCCAAAGCAGCCAGCCAAAGTTGTCAGCTGTTGGTGTAACGACATATGCTGACGCCACGGTGAGAAATCCGGCCAATTGAAGCCCTTGAAGCCTATTGAATATGGTAGTAGTTTCCAGATCATGACGTTATACACAGGCAGAGGTTTATTTCTTACCCTAGAGGAGCATTTTAAAAATAAAAAATATTGAGCTCATTGTACATTTTTAGAGAAATCATGGACGTTTTCATGATTTTCGGCTAAAAATATCCCTAGTTACACTAAATTCTAGGGTTCAACCAAGGTGCCACATTCCCTTTAGGTAATAGAGTAAGTCATGTGCCGGTTATCCAAACATGAATACCAGAAGTCTAATTACGGGTCTGGATGCAGACCTGAGTTTCAGACCTGAGTCATATTTGACTCAAGAGCTCTCGATTTGAACGAATTGTCACTGAATACTTAGGGTAATTAGCCCGCCCGGACTGCATCTCACTTTTTCTTGGCCGTGTCGCACTCACCCGACCAGGCGAGGCTGCGACGCCGATGTAAAAAACCCGTGAACTTAGGGCTTGTCATAGCGAAGAAAACTTGCGTCAAATGTCAGTTAGATCCAGAACTTCCCATTTTTCCGCTCCATTCCAATCCGCGGACGATTAGAGTGTCTACTTGAATGTTCAATCCATTTCACACTCTAGATTCAACAATAATATTGAAGTTCCTATGCAAAAAAGAAGAAGAAGAAGACAAAGCAGTCCATGTTTCCACCCTCAGTAACTTTGCACTGGCTAGAAAACCTTGATATCGGCCTGCAGCAGTAATTCAGGGTTTGAATCCAGTGCACGCGTTAAAGGCTGCCCCCCGACCGTGTGTTTCCCCGGTCATATTCGGGGGAGGGAGGGGGCATCAGTGAGGAGTGGGCAGCACTCACGTGGGTGGGTGGGGACGTCCGCCGGTGTGTTTCTCCATGTCGAAGCCGCGCGGGAAGAGAACCGAGCTGCCAGGTCGGAACGTTTCTCCTTCCGGCAGGGTCGGGTGGTCGTCCTCAGGAGGCGGCACCAGGTCCTTCCTGATGGTGACGTCAGACCACCTCAGAATCAATGTGCCCGCACTATCGCCACGGCGTCAAAGTGAGGAAGTGGGCAGTAACTTTTGAAAGGATAATATTCGTAATTTCGGTTTGCGCTTAGTGCGCACCCCATCGGGCTAATAATAACCGTGTTTGTGCTGTTCGTTTTAATGCCACTTAAGTCTTGCAACCACTCTGCTACACGATCTTATGTCTTAAAGAGAATATTTCTTTAAGTGACCAAGATATCCAGGGGCATGACGGTGACTTTTGGGCCTATTCACACTCAGCAGAATCTGCCGACCGAAAGTATAGAAAAATAAGTGAATGTATGTGGGCGCTCCTTGAAAACAAGCACTCAAAAATCTGTAAACCTTTTAGCTGTCTATTTTTTCATAAGATTGCCTTTTTATGTCTATTTTGTCCTAAGATATTACGTCTTAGCACTTTCAGGGGACATGTACTAAACCATATTTCGCACTGTCAAACTTTTATCAACTTAATTTTTCGCATCAGTTTTATGAGCTTTATTTTAGTCATCACTAATATGAGAACACTTGTACCGCTTATTTACATGTGTATCGCTGACTTGCGTGTTATTTTATTTTTATCTATAATATATTTGCCTCTTAGTGGAATGGTGCTCTGTTGGGAATTTACAGCAAATACATAATTAAAAATGGATATTTTTAAATACTTAAGAACTGTAATACCCTTATCAGTAGCCAAAGATCAGGAAAATAGATAAGAACGCAAATAATGGAGGGCCTACTGATCCGTGGGGTGGCAGTCTGAACATATTTGTCTTCAATATCATCTTTCGCCTAATACACTGCTTGCAAAGTACCGAGGGCAGTAAGATAAACATAGCTCGGAACCAACAGCAGCCGTCCAAAGATTCTCGTTACTTCTGGAACACGGCTGCCTTCTTTCCGGAACAAAGCGGCTGTGCTACCGTGCCAAGCGCTGACGTGACCCGCTTACCTGTGGGCGATGACGTAGGGCGAGGGCTGGCTGGTGCCGTGCTTGTTCTCGGCAATCACACGGAACTTGTAGTCGCACTGAGGCTCCAGCCGCTTGATCTCCACTGAACAGCCACGAACGCCTGAGGAAGACACAGTCAGTGGGACTTCATGGATCAGCAGTGTCTCCTGGTAAGGATCGGAAGGGAGTCGAACTATTCTGCGGTTAGGAGCGACTGAGGCGGGGGAGGGTGTTCCGGTACGCAGCGAAAGAACGGGGCGTGAAGCGTCACTGGCGGCGCCGGGCAGCTACATTGGCACGCTCAGTCGCAGGTGGCCGGGGCACGACTGAGCCTCTGGTTAGCACTGGACGGCAGCTCTCGGCCCGGTGCCAGCTCGCACACCGCCAGCCAACAACAGCAAACAGGACAACATACCGGCACCGCTCACGACAGGAAGCTCAGCCCCTGTGTATTCCCGGGACAAACAGAGCCACTTGCACGAGTACGTGGCGAGGCGAGGCTTGCTGAGTGGTGGCTCTACGTGAGATAGGTGCAAAACACACGGGCCGTTACGGCACCATGGCATTCATGACACCTTGGCGCCGGTGCTCCAGGGTTGAGTACAGTCTGGACTGCTGACATCAGGTGCTGTGCGCCAACTAAATTCCGCGATGGATGCCCAGAGCGCAGCGTTCTTAGAACAGGTGTCCTGGGGCACACTTCCGGGGATGCGGAAGCAAACGATTCCCAGCCGTCTTCGCCCCTGGTTTCTGCCTCTACTGCCATTGCTTTTACATCCGGGAGACGATTATATTACGGACCGAGGTGTTTGTAATCTAAAACTCCGACCTTAGAACAAGCATACCTTTGGAAGCTTTTGGAACCTGCCCTTCCGTCTCTTCTCTTCTGGGTTGTAGTTGCGGTAGATCATTGGTTACCTCACACCTCACGGCGTGATGATCCATTTTGAAAAATGTGCATTATGTGAGCTAAGGGTTGGCGGAGCCTAAACCCGAACACAGAGGTAAGAAAAATTATCAATTTACCCAATGTACTGTTATTTTTACTTGGAGATAAGGTAGTTTCGCCCCAAAAGAAAAGGGATTATGGAGTTTTAACTTTGTCTAAGGATTATGGAGGGAGCCTATGGTGATGCATCACGCTCAGAATGATTTCTTTTAGATTAAGTGCCAGACCATGACCACTGCATTAAAGTAGGCATCAAGTTGTGGCAGACTCAGATTTAAAAACGTTCAAACATCTGGTTCTCCAAGATTTTGCTCAACTAAGTTGGCAAGATCGAGGTCTTTCTGGCCTCTGCCCAAACAGATAACGATCCGTTTTCGACAGTGATAAAACATAATGATGACCCCGCCCAGAGGCGTCGCCACGGAATCAGTACTGGGGGGGGGACGGGCCCTGGACTGAAAATAAGGGGAGCAAGGTAATTAACATACTGCCGTTGAAAACGCTACCAATACGCTGCACTGGATCTAGGGTTTCTGTGTGTGCTCTTTTATCATCTGGCACCTTCACCGTCACTAGAAATAAATATGACGACGTCATCACTGGCATCTCTGCTACTGATAAAAAATAGAAATTGTTTTTATGTGTTAATGTCGTGCCGTCATGGTATCAAATAATGATATTTGGACGAGTTGCTGGAGCTTTTGGTGACATTCGTGTTTTTTCATGATAAGGAAATACTTTTTAGAGGCACACCTAATACATGTTTTACCTCCTGTCGAAAAAACAGGCTCGATTGTGCGAAATAGTTCAATCATCCCTTCGGAAATCTGCGGTAGCTCAGTGTAATTCAGCTTCTCGCTTGAGGTTTTAGGATTGGCTCACGAGAAACCCTTCCAATAGGGAAAGAGTTGGCGATGCCATATGACACTGGCAGTTGGTGCGTCGATAAGCTTGACTCAACAATTATTATTTTAGGATTGCCAAAATTTCAATAATAAAGAAGGTTACTTTTATATCTTACAGAAATTTGCTTGGTACTTATCAGACTCCCCCACAACTGGTCCACTGTCGGGATAAACAAACTAAGCTATATTTTTATACAGTAATCAGGATAGATTCAGATTTTTTTCTTAAAAAAAAAACATTTTCAGCATGCTGAATTTTACCGGCTGTGACCTGAGTGCTCCCGCACATGAACCATCGCGTGACATACGTATTGGCATTTCGTCGGTGCTGGTTTGGTAAGTGATACGACCCCGACGTCTGTGCCGTGACGTGTGACATGACGTCAGCATACCAGGGGTGTGGAGTTTCCAAAATTATTGGGGGTGCCCGAATTTGGAGCTATATCAATTGCTACTATATTAATAGGGATAGATCATCGGGTATTGTATGTTTTAGCCTTCTTTTTAGCTACCATTTGTTGCACCGAATGTCCACTTCTACATAATTTGCTTTATGCCAACGCTTTATTAGTCTAAACAAAAATTAACTCAAATTGATGGGTATCAGATCTCTCGTATACCAAAAAGATGGAGTCGTCATGAATGACTTCATCCGACCGAATGGAGACTAAAGCGCATCTACCACGACATCATTTAGCGTGCCCCTAAACATGCTTCCGGAAACCGTTGGAGTGTGCCTAATTCAATCGAGCGATGTTAGACCCAATGGGAAAGACAGAACTCATGCAGACCGTCATGGAAGATAAAAAACGTGACGTTTCCGGAAACTCCGCGCGGAAAGCTAAAAATAGCTCAATATCAAATCTTGATAATTTTAACGACTGAGCTGTTGCATTACGAATGAGATCATTCAATAGTCACACAGTAGTCAGCCGATAGCTAAGGTCGCACTTGTGTACTCACCGTGATGCACGATGGTGAAATCATCATCCGGCATTTTGGCCATTTCTACAATGTAAGTGGGTGGAATTCGCTGACCGGCGGTAGCACTCGGTTTCCATGACAACGTCAGCTGGCGATCCACCATTCTGAAACAAACAACAATTGTGAATTATGACACCTTGCAGGCTTATAATCTTAATTAAATGGAGCAAGTTGGATATTCCTAAATCTTGCAAAGCGCTAAGGATACATTAGCTCAACAAACATTCGCGATAAAGAACATTTGCACACACGAAAATTAGCTTTTGAATGGGTGCAACAAGGCTGTCGTTGAAACAAAAGAGTTCCATACAAATGGGCTGAAGCATATGAAGCGTTGTCTTTCCATTATAAAAAGCTTAACCCCTCATCTGAGGCGTACGAATCTAGCGTATTGTCCAGTGCGCCTGCTCCAGGCAGGTGACGTACTTGGAGACGATGGGTGGCTCGGCCAGCTGAGTCGGAATGCCGGAACTGAGCTCCTTCTCCAGGGTCTGGTACTGGTCCTTCAGCGGCTTGGTCGGGGCTATCTCGAACGCTGGCAAAACAAGATCAAGAGTTGCAGGGAGCGTGCGGACATGACTGTCCAGAAAGGGTGCCGATGAGTGGAAAGACCCTGTCCTGTATATCCATTGTGTGCATCTGTGTACGTGTCCGTGTGGTGCAAACATGCAGTATTTCCCCAGACTGGAAACATTAGCAGGAAATGTAACTACGATAGACCCTGTCACTAGATAAAACGTGGACTTGTAACATTTATATTGTAAGTACAAGTTAAACTATTATATATCATCATAATAAATATACCTCAAGAAAAGTATTGAAGGCCCAGCAAAACGCCATTGAATGTTTTTGCCTTTCAGGCACCGTAAGAAATCCGCTTCAGTAGACGTACAGCTGGAGCAAGTTTGAGCGGCAGTGACTTCGGTCCGGTTTGGTCCAGTTACGCTGGCCCGTCGGCCGTTCACTCACAGTCGTAGGTGAGGTCGGCCTCGCAGGAGACGGAGCCCTCGCTGTTGCGCACCGTCAGTCGGTAGCGGCCGGTGTCAGTCTCGTCGACGGTGCGCAGCGTCAGCCGCACCAGGCCGGAGCCGTCAGCCTCCATCTGCACCCGCTCACTGCGCAGACGGGCCCCCGCCGGTCACCCACGGGGCAACAGCGGACAGAGCTGCTGGTTAACTAAAGACATTGAAGCATGCTTTAGGCGAGATCTAGTCGGACTGAAAATGGTTTATGCAGGATCCCTACAAATTTCGATGGATAATTTTAGAACGTTTTATTAGATGTGCGTAGGCGTGCTTAATATATTACAAGCCGTCTAAATTCGCTCTAATATTTTTTGGTTTGGAGGAAAAAATAGGAAACCATGGGTGCCAAAAACAGGATCTCGAAATTTCAAGCCACGTGTGATTAAGGTGTTCATCAATATTTTCTGAGAGTATGAATCTATCATACTGAGTTGGCGTCACCTCAACACTGGACGGCGGAATTGTTAGTGTTTCTGCGTCACCTGGGATAGAGCCGGACGTCGTTCCGGAACCACTCAGCTTCCGGCTCCGGATAGCCGGCCACGCATGCAGTGAAGCGAGCCTGCATGCCCGGAAACACCTCGCAGTCGCCGACGGTCTTCAGGAAGAGCGGCGCTTCCGAACGTGGCTTCCGTTCTCTGGTGAAGGGGAGCACAAGCTGAATGCCGTGTTTGAAGATAATCGAATGCGATGTCATGTAGTGTGCAATCCGGGCTGAAAATACTGTAAATAAGTACCTTTCTATCAAGGACTTATATTTGCGTCGGAAATGGATTGATTTTTTCCCGCAGCAATGACTTCAAGCTAGCACAAATATGTTCTCTTTTTCAACTTACGTGATAAAGAAAATCACGGAAGTCCAAAGTCATGTCCGAACCACACGTGTAAAGCTGTTATTTTTCCCCAAATCCAGAAAGTATCTTCATCAGGAAAAGAAAATGAAATAGGTGCAATTCAAATGCAAATGTTTCACGTTACAATCCTCTATTACCCTTCAAAACATGGTTAAATGACGCCGAAAGATCCATACCAAGAATTGGCTGCCCCAAATTTTCTCTCAACAATGTTGGCAAGTTGAAATTCGTTTTAACTTCTGTGAAGCACCAGCTGCGTGCTTACTCGTCTACAAAAGTTATCCGCGGAATCGCTTAAGTATCATATCGAAATTCAAACAGCCACGACATCATATGACATGCAGGCAGCGCAGTGTCTGCTTACAGTTTGTCGACGACCTGCAGCTGGGCGGTGCTGTCGACGGTGGCCTCGCGGTTGGAGGCCCTGCACGTGTAGGTCCCGACGTCCTCCTCCTCACACTCTCGCACCGTCATGGTGCAGCAGTCGCCGTCGCGGCGGATCTTACACTTCCTGCCGGACTTGATGAGCTCGCCGTTCCTCACCCACTGCACGTCCGGCGCAGGGATGCCGGACACCTTGCAGGAGAACTTGGCGTCCAGTGCAAGCAGCTGAGGAGGTCGGTAACGGGCATCAGTATTGGGGGTTGATGGGCGAACTTGTCGGGCTTGTTATACGTGTATGCTTTCCGGTGCTACCAGAGAATTTTGATATATGCTTGAAATTGTACTGATAGGCGAATTCACCGTAGAGGATTAAAACGCAATTCAGGGGGATGGAGGGCTTGGAAAAGAAGCTTATAAATTGCCCATATCTGTAGAACTAAGTTACACTGCATTGTCCCGACTTTAAACTGCAGGATACACCCGTTTCACAATCCACTGCAGCCAGCACATGTCGACACAGCAGATAAATAAAATCATGCTGCTATGCTTAATCACCTGTTGTACGTCGGTAAGCTGCTGAATGAACACTGGGGCCTGGTAGATCTTCTTGATTTTGACCTCCACTGAGGAGGAGACCTCCCCCAGCTTGTTTCGTATGGTGATCTCGTAAGTGCCAGCGTCTGAGGTGGTGACTTCCTTCACCGATAATGTGGCCTGACAATAATAGAAAGATGTAGAAACAACCCTGGTTTATTTTATGGCGATGATAGACGTTCTTAAGTATGATTTACTACTGTATTAGGATGTAGTATAGCTTAACTGCAAATGCTGGAAATGTGGATTAGGGTTCAAGTAAACTATTTCTAGAAAATTATATAAGATAAAGGAAAATGAAATATCCTGGCAAGCTTCAAACCACTGCAAAAGAAATATCACCATTAAGTCAGAAAGTAACGGCGGGTAATCTCGGAGTACACAAGCTACAGAGAAGAAAGAATGCGTGCGGTAAGAGCAGAAAGAAGATATCATCCCCGGGACCAACAACCCATTCTTATGCGACAGGTATACCTTGTCACTATCGAAGCCAGGTGAGACGCGGTCGTCCTCGTCCAGCGGCACCCCGTCCTTGCTCCAGGTGATCTCGGGGATGGGCACGCCAGTGACGTGGGTGTCCAGCTCCATGGTGGCCCCCTCGTCGAACGTGCCCCCCAGCAGTGGAGTGGTGAAGTCGGGCGCCCACTCCTTACCACTAACGCTCATATCTGCGGAGGCACCCGACACGGTGTACAACTTCATAATATTTGCACGTTTGCAATATAAGAAAGTGGGACAAGAAATCACAGATTACAAATTTTTTTCAGAACTCCACAGTTGATTAGAGGATACATCTAAACTAGAACTGACGTTAAACTTCAAAATAACCAGTACATTCCGTTGGTACCTAATGCGTCCAACACTTAACCACAAAATCAGTTCGTATATACAAGATCCAACTCTTAGTTGCAAATATGCGTGAAAAGCAGTGCGCCGCCGCCACGTACCCCCGAGCTCCAGCTGAGCGTCGGTGGCGGCCGAGCCGTGTGCGTTGGTGGCGGTCGCCTCGTACAGACCAGCGTCCTCCGGCCGGCACTCGGCGATCTCCAGGCCGAAGGTGCCGTCCTCCTCGTGGTAGCACCTGATGCGCTCGCCGTCTGCCGTCACCGAGCAGCCGTCGCGGGTCCAGCCCACGATAGGACGTGGTCGGCCACTGACCTTGCCCTCCAGCCGGCCGGGGCATCCGGCCACGGCGCGGGCGCTGGTGAGGGCCACCTCGATGGCCGGCGGCTCGGCGTCGACAGCGGCGGAGGAGCGGCGGCGCGCCGGGTCTGTCGCTGCAGACGAACGTCTCCTCGCAGCATCTGAGGTCGCCGAGGACCGGCGACGGTCCGGCGTTCTGGCTGGAGTGGTGTCTTTGACAACGGCGGGGGCTTCTTCGGACACAGGGGTCTGCTCAGGGGCTGCGGGAGATGGAGGCTGGTCAGCGGTGTCGGTAGGACCTGCCACTGATGTCGCCTCCTCTACGGCGGCGTCACCCACAGGCGATGGCTCTGCTACCGAGGGAGAGTCGCTATCAGCTACCGTCTCGCCGACAACAATAGGGGGTCTGCGGAATGGACTACTGGGCTTTCATTCACTGCAGGCAGGTCTGGTGAATCTTCGGAGCTAACTGCGGGCTCTATGGGAACGTCAGGGACATCAGCAGGCTCGGCAGCCGAGGTCTCGTCTACAACTGCGGAAGAAGAAGCCAAGTCAGTGGCTTCGGCAGGTTCGACAGCGTCTTCGGCAGATTCGGGTGCAGCATGGCCTGGAACAACTTCAGTAACAACTTCAGCCGGCTCTTCCCCTGTGAAGAAAGAGACACCCCATCAGAAATGACTGACAAACACATGCACTTGCATACTCACACAGGGATATATATATATATATATATATATATATATATATATATATATATATATATATATATATATATATATATAGAGAAATCTCTATCATAAAATCAGTGTGTTTTCGTCTCGTTAATAAAAAGTAAAATCAATAAAGATAAATAGACTCACTGATTTCATGAGAGAGACTTGAAATGCCCTATCTGAAAATACCAAGCTTAATGAATTTCATTTATGTAAATACTCGTTTATTAACGGCACGAAAGCATGCACTAGCGAGAATACGGTCCCAATTACAAGTTCTTTCCGCGACTGGCGGCAGAACTGTGAGGGGGGGGGGCACCGGGGCACAGTGCCCCTTAAATCAGAAATTTTAACATTAACTCTATAGCGTTGACTGAAAGAAATGGGTTGAAAAGCCCATGGTGCCCCTCCCCCTCTTAAATTTGGACGTTTCGCTGTCACCGATTTCCGTACCGCGCCACCATTCTCTGGCCACCTCGGAAAAGACTACCCAGCGAGACGGAGGTTTTGAAATTTAGACTAAATAAAAGTACAATCTGCATCAATTAAGGGACACTCCTAATAACTTTTTTCATTTTATCACAAAATCAAGAGCCATAGTGACAGCTGGCTTGATAACGAAGGCGGATTCTGGCGTTGTGCTAGTGACACTGTGAGATTGCCGTGGAGGGGGATGCCACCTGTGTGGACTGCTGTTGCAAAACTGGCAACGCGCCAGAGAGCTCCAATGTGCAGCGCTCAGCACACGACAAAAAGAGGTCAGAAAAGCCCGGCCCTGCCAACATGACTGAGGAAAATATCGGGAAACCCAAAGATTAAATATTTGCAAAACTGAGAATGGAACATATTGATGTAAAATAATCCCTTCGGTAAACTGTGGTATCACAATCGGCTACCTGACCTACTCAGCCTGTATGTTGAGCATAATCATTTTACTCTTCAGTAAAATGATTATGCTTAATTCTCCAAAATCCATTTTAGCCTGGGAAACACTTTTCTCTGTAAAAATTTGTCTCCATTGGAGAAAATAAATAATTTTTCTGACCTCTGCTGACCAGAGCACCGGATACCACTGCAAAGCGTGCGGCTGAACGATTGCCTGAGAGAGAGTGCTAGACAGAGACAACAGTCTTTGGAAGGCTGCCAAAGCAGGTTGTTGGGCTCACATTTCATACATCTGGGGCAAAAGCGTGATATTTGCATTGCTGAATATTCCAGAACGGAAAGAAATTTCGGCGGGTAGCAATAAGAATACATTTATGCCACGGGTAGTTGTCAGACCTATGACGTCACATCATAGATAATACTATATCACGTAATTAAGTAAGCCTATTGTTATCTATGGTCACTCTAAAACTCTGCAAAACATTTGTACCAACGGGTGGTAAGGTGTTTTCAAGTTCATCCCCACGATATTTCCGGATTTTGTTTGTGTTAAGTGTCTAGCAGATTTACAGGTGCTATCGTTTGGCGCTCGCCAGCCATTTTTTGTGCTATCTTGCCTGCGGTCCGTTCAATTAGCCATTGAGCGTTGACGGGAGCGGCGGCGGCAGCTGTCTCGATTACTTAGTCTCTCGGGGCGAGAGCAACATCATTAGCCAATGCTGCCTCTGCCAAGGTGTGGAGCCCACTGCACTAGAAAACCACCGCTGCCGCCTGTCTCAGCTGGTTTTCTAGTTGACAAATGGGAAGCGTACTCTGAGCATAGGCTCAATAAAGCTGTCTTCAACTTGCGCTATTTTTCCTCGGTTAAAATCTGGTTAGGCGGCTCCACAAGTCCACCAAAAAAGTAAAGAAGCATATGAAAAGCTTTGAAATACTACACTTTTTAATTCAACACAAGTGACTCTGTGAATCTACTGTTGTGCCAGCGTATCGTTTATACTTCGAGCACACCCCAAGAGCTACTAAAGCATCCCGTAAATTTTGAATTTTAATTTCCGATGCCGTTCTGGCATCACTTTCGGAGCTAAAAGCCTGTCATTTATGGCATAATAAAACAGCCAATTCCGGATTTCGCTGTTATGCAACATGACGAGAAGGTGATACGGAATCAAACATAACGCATAACGAAGCCCAGCAATTTTGGTTCACAAACACGCTTGGTCTATTTGGATTTATTATAAATCATATTTTTATCTTGCATTGTTACACATTTAAAGTTATTTTGATCCTATATAGAGTTTTACAGATTCCGCTGTATATCTCCTTTTGTAGTCTATAAGACCCTTGGGAGAGCATCCGTTTTATCAGTTAACATTGACGGGGACCGCCCCCTCGGGTTTTTCGGAGGTAGCAGTAAAACGGCGGCGCGTTGCGCCGCCGTACGCATACCTTTCCCTCATCATTTACAACTTCGTGAAAATTTTAAGGTTAGGTTATCTCAGGTCAGGTCACCAGCACACGTCAAGTGACTGACCTAAAAATTTAAGATAACATAAGTCGGAGCAGGGTGAACTTATCCGATTGAAACTCATATCAAATAATGGGCCCACCGAGTTCTCTAAAATCTGTTCCGGTATTTTTGATATCGATGACCTAAGGTCAGGTACGAGCCATGACCTCTCCATTGGAAATATATGAGAAAAATGGTTTTTACTGTATAACTCAGTAACGGATGGTGATATAGCGTTTATTTTAGCTGCATTAGACTCGCCTTGGCCTTGCGGTTCTAATGATATGCATTTATATAATTTGACCCCGACCTGACCTCAGGTCAGGCCAAATCCTTGATTTGACCTAGCAAGGTCAAAATATATATCATTCGATTTGGCTTGCTGCGAGGATTCATACAGTTCAAGTCGTTTTGCTCTATCTTTAATTGTTCAGATGTAATGGCCGAAAAACCTAATTTACATGTTATCCCTATTACGGCATGTTTTGACCTCTCGTGACCTTAAATGTGACCTGAAAAAAATGGTTCAAATATTTTCGATGGAGAAGTGCATGGGCTACCCAACGCCGTTTACCGTTTTTCGCTACCTACCGTGGTTCTCGAGATCTTAGGGGCGGGTACCCACCCCCTCGTCAAAGCGAAGGTGGCTCAGACCCCGTCAATGCGCTTGTTAATCCTCTCAAATGCCTTCCAGTAGGGCAACTATACGCACTAGTCTAGAACTTCCTGCATTGGAGATTGCTGACGAGCACACTAACAGCTGAAAACTCGCCCGATGCTTTAGTACTGCTCTGCTCAGGCTGGCTCATAATGTGGTCAAACACATTTCCCGGGTATAATGACCAATTTGACATCTTACTTGGGTTTAAACTGCTACTTTTTAACTCATTAATAGTGGTTGATTAGTTAACTGATTAATTGCTACGCTTATTGGAGATATTTTCCAATTTGATGAGATTCTAATGTTTAAATAAAGACATATCATAAGCAGCCTTCCTAGAAGTTTGGGTGGGGCAGGGATCGTGTGATCACCCTGTCAGAATAAAGAAGGGGGCAGGGAAGGACGTCTCGCCCCCTCCCCCACTCTGCATCTACAAATTTACAGATATCCATCCAATTTGGAAAAAAATAGAAAAATGTTTAACCAGCTTGAGCGAGGGGCAACAATGAGCCCAGATCCGATGATGTTCTAATTCGTGAGACGAATGGTTCTTGTCAGCAGCAGTGTGAGGATTGCCTTCCCCAATCACTCTGTTGCTGGATGTTTTCTATGGCTACTATAGTGAAAGTGGACAACACTGCGAAAAACCAGAAGCAAGGCCGTCATTAAGCCCCAGCTCATAAACAAAACTTGACCTGCCATCGCGGAGTGAGTTGGCCAGCTCCAACGCCAGCCCTTATGGCCCTTTCCCGTTGAATTTATTAAGCCTTTTCCTGCTTCAACTATCACAGTATCTAAGGAATATTTCATGCCGTATGCACAATGTTTTCTAAGACAATGATGTGTGAGGATTTTCTGTCGCTATTAAAAGCCACCCCTTGGCACAAAGAATAACTAACTCGCAGAGCTGCACGCAATGAGGCATTGAGGTCTTCGTCGTTTCTCAAGCACAGTTGGCTTTTCGTAGGACTAATTGGAACATCAAGTGAAATGAAGGATAAAAAACTTTTCAAAATATGACCTAAAGAGCCTGCCTCGGGACGGGTTTCATTAAAAAATATATTTTTGTTGTAAACGTCACCCAAAAGAAATTTGGCTAAAAAAGAAAACCAAGACAACAACAAAAAGCTATGGTGGTCCCTTGGGGTTCATCAAGGGTGCGTAGGTGCCTTCAAATAAAATTGAAGAGCAATGTCTAGAGCCATTTAACTGACAATGCATATAAGTTTTTACTGATGATATTTTAGAAAGAAGTCTGGATAAAACGAACCATATTTTATTTTGCGTTTGTCTCGTTTTCAAATATTTGTGTTGGGTGACTTCCAAACAGATTGGGTGCGATAAGAGCTATCAGATGGTAGCACCAACAGAGTAACGGATGGGATGATATCGCTAAACAGACAGATTCAGCTGATACCATCAAATAATAGGTCATGTTATCTGATCTCAACCAACAACATTTGAAAAAAATTGTTAACATATTATACGTTTGCATTTAATAAGGTCTTAATTCTGTAAAATTGCCAGCACAAGCTGTTATTTTCTTTTAATTTTGTTCAAGTTGTCCCTAGTACGGCTGCCGGAGTCGGAGTCTCACTAAAGTCATCAAGGGACTTGTCCCGGAGACCCCGACCCCACCACCCGAACGAGCAACTCCCTCAATGGAGGGTCAATTTAGAAGCCAAAGCTTAACGTCCCACAAAGCACAAGGACGGCCGCCCCGCTCAGGTCATCCTCTCATCAGCCAGTTGCCAGCCGCCCTGTACGTCGGGTAAACTATTGAGCGCCGGAGCGTCTCAGGGGAACCGATCCCCAGCCTAGACATGCACTGCCACTGCATGCTTCTGAGCAGCGGGCCGGAGCCCAACGCTCTACCAACTGAGCTACCGGGGCGGAAATTTCTATATAGAAATGATTTCATAACACCTATAAGCACCGACAAAAACCACATTCAACATCTGAAAAAACAATATTCTACCAAGATTGGTTTTCCCAACCCATTGAAGAAAAAGCATGCACATTGGATCCCCCGCAGTGTGGATGGGAGGTAATTCCCGTCCGAAAGGAGAAACGCTCATCTCACTGCAGCGTCCATGCTGCATTTGTAGGTACTCATACATTTCTCTGAAAGTTACCTATCTGAAACGAACGATAAAGATTGAGCAAACCTTCTACGTGAAATTTAAGTTACTGAGTTATTATTTAGCATGATCAATATTTTTTAATTTAAATTAGATATTACATACAAGAAAAAGCTACACTGAGCTTTTGAAAGAGAGCTGTGGCAACTGGGAAACCATTTGGGAGCCTAGCACGGGCTATCTGACAACGCCCCCTCCCCCTATCTCCGAATCTTGGACTCAATCTCCATTGTCGTCTCGAGTTTTCCTCATCTTTTACTGGTTGAATACATTCAACAAAGAAACAAAATCTTTCACAGATTCTTATCCATTTGGTCATTGAAGTCATAGACAGTTTGCACTCAACATGTGGCCTGGAATCAAACCACGTATTTTCACATCGAAGTGGATTGGAATCTGGGCGGGCCTGGGGGATAGCCTTTCAAGCTGTCATTTTCAGTGTTTGCCTTCTGGGCATATTTTTCAAGATGTCTCCACAAAATTCACAAGAAGCGATGGAATTTCTATGGAAAGTCGATGCAGCACCAGTGAACAGTAATGGTCCAGTAAAGAACGCACGCTACGCACAATAAACGCATAAATGCCAATTTTCTTTAGCAAATTGATAACACATAGTATTGGTCTATGAAAGAAGAGCTAAAATTAGAAAAATTGAGTCTTGCACCAAAAGTGCTAAAGCAGGCGTAGGAGGTGGGTTAAAAAAATCAATGAAAGGATCTGAGCTGGGTGGTTCCCCGCTTCAAATACACTTCTTAAAATCCGTCACTCCGGGGAAAGTCACATATCAATAAGCTATGGCCGATCATTAGCATTCTGGGTTACCTATTCCTGTCCCTTGCTCTCGGCAATCCAGGAGCGTTCTTCAAGTATGACAGGAGGATCGGGAATCTTTTAGCACTAGCGGGTCCAGGACGACACTTTAGCAGTCTGGGGGGGGCGCTGAGCCCAGTTTTTGATGAGCGGGGAAGGGGAAGGTGGAGTACACTGTTACTGCCTTGAGTAGAAACACTGGAAATCACCTGACACGGAGGGACGAGTGCGGTAACGTGCGAACTCCAGCAGTCGGAAAAAGTAATTTCTATCCCGATTATGAATAATTTTAATTTTGTGTAATCCTGGGGAAATACCGTTTGAACATTACATTTTCAGATCTTTTGGTAGTTTTTAGAGTAAAATCCATTTTTGGGATCAATTTGGAGAGGGTTCAATGACTTTCAAGCCTGGAAAGGGGTAAGGGCTGGTGACTCTTAGCTCATTAGGTTGCCTGGTGAATTTTGAGGAAGGTTTAAAAAATACAATATGTAGATTAATTAATTATGTAGATTAACTTAATTAATTATTACATGCACTAATTATCTCCTATATTCCGTCGAAGACAACCAGGGTTAGACACTCGAACAGTATCATACGGATGGATCTGGCATGGACTCACCATTCATAACTGATTCAGCCTCTTCGATTGCTTCTGGTTGTTCTTGTGGCGGAGTTTCCTCTGGAGCAGCCTGCTCCTCTGCTGGAGCATCATCCGCTTCCATACCGAGGACTTGTGCGCGCCCTGGCACAGACACCCTCGCCGGTACGGGCAGCGGCCGGGGCGCTTGCCTGCTCCTGTCGTCGACAGATAGGCAGTTCCCTCACTGGCTACACGCTCTCACTCACAGAAGAAAACAGCATCCGCTGACACAGCGATTAGCGAAGCACAGGGACGGGTGGAAGCCGACGCCCTCTGTCGTCGCCTGATACCGACAACGCCGCCGGGGACGCAGAAACCGCCTGCGGGTACGCGCCGCGGTGACAGCCAATCAGAGGCCGCGACCACGGGGCAGTAGTCAGCTGATCTAGCCGCACGGACACTGCCGGAGGCGGTGCCAGTGCTGTCGGCGATCCAACTGCTCCGCTCGGAGAGGTATCAGATGGAATTATGATGTCATAAATCTTACCTAGAATAAGTGGACGTGACTTCGGTGGGCAATGTTGGCTCACTGTCACTTGGGACAGACGCCGAACACAGCTGCATCTAGTCCTATCCTATCGTGAGATATATATTTTCCGGGTAAGATTTCATACATTTTGTGTGTCTCCCGTGATGAAATTTCCAAATAAACTCATTCCATAGGTATAGATATTTCTCATTTCAGTCTTCTTTTTGGCTTAATTTGAATTAACGCACGTCTTCCGAATTTCACATTCCTGCCTTACGTTTCCGTACGCAGACAGTTGTTGTGCTACCTAGATTATTATTAAAAATTTTGAGAAAGGTGGACCCACAACTTTTCAGGGATATTCAAAGCATATAGTTAACTGAAATGTAAATATTTGACAACAAATAAACATGATGAGAGAGCTCTTACGAACAGAAGCTAACATTCAGAATACTGCCATGCAAGGGGGAGCAGTATACATGTCTGCCATGTAGCTTGTGGCTGAGTTTCAAATACTTGGAGGTCACGACCCCGGCCTAGCCTTCTGACATGCAGGCTTAACAGCGCAAACTTCATAAAGCTGAGAACCTTATGCCCGGAGCATGTGCTATAGACGATGGTGCGAGGTAAGGACTAGACTTTCCAACGGTCCTATCCTATCCATAGTTGGCTCTATTGTTGGTTTCTTTAGCTCCTGGGTTAGAGGTCTTCTCAACTAAATGGAATAATGCTTGCAACTTGTTATCTAGCGTCCACTAGTGGCTGCGGAAGTGCCTGGAAATTACCGGTTACCTTAGTGCTACTGTCATGTGCCTTTGTAGAACATTGCCAATTGAACATTAACGCTCATATACTATGTTCACTGCCAAAAAGTAAAACCTACAATATATGCTGAAATTTCTAAATTCTAAATTTTTTTAAATACTATGATCAGTTTTATGCTTCCTCATATGCTTACTCCATCTTCCATTTGGTTATTTATTTCCGTACCTATATTGGTGTTTTGGTCTCTCTCCCACACCGGACTGCTCAAGCATCCTAACGTTTGACATCAAATTGGAGGTAAAACCACACCAAAGCTACACATGATTGAAAAACTTCTCAAAATAAAATATTGAACAAAATTATCATTAGCACAACCAAGCCACATAATTAAATATATAAGGACAAGTCAAGCAAGCAAACGCTAATGCAACGCAAAGTCTTCTTTATATTCTGGGGGATAAGTGTCTCAGTGGGTAGCATCCATGTTTCCTGAGTTCCCGGGTTCAAGTAGAGCCACTGAATAAGTCTATCCCCCCCAAATTCCTCCCAACAGGGTGAGCGTTGGGGAGTCTGTGCAAGCTCGGCAGTTGACACGTCTTAAGTCCGAGCAGTTATTATCACTAAACCTTCAACTCTGGTTGGTACATAGGTGGATCCAGGATCTCCAATCTGGAGGCGGGGGGCACATGGTCGGAAGGGGGCGCCATCCGGACAAGGGGGTGCCCAAATATATAAGGTGGGCGCCAATTCCCATTGAGGGGGCGCCAATGCTCGCATCCTGGGGGCGGGTCAAAAGTGATTTCGGGGGTCTCCATAGACTTTTCAGCGGGGCACCATGACCATTTCAGGGGGCGCTGGGTTGCTATCCGGAGGAGGGAAAGTGCTCCCCTTTGTCCCTTCTGGATCCACCTATGGGTTGATATGGCTTTAACACGCGCATTGACGGGGGGCGGGTACCCGCCCCCTCGGGTTTTTCGGAGAGAGCACAAAAACGGCGGCGCGTAGCGCCGCCGTACTTGGCATATATTTTCCCTCATCATTTTTACAACTTTTGTGAAAATTTTGAGGCTTGGTCATCTCAGGTCAGGTCACCAGTGCAGGTCAAGTGACCTGACCTCAAAAAAGTTTAGGATAGCATAAGTCGAAGCAGGGTGAACTTATCCCGTTGAAACTCGTATCACATAATGTGCCCACCCACGGTTCCTATAGATACGGTTCGACATGACAGCCACGACTGCCTGATTTGGCAGCACCTGAGGATAGGTAGTATTTTGAAGGGTTTTGTTCAAGATAACTTTGATTTTGCTAGCATAAGGTAGAATACTGCGTTTGATTGGGTAATCGAAACGTTTGAAACAGAATTCTGAAGGAATTAGCATGAAGTTCATTGTGGATTTTCCTTGTTATAAAAGCGCTTTAGAGACTAAAAACTGCACCCAGAAGATAGCCTGATCAATTTTACATACCAAAAATAAAATATACCCTTAAGCATCACTTACGTTTTCCCACTGGCCCGTGCCCCAAACCCCTGCAAACAGTCCCATTGGAATTACATGTTAAATTTGCTGCCAAAAACTGTTAGAACCAGAAATGGAACCTTCAAAACCCCAGAATTCAGAAAGTATCTCATGTCCGCCCCCTGGGCCCACCAAGTTCTCTAAAATATGTTCCGGTATTTTTTATATCAATGACCTAAGGTCAGGTACGAGGCACGACCTCTCAATCGGAAATACATGGGAAAATGGTTTTTACTGAATAACTCAGTAACAGATGGTAATAGAGCGTTTATTTTAGCTGCATTTGACTCGCCTTGGCTTTGCGGTTCTAATGATAGGCATTTTATATAATTTGATCTTGACCTGGCCTCAAGTTAGGTCAAATCCTTGATTTGACCTAGCAAGGCCATATTATATATCATTTGATTTGGCTTGCTGCGAGGATTCATATGGTTTAAGTCGTTTTGCTCTATCTTTACTTGTTCAGATGAAATGACCGAAAAACGTAATCTACATGTTATCCCTATGACGGCATGTTTTGACCTCTTGTGACCTCAAATGTGACCTGACAAAAAACGATTCAAATATTTTCGATGGAGAAGTGGATGGGCTACCCATCGCCGTTTACCGATTTTCGCCACCTACCGTGGTTTTTGAGATCTTAGGGGAGGGGTACCCGCCCCCTCGTCAAAGCGAAAGTGGCTCAGACCCCCGTCAATGCGCGTGTTAATACCAGGTTTTAATGCCAACAGGTGTCGCATTGATCCTTGCTTGGGACACGAATGGATGGAAGCATGACCAGAATTGTCTTTTTTTAAGAATCACTCCCTGAAGACAAGAATTTACACTTTTTTCTTTTTTTGATGGGAGAAAAATAGCTCATCACCGCTTTTGCTATTTTCATTGTCCTTAATCACTGGAAAATGACTGCAGAAGAGGAAGATATAATTTAATATTTTAGGGTGGGGGAGCAAACCCACCCTGACAGGCAGGTATAGGAGTAGCCAAAAGCTGGACAGAGGTAGAGTTTAAAGCTTCAGGGGTGCTTTCCGACGCAAGGGGATGCTTTTCTGAAGTGTATGAGTACTAGCACACCCCTACTGAAAAAAATCTCCAGTAGAAACTAAGGAGCTGCTGGTAAAGTTTGTTGAACTGCAGCCAGAATTTCAAGGGCAGACGACCTTTCATCGTGGGTTCCGGATCTCTTCTGTGACAGTCAAAGCCTTGAGAGAGCCAAAGCTGTGGTGGTGGTGCCACGCCCCTCTCCTGACGAGCTGTTTACTGTATATGCCAGCAACCACAGGCACATTGCCAGCCTAAACTTACCACAACAATGGACATCTGAGTTGAGCTAAAGAGAGGGCGGATAAAAGTCTCCGGTATATTAAGATTAAGAACTTGTGCGGTTTGATATGGAGCCTTAAGTAAACTATTAAATTGCATTTTTGTCCGTAACTGGCTCTTTATTGTGCATTGCCTTACTCAATAACTGGGTAAATGATATAGGACACGTTTTGATCGAGTTTACGTTGATTTTATTGAAAATTTTAAAATTGTGGAAGGAGTTTGGATACCAGAATAGAACGACCACGTACGATGGATTTTTATTTTAGAAGCCACCGTTAACTCCAGACATAATCCATATCATCAAAACAAGCATCTACTTGTATATTACAGCGCCAGCATTACTCTCCGCAAATGAAGCCCACGTGTAAGTCGCTTCTCAATAACACATTTGTTTGTGGGTGCGGCGAGCCAAGTCATCCTGAGTGCCTAACGAGCGATCCGGTTGAGTTAACCAGCCGGCGGCGATCTGTCTTACTATCGCGCTCTCTCTCTTCACGCCCCACCACACGCGCGCGTGAGCCACGACGCATTTAGAAGGACGGTGAAGACGCTGGCCAATGGCGGTGCCAGATCCTTCACTTACCAGACGCTCAATCAAGTCTGGCATCTCTCCAGCCCAGCGGTTTGCCAGCTATGCAAAACAGCTGACTGGCTTAAGTTGTCCCTGGAGTATTTTGTAAGGTCCGGAGTGACAAATCAAGAACTTTGATAAAGCGCCCTTACCCCACGGAATCAGTAGCGTTCTCGCACATGCTCTGCTTCTGCCTAAGCCTCCGCTCGGCAGCGCCGGCGCTGCTAGCATGGATGGAATATGGCGGCGCATAGTTGGACCTGTGACGGTGGCGGACAGCCAGAGCGGGCCCGCCCAGCGGAAGGTGGACGGCTATAATTAGCTAGAGCGAGCCGGGACCCCGGTGGCGACAACTGTCACCCAAGCTCGACCTCAGGAGCGACCACCGAGTGGCCCGCTCTCTGCCCACAGCCTGAGGACAGCCAACGCCAGCCAAATACCGTTCTTAGAAGCTAAGCCTGAGACAACCAGTGGTCAAGTTCTACATCCCTGATATTTACAGGTGAAGCCGTAGGAAATCGATGGATGTCGAGATGCGAAGGTTGAACGGCTGATTGCCGGTGTTCCGGACAATCACTCCGAGCTGGGGCAAGGCAAGAAGACGGAAAACAGCAGCGGATCTGACGATGAGCATCTGACGTAGAGGCTGCAAAAATACCTCAATCGGTCACACCTAGTAAATAATTACAAGCGAAATCCTAAGAGTGAGCAGCGGGTACAATTGGGGTATCTGGAATACAACCAGAAGCGTTCAGCCAGTTTCAGACGGCCCAGCTGCGGTGGCCCCTGGGACCGGTGAGTGGCACCGTGCTCACTTCTTGGTCTGAGCGCCAGCTGCGGAGCGGCACGGCCTGTCAGTCCGACACCACTTCCTGGTACGCTATCGCACAGTGCTGGATCTATTGGCCCAGGTCTCGTGTTGGAACGCAGAACAGCAGCCCCACACGCACGCGCAGTCTTGTCATTCGTCTTGACTGTTGATGCTGGATGACAAATTATGCTAGCCATTTCATAGGACCTACCTCAGCAAAGAGGACGAACGGGCTGATCCTGTTGACTTGGTACAGCGAATCAACACCGTGCAGGGCTTCTGTTTGCTTAACAAACGTGATGGAAATGGAAACGACAATACAGTAATAGGAATGTAGCTTCCACGATATCCCAGAAAACATACCATTTTCCGATACAAATGAATCAATCAACCCAACAGTCATCTTTCACAAAAAATGCTTTGACGATTTTTAAATAAAACCCTGAATTCCAAAGAATCTTAAAACCCAGTCAGCAGCTTTTTCTACGACCCACAACTCAGGGGCTTTCACTTTATGCGAACGCCGGTCTGCAAAATAGATTGATGCTGTGCGAATATGCAGTACTTACCGACTCTGGTCCCCAGTCTGGTCGCAGTAAGCAGTAGTTTGAGGCGTTTCTAATTCTCTGGCCTGATCTTTTGTTTCCTCCGTATCTCGGTCGCTGGAATCTGCATGGAAATAAGTATTGTTAGATCACTACTAATACATATGCAAGTCAATATTGTGTACTTTACATGCAGACAACACGTACTTCAATAAAGATGCCCACTCCGAGTGCCTCCTCTTACTCCTGTCGGAAACAGCAGAGCTTTGCTTAAGCTCAAACAGAAGTCCTGCTTGTGCTGTTTTATCACCCACAGCACACTTCCTGGCTTCCTGCTCTTCTGTTTTATCACCCACATTTTCTGCTAGCGTGACATGCGGACGTGCCTACATCCGGTGTATTTAGTCTGCTGTCAGCGCAAAGACGCCCCTGTCTGGCTCAGAAAGCCCGGTCACAGCTGAGTGTTTCAGCTTTAGGCCGGAGCTGCAGCCAACACCGGTGTTGGCAGCCAAAGTGGAAAACAAGAGAGGGCCAGATGGCACACAAGCTGGTAAATATTCTGCGGTAAACCCCATCTACCGCCATCTAGGTGGAGTTTTGTGGTTACAATTTGTATAACAGAGTCCGATTGGTGGTTTGCTGTGCATGGGTTTTTGCTGGCTACTTCAGATCAAGACCTTTTGTTACTGGCCAGTGCTATTCAAAGTCGAGCGCATCCTGTCGATGAGGCAAGTGCTTAACAATGCGTGCTTTTGATGATGCAGGTGCTTCCTCAATGCAATGTGTTGTATCCACAATCGTCTATTTACATCCCCGATGTTATTCCATGAGCTCATTGAAACGTCCCCAGTTCTCCCGTGGAACGTCACTTCCAGGCCCTCGAGGAGGTGAATAGTCAGGCTTTAATGCCCTCAGGGTGCGGTCCGAGCCCTAAAGCTCGCCAAAAATATAGGTCCATATGGCTTCATCAATGCTATTTCCAAGGTTACAGTCCTGCGAGGAGGCGAGGGAGATATGCTGTAGGATTGGTGTTTAAAGGGAACGTGCTAACTTTACAGTGATGTTTGAACAGAGAGCGCCAGATGATAAAGTTTACCAAAAAATCCCGGTTTAGCATTTCATTTCCCTAGAAATCAGCATTTGTGTATAAACAGGCTGTGTTAAGGGCCGATTCCGTCCCCACCATCCCTATCCGGGCACAGCTACCAACAAACAGCTGCGCGCAACCGTTCGGCTGGGGGTGGCAGGGCAAGCGCGAGATTAGCGTGTTCAAAGAGAGGTAACCCCATGACGTGCAGTTGTTCCGTCAAAAGCTGGATTTCGAGAAGAACATGTGCCACCAGGTGTTTTGCATCCTCTATGCGCTGGGGATCCAGAAGGAGGGGAAAGGCATTTGCTTTCTTAAATACCCTTCGATTTTCACCGATCTTCTTAAAACATAATGTTTCCTCACGATCTTGTCCCGTTGTCCAGCATCCCAAGCCAAAGGCCCAGATCCGGCACTGTACTCGTCTAATGGCTCAGCTCAAGGTCCACGAATGTTCCATGTTCCCTTTAAATAGAAAGCTAATTGCTAATTCCACTGGTTCCACTGCATGTCATTTCCTGCAATTGCTGTCTAGAAATCACATCCCTGTTTCCCATGCAATTACAATGTTAAATCACAGCTGGAGCATTCTGCATGTAATATTCGTGACATTTCGATTTTAGTTGTTACTTTTTTTAGTTCAAGATTTAAGGCGAGCTGCAGTGCAATGCGGTGCAGTCTTTGGTTCAAGGAGACGTCCCGCAGCACAAAAAAGCCATGCGGCACAGTCTCATATTCCACTCCTTGTGCTGTGATGCTCTGAAGCCATGCGGCACAGTCTGACTGCCAGGACCTTCGGCTCGAGTGGCAGTTGAAAAAGACATGAAGTGAAATTCATCACAGTGGCATGACCAAGGTTCTTTTACACGCGCACGGGAGGGGGATGGGGGCTCGGAGACCCCACGTTTTTTCCTAGGTGGCCAGAGAATCGTTCGCAGCCGAAAACGCTACTTGACAACATTTGAGAGAATTCAACAGCGCGTCGACCGGTGAAATAATTTTGAAAATCGGTCAATTTGCTTACTTGTATGCTTCCATAGTCAAAACTTATATTTCAAGGCCTTGCAATCGCGCGGTCACGCTAGTTCGTCTGCATCAGGAGACCGACTGGTGGCGTTATAGCGCCATGTACAGGAAATTATGTGTCAAGATCATCCCACATGAAGATCAAAGTCAAGTTCAAAGGCCACAGGTCAAGGTCATACCAGTATTCTCAAGGTCATTAACCCCAGTACTTATAGTTGAAATGGCTTTACCCAGTTAGCTGAATATTATGCTATGGGGTCATAGTTAAATATAACTCAATGTAAAGGTCAAAGTCACAAGCAGTGTCGGATACAAGGATGGGGGCCCAGGGGACTCAAGCTCCCCGAAATGTCAGAGTGCCTATGGTTCATCACTAGCCGAAGGTTCTTCCAAGGCAATGGAAGGGGATGCCCGAGCCTCCTAGCTTCTCCCCTCATGTTGCTTTGGATCCGCCACTGGTCACAGGTCAAGGTTAAAGGTCATGGATCAAGGTCAATCCTCATTTCCCGTCCAACGGTCGTAATGGTGCAGGCAATTGTGTAGTTATGGGGGATATATCCGATTGTGACGCCATTTGTCAATGACCCTGGATGACATTGCCCCCAAATTTTGGGAATTTTTAGGACTTTTTCGCTACGACATTTGCCTGTTTTTAGTAAACCCTTAACTTATTCGCTTAATCATGACATTTTTAGATGGGTCCCCAGCACGGCAAAATATTTTACCTTTATAGCCTCGTTTGACCTTGAAGATATTGACCTAGGGTCATGAAGATTGGCTATGATGTAGATCACCAGAAACACGGCTCACCCCTTGACCGGCGTTTTCTAGGCCTTTTAGTTTTTTTCTAGATCTCAGGGGGCCTACCAGCCCCTCCCAGGGGCGGACGCAGACCCGAGTTTGGGGAAGGGGGGCCTAAACCCATGTCTGCCTCTCCTCCTGGGGGTGGGGGGGGGTGGGAGCGAAGATTTGTTTGCTCTACGGACCTAGTGTAGACACCTTTTTCAGCGCTGGACAGACCCACTACAAGCTACCTCTCCAAGTGCATGATCGCTCTCCGGAGGGGGGGTGGGATCGAATATTTTTTGCTCTACAGACCTAGTGTAAACACCTTTTTTCGAAAAATTTTCGGCGTTTGGGGGGGCAAAATATAGCTTGCTCCCTCTCCAGCGCTTTGGGGGGGCCATGGCCGGAATGGCCCCCCTGCGTCCGCCAATAGCCCCTCCCCTCCAGTCAACCGCGCTGATAGGCGCCTGGCGCCGATTTGGCGGGTCCTCCCTTTCGCTCCGGGGCCTTTCAAGTCTCGGAGCGACGGGGAGGGCCTCCGTTAGACGTCGGGCTTGGGTCCGGCGTCTAGGCTCCCCGCGCCCCCGGGCCCCTGGGTCCGTTGGCGCGGGGTGGGCGCCGGAAGTGATGCCCCGGCGCCCCGCGCCGAGCGCCTGCCGGCGCGGTAAACCTGTTTGAATCTGTGACCATGCATCCGTGCAGTGAGAATCATAACTACGATGTGAAAGAATCACTCTTTAATGTAAATATTAGTTCACTGTAGACGAGACTTTACTTTCCCCTAAAGACAGACAAATTTATAAGCTTTGACTGCAGAGAAGTGTTATGGGCGCTATATGACCTTGCAGGTTGGCGCGCCCCCAAAACCCAATAATCAATCACTCCCCCTCCAGCACGCATTTGTGCCAAACCCCTCTCCAGTATGGGTGTTTACTGGGAGAGAGAGCGTCAAGATTCTCAATATGGGACAGCCTAAGGAAGGTAGAAGTGAAACATTAGCCCGAACTTAACACGCGCAGTGACAGAGTTGACGGAAGGGGCGGATACCCGTCTCGCCCCTCAGATCTTTTGGAGATAAAATAAAAACGGCGGTGCGTAACGCCGCCGTAACTGGCTACCTTTTCCCTGATCATTTTTCACACCTTTAGACAACATTTTAAGGTTGGTTCATCTCAAGTCAAGTCACCAGTGCAGGTCAAGTGACTTCACCTAAAAAGGTTTAAGATAGCATAAGTCAGAACCTATCCGATTGAAAATCATATCTCATAATGGGCCCATCGAGTTCTACAAAATATATTCCTTTTTTCGATATCGATGGTCAGGTACGAGCTAAAGCCTTTCCATTGGAAATATATGAAAAAATGGTTTAAACTAAATAACTTAGTATGAGATGGTGGTAGAGCCTTTTTAACATCATTAAGTTTGCCTTATTCTTGCAGTTCTGATGATATGTTTGTTGACCTAATTTGGCCATGACATGACCTCAGGTCAGGTCAAATCCTATATTTTCCTTATTTGACCTAGCAATGTCATATTCTATCTCATTCAATTTGGCTTGCTGCTAGGATTCTCATGGTCTATATTGTTTTCTCTATTTTAACTAGTTCAGATAGAATGACTGAAAACCTTCATCTACATGATGTTCCTATGGTAGCATATGGCTTGAACCCTAGTGACCTTAGATTTGACCTTACAAAAATGGTTTAAATTTTTTCTCTAGAAAATTAGATGGGCTATCTAACACCGCTTATAGCTTTTCGGTAAGTAGCGTGATTTTGAGATATTAAATTGAAGACATAATCTTTTTGTACCCACTACCGCCTAGGGGTCCGGTCAGAAATGGCTTGACCGTGTTCTACTCTGGAACCAAGTTAGAACCATATCAGTTGAGCTGTAGTGTCATAAAGAGACAGAGGTCAAATTTAGGTCAGTTTCTAAAATCACTTATAACTTGAGAAAACCTAGAACTACGTGAGATGTATCAACATACCTTTCCTGACCCAAGGACTCGAATAATATGCCGCATAGTTCTATTAGGTTGCTTGGAGACTTTAACCTCAGGCTGAACTCAAGTATTACTTGCCTAACCCAACCACGGAAGACATTTTAACAGTTTGCCTTTCAGAGAGCTTTCGAATTATGCTTAGTTTCATTTTGCTTAGTTTATTTCTTTACATCACTAACAGGCGAAAAAGCTCTATAGACAAAATCAGTTGATGAAAACATTATGTACAAGTAAGCTAACAAGCATTGCTGGTTAAAAACGAAGAATTTTGACCGTGAGAACAATCTTCCGACGCCTACCATGCGTGTCCTGTTTTTCAGGAGATATTTATATTAGATATTAAATCACAGCACACATGCACCTGTCATTACAAAAGCGGATCCAGGATTTTGAAAGGGGAAGGGGGCACATGGAAGGCCTTCCGGACCAGGGTGGCGCCTTTTTTGGACAGACATACCTATCAGGTGGGCGTCAAATCCTATCGTGGTGGTGCCTATAATCGCATCTGGACGGGAAGGGGGGGTGACAAAAGAAATTTGAATTTTATCAGATTCCCTTATTACTTTGTAAGATATATGACCAAAACCCTATTTCTAAATATTTGATTATATCGTATTCTCAAAATTATATATTTAATTATATATTTGATTATATAGTATTCTCAAAATTTGATCATTATTTATACATGCAATCACCTTCCGGTCAAAGTACAACGAAGACACGGTCAATACTACAACGGGCTTGAATAAATCGAAGACAAATACCACCTGATGTATGCCATACATTTACCATGCCTGTGTTTACTACGAGTCAAACGATTCCCATTTCCGATAGTTCACCACCAGGGTCGGCCGGTCTCGTCACTCACCATCGACGATGACGTCAGCAGCTGACGTGTCCCTGAAGCCCTCCTCCACATCCACCGTCAGCTGATACCGTCCTGCGTCCGCCGCTTCCACCTCCGCCACAGTGAGCTGCACCGCGCCGCCATCGTCTTCACTGGTCACCACTCGCTCAGAGGTCACCAGAGGTCGTCCGTTCACCTGCCTGCGGGAGGCGATGACCTGTGTCAGAAGGTCAAAGCAGAGGACTCCTGCGGTGCCGACCAAAGCCCACGCGGCCGCCTCTGCCTCTCCCACTGTCATGGCGCCGCCGCCATTTTGTGTCTGACAACTTGTCCTTAGCGGTGCTGGCCACGCTGTGGGAGAGCAAGGGCGGTGGCAGACGCTCGACGGGCGACCGCTTCCACCGGTGACTAAATGTTGTCTTCTGAGTCAGGTTCTGTGGCGGCGACAGTTTGGTGACCTCCACATATTCGCTGTCCTGCCCTCTCTCGTGCTGTCGGTGGTCATCTCTGCCAGGTGGATATATCTGCTCAAGGAGACGCTGCCAGCCTATGACTGTCACCGCCCCAATATGCCTCACAGCATTTCCCGTGTCACATCGACGCTATAGCGAAAACTAAACGATGTTTGACTTCAAATACCTACCTAAGATTTTGCCTTTGATCACAATAATTTGCGGCACATTAGTTTATTGCTAGAGAAACCATACAAATTACATTACACGATACCTGTTTATGGAAGTCAGCCACAGAGGATAAAAAACCAAGGACCTCGTAGAAAGAATTTACTGTGCCCTGATGATTCCAAGATAGTTCTATTTCTAACTTAATTTCCATTGGTCCCCAGTATTGAATTACGATTTCGACCATTCGGGACATCACTTAATATTTCTTATATTTATTTTACCACTTACGTACCATAAAGGCCTTTTGATGCTTAAAAATACTGAAGTAGCTTCCTTGTGGCCTGTAGGCTGAGTCGCTATTACTTCGCCAAGGTTCAGCTGTCAGGCACTAATGGTCTCTCAGCACTGTTCAGGTATCTACATGTGGGTCTGTATTACCCACCGCTTCGACATGATTTAACATTCTTTATTAACCGAGAAGGTTGACACTTAAAATGTGTAAGACTAACTGTGTACCATCGTATAGTACGCTGCCCTTACTGCATGGATTTGAGTGTTTTCCTGCTGCACTAGCTTCCACTTAGTTTTTTTCTGAAGTATACGTTTTTTTTATTTTGGAGACGCATTGGTCAAATACATACGTGCGTTGGGAAAATGTCCAAGCTTTACACAGTGGTGTAGTGAAGTTCTGTAAATATGCAACTGGCTGGGTAGGAGCCAGGAGTGTGGATTTATACATCTTTGGGGGAACCCGGGCACCCCGACTGAAAGGTAAAAACATTGAAGAACAAACTTCGATTTCTCGTTCTTTTCATTTTAAGTTATAATCGGTTTATGCAGTCCTATAAGACTATACAGGCCGGTGGGGAGCCCAAAACAAATCGCTTGTTCTTCTCACCCTTTTAATATGATGGGTATTGACATTGCTTCAAAATTGAGCACCCTCAATCATTAAAAAAAATAATTGACCTCCCTGGTAAGAGCAACTGTTCAAACTGACCCGGCTATATTTTCTGGATAATTCAAATTGTTATTTTTTGCTCATATCAGAATGCGCTCCTCGTAAAAGTAGCCTTTAACTGATAAATGGGTAATTTAATTAGCACAAAACCATAAGAGCTAAGCCAAATTTTCCAGGTAAAAGGAAATATTGCACTGGTAAACTACACCTGACGGGAAAATTATCAAACAACTAATGGAATTATAAGTCAGAAGTGTATGGTAGCGCTTATGTAAGTGCCAGATGAAGCCAGATGAAAAAGCCTCTCAACTGTGTTAAATATTTTATGCTTCCTAGGCTTTCAGTTCCAATATCATTGACAGACGGAGTGTATACACTGGCCGATATTGTCTGAGAGGGATGGAGTTTACACTGGTCGATATTGTCTGAGGGATGGAGTCTATACTGCCCGATATTGTCTGAGAGGGGTGGAGTCTACACTGCCCGACATAGTCTGAGAGGGGTGGAGTTAACACTGGTCGACATAGTCTGAGAGGGGTGGAGTTTACACTGGTCGATATTGTCTGAGAGGGGTGGAGTCTATACTGGTCGATATTGTCTGAGAGGGGTGGAGTTTACACTGGTCGACATAGTCTGAGAGGGGTGGAGCCTACACTGCCCGACATAGTCTGAGAGGGGTGGAGTTTACACTGGTCGATATTGTCTGAGAGGGGTGGAGTCTACACTGCCCGACATAGTCTGAGAGGGGTGGAGTTTACACTGGTCGATATTGTCGGAGAGGGGTGGAGTCTATACTGGTCGATATTGTCTGAGAGGGGTGGAGTTTACACTGGTCGATATAGTCTGAGAGGGGTGGAGTCCACACTGCTCGACATAGTCTGAGAGGGGTGGAGTCTACACTGCCCGACATAGTCTGAGAGGGGTGGAGCTTACACTGCCCGACATAGTCTGAGAGGGGTGGAGTCTACACTGCCCGATATAGTCTGAGAGGGGTGGAGTCTACACTGCCCGACATAGTCTGAGAGGGGTGGAGTCTACACTGCCCGACATAGTCTGAGAGGGGTGGAGTCTACACTGCCCGACATAGTCTGAGAGGGGTGGAGTCTACACTGACTGATATAGTCTGAGAGGGGTGGAGTCTACACTGGCTGATATACAGGGATGTGGATTTATATCTCTTTGGGGGTGCCCCGGCACTCCCAATGATGAACTGGGCACCCCCAATGGAGATTTGGGCACCCCAACCAAAATGTGCAGCAAAGACCTAATGCAGTGCTTAACGAATATCAAATTGTCAACAAATACGTGTTACGGTGTAATAATGACATTCTGTGTCCGATCTACAACCTGATATTTTACTAAGCAACGGAAATCCTCAGACATAATGGACAGTGGCAGATCTAGCTGGTAAGTTTGGG
Source organism: Lepas anatifera (assembly GCA_034440635.1). Classification (NCBI taxonomy): domain Eukaryota; kingdom Metazoa; phylum Arthropoda; class Thecostraca; family Lepadidae; genus Lepas; species Lepas anatifera. The sequence continues at coordinate 298,034 of JAOTON010000710.1, read as the reverse complement.
AGACAAGCCAAAGTCGATAAAAATGTCACACAGTGAGAGTATCCCACAATTTAGCTAGGTGGTAGGTTTTGGTGGTAAGCCCAAGAGTCGATAAAAACAGAAACAATATCAGTAAAACGTTGCGGGGTCAAATATGTGGCCACAAGTTGCTTGTTTTGTTATCCAAGGCCCAATGTTTACACTGAAGTTGACTGGTCCTGTTTGAAGTTGAGAGTTGAAGCACCAAAACCTTGCTTATATACTAAAGAGGAGTCGTGGCAAAAAGGAGGTCGACAGCTTTCGGGGGGGGACATAGTTTGGCCCCGAACTTTTCCACTTGGAGGGGGAAAATACCTTTTTTGTCCCTTCCCGGATCCGCAACTGATAATGGACCATTCGCAATGAATGTATGTACATACCTGCAAGAGAACTTATTGCATACTCCATACTTAGCAGTGATGGAGTCCATAAGATACAGCAAAGAAGTTATTCACAACAACTTAATTACGTGCATATTTTTAACTACACAATTCGTTCACACATTGAAAAAAACATTTGAAATCAACACAAGTTACAGTATCATGGGTAACTTTTGTCTGTGGTGCCAGGTGTTTTCAAACATTTGAAAATTTGTAAATATTTGTATGCATCCACAAATTACTTACTGTCCAATATTGATAATCAGCGCCTCTTCCCTTGCGTTTCAACCTGCTGATATCACGCCTTGACGTGACAGTCCGAGGGCCTACTATACTGTAATGTAATTGAGATGCAATAGTGCTACCAAAAGGTAAAATGAGACGCCGGTTGCACGACTACTCATTGTATAAATAATCAAGTACGAATCAAAATCCGGGATGGCATCGCTCCCAATACATAACACTGCTTCTTTATTACTTCTATACTGATCCCATCTGCACCTGAAAAAACAATCCCATGAATCAACCGTGTGCTCCAAGAATTGTTAGGAATACATATAAAGATATTTGGTGAGCAGGTTTTGATATGTTGAAAATACAGTTATTTGGCTTTTATTGATTCGCAGGGTTAAATTATAGCATTTATGAAGCACTCAATGGCGAAAAATGCAGCAATAAAAGATAACGGAGCACTGTGTCTGGTATGAGGGTCTGTGTTTCAGGTAATCATGTGTTTACCTACCTACCTTTGTTTAGATCATGACGGTTTGTAGAAAATATCGATCCAAAATTTATTGGAAACAATTTTCGGAGCATATGTGGAAAAAACGGCCGGGAAGGGGGAGAACATCGCAGTTTGTCTCGTACGATTAGGTAAACTCTCTGGCGCTGGCTGACACTAAAATGAACAGGAACTTCATTATCACAATAATTATAGTTTTAGATGCTGCAGCTGCTTTGGCTATTGGCGCCCATACTTCTAGATGAGACTTTCCGCTGAGTGGAAGCTATAACTGACATCGCATTGATATTTAATTCCTCCACTGTCACTTATCCTATATTTTTTTACAAAAGATTTTATGCTTTAGGAGTATGTTTCCTAGGTATATGCTTAGTGCCGGGGGAACCCAGGCAAGTGTCCACCCCACCGCCCCCATGGTTCACAGCCACCCAAGCCAGTTAACGCGCCACCCGGCACCAGCCCCCCCACCACCCCCCAAGACCCCACCGACCTGTTCCGGCCCAGAGTCGCGTCGGCGCCCCCCACACGCCACCACGGTCCAACCGACAGAGTTTACAAAAAAACGGAGTTCCCAATTAAAACAAGCAGCGCCCAAGTTTATGCTCCCCCCGTAGAAAAGGCTCGACGGGCCAGGCCCCCTCCCATCCCGGCGGAACCCAGCGACCAGAGCCTCCAACAAGCGCACAGCGGTGCATTTGGCGCACACTAAATGCCGGATTGTCACCCTAAACAACATCAATACAGCAGGGCCACACCCGTCAAACCCGGCATGTCAGATTAACAACTATAGATAAAACAATGGGGGCCTATACCCAGTCACCCCAAAACACCAAACACACAACACCGCTTAGTGCCTAGCCAAATGAAACTTTGAAATTACCTACAGGGCTGGGGCTAAAGTTTCTGTCTCTGGATGTTAAGTACCTCTTATTTGTTATATTAGGTAGTACAGCATAGTTTCATGTATTTAAGGGAGTGTATTGTATGTACAGTGTTTATAATACAATGGTTCTCATAACGCTGTCGTAGTTGACAATTTTCGGATCTAGGCGGCCCCAATTGTTTTCAAAATTCCACATTTTTATGGTGGATCGATTAAGAGTGACCTCATTAGACAAAATAATCCGTTGCTTGTAACTTTTGGGTTTCACCATATAATTTTAAATGCCATGGTATGACGTATGAAAGGTGAAATGCGTGGAAGCATCGGAAATGTTTTGAGTCCAAAATTAGTTTTAGTGCCTTTTCACTATCCAACATGGAACAAAGCACCACGTGCTTCCCTCTTCTGGTATATTATCTGGTTTTGCTTCGGCAGCGCTCTTATTACTTTAAACTAGCTATAACTCGTCCGACGGTTAAGGTTTAGTTTTATGTACCTACGTCTCTCTCCTCTTCTGTTGGTTACCATCGGGCCGGGCCCCACTCCTTTTCGTTCAACAGAAACCCATCTCGTGACTCTACTGACTACACTCTCGGCCGCCAGCTAGCCTGAGAACTCGGCCGCCGGCTAGCCTGTGCTGACTCTGCCGCTGTCTCGCCTGCACCAAAGAGTATCGGATGGTGGGGCAGATAAACAACCCGATGTAGGGCAAAATGTGACCAGTAATGCTTGAAAAAGTTCATTTTAATATATCTATTGGTTTATGGTTTAAGCTCTATCATTTTCATGGATAAATTTCCGCTGAATTTCTCGCTATACAAATGAACACACCTCCACCAATCAGCAGCCGCCACCCGCTGGATGCCGATTGCCCGCGGGGCACAGAGGTTAGAAAGGTCACGCCGCTGGGCGCCGCTGGCGCCGAGTTCAAGCCTCGGTGGGGAGGGGTCGCGTGGCGGATTATAAAACGTACGCCTGTGATGTTGAGAATGGCGGTCATTCTACCTGCTGTTGGGCTGAGGGAGGGCAGATGTAGGAGACATTCTGTGCACATGTGTGGATGTATGGGTTAGGTGTTTGTGTAGTGTGCAGTGTAGATATCACTGGAAATCATGAGTAGGAGTTCATTAAATAAGTTCAGTATGTGAATACGCTTGGCGGGTCAAATTTCAGGCACCGATTTAGAATCCTTAGTATTTTTCGGCATCAGGGTAAATGATGCAGCTTTTCATTTTTTTCATTGTACACACTTATTGGCAATACCACCTACACGGTACGTGTGACACACGACTAGCTGACTTTTCATGTGTGTGCAACGCTCGAAGTTTAAACTGATACAATAGCTATTTGAGGCGGATGGATAAGTAGCTCTGACCGTTCAAACAAAGAGGGTCCAAGGCAAATCACCGGATGCACGAGGCAATTGACTGAGTAGGTATGTATATTTTAATGGCATTAACATCACTTAATTCCTTTAGCATGGCCCTTCCCTCACATTTTTCGATGTCGCCGCCACCCGGCCTACAGGCAGCCATAAGTCACGTGCAGTGGCACTGCCGTCTAACCATGATTGTCCGACTCTATTTTGCGGCAGCTAGTTTAGCAAAAACTGTCTATTTTGCGCAATACTCCGCTGTTCATCTCCCGGATGACGTCACGTTCCTAGTTAGGTATTGTTTATTAATGCCATTTGTTTTAGTTAATTTTCATTAGACTTAGACGTTCAGCATTCAGCTTCGAATTATATCTAAGTTGTCGGAACTGGGGCAGTGGGTGACCTCACAGGTCATGTCAAGTATGCAAATGGTGAATCTTAAGGAGATACCAAAAAATTTTATTGGCTGGATCAAAAGGTCACAAAAGTTATTCAGAAGCCCTGCTCTCATTTTGCGAATTCAGCATCCAAATGCCTTAAAACTGTTCTCAAAGTCAACATTTCCAGACGACTTATCGACAATTCCACTATCGATCAAATGACGCAGGCTCGGCTATGACCGTCAAATTCCCAAGAACTAGTTCAGATCTGTCCTAAACAGTGGTGAAAACCCAATATCGCAGAAAAATTACTTAAAAACAACGTCCAAAACTCTTTGAAACAGAAATATAGGACTTTAAGCAAATCACAATCGACCAATCAGAAGCTTAGAAATCCATACCGAGGTCAAGTACCTATCAGACCAAAAGTTTTGTCATTCTGGGAATTTTATAGAAAACTATTCAAGACCCGAGGTACGAAACGGCTGAAGACTCGAAGTAAATATTTTATGCTCCATTTCAGGGCAAACTGGTTAATCTTATATTTTTAAAGGCTATGTAAAATTAATTCAAACACAAAGGCAGGAAAAATAAATTTTTATTACAAGAACAATAACTTTAAAAATTTAAATAGCTTTGAAAACATTGAGATAAACAGCAGGTTCCAGCCTTTCCCGGTACCGTTAACATTTCTCAATAGTAAGTGAGTGGCCTCCAAAAATTCGCCGAAGATACAAAAATAATCGACAGTGTCGCAATCAAGATTTTCAAATAGCAAGAAACCACAAGATTGTTTTCGCTTTCTTCTTTTAACCCTCGCCCCGGTGGGGATGTTTTAACACCCCCTCGGGTTTTCCGGCGGACGAAAAAATGGCAGCGCGAAGCGCCACCGTACTGGCACACCTATTATTGATCAATTTCGCAACTTTCCCAAAAAATTAAAGATTGGGCCATCTCAGGTCAGGTCACCAGTGCAGGTCAAGTGACCTCACCTCCGAAAATTGCGTAAGTAAGAAATAGGTGAATCTATCGGATTGAATCTTATACCACACAATGGGCCCACGGAGTATTAAAACATATATTCCGGGATTTTTCATATCGATGGCCTAAGGTTAAGTACGGACCATGACCTCTCCATTGGAAATACATGGGAAAAAAACAGAAATTGGGCTGTATTTGTGTAGATACAGACTAGAATACCTTTATATTCTCCAAATCGTAGTATCCTGGCCCCTGTTCAGGTTCATGTTGCAATTTTTGACCTGTGACCTCTGAGAGATCATCTGGGGCTACTTAAGCAGTTTCAGACTTAGGTCAATAACTTTGCATGCAATTATGATACAGCTTTTATTTTGCTATCACTGCGTTTGGATGGCTATTGCGAGTCAATTGATATGCATATTGACTATGGTAGGTTAAAAAGTGACCTTGACCTGACCTGAAGTCAGATCATCTATTTTTACCTAGTATGGTCCTATTATACATCATTTGGTTTGCCGTTACCAGAGGAAGCGAATGATGCCCAAAAAACATTCTAACTCAACTCTGTCAGATGCTAGAGCCTAAGAACTCAACTCAAAATCCCACTTTCTTTAACCTGCCATAACCTCAATATTGTCCTGAGTAAAAAAGTGACTGATATAGTTTCTTCATGAATTTGTATGAGCTATCCACCAGCTTTCGCATTTCTTCGCTATCCCGCATAGGGGCCGAGTTCGAGGGGGGAGGGACGTTCAAACACCCCCCCAGGGCGAATGTGGCTCGGAGGCCCACCGGGGCGCGGTTTAAGGTTCAAGCAACAACCCATGGCTTCAAGCAATAACCCACCCAGCAACAACCCACGTCGCTTTGCAGGTATCTAGGGATATCAATTCGTAAACTTATGATTAAAAAGTGGCATTAGGCAGGTCAGGTCAACAAGTTGTGACAGCACTGCTAGCCCGTGTAAGGCAATTCCGTTTTTTCAAAAAATGAGGCTGACAAAACCAGTGTGTAGCTCGGCTCCTACAATATTTGGATAAAGTTTCTAAACATCGTTCGAAAGCTCTTGAAAAATCCGCACGCTGCCATCCATTTTGAGGTAAGATCGATACCAAGGTCGCCAGAGGCCACCAAAGGTCACGGTTTGCGAAGTTGTTTGTGCCTATAACTTTTGAACCAAACACGATACAATAATAAATTCGGTATCATAGTAATGAGCATGACGTAATGATCCAAACAGTATGTAACATGATCTTGGAAGGTTATTATTTAACCTTAAGCTAAGGTCAAGGTCATAAGGTGACCTTTAAAGGTCATGCTGCATAGCATTTGAGTCCTTAGGTCAAGGCTAACCCACTGATGACTTTTTCATTCTAGGTCTCTGGTTCCCGAGGCGTAAGCAATTTTCTAAATGAGTCTAAGTTGGATCCATTTTGGCGCACTGTAACGCCAGTGATCAACGGATTCGATTCAAACTCGGATCCAGGGTGGAAGAGGGTAAGGTGCTTCCAGTGCCGTTTATATTTCTCCGTATCACCTCCGGTTCCCGAGATCGTAGGAGGTCCCATCACACCCCAGGCGGTGCATGGTGTGTATGGAAAGAGCCCAGGCGGTGCCGGGTTAATGAACAGTACCCACCATATAAGGGTGTGAATTTATATCCCTTAGGAGTTCGGGCACCTGTAATGAAAAATGTATCTAGAGTTAAAATATCCTTTAAATTTACGTACAAACGTTACAGAATTGGAAACGACTGTGTGACGGCAAAAACTAAATACAATTATGCTTTATCCTTTCATGTGGGGTCATTTTTTCAACTTTGAGCACCCCCATTGATTTTTGGAACTCCACAACCCTGCTGATAGAGTCTCAGAAGGATGAAGTCTACACTAGCTGATATAGTCTGAGGGATAGAGTCTACACTGACCGTTATAATTTGAGATTCAGTGAATTATTATTTGGGTCCAAGTACACGCCAGCCTCTATAGCACCAATGTTATAATTTGAGAGGGGCGGATGCCTAAATGGATAAACTATGCTCGCTTATCGGCCATCATTTCGCAACCCTTTCCTTCCTCTTGCTGTTTGCTTTACGTTAATAGCTGAAACCTCATTCCTGTCTCTATCGTCTTGATATCCACTCTCTAGCGGTATATTGTCATTTCTCCTTCATAACGATCTTAACGGCGGTTACCAAGCCGACCTCGGTGCCGCCAACACTGCGGCTGCGTGGGGGAGGAGCGGGGGAGGGGGAGGGGCGGGTTGGCGGAGAGCCACCGAGCCGGACGGAGTTGGCGGGGCGGCGAGTCAGGGACACGTGCCAGGGCTACAGTTTATTGCCGGAGGCGGCCGCCGTCAAAGACGGACGGCATTGCCGGCGCGCCTCCGATTCCTGTCGGCCGCCGAGATCGGGTAACGCCCGACTGGAGAGAGGGAGAGAGAGGGCCACGCCGCGTCCGTACCTACTGACGTCTTCATTGGCGGGCTGGGACAGAGTTGTAAGGGTCCAAGTGCAGAGCGCGTCAGAGAGATGGTCCCCAAAGTTGTCAAGAAAAAGCTGAGTCTTAATCTCTGGGTTTGATCACTGCAATGTTAGCTAATATAAACAGTGTATCAAGGATTGCCATGGGGTGGGGGGGGAGGGGGCAGAGGTGAAGAAGATGATCGTAATCTTATGTGGCACTAAGCTTGCAGTCACTTTAATATTCGCTATGTGATACATGTTTTTGCGGTACACTTAGCTTAACACCCACAACAAATTTAATTATGGAAATACATTTTTCATCACTGCTGAAGGTACAGCTTTAGATTATGAACATCGGGGAAATTATGGTAAACTGGCCTGGCGGGGCAAAGCGAAACATCAAGGCTCCTGCCCGAACAAGTGCTACCGTCTGAAAACAATTACCGTCACTGGCAATTGCAGATGTTTCTTCAGTTGTGGCTTTGGTGGTTTGGGAGCCAGTTGTAGGTATTTATGGTGGCAGCGACAAAAAAATGTTTTTTTTTGTTGGGGATTTTGTCTGTAATTTTATAACGCTGGGTAAGCAAATATGGATTTATAATAAAAGCTTGGAAGTGAATGCTTATAGGATAGTTGAATCACACACTCGGTGGCAAATGGCTGTGGATCTTCGCGATGGCCCTTGGCAAACTGCTATATCCATATACATTTTTGGTATTTGAAAACCTGTGACATGTACTAAAGTATCGGAAACGTTCGGACGGAATAGTGTAAAAGTGTATGTGTTGCAACTTCAGTGCTACTGTGCATACGCATCGGAGTCGGGAGGGGGTAGGGGGCTGGCCCTAAAACTTCTCACACAAATGACTGATTTCAGCCGAATCGGAAAAAAAGCAGACAATCTTATAGCCAGCCAGTGAGGATGGCAACATCGAGCCCAAGTCCGATGTTTTTTGGTTCTAGAGGAAAAACTTTTTTGTCATCACAGGCCGGAGACTGACTTACCACGTCACTTGTTTGCCAGTCGCAAGACTTATGCTATCGTGGCTTGCGGAAGAAAACACTGAAGCCCATTTAGTCCAATTAACGATACCATCGGCTACGCTTATCGCGATTTAAGAGCTGCAAAGATGCCTGGACACCCTTTGGCTGCTACCCAGTGTATGCTAGCCATGGATGAGCGAAGACAAAAACTTACCAAGCGGCTTGACGGCCAGGCTTAGCCGCTTCTGCAACAGCTGGTGCATCTCAGCTGCCATTCGCACACTTTATAGCGCGTGCAGCATAGCCGTAAACACAGCACTGATTGACTTAGTGCTGATCAGGGGTCAGCAGAAAGCGGGGTCAGTTGCCATGTCAGAGCCCCTGTGAGGTTAGATGTCCGCCTAGCAACCAAACATAATGCTGATATTTTGTTCTTTAAGATGCCTAATGTAGACCACAAAAGAGCATAACAAGGAAGACAATGACCGTTCTACATTCGATATTCCAATATATATTCGAATTTTCAGGTTGTATCCTGATATCCACTGGACTAACTAAGCCAATGTAACAAACATAAATCCAAAATTCAATTTCAGTTGATCTTTTAAGAGGCGTTCTGATGATTAAGCTTTCCTATGATTTTGCAGCCTTTTGATGGTAACGATTAGCCCATTATCCAGATACTTGCTCTCTAAAGTCAAGTCCAGTAGCGGTACTTACCAAGTGGAATGGTGCGGCCTCCCGGGCCGAACGGAAGCCTTCAGCGTCAGCGTCTTCCCCCGCCGCACACGATATCGTGGGCTGAGGGAGGAGACGATGATGGTGCTCTTCACGGATCTGTGTTCCTCGGATGTCATACTTTTCACTTCCAGTGCCACCTGCAAAACAGCAAATATATGAAAGCGAGCTCTGTTGAGAACGATTTAACCCCTTATTCTTACAAGTGCTGCGACCCTTTCCATACAAGTTATCAAATATGAATCGGCACTGGCTGTGATGGGGTTCGCGCCGCTTTGCAGAGCTTATAGGATATTTATTGTCTGACGTCGGAATAAACTATGTCCCGGTGACATCAAGTCGCCGGGCTTTGACGTCATTTCCGGAGGCATGTAAAACATGTTTTTGTTTTTTAGACTTTGCACTGTCTCCTCATGGACTTTGCATAGAGGTCAGATAGACATCAGGTGACCTTCTGTGACCTTCCCTGTTTTTCTTTTTGGAATAGCCAGTCTGACCTTTGATGACTATCAATGACCTTTGGGATCTCTCTGAGGCTTCTTTAAATCTTACTTTGAATGTTAACACCTTTCCTTATCTTCCTTTTCCGACATGTGGACGGTACTTGTACATATTTCAGCCACCAGAGTGCCAGCTCCCCACCCCGCCCACCAACAAAACCACAGGCAGTAACAGTGGTCGGACACAGACCAACACCACATTTACACCCGGTGGAGACCAATGCTTTTGTTGTAGTTAGACCAAATATTCGTGTGTAACCAGTTCTGATGCAGCTTCTTACCCTGTATTAAAACCTAAAGTCCAGCCTTACCCCCTCAAGAGAACAATATACATTCTGAACAACTTTTCCTTCCATCGTCGTCGGCGACCTTGAAACTCTTGCACCGCTCCAAGCGTTGCCTGGTAAGGTCACTTAGTTGTGTAGATGTCGAATCACAAATGTTTTCTCATTACTGTTATCATAAAATCATTGCACTAAATTGATGTTTTACGTGATATTTGATCGCAATGTTATACGACGCACTAATCACTATCATATGGCCTGGACAACAGGGATTTGGATTTGCGAAAATCATTGAGGGTGCCCGAATTTGAAAGAATGCCAATAATGGTGACGAAGAACAGATAGCATTATATCGTCTTTGGTTTAGCCGTCACAAATGCCTGATGAAGCAAATAAAACCAGTTTAAAATCCCGAAAATGATAAACAACTAAATTTTAATGAATTATTCACACTAACTCAACGTTTCAGTGGTGGTGCCTGGGCACCCCCAAAGATATATAAATTCACACCCCTGCTGGACAAATTTCACTTATCTAAACCCTTCCACGAATCTGCTGACGCCAACATGTGTGAAGTAAGAAGTGAAGCATTCTTCACCACTCAGCCAGTCAAAAACAGTTTTAATGCTTCTTGAGCTTCATAAGCCGTAAATAGTTTTGAGATCAGCAGTCAAAAAGAACAAGAGAAACGCATTCCTGTGTTTAAAACAAAAGACGACGAAATGACCAAAAATCAAATCCTCATCCCTGCCTGGAACGATACTTTCCACCAATTCCCAGCCTACAATCTGACAACAGTTATGGGATCCCTTGGGGAAATCCAATCCATGACGTCATCTACCCCCGCATGGCTGTTAAGCTCCTCCAGTCTGTAATATTTCAGCATGTCTTTAGCGTCTTCCAATACTATGATGCTAAATTTGAAAACTAATCCTCCATGACCATTTTTGTTGACATCTGTACACAAATATAGTATGTCAAATAATTTTTTTCTTTCGCGCTATTTCTCTGTGTTTCGATTCTGGATGAAATTATTCAACCTGAAGATGAGCACGCAAACAGATATGAAGGCTGTCTGCTTAGGTAGCCTTCACCGAGATTATTTTTTGCCACGCTGTTTACTGCCATCTATGGGAAGTATATAAATCTGCCTGTACTTTTAACTTAAAAGTACTAGCCCTCTTCCCTCTGCATCCAAAAGGCAATATGACAATGCAAATATTCTCTTTAAGGCATTGGGCGTTCAATATAATAGCACATGCTTAGCCATTCATAGTGCCCAAGAAAAATATTTGTGTAGTTAGGCAAACTATTTTCCTTTGGGCATTAGCCGTTGAATTCTATGACTCCTTTTCAACTCTCGAAAGCATTTGCCATCATATTTAACAGCCAATGCCTATAAGGGTATATAGATGTATAACATATATATATATATATATATATATATATATATATATATATATATATATATATATATATATATATATATATATATATAAATACATCTATACACCAATAACATAGAACGTACTACTCTTATCTATGATTTATAAAATTGGCACGTGATTGGGAATACATTTTATATAATTTCACTTGCCTTTTTTCAACATTTTACAGCGAGTGTCCCACTTCTATCTTGGGTTTTGAACTGACAACAGTTTTGAAGAGCGTGTTGAGAAACTATTATTGACATATTTCATTTCACCAAAACATTTGTCTCAAAATTTCTACATAATCTTAAGTTCAAAATAAAGAGCCTTACGGCTCTAAATCAAACCATAAATTAATCACATTTCCATCCGGCCACGCATGTTACGTGATAAATGTTAGCATTGGCATCGCTGTTGCAGCATTACATGCCACGAGCGGTCAGCCTAGTAATGGCAGCCGATGCTTAGGCTAGCCCAGGATAGTAAGAAAAAGGCGATGTTCTTAGCAATTGAAAGTGAAAACGAAATGCGGTTTCCTGATTTCCAGACTTATGTTGTCCACAAATAGTCTTTTTTGGGATTCCGACAAAGTGGTCCATTCGCTTTAATAAGTTATTTTCTGCCGGAACGCTTAGCTCAAGAGAGGAACAGAACACGACATGAATAAAACAAAAAACAGTTCCAGAAGAGGTAAGTATCCCCTACAATCGCCGCGCATCTCCACATTTTCTACAGTCGTTGTTTCCGAGCCGGTTGATGTCTGGGCTCGACTTTAGCGCTCTCTATAACTAAGTGCTGCTGCCACCTACCGCCATCTCCACCGATCCGTGCGCGTTGGTGGCGCGGCACACGTAGCACCCCCGGTCGACCGCCCTGGTCCTCGGGAGGTGTAGACTGAACTCGGCTGTTTCCGCACTCTCTGATATCACCGCTTCCCGGCCAGACCGCAGCTCCACCCCGTTCTTGTGCCTGGATTTAAATGAAACGGACGCATGTACTCAGCGCATCGCTAAAATCCCATGCTTACAAAATCACAAAACACGGTCAATGTAGACCAGTCACTTTCACTGTCTATATGAATGAGGACACGTAGAGTTCTATGCGGGTCGGGTATACAGCTTAAGAGCCATTTGTTTGTGCAGCCTTATCTAAGCGGGGCGAAACAAAGCATTCTTACAAGTCGTGGTTCGTTGGTACAGTTGTGGTCGGGAGCCTCGCCACAAGGGAAGATCCGGGGCTTGGTCACGTTTTCATCAAAAGATTGTCCTGCTTTAGTCAGAGTCGGCCCAACATGAAAATAAGATTGGTAGCAGAAACGCATTGTTTGGTTATTCGTTATTAGCAAACTTGCAGGGGACAATGCCTTAACACGGAGCCGATCAAGTTCAGGTATACCAGACAACACGACCAGGACCAGCAGTCAACGCGCCGCTGCCACTCACCACGTGACCCGCGGTGCAGGTTTGCCGCGTACTTCCGTCCTGAAGGTGGTGCCCTCTCCCTCCTCCACTGCCCTGTCCACCAGGGGAGAGAAAAACGTCGGCGCGCGAACCTCACTGATCGCTGAAACGGACATTCGAGCAACAACGTCAGCCAATCAAATCATAGAAACGCACGACGGATGGTTGCATTGTTAGAATGCCAACCGCTTGTCACAACCAAGTTTGATAGCTCCAAAGTGAGTGGGTAAGTAACAGTTGTATTTACTTAAAGGGAAAATAGCAGAAGTGGGAGTCACCACCAAATGTTTGAAAACGCTACTACCACCTCCACTACCTTGGCTAGTTGAAATCGCTATTGCTACAAACGCTACTTTTTCAAAATTATGAAAACGCTGCTCGCTGCTAGATTGGATTTATCCGTCTGGACTGGATTTACCCGACTAAATTATCTTATTAAAAGTTCTGCTTGGATTTATCCGGCTGCTATATAAAACACTGGTGTGTCGAAATAAATGATAGCCCTGGGGTCGAACCATGATAAATACAAGCCAGCGTGCTTCTCCCATCAATATGTCATTGCATAGATAACAATAGAAAGTATAATTGGTATAATGTCTATTGTTATCTATGTAATGACGATAAATAACAAGAGACATAGACAGATGAAACGTTAAGACATATATAAAAACATACAGCTTAATAGCAAGCATAATGCTATCTATGGCCATTGACATATATATGCAACTTAAACTGTACGAAACGGTCACCTATGAAACCGTAACACCAGCGCATGACATGTGCGTCAGTGGGCGTCTGGGTGTGCGGAAGCCGGCTGAAGTCGCTGTTGGTCCCACAAGCCAAGGACCAATGCAGCGACTTATTCTGCCCAAGCCGGCTTATCCGATCAGAGAACCAGTCTACTTTATGCAGCCGGTTGGCTATACATAAGGACACGGTTGATGCTAAACGACGTGGGATTGGCATCCATAGTGACCTCGACTGGTCATAATGACCGAATTAGCCTCAAAATCGGAGGTCAAAGCACGCTCAAGCTGGCCACAGGGAGCTAGTTGATTTCAGTATCACGAATCCAAGAGCATTGTGTTCCGGCAGGGCTCCTGGGTGATCATAAAATAATCCCTGCTGGTAGCAAGGTACGGTGGCGCAGCATTGCCAGAGAACACCCTGCACTCCCGTACGCCCGTTCAGTCGCGGGAGCTTCCGTAGGAAAATGCCGCCAACTGACGGCAACATGGACCACTTTTAGAATCCGCCGGGCTCTCAAGCTTTCCAAAGCTCAGGTGAGAAGGCCCTGGTGCGGTGGTCCTGGCTTCCTTCAGCCGTGACATATTGAAAAACGGGGACCAAACACATTCAGGTTATGGTGCTGGGCTCGCATGGAGATCCCCGGCGAGCACCAGCCGGACCTAAACAACTGGAGGGGGCTCAGGGTGTTCCCACAGGGAAACAATGCCTTTGACCATTACTGACCAGGGCACATGCTAACATCTGTTAAAATAAGTATTCTTATAAGAGCCTGGCTTTTTTCACCGTCGTATGAATTGTACAGAATGAGCCGCAGTCCTGAGCCTGGTTTTTCTCAGTGTCTGTGCTGGGAGTGTTCAGGTCAGTGCATTTCTTTGAGCAGATATTTCCTCCAGTTCTGATGGCCAGTGCTGATGATGATGAGATTGGAAAAATACATGCTGTGCCTGACACAGTTTCCTGTATCAACTGCGGGCTGAAAATCAGCGTAGAAATCGTCCAATGGTTCCGATCAATTTACTTTTCCAAGTCCTGTTCTGCTGATAGAGCTGGTTGTGTAGCCGGCTTCCTATAGAACTAATGTTAATATATTGCGGTTTAACGTTGTTTTTGTTAGTGTGACCTCTCCTCAGACAGAAACACAACCTTACAAAGGGAAAAAAGTTTGGCATGTATGGGTTGGATTTAATTCATAGCAAGAGTGTGCAAACAAGTTGGTATTGGTATCACTTGAAAGCTTGTCTTGTGTACATTTCCAATGCCCTGAAGATAAAGAAATAATTAATGGAAGTTATTTCGGCCTTGTATAGCCCTAGTTTACGACCTGGCATGGCCCTTGCCATTCTCTCAGGTAACAGCATAGGCAACACGACTATCGTTGAGGCCTGGGGGTGACATTTCTGTACAGCTTCATTGTTCAAAATTGTGCTGCAAAATATATGCAAAAAAACTGGCAAATGACACGTTCGTAACGTCATATATTGACCCCCTCAAGAAAGCTACCACATCTGAAAGCGAAACTCCTTCATAAGCTTTTCATATATTCTTTGCTCAGTGATTTGCTTCTCGTGTATTGGAAATATGCATTCTGGTGCCTGAAACACTCACGTAAGTATGATACATTTGAGTGGCGTGCTAAAGATAATTAGGGGAGTGTGTGTATTGCGCCCCTAACTAATTGCGCCCCCTGATAACAGAGAAAGGTACAAGTGGCAGGTTTTGATCACCTTAATCCAGTTCTCACCTCAAACCCATACATTTTCCCAACGTTTCAATGAATTCGTGCTTTAGAATGTAGTTTAGTCAGCTAGCCAAATAAATTCAATACTTCTTTAAATATACACGGGTTTATGAACACGAAAAATACGAATACGGCTGTCACAATCAGAAATCGATGGTTTTAATTGCAAAGCCAGAAATTTATCGCATATTCTGAAAATAACAATTATAGATTCTCCCTGGTGGTAGACTTTTAACACCCGTACTGGAGGGGGGTCAGGCACTAACGCGCACTGGAGGGGGCCTGGTAGGCCCCCCTAAGATCTCGGAAACTAAGAGGGTTAGAAAAACACCACTTGGTAGGTGGGTGGGGGCTATGGTGATCTACATGATGACCAATTTTCATTGACCTAGGTCAATATCTTCAAGGTCAAATGAGGTCGTAAAGGTCAAATATTGGCCATGCTGGTATCGATTGATAAATGCTGGGATTATGCAGGAAAATGGCGGGAATAAGCTAAAGGCGGACACGGTTCATAGAGAAGAGGTCTCAAAGAGGCTTCCCCACAACTTTTGGGTCAAGGTCATTCAAGGTCATTGACCTTTAAGGTCACCATATGGTATACTACTTATTATTTACACTTTGACTAACACTGTAGCCACTGTTTGGCGGGAAATGAGGATTGACCTTTCCCAATGACCTTTGACCTTGACCTTTGACCTTGACCTTTGTATTGGGGTACCCTACCGATGACGTCATAGCATAATATATGTCAGACGGGGTAACCTCATTTGGCCGGACGCGCAGTGGTCAGTGACCTTGAAAGTGCAGATATGACCTTGACCTGTGACCTTTGACCTTGACCTTGACTTTCATGTGAAGTGACCTTGACATATAGTCCCGCTTATATGACGTTATGACGTCACCACTTGGTCTTCAATGCAAGCTAACTGGTCCGACCGCGCGTTTACGGCGATCTCAAAATGCAGGTCTGACTTTGAAAGCCTATAAGTCAAAAAATTTTCGGCCGATTTTCAAAAAGTCTTCACCAATCAACGCGATATTAAATTCTGTTAAATGTGGACAAGTTTCGTTTTTCCGCTGCAAGCGGTTCTCCGGCCACCTCGGAAAAACAGGTGGGGGGCCTCCCGAGGCCCCCCCTCCAGTGCGCGTGTTAAGGCAGAGTTCTCTGGTTTAAATGCAAAAAAGTAATTGCGCCTTGATCAAATGCGCCATATTTAAATATATGCTAAAAAAATCAAATCCAAAGGCTTTCCTTCTGCGTGTGATTTTATTATTACAAGTCATTGTGAATGCAAGAATACTACATTAAATTGACTTCCAGGCCCTCCAGTTGAAAAGCTTGGGAGGTAGCCGAGCCCCATTTGCTTTTACACTAATGCTTATTTCTGCCGTGCCATTGACTTAACATAGTATGAGGGAAGGGCACAATTAAATCTAAATGCGCCCTCCCCCGGGCACAGTTACCCTCACACTTTGGCAAATGCAACATTTGCATAGTATCACTCAAATCGGAATTCATTCTTAGAGCACGCAATTTTCAGGTCAGGAATTTTTTCTCAATACCAAAGAAATGATAAAATTTTATAACTTAACCCACATTCATAGGCGGATCCAGGGGGTCAAAGGGACACGTGCCCCCCCATCAACCCTCGGCGCCCCCTGAAATGGTCACGGCGCCCCCTGAAAGGTCGATGGCGCCTCCCTGAAATGTCCCTTCCCACCCCCCAGGATTCGAAAATCGGCGCCCACCGATAGGATTTTGCGCCCACCTGATAGGTTTTTTTCCGGTCAAAAGTGGCGCCTCCCTGGTCCAGATGGCGCCCCCCCGAAGGTGCCCCCCCGATCGGCAATCCTGAATCTGCCTATTCCCACGGAAGCAAGATCAAATAGGAGATATTCGTCTAGCAAGTGGTTTCCCTTAGAGGGGCGCAATATACATACTTTCCCCTGCGCGTGCAACCTTATGCGTCAGCTAAATTTCAAGCTATACGATGAAAATCCTAATCATCATAGGCTCTTCGCAAATAGCATGCTGGCTGCATAGAGTGTTTTAAAAAATTAATAATTTGATTTCAATATCTTGCTTTATATCTTTGCAATGACCCAAGTTTTCGACCTGAATCTATTTAAAAAAAACAGCTGGATGCATTTTAGAAAATTTCCACTGTAACGCCAGCACGCAGTGCCGTAAAGAAGTGTAAGACATGGATAGGTGTAACGAACAGGACGAGGAATCCAAGAAAGGAATCATCTTTAGAATCCATTGGAACAAAAAGTGTATGTTGTGGTTGAAATTTTGCGTTTTAAAAAGACTGAAACATAATCTGGAGTTTACTAAAACCTTTTACAGACGACATGTTTGATCCACGGACAAAAACGAAGATACAACTGATGCCTGAACTGTCAACAAAGCTAAAGGTTAAGAGCAGCGCAGTACCTTTATTATTTCTATTACAGTTATATTTATTATGGCTTATATTTTAACTATTATAGTATTACACTTTGTCGATGTTATTCTCCAAGTCAAATGCAAAGAGGAAGATAGATTACCTTACGGTTAAGGGAATGTGGCACCTTCACAACGTGATTTTAACTGAGATAGCCAAGTTGTAAAGCAGGTCGGAAAACCCGGTACTCCATATTTCATTTGTCTTGGAACTCGATATTTCCGTAGAAAAAATCTAAAACCTACCTGACACTAGCCCCCCTCAGCCCCCCGTCGCCGGCGGCCATTGTTGTGAGCTACTGGTGTGACGACATATGCTGACATCACGATGAGCATCAGCCAATCGAAGCCCTTGAAGCGTTTCAAGTATGGTAGTGGTTGCCAGATCGTGACATCATCCACAGGCTGATATTTATTTCGTTTTCTAGAGGAGTATTTTTAAAAACCAAATATTGAGCTTATTGTACATTTTTCAGAGAAATCATGAGTGGTTTCATTATTTTTGACTAAAAGTACGCCTAATTACACTAAATTCCAGGATTCGACCAAGGTGCCACATTCCCTTTCAGTAAGGATATCAGCTGCAATATATGTTTTCCATACAGTATATGAACCAGGGGCAGTTCCAACATAAGCGGATCTAGGATTTCCGAGCGGGAGGAGGAGCACATGGTCGGGGGCACCAATTTTGGGCGGCAAAACCCAATCCTGGGTGCATATATATATATATATATATATATATATATATATATATATATATATATATATATATATTCTAAGCATATGCATTGCATATCTGCATATCAGTTCCAGTATTTGGTTAACACGCACCCCGCTAGGGGCGAAATTCGCCCCCCTCCTGGTTTTCCCCAGATAGCTATAAAACGAAGCAACACAGAACACCGAAACTTATATCCCTGATCAATTGTACACATCTGAACAAATTTTTGCGGCAATGTCATGTCAGGTCAAGGAGCTATTTAAGGTCAAGTGACCCGAGCTCAAAACCTAAATTTACGAGTTTGAAGCGGCGCCTAGGGAACATCAGCAAGCCGATCAGTTTGAAACTTTCTCAATATGATGCAATCATATTAGCCTATAAAGCAGCTATCTCGGAATTTAGATATTAGTGGCCTAAGGTGGTGTCAATTGTTTGGTCACCTCATCATAAATCCATCGTGAAAAATAGAATGGGCTCGCTTTCAGTAAAAACTGGATAGATAAAGCTGAAAATCATCAAACCGTCTATTATTACCACGATCTTGACCATAGAGTTGAGTTTTTGGCATCTGACCTCTCAAAGGTTATGTCAGGTCGCAGGAGCATAGAGTGATTGTTTTGCCAATTACTTCTTACTGAATTGAGATGAAGCTCCCATTTTGCTTGCATTATGCTTATATTGTCATGGGGAGTCGATTGATATGCAACCTGACTGTACCAGGTCACTGTGTGATCCTGACCTAGCTTGAGGTCAGGTCATTTTCACTATTTGACCTAGCAAGGTCATATTATACATCATTCGATTTAACGCGATGAGAAAAATCTAATGATGCATAAATATCTGCTCTAGCTCCCCTGAGGACAGATCTAGAGAGAGAAACGTACACTGCTCTGTTGTAAGCCTATGGAACCTTCTTTGACCTATGCTGACCTTAATATTGACCTGACACAAAAGTTCTTCGTATAAAATCTCTTTTTCTTGTCAAGAGCTTTGGAACGCCGCCCGTAATTTTTCCTTAGATTTCGTAGGAAATGAGATACGGAGGGGGCGAAAAACCCCCAGCGGGGTGCGTCATTCCAGGGACCCCAGCAGGGCGCGTGTTAAGGGGGTGATCAAAGCTGCCGTGCCTCGGGATTATTACCATAGCTAGGCGATGCCATATGTTCATTTCGTGTGATTCTGGAGAAAAAAACAGGCTTCATATTAACTATTCTAGACCAACTTAAGATTCTTGGCATCTTTCACAGTATTCCCAAAAATTGTGAGAAAATCATAGACGCTGTAAACACTTTTCACAGGGAAAAAGCAGAATGAGGAAATACAACAGGCTCTGCCAAAAGTAATCGGTGGATTGACTCGGATGCAATACTTGTCGTATCAGAAGACCCAATGTCACTAATGTTCATCAGCCATTGTAGCGAAGCAGAAACAAATACCAGAGTAACTTCCCAAGCTTGAGTTTTCTATGTAATGGGAGCGTAAATAGCATCTCAAATAAATAGAAATTGCCATAATAATTAGCAATGCAATTCTAAGTTATACCTCACCGCCGGGCTTCTTATTCCCCAAAATAACACGGCAGCGACGGCAAATTGACCTCAGTACCAGATGACTGTAAAATGTATGTACCAAGTTTAGTGGAATTAAAAGGAGCGGCGATTTCCGTATGTTACGCCGCTTTTATACATCTGTTGTTAAATTGGGCTATGGACACTTAAATCGACACCTCTTTTTTGCCCAAAATTGACACAAACTTGGTCGTCATGCCGTGACTAACTCGCGTTCCTCTGCCAGGATTCCAGGAATAAGAAGGCCTGCCTCACCCTACTGGAAAGACACTACAGCTGTCAGCCAGTTTTTTTTTCAGATGAGAGCATAATATTTTGTGTGTCAAGCGTGGAAACACCACAAAGTCATCTGACCTAGGGTCCTGAACCACAGACATGTTATATGTTACAAGTAACGTCTTTAGAACCTGTTTTAAATGCTGAGGAGAGGGTTACATATGAAAACATGATTACGCATGCAAGAGCCTCACTCTATAACCCCCTCAGGCTAGAAAGCGAGGAAAACCCTGTTGCTCACCGGCCGTCAAAGGCAAATAAAGGAAGCTCATGCCTTACCAAAGATACATATTTCCTCATTAACATAATCGACCAGATGTCATATCGACAAGAAAAGAGAGAAGACAAGAGAAGATTCGAGTCCACACTTACTTATACAACCCCACATATAAATTCATTTAAAAATCGGTGACATGAGGGTCTTGCTTTTGACAAATTTTGGTCGATCTGTCGAGGACTACTGTCCCAGATGTCCTGCCCAGTCAAGCATTTTGACACTATCCACTCTTCACAGCAGCTTACAAGTATTCAAACCTCCGTGCGTTCATATATGCAGGAGATAAAGCTAAAAAAACCCGCTTAAGCTCACTATCTCTCCGGCCATCTATTTCTAAGCTGCTTCTTTTTTAAGTTGCAGGCGGTAATTTACTGCTGACTGAGCATTTCTTAAAAAAGGACATTTAAATAATAAAAAAAAACAATATAGTTGACATTAAACCAAAAATAAAAGATACATTAATAATAAAGAGACAATAATAAAAAATAATAAACAGAAAATAAAGAGCACGAAAAAGAGCATTTTTAGCATAGTTTTTGAGATGGAAATTCCCTGATTCGAAATTCACGTGCTTCATAAAGGCAGTATTGTTCTGTGCGTGCAAGGAACACCTCCCGAATATTTGAATGCTTGTGGTCAATATGTGACGTCACCATGTGGAATGTGGATTCATTGCAGGGCCAAAGTGTCGGTACCTTCATATAATGAATGCTACGGTTGAGGCCATGGCTTCCAGTTCACTGCTAACGAAAGCTTCAGACGCCACACAGAAAATTTGGCTGGCACGTGACATTTTTTGTGACTTGCCCTGATCTGTGCTTGTCGTCGTTACAATAAAACGGGGGCATTCATCCCTCTCGTGAGGAAATGCTACACAATAAATCAAACGACAAATGTACGTGAATACAACTTTTAGAGATCGGGTTGGGAATTTTTCCTCATGTGTATTCTCAGTTTTGTCCCGGGCCCACATTTATACCGGACTTCCTGGTCTATGAAGTGATTACTTTTATGCCCATGATGAAGAGCAGTTGATAGGTGAAGGAAAGAACCATCGAAAAGATGCTATCCAACATGGGTTGGGTGTCTCTCCAAAATGAAATCTAAGCTTGTAAGCGTCTGAAAGCTTATAACATACCCAATCTTGGCGTCAAATCACATACTGAGCGAAACACATTTCAGAGTGCAAGCGTATTAGCGCGTTATAGATCACTTGCGCTTACGTTGTACGACAACCTTGCACTGCGAGCTGACTTGGCCGGCTGCGTTCCTCAGGGTGACCTTGTAAAGGCCAGCGTCCACGTAGTCGAGCCTGCCCACCACCAGTCGATGCCGCCCTCCGCTCTGCTGCACCAGCCGGCCGGGGCCCGTCTCCAGCTTAGTGCCGTCCATATACCTGCACGTCAAAGCAGCACTGTTAGAAACTGCTGAATTTTTTTGCCTGTCTCACAGCCGTCGATATCACTATTTGCAGCCTGCAGGTGTGGCCGGACGTGCTGATTATGTGTTCTCCAAATATCCAAGTCTTCGTGAAGTTAAACCTCGCACCACCTAGACTTCTCCGGAATCTGAGAGTCAGTTAGGTCATTTCTTGCCCCGCATCATTGGCTTTAAAAACCCATGGTGGTATGAATAAATATTGGAATTAAACTGGAGCCACCATATCGTTTCTACCCTTACACTAAGTTCGGACCATATTTGTTGTTCTGGGGGTCATTGGGGGCTACAATATGTCAAATTTAGGCCGAAAATTTAAAATAAATTGCGAAAAAAGTCGAAAAGTCCAAAATTACAGCCCCAAGGCGATAGTGTGTTATTCTCTACGACATGAATACATGCCCAAAAAGCAACAGAATACCGGAATCTTTGGCCAGTCCTCACTCTCTATAACCTCTTCCTATGGTCAAGTTTTATTTTTTATGTCTCTCCTCCTTCCCTCTGTTATCTTCGGACCAGGCCATACTCCTCTCCACTCAGCAGAAACCCATCTCAGTGCTTCCCTACTTCTGTGAACTCGGACGGCGGCTAGCCTGTCCTTACTGCCACCGCGCTACCGTGCCTGCACCGAGGGTGAAGCAGATAATCAAGAACGGTGGAGCAGATAATCAAGCCAATGGAAAGCAAGGTATCGTTAGGAATGTTTGAAAAAGACAATCTTAATACACGTCCTGGTTCATGGTTTAAAGCTTTCTCATTTTCATGGAGAAATGTCCGTTGAATCTCTCACAATACAAGTGAACGCGCCTCCACCAATCAGCGGCCGCCCTCCTCTGGCTGCCGCTTGCCCGCGGGGCAGAGAGGTTAGAGAGGTCACGCTAGGCATTGCTGACGCCGAATTCAAGCCTCGGTGGGGAGAGGTCGCGTGGCGGATGATAGAACACACGTATTGTAGTGAGAATTGTGGTGATTGTGCCTGCTGTTGGACTGAGAGAGCGGAGAGGTGTAGGAGACATTCTGTGCACATAGGTTGATAGATGGGTTGTGTGGTTATGTCGATATCACTGGAATAGCATAAGTATTTAAATGAGTTCGGTAGGTAAATACATTTGATGAGCAAAGTTTCAGGCGTTGATTTTGAGTCCAAAGTATGCTTCGGCATCAAGGTATGTACATACAGTTGGAGCTTTTCAAAAATTGTCTTTCAATTTCGACACATTTATTGGCAATGCAGCACGCACGGCACATGTGAGATACACGCCTAGCCAACGTTTCGTAAGTACGCAACACTAGAAGTATAAGATGCTAAAATGATTATTTGAGGCCTAGTGATAAGGGGCTGTTCATACATGACGTCAGCCAACGAAGAGAGAGGGGTCTGGTATGGTCTGACTTTCTTTCAAAGCGGAAGGGGTCTGGCTTTTTATGACAGTTTCTGACGAGGGAGGATCATGAGCCGTCGTTATTTTTTTTGATGAGCAAAAACTACGCAAGCACAGGGTGGTTGACATGTGGGTATTTCAAAGTTTTGTTACCACATATAATAGAATTATAGGATGACACCAATCTTAGCCTAATCTACGAGGAATATTTTAGATGTTATGCTGGTCACGTTTTTATACAATTTTAAACGACAAACGGCTGCAGCTGCTGACCGTGATTTCCCTCAAACAAAATAAGAGCCGTATGCTATTGTTGCGGTCTCTTCATGTGATTTTTATGTTATTTCACAAAAGTATTTATGCTGTTAGCTATTTTTCTTTTTCATATAGTATCTTTTTGTAGTGAAGTGACAGCTTTTCAAGCATTTTTTTACGGCTCATGTCGATGTTTTGAGCTGTAGTTAGGTAGTTATTATCCGTGGATGTCTAAACCATCTCTCACCAGTCTGCAAAGTTAAAATATGACATGTGTCTACGAGATCTTGCTGCGGAAAGCTTTTGGAAAATGTTCCGGCTTGGAAAAGCTGGTTTACCATTTGAGGCAAGGGAAGTTGGAGATGGGAACCCATTTCGTGCCAAAATGCGTGGTGAGGGCGTGTGTCGCACCTGATCAACGGTGGTGTTTTTAGCGTGCGCCGATTCGGATTTTACTGGGGGCGTTTCTCACGCTGCCTGGAACTGGCAGTAGGGATGCAATACAGCTGTAATAAAGTCCTAAAAATCTTAATGCTCTTTTTTACCTTTAACTTGTTGCATCTTTTGACGTCTTCCCAGCTGCATGCACTTTGTTAAATGATTGGGGGCACCAAAATGTGAAACAATGTAGGCAGCCACCACATTAAAACAGCATAATGTAGCGCATTTTAGTCTTCTCACAGAACTGTTTCAGCCGATAAAACAAATCAATATTAGAAATAAACAAAACGCAAATTGACAAATATTTTAATACCTCTTCAACGTTTCGCTGGGGGGGTGTATGAGTACCCACAAAAATATATAAAACCAAACCCCTGCGCCTTTCACTAGAATTTTGAAGGTAGAAAATATGTTTGCTGAGGGGAGGGGTTTCGCAATTTCTGACGATTTTTGACGAGAGGGGTAGGGGTCCGAACACCCCTGATTTTGGCTGACGTCATATTTTAACCGCCCCTGAGTAGTTCAGGTTGACCATGCAAACAAGGAGGGTCCATGGCAAATCACAGGGTGCACGAGGCAGTTAACTGAGCAAGTGAGCAGGTATGTATATTTTGTATGCCATGAACATCACCTTAGCATGGGCCATTTCCCCATCACATCCTTTCGATGCCGCCGTCATTCAGCCTCCATATAACCAGAAGGCACTTTGCGCGGCCGTCTAACTGTGATTGTCAGACTTTTTATTTTTAGGGGAAAAAATTTGTTTGCATGCTACGATGTTCCGATGTTAATATCTCGGGCAACGTCGCGGTCCTAATTAGCTATTTATTACGTCCAGACATTCAGCACTCAGCTTTATAATTCGACGTGATTGGATGGAAATTAGGAGTGGGAGACGTCACGAGTCATGCCAAGCATTGAAAATGTTGAATCCTAGCGAATGAAACATGTCTTTGGAAGATGCAAGTTTTTCATGCCAAAGTGTTCCGCACTGAACAAGCATTGGATCAAAGATGGGAGAGGACACTAAATCAACATCAAGCAACGTTGAATGAATTGCTTCGATCGGCGAGTTGTTCAACAGCTATGTTTTTGAGAATGTTTAAAATTTCGTTGTAAAATATTTATAGCATGGCAATGCTCGTGGAAACGGTAGCTGAACGGTCTCGATTAGCGATGGATTGTGGCTCGGACCTTAGTGAGTGGTACTATTATGCAAGAGTGTGGACTTAACCCTACTTTCAACAGGGGGGGGCAGATTCTGCCCACCCCTCAGGTTTTTTTATAGTATCTCCAAAACGTTTCCAGATAAGCTCTTGAAATTTTGTGACTTTTCCCAGAACTAAATAACACGTGTTCCCTAAAAAATTGAAAATATATATGCGCCAGAGGCGGAGCTTTTGCGCGCTAATTTGAGGGTTTGTATCCAGAAGCCGAGCATTGTCGCCTGCGTTGCGTTTGTCCTAGAATAAAGCTGTCTGTTACGAATTGACGGAAGTTGTAATGTTTGGATGATATTACTGAGTTTGAGGATGACAGTTGATGTGTATTTTGGTATAATTTTGGTCATAGGCGGTTCCAGAAGCTCAAAATAGGGGGTTTACAATGTTATCCATCCAAACTCTTCCAAAATAAATAGATTGCGTACAGAATATTCAGGAGGAGTAAACATTAAATGATATTTGGGATGACAGTTGATGTGTATTTTGATATATTTTTGGCCATAGGCGGTTCCAGGTTCTGAAAATGGGGGTCTGCAATGTTATCCATTCGAACTCTTCCAAAGCGAATTAACTGCCTACAGAATGGACGGGAGGGGTAAAAATAAGGATCTATTGATCATATTCGTGTATTTTATGATAATGGGATATCATAGGCGTGCTTAAGTACCATAATTAGAGGTTTCACTAACTTTCAAGCGTATTTTAGTGTTGTGTCTGCATTGAATGGGGCAAAGAATCGTAGATATGCATTTAGACCTAACACCAAATGGACACGATTCATCCACAGGCGGATCCAGGAGTGTTCCCCGGGTCGGGCAGAGGTGGATAAAGGCGGGGTAATTTAAACGTAGCCATACCTGAAAGGCGGGGTAATTTGTGCCTCACCTCATTATTTTGCCAACCTGAACCCGCCCGTGAAATATTTTTTTTGGAATTTGAGCACTTTGCTTGACATCAGAGATATCACACTGCTCCTGGCGTGTGCATTTCTGCAAATAAGACATGAACAAATTCATATAATTTCCCCAAATTTCTGGCCCTAGAACCACCCTTGAATTTTGAATTTCACCTAAGTGAGAGATACGCCCATTTCCAAGCAATTCCCTGTCAATCCATTGTAGCTTCGTGAAAATAAAGCCAAAGGGACAAGAGGTACGGATAATCTAAACAAGTCAGAAATTTTGTATATCTTAAAATCCCCTACCGTCAATTTTCAAAATCTTCAATTTTTTTCTTCAAAATAGAGTTTAGCACGAGAAGAATTGATTGAAGTTTTAATTCTTTAAGATCAGCCAGGTAGATTTCGAGATCTTAGGGGGGGGCAGAATCTGCCCCCTGTTGAACATATAGTAGCCGGGAGCCCGTTGAAAATAGGGTTAAATATCCTTTGGGGTGCTTGGACATCCCTAATTGAATGTTGAGTTATTTCAAATTTCTCTTTGAATTGTATTATTGATCATTTTCTGGATTGAAAAGGATTTTGCAATTGCTAAAATAGTTATGATATTATACTGCCTCCTTTATGTGGTGATCAATGACTTCTTTTCCAATTTGGGCACCCTCGATGATTCTTGGAAATCTATACCCCGGGTCTCTAGGAGGATTATTTCCTTGGATATCAAATGGGTCTACAGTTGGTTTGGTTGAGCTGGATTTGATACACATTTCTAGCGCTGTTAAAAATTGCTCTTTTTGGGAACGTAACTCATAAGCTTATAAATTGCTGCCTTTTTAGTTTTTCGCTTTCATTTTTTCACTTTTCAAGTATATTTATATTTTCTTTAACCCTCACCCCACCGGGGGCCATCGATAGCTCCCCTAAGGTTTTTTCGGGATAGCATAAAAATGACGAGATGCAGGACCACGGTTGAGGGCTCTATCTCTCACCCCATCATTTGCCCACCATCCCTAAATTTTTGAACCCCGGGTCACCCAAGGTCAGGTCACCAGGCAAGGTCAACCAAGGTCACCTCACTTCAACTTTTGAGCGCTATAAGAGCTACGTTTCTCAGTCGATCGATTTGAAACTTCCTACACTTCATGGCCCCACCAGGGTCTACAAGGTGTATGTCCGGGATTTTTTATTTCGTGCCCTGAGGTCAGGTCACGAGGTGACCTCTCCCAATGAAAAAGCATGGGAAAAAGCTGTCTTATAATCTAAAAGTCACAAAAACGATTGCAAATTCTCTGCTTGCTCAGAAAGACGTTTTTTTGGAAACTTTTTCACGGATCCCAGGGGTCATATTTGCCCTTTGACCTCTCTCAAGTCATCCAAGGTCACCAGGGATCAAAAACAGTATTTTGGAAATAACGTTTGACCTAATTAACACGCGCATTGACGGGGGGCGGTACCCGCCCCCCTCGGGTTTTTCAAAGATAGCAGAAAAACGGCCGCGCGAAGCGTCGCCGTACTTGGCATACCTTTTTCCTCATCATTTTTACAACTTCTGTGAAAATTTTAAGGTTAGGTCATCTCAGGTCAGGTCACCAGTACAGGTCAAGTGACCTGACCTCAAAAAAGTTTAAGATAGCATAAGTCGGAGCAGGGTGAACTTATCCGATTGAAACTCATATCACATATTGGGCCCACCGAGTTCTCTGAAATATGTTCCGGTATTTTTTATATCGATGACCTAAGGTCAGGCACAAGGCATGACCTCTCCGTTGGAAATACATGGGAAAAATGGTTTTTACTGCATAACTCAGTAACGGATAGTGATAGAGCGTTTATGTTAGCTGCATTAGACTCGCCTTGGCTTTGCAGTTCTAATGATTTGCATTTTATATAATTTGACCCTGACCTGACCTCAGGTCAGGTCAAATCCTTGATTTGACCTAGCAAGGTCAAATTATATATCATTCGATTTGGCTTGTTGCGAGGATTCTTATAGTTCAAGTCGTTTTGCTCTATCTTTACTTGTCCAGATGTAATGGCCGAAAAACTTAGTTTACATGTTATCCCTATGACAGCATGTTTTGACCTCTTGTGACCTCAAATGTGACCTGACAAAAAATGGTTCAAATATTTTCGATGGAAAAGTGGATGGACTACCTAACGCCGTTTACCGTTTTTCGCTACCTACCGTGGTTCTCGAGATCTTAGGGGGGGATACCCGCCCCCCTCGTCAAAGAGAAGGTGGCTCAGACCCCCGTCAATGCGCGTGTTAAGCTAGAGCTCTGAATCAAACACAATCGCGTATGTCTCATCAGTGACTTTCATTTGATATACGGCAAGGTCACATTCTGACCGTTGGTGATCTCAGGTCACATGAGGTCACGAGGTGACCTCTGGAGGTCAAACCACTGGCGGGAAATCATTACATTTCAATAGCGGAAAAAGGTCTGGTATTTTCCTATCCAATGTAGTTTACCACATCTCCATAGCTCTAATGGCATAAGAGTTATGCCCAGTTTTTTAAGCATTGCATATTTACGTGAAAATAACCTATCGTGACCTAACTTGACCTCTGGAGGTCAACCAATTGACCTGAGCGCTTAAACATGTGAAATAATTTCTTCCTGAATTCACGCGAGCTTTCTAATGCAGTTTGCAGATTTGTGCTAAATCCCATATTTTCGGAGTTAGAGGGAGGGCCATCGATGGCCCCCGGTGGGGCGAAGGTGGAGCCGGGCCCCCGGTGGGGCGTGGGTTAAATACGTATGTCACTTTTTCTTTATGTTTCCATGTTTTGATTTTTCGTTTTGTTGCTGCTTACTTTCTTATCACGTTGCCTTCCAAGCTGTTTTGACAAATATCACTGCCAGTCTAATTTTATATTGGGGAATTGAGCTATATGAATCACAAAAACAGCGTGGCAGCGGGATAAGGCCATCCATGGACCATGGCTGGATTCAGGGGGAATGCAACAGGGGCAGGTGTCTTACTTTCAACCCCCCACCTTCCCCTGAACTAAACTGGTGCCCCACTGAACTGCGCTTCCCCGAGCATGGGCGGATCCGGAATTTTCCAATCCCAGGGGGAGGGGGGGCAACCGATCAGATGGCGCCATGCGAACCAATGGGCGTCAGGTTTTAACGATGCAACTTATCAAGGGCGCTAATCTTGTAACCGGATTGGCGATATTCGCACGCCGGGTTGGGAGGGGGAGGGGTGGGGGTGGGAGGTGACTTTTAAGGGGAGAGATATCAATACCTTTCAGGGGGCACCATCGACCTTTCAGGGAGCGGTAGGCGAGAATCGGGAGAGGAAAAGTGCCCTCCCCTATTTGCCCCCTGGGTCCTCCTGTCACCCAGGATGCAGAATTTCAGGTATCTGCGATGTGATTGCATCCTGAAGATTATCAACAAACCATATGATGCCATCTAAGATTAACACGCGCATTGACGGGGGTCTGAGCCACCTTCGCATTGACGGGGGGCGGGTACCCGCCCCCCTAAGATCTCGAAAACCACGGTAGGTAGCGAAAAACGGTAAACGGCGTTGGGCTGCCCATCCACTTCTCCATCGAAAACATTTGAACCATTTTTTGTCCGGTCACATTTAAGGTCACGAGAGGTCAAAACATGCCCGTCATAGGGATAACATGTAAATTCAGTTTTTCGGTCATTAAATCTGAACAAGTAAAGATAGAGCAAAACGACTTGAACTATATGAATCCTCTTAGCAATCCGAATCGAATGATATATAAGTTGACCTTGCTAGGTCAAATCAAGAATTGACCTGGCCTGAGGTCAGGTCAGGGTCAAATTATACAAAATGCATATCATTAGAACCGCAAAGCCCAGGCGAGTCTAATGCAGCTAAAATAAATGCTCTATCACCATCCGTTACTGAGTTATTCCGTAAAAACCATTTTCCCATGTATTTCCAATGGAGAGGTCATGCCTCGTACCTGACCTTAGGTCATCGATATCAAAAATACCGGAACATATTTTAGAGAACTCGGTGGGGCCATTATGTGATATGAGTTTCAATCGGATAAGTCCACCCTGCTCCGACTTATGCTATCTTAAACTTTTTTTGAGGTCGGGTCACTTGACCTGTAATGGTGACCTGACCTGAGATGACCTAACCTTAAAATTTCCACAGAAGTTGTAAAAATGATGAGGAAAAAGGTATACCAAGTACGGCGGCGCTACGCGCCGCCGTTTTTCTGCTATCTCCGAAAAACCCGAGGGGGGCGGGTACCCCCCGTCAATGCGCGTGTTAATATTTGCCCATGTTACCCTTACTTTTAGTTAGCTCCCGTTAGATCCTACCCGCCAAATGCCGCTATTAGGACTTCATGGTGTACAAAATCAATATCAAAATGGTTTCAATACTTAATCAAACCGCCCTATAACACCTTTCACCACTTTTAACACGCGCATTGACGGGGGGAGGGGCGGATACCCGCCCTTCTCGGGTTTTTTAAAAATAACATAAAAACGGCGGTGCGTAGCGCCGCCGTACTTAGCATACCTTTTATCTCATCATTTTTAAAACTTTTGTCAAAATTTTAAGGTCAGGTCGTCTCAGGCCAGTTCACCAGTACAGGTCAAGTGAACTGACTTCAAAAATATTTTAAGATAGCATAAGTCGGAACAGGGTGGACTATCCCATTGAAACTAATATCACATAATGGGCCCACTAAGCTCTCTAAAATCTGTTCCGATATTTTTTATATCGATGACCTAGGGTCAGATACGTGCCATGCCTCTCCATTGGAAATACATGGAAAAATAGTTTTAATAACTTAGCAACAGATGGTGATAGAGCGTTTATTTTGGCTGCATTAGATTTCCCTTGTCTCTGCAGTTCTAATGACATACATTTTATCTAATTTGACCTTGACCTGACCTCAGGTCAGATCAAATTCCTGATTTGACCTAGCAAGGTCATTTTATATATCATTCGATTCGGCTTGCTGCGATGATTCATACAGCTTAAGTCGTTTTGCTCTATCTTTGCTTGTTCAGATGAAATGACCGAAAACCTTCATTTACATGTTATCCCTATGACGGCATGTTTGACCTTTAGTGACCTTAAATGTGATCTGAAAAAGTGTTTCAATAATTTAGATAGAAGAGTGGATGGGCTACCCATCCCCGTTTACCGTTTTTCGCTATCTAGCGTGGTTCTCAAAATCTTACGGGGGGGATACCCGGCACCCCCGTCAAAGTGAAGGTGGCTCAGACCCCCGTCAATGCGCGTGTTAACTCCCAATACCACTCCAGTAGTGATTAAACCAGTTGAAAAAGTGAAATAAAATTCGAATGCTTATGTTGTGACGTTTTTGTTTTTCACTTTTAAACTTCAATTTCTTAAAGGACGTTTTACACTTTTTTGCGCAGTGTAGCTTGCCCGATGCATTTCAATGACACGAACTTGTTTTCGGCGATGAAATAAACCTCCTAACAAAACGAAAAAACCAAGAAATCATAATTTAGAAGTGCACAATTAAGATTGTACTATACAACATTCTGATGTAATATCTGGCTGCACATACCTCGCAAGAAACGTCCACGCTGATGCTGCCTTTATGCCGAACTTTGCATTTGTCCGGACAGAGCAGGGCGGCCACGGTATCTGCCATTGGCTCTTGTGTTAAGACTGTTGCAAGGCGGCCAGATCTTTCAAGGTGGTCAGAAGACCTTTCGCAACCTAAAACACTACTGAGGTACCTATATTTGGGAGAATTGATGAACGCATGGAATGGTTTAATAACTTTGAAAATTGGTTGGTCTGACTTATATTATTCCAAAGTCAGATCAATGATATGAGGTCGCCACTACCACGCGATCCCATCAGTTTACCTGCTGAGTAGTGACGTCACATCGCCAAATAATCGGGACTGTATGTCAAAGTCACCTCACATGAACGCATAGGTCAAGGCCAAAGTTAAAAGGTCAAAGTCATACCAGAGCTGTCAATGCCATTGACCCCAGCGCTTCTGGCAGGACGACGTCGCTCAGTGTAACGTATGATGTTATGACGTTGTAATGAGTTTGGGATATACTCTCATTTCCCGCGCAACAATAGGCGGATGTAGGATTCCAGCCGGGAGAATAGAGGGACCCAGTTAAAGGGCGCCCCTCACACCAGAGAGACCTCACTTTTGGACGGCGCAACCTCTAAGGACACGCCAAATCTCATAACCGGCACACCGATACACGCATCCTTAGCGAGCATTAGCGCGGGGGCTGGGAAAAGCCGTTTCAGGGTAGTGCCAATGGCGTTTCAGGTCGCACAGTAGCTCGATAGCGGAGTGCCCTATCGTACCCCTCTTGCCTCCTGGATCCGCCTATGCGCTCAAATTTATGCAAAAAATTAAGTGCTAGTTATTATGTGCACCACGTGGGAATATATATATATATATATATATATATATATATATATATATATATATTCAACAAGGTGAGAGTTAATGACACCATATGACATTAGTGGCTGGTGTGTCGTAAAGCCCCAAAGTTGCCGACCCACAATTTCAGATACCATTGTATGTAGGTACCAATGGGACTTTCCTTACATGACCTTAGTCCGTCTTCCGCGTAGCTTCGATTATGAAACTTTTTCACATAATCGCTGCATTTCCCAAAATGTGCTGGGGGCCAGATTTGACTTTCATAACCTCCTTTGACTTCGGAGGCATTGACCTAAGTCAATGACGTTGGCCATAATGTAGGTCACCATACCTAAAAGAAAGCTATAGATGGGTTTTCTACTGTACCTCTGGGTTTTGGAGATCCCAAGGTGGAAGTATGTAGCTAAATCCATCTTGATCTCTCACTTACATCAACACAATATCGGAGCGGCTACAAGCCGGAGACATTACCGGAAGCAGCGTCACTAGGGAAATGCCAGCATTCCCTGCGCGCGCCATAAACAATCCTTTGTTGACGTAACACATCATAACTCGACCACGCGCCACTGTCTACAATGTCCATATTTGGACTTGTCTTCCGTACTGTCGATGACGTCACAACAGTAGCCCCTGGAACTGACTCAGTGCTGGATCGTCTGGGCGCTGCAGCGATGAGTGGCTCTGGTTCCAGGAGCGCACAGGCGTCTTGAGCTTTAGATGTGTTGTTATTCTTCAGAAGATATTATTTCATGTCACATACGGATCCCACTTAAAGAGAAAGACAGTTGAGAGAGCATATGCATGCTATTGTGTAGTGTTAACGGAATTCAGGCATACGCTGTGTTGCTTGCATTCTCTTGTAGTCAAGTTCGTAAAACATGTAGAGGGATTTTTATATGTATTCAACACATGTTATATCAAACACACGAAAATCATGACATGCAAATAAAAATAATTGCAATATATCTAGTTGGTTTGAAAACAATGCCTCTACCGATTATTCATTCTTAGCAGTCAACTCGACAAAAAAGAAGATATAAAATGCACGCAGTGGGCACGACAGTACAGCACAGTTGTTAATACAAATTGCATGCTTTTCAAAATATCTGGTATGAGTAATGTTACATGGACACATTTGGGATAGGCATTAGTATATTGCTAGGAGTATTAGTGCTATAAGGATTATACAATAATTTGTATCAGCCATGACGGTAACTAATAATTAACTCACAGAGGTGATTCCCTTCCCCGTGTAGAGATGTATTATTTCTGGAGAGAACGCCTTTGGCAAAATAACTAGGAACAGCGCATTTCTCTCTCTCTCTCTCTCTCTCTCTCTCTCTCTCTCTCTTTTCACTGGGGAGCGGAGAAAAAAATGATACCACCCCGAATAAATGGGGCACATTTCATTAATCAAAAGGACGCTCCTGTTTTCTTTGTCGGGCACTTTTAGTTTCTTCCTTGCATTAAAACCTAAGAAGGGTGTCAAACTTCAGAAAATGGCTCAAAAGCCAGTTTTGAAAAAGAAGGCGTTCCAACATTCATAACTTTGAGCACACAAGCTCCCAATGGAGGTAAATCTGAAGGGCTGGGAACCATTAGGACAGGCTAGGGACCAAAATGCTTCCCCTATTAGTACGTAAAAATGCCCTGACTTATAATATATCATCAACAGAATTTGATTGTATCGCTCCAGGATATTTCTCATCTAGTATTCAAGGAGGCGTGAATGTCAGAAAACAATTGCAGGTGCCCGAATTTGAAACAGTGTCAATACCCACCACATAAAACAGAGAGCATACAACTATCATTGTTTTAAGCCCTCACAGGGGCTAAGAACGATTTGAGCTGGATAAAATCAACTTAAAGTTTTGAAGAATCAAAACAGTAAATTTTAAATGATACTTTAATGATATCATTATCATAAACTTCGCGGGTGTCCAGGCACCCCCTTCTGGGGTGCTTAATCCTCTACTTGAAAGGGGTATTTGGGACATATTTTAAAAGTTGAGGCCTCAGCAAGCAATATTCAAAATTGAGATGCTTAGAAGAAATGGAAGATTGTAGGATTGTAGAACCTTTGTCCTCACAGAAGAGTCTCCGAGAACGGTTGGCCAAATCGGAATAGAAATATCCAGCCCCAAGTGCGACCTCATTTGAGAGCAGATTCCTCAGTAAAATCATATCATTGAATAAAATTGCATGTTATGACAGTATAAGATAGAACACAAGAATATTTAACCCGGACACCATCTGTATATGATCTTACGGAGGTGGCCCAAACATTTAAGAGCTAACAACTCGAAACATTAAAACTTGGGTTACACAGTTCCCGAATCAGTTGCCAGCGAGCAATGTCACATTGCACACCAGTAAAGCCTGAAAGAATCTGTCATACTTCCGGGACAATTTCTAGCACTGGCTGAGTATGATATAGAGTATATGTTGGACCTTATAACCTGCTTTAACACTAAGTTTTTGTTAACACGCGCCCCGCTGAGGGGCGAAATTCCCCTCTCCTGGTTTTTTCCAGATAGCTCAAAAACGAAGAGACGCAGAACAACGAAACTTACAGTACTTTATTCCTAATCAATTATACACATCTGACAAAAT
This sequence comes from Lepas anatifera, assembly GCA_034440635.1. NCBI lineage: Eukaryota > Metazoa > Arthropoda > Thecostraca > Lepadidae > Lepas > Lepas anatifera. The sequence goes on along the minus strand of JAOTON010000710.1, from coordinate 262,978 downwards.
TTTTGAGTTAAGGTCATGTCAGGTCAAGGAGCTATTCAGGGTCAAGTGACCCAACCTCAAAACCTAAAATTACGAGTTTGAAGCAGCGCCCAGGGAACATTAGCGAACCGATCAGTTTGAAACTTCCACAATATAATAAGGTCATTAGGGTCTACAAATCTGCTATCTCGGAATTTTGATATTGGTGACCTAACGTGGGGTAAATTTTTGGTCACCCCATTATAAGTCTATGGTGAAAAATAGAATGGACTCGTTTTCAGATAAATACTGGATAGGTAAGGCTGAAAATTCTCAAACTGTCTATTCTTACCACGATCTTGACCATTAAGTTGAGTTTTTGAGCATCTGACCTCTCAAAGATCATATCAGGTCACGGGAGCAGAGAGTGATTGTTTTGCCAATAACTTCTCACTGAATTTAGATAAAGCTCCCATTTTGCTTTCATTGTGTTTATATTGTCACGGGGAGTCGATGGATATGCAACATGACCATACCAGGTCACTTTGTGGTCCTGACCTAGGTCGAGATCAGGTCATTTTGACTACTTGACCTAGCAAGGTCATATTATGCATCATTCGATTTGTCGCGATGAGAGGAATCCAATGGTGCATAAATATTTGCTCTAGCTCCCCTGAGGACAGATCTAGAGAGGGAAACGTACACTGCTCTGCTGCAAGCCTATGGAGCATTCTTTGACCTATGCTGACCTCAATATTGACCTGACATAAAATTTTTCCTATAAATTCTTTTCATCTTAACAAGAGCTTTCGAACGCAGCCCGTAATTTTCCTTTAGCTTTCGTGGGAAACGAGATACGGAGGGGGGGCGAAAAACACCCCGCAGCGGGGCGCGTCATGCAAGGGACCCCAGCGGGGCGCGTGTTAAGTTTGGTTTCAGACTTGATCTTCCAGATGTATTTTCCGGAGCAATACTGTTAAGAGCTAGATATTGTTGGTGTTTCCACGAACAGTAATAGTTAAAAGCACATAGGTAAAGTGTAGGCGCAACAAATTGAGTATGCTCATGAAATTTGTCATTTCTTTTAACATGACATATCAGTTTTGTGTCGGTGTCTCATATAAAAGCTGCAGAATAACTTTTTATAAGCTCTAGTAGGTTCCTTCCAAGCCTGCACTCGTAATGCGCTCGGATCAAGTACGCGTGGTGCTAAAATTCACGCAGAAATGATATTCAATCAAAGCTCCCGAAAGTCCTTATAAACCATTCTGATTTAAAACCAAGGAAGGAGAAGAAACATCAAAACAAATTGACAGAAAGACAAACCGTCATTCATTTAGTTTCCTAAAAAGACTACTGTTGTTAACCTCCTTTAGATGATGTCGTTTGATTGAGTTTTTCGATTTGCTTGCAAGGCTGGAGAGGGCTTAATATAAAATGATCTTAAATTCAAGAGCGGGCTGAGAGGAACAACAGTTCGCCGAATGTATCTTCATCATTTGTGCATATTTTTCGAGTAATAATCGCAGTTATAATTCTGCTGCCATGAAGGCCATTCTAAAATAATTTACCCGTTCTGTTTACCCTTCATTTTCTTACGTAATGTCAATGTATGGTTACCGAGCGGACGCAATGCGTCTGCGGGGTCTATTTCTGAAGTAAGGATGTAAGGGAGCAGGTAAGAAATTATTTCATAGCACCTGAAACTTTTTTGGGATATCGTCATATCTATGTCAGGCAAACACCATAAACCATCTAAGAAAATTTCAGCCAAGCTTCATTTTTCATCTTGAAACAGAAACGACCGCTCGGTTATCGCCAAAAAGACGTCTTACTGGTACTGTTTATTCGTACCTCTGGACTGAAAGGTTATTTTCTTTCTCAGCACACACCATTTTTTACCTCAAGATAAAGCAAGTTTCCAGATGAAAATGGCTTGCACACTGCACAGTATTATCAGAGAGGAAATTACTCTTCCAAGAAACCAGATGCCAAAACCATGCTCCGTTAAAGAACATATTCTCATCTCAATGGGCATCAGTGCGGCTTAGAGGGAAATTAATGAGACCAGGAATAGGTAATGCAATCTTCTGGCTCCCCAATATTTTTCCAAAGTATTTTGTTCAGAATCAGGATACTTCTGACCTCTGAAACTGTCACAGAAACACAGTAGACTGTCACCATGGGCGCCGTTGGCGTGCGTGTTAGCCCAGGATCAACGGTTGCGATCACATCGGCATTCACAAACATAGGGCTGCGTAAGATCTCTGTCGCCAAAATGCTCACGTGTCCAGCAGCGTCCAGAGCGATTCTTCCGGCCTATAACGAATCACAACACCATCGGTTAGGAGAGAAAGGCCGAAACTCCGCCTGCAGCGAGTGAAAGCTAAAAAATTTAAAAATAGAAGCCAAGCAGACAGAAGAGTCAGCCGAAAATCAATACCGGTAGATTTTGCGCAATATACAATGATGAAAGCTGATTAGTGCCTGAAATGTGAAATAAATGCCCCGCTTAAAGTGTGGAAAACAAAGCTTTTGATTAATTTATTTAAAATTGGTAAAACATATTTAGTCTAAGTGCCGCAACCAAAAAGCTTTTCTAAAACATCAATGCACTGGGCGGCGCAAATGTATGAGGACAAGCATAGCCGTAATATCACCAGGGGAAAGTGGCCTGCCTTACAGGAACGGCTTGAAGAACCACTGCGCGCTGGGCGTCGGGCGTCCTCGCGCCTCCACGGTCAGTATCAGGGTCTCCGTCATGAAGCGATCTACATTGTGAAGCTCAGAAACCAACGAAGGCGGCTCTGCAGGACAAGCATGGTACAGTTAGCTTGCTTTATTAAGGCCCAGTCCTTACATTGAGTTGGTATTCCTTGAAAACACCAGCCCTGTTTGAAGTCTTGCAAACAAATAACATTTTCCTTCTTAGCAGGCTCACAATAAATTGGGTGATGAGCCTATGCTGTGAGCGATATAAGCCTATGATGTGAGCGATGTAAGCCTATGCTATGAGCGACATCATTTGAGAGCGAGGTACAGATCCTGTTTATACTCAATGACATTGATTAGTTGACACGCTTGGCAGAATCCGAACAGTAGGATAACGTTGATCATGAACGATCCCGAGGCTGACTTTTTTGGGAACAGGCTGGAAGCTTGGGCTGCATCATGAATAGCTGTTGTTTTTGAATCAACTTCCATTTTGCGTTGCCTTTAAGCTCGAACTGTCTTGTTGCTTTGTCCTTGTCTTGAACTGTCACATCCAGCACCGTGTTGAGTGGGGTACAATGACATCACCCGATTTGGTGTTCTCAAAGATTTAGGATGAGTCTAGAAAAAAACCACGGCTATTCGTGAAGTAGCTCAATCTTGCAGCCCCCCCCAAGAAAAATCAAGCCTGGCACCGTGCATGTTGCCTGGAGCTGGGCTGGCCAATACCTACCACCGCTCATGTAAATGTGGCTACAGACTGTGTTATCAACTTTCAGGTAAGAAAAGTGGCTTTCACATTTTTAGTCATGAATTTAAAACGCACGTTACATTGATCCATTATTAAAGGTAAGGTATAAACTTCGCACACCTGACCTAGCGTGGTAAGTTCTTACCGGAGTCATTGTCAACATAGTGCTGGCTCAGTGCTGTTCCAGCCCTGAGATGGTGCTGTGACTTCCAGCAGGGGTCCGTCTCCAAGTCTGCCAGAATCTGGAATTGTGCTCTGGACGCTGATTGTTGGCCAGCGTCCGGTGTTGATGGATGTTCAGTCTTGCTGCTACAGCTGGACCGAACATCCCTTGTGTGGTGACAGCTGGTCAGCGCTTCTTCCGTTCCATCCGAATAGCTCGTACTCAAAGCCCCCAGCCGATGGGTTTTAGCTATGTTTCTTTTGGCAAAAGGGCGAGATGGGCAATCTCCTGCTATTTTCGCTTCCTTGGTCATTTCTAAGCCGGTGTCAGTTTCATTGTGTGGGGTGCAGATAGGATTACCATGACCTTCATGTTTCTTATCTTCTGTGGAATGTTTTTGTATACATGCCTGTAGAGCGGATTTCTCTTGCTTTCCCTTGAGCTTTTCTTCTTTCTTGATTTTCTTGGCCTGCTGCGCTTGCTGTCTTTTTATTCGTAAGGCCCTGAAGTCATACTTTTTGTCATCGGTACGATCAACAACTTCCGTATCGCAGGGGGGCGATTGTGAGACTTTAGATTCGTTGGGCAATGATTCGGTAACCACTAGCCTTTCCAGTTCTCTCAGTCTGGTCGCATTTGACAGTGAGCTGCCAATCGTGGTGGAGGCGCCCTCCCGTTCAGCCGTTCTTCTCCGTGCTTCATCAGACACAGGTCTGGTCGTCGGAACTTGGTCATCAGCCTCTGCGTCCCGTACTCGTGCTGCGTTCGGCAATGACTCGCTGATGGTGACCTCTGTATTATCCCGAGTCCCCATTTGTTTTGACTCGGTGCCTATATATTCCTCAGAGAACGGTACCTTTTCTTTTGACTTCGCTTCATTTGGTAATGATTCACTTATTGTTACCGTTTGGTCGGCAGAATGTCTTACCCTTGCGGAAGGTGATGTCAGACTGACTGCAGTGACAGTGCTCTGGATTGGCTCTCTCTCGCGTGAAGAGTTGGGCTTGTGTGCATCGTTTTCGTCTTTTGAACAATGGGTTGGATTTCTTTCCCGCGTCTCGTTGGGCAAGGACCAGCTCATCTTTATATACTGGACATCTGAAGCATTTCCTGTTTGTGGTTCTGTTCCGTTGTTGTTTGTGTCGGTTTCCTCTCTTGTCCTCGTTTCAGCCGGAAGTGAATCGCTCCATGTCCTCTCCAGGCCAGTATCTGCACTCTGACGTGATTCCACAGGCAAAGAATCACAATACACTCCACACTGCGCTGGATCCAAATGTCTTTGTGTTCCCGAAGGTCCGCACCCACTCGTTTCCTCTGATACCACCTCATGCACAGTCAAACTCTCCTGTTTCGACGTTTCCGACTCGTGGACCGAGTCGGCTTCCAGTCCTGGAGACAGGGCCCTGCTGCTGGAAGCCCCGGCTGACGAGTGGCCCCACTCGGTCTGCTCCTCCTCCTCCTCTGTCATCGGGGAGAGGCAGCCGAGGGTCGGCCGGAGCACGCTACCGAACGGCCGCAACATGCTGAACATGGCCCTCTCGCTGGCACCTGTAAGCCGAAACACGAGATTGGTTATCATCTCTCCGGAAAAAATGCCAACTCTGATTTGATGCTCCCCCTGATTATTACGTGGGTAAATGAAAGTCCAGACATGTACGCATTTAGCGCAGTCAGATCAATCGAGGAAAGAGCTCATCAAGGTTTCCCAACAATTGAACCAAGACTGAGGCGCACGAAAAATTACAAGTCCAGGGCGGACGCAAAACCAAGTTTTTTTGGGGGAGAGGGGTCAAACCCATGTCCGCCTCTCCTCCTGAGGGATGGGACGTGCGATTGGCGTGCCCGACAGACCTAGTATAAGCTGCCTCTCCAAGTACATGATTGCTCTCGGGGGTGGGGGGGGGGTTTGAACGCGCATCCTAAAAAGAACAGTACCACACCACGCTTTCATTTCATTATATCATGAATGTTCTGTTATGTGACACGTCACGTTGTACGAATTCTATTCTTTAACATTCAGCTTTTTATGAGACAATAAAGGCAACTACAATGACTCTAACAATAGAAGTGGGAAAAGGCGCTTTTACCAACAAGGATGGCAAATCTGCAGGGAGGTTTCAACGTGGTAATCTTTATTGCTTATCCATGTAATTATAATTCTAATAATTCATCTAAACTTTGATAAAATTATGTAATAAACTTAAGATATTTAACAAAAGTTGACAAACCAACTGCTGCTAAGAATGGCAGATTGTGGTGGAAGTAAATTAATGGCCGGATTGGGATCACTCAGTTTTTCTGAGATGGATGTTTAGGACGTCCAAAAAAGGTGGGTTTAATAATTTTACCTACTCACAATTAGAATGATGACCATATATATATATATATATATATATATATATATATATATATATATATGGCCATCATTTTAATACTATTAGTAGATCTACTTAAATTTTAGCACGGGTTCAATGCATGTGAAAACTGAGGGCCTAATTTCTCTATCACTGTGAGGAAATAGACGACTAGACAAACATGAAAATAGCTTATTTATATAGAGTTGTCATTCGTGAAAAGAGTTGTAGGGTGTACGCTCTGGCCCTAATCTCTCAATGGGAGATCGGAAACCGGATTAAAACGCTTTTCATTGTCCTGCAAAATGTAAGATATGGCCATCATTATTTAATTTTTATGACTTTCAATGAAAACATATCAACCAAAGTGGAGAAGTCTGCGCTGAATCGATTCTTGTTTCAAATCTCATCCCTGATCAAGACACAAATCGATTAGGGTAGCTGCCGCTGTACTAGCATTTGCCAAAATCATCAGCTCCATCGCTATTCCCGTCTGGCCTTCCACAGCCTGTCGCATCCGGATCACAGACAAACACGTGGCCCTGTCCCTCAGACTCAACATTCCGCACCGTCCGCTTTTGACCTTGTGTCTTGGCCCTGAGCTCTATCTCCCTCCCCTCTCCTCTCTCTCTCTCTCTCTCTGCTCAACCCAGAATGACGTTTGGACTGGCGGCCCTCGATTTGAACTCGTTCCAAGGATACAAAAACACTTTACAGGAGTGAGTGGATGTTTATCTAAATGCCGTCTTTAGACATTGTTCACACAGCGCTGATACAATTTGGCCATACATGGACGTAATGTATTGTATTATTGTATTAGCTGCGGACACTCCACACTGGGTGGCTTTTCAAGCACCGTCGTAATGGACATGAAGTGATGCAAACTATGGAAGGAGACGGTAAGGATAAGGTGGATGAGGGTAAAGTAAGGTGGAATACTTAGTGAACATGGTGTCAAGTATGCAAACTGACTTATCTAAGCGGCTATTAGATATTATCAGGCTGATTAATGTAAACTTAATGTAATTGATGCAATGGTGAAAGATTAGTGACCTTTTAGATACACATACAGCCAGTTCAGGTCCCAGGCACATGCACACGTGCTTATGCTAAAATAATTCGTTGGTGATCTATACATGTTTTCAGTATTTAGGTTTGAGTAGTAACTTTTTTACCATGAATGTATATAGCTTATTTTGTGTCATATATTCAGTCCAGGTTCACTCATTTATGAGAAAACCCAGATATTTTTACCTACTTATTTGGCCAATCTTACCATCTCATTTGTCGTTTCTTAACACACGTAGGCTATGATATCATTCCTTCTTTACCCGCGTGCTATATGAGCACTGGTGTTAAAACGCTTAATTTTACTTTTATCTTTTGCAGTGCGTTTTGTAAAGATATGCGTTTTAGCTTTGAAGACTGGAGTTGCAATTGGAATATTACCCGTTGCTCATTCACGACAAATAAACAAATAAGGCCTGGAAAAGCATCTGTCCCGCACTGCTTGATTACAAATTTAGCTAGAGACAAAGCTCCATGCGCCTTCCGGTGGCTCACCTACCTTGCATAACGCCCGGAGAGCCGTGCTCGGGGACCGGGGAGGGCAGCGTCTCCTCCTCCTCAGTCCACTCCTCCTCGCCCCAGTGCTCCTGCTCCTCCGCCGCAAAGTGCAGCGTCTCCTCCTCCACTATGCGGATGCCGGGACTGCTGGCGGTTGGCTGCACCCTGGTGGGGATGATGTGAGCCTCAGCGACACGCGGCGGCGTGCCCGGTGTCTGAACACTGCCGGCGTCACTGCCCTCGTCAGTGTCCACCTCCTGGACAATGGCCGAGCTGAGGCAGGCGAGCGGCGCCGGCCGGAACAGCAGCTCCTCCCACTGCTCACTGCTGATCTCCTCCACCAGCGGCGCCTCGCCCTGCGGGAATGACGCCTGCCGCTTCCAGGAGCGGCACACGCCGGTGACGTCACTGCTGAAGCTGACGTCACCGGCGGAAGCAGCGTCAGCGACAACCAAGGCACAGGTGTTGAGTGCCGACCGATGGACGCTGGCGTCTGGCGGGGAGCTGACGGTGCGGGAAGCCCGTGGCGAGCCTGTGGTTTGACAAGAGCCATTTCCAGAGCCGATGGGGGATGAGTCTCTGACCGGACTGGTGGTCAGCACGTGGTGGAAATTCGGTCTTTTCTTTAAGCCGTAGGTGGGTGAGGTACTCTCACCACGTTGGCAGGCATCAGCGCCCTCGCCATCTTTTAGTAAGGACCTGGATGTGCTGTCAGGTGGTGGTCTGGTGGAAGTGCTCTCTACCTCGGACAGCTTTCGCTTCAGCTCCTGCAGTCCTCTCTCGTCATCGATGCCCAGGCTACGGCGGGGACTGAGCCGTTTCTTTGGAGGGGCGACGCTCTCAGTGGGAGAGCGCAGGCGCTCCTGGACCACTGTTTCCGGCAGCCGGATTCGCTCGTCTAACCTCAGACGCCGCGCAGCTCTGGAAGACTGGCTCTCACACATTGCCAAAAGGTGGAATTCCCGTGCCCGGTGTGAATTGTGATGAAAGCACTAAACCGGTTTTGTATCCTGAATTCGTTGTCAGCAGGCAGTTTCTACCGCCGTAGCCATCTGCATTTTCTTTATTGTTGACTCTGTTTCTATCACTACTGGTCACTTATTTTTTCGAGCATTGACCTGCTTTCAACACTCGACTAGGATCGATGCTCCACTAAAATCACACTCTCTTTCTCCTCTAGTCTAACTTCCACTTGCAGCTCGCTCACCAGTGCGTCAGCATTACCACTTCTGTCCTCACCCGCACACCACCGACTTTCACACAGGCCTCACTCCCTCTCCCATTCACGCACCCACTCACGCCCTGCTCTCTCCAGCACGCCCCCGCGACGAGCGTCCGCTGCCGCCTCCGACCGCGCCGCCGTTTATGCTGGACCGTCGCTGGCGACGGCGCTGCCGCGGCGCCGCGGAGGCAAGGCGCGGCCGACGCGGGCCCGTGCTCTGACGTGACGTATGGACGAGTTGTGATTCACCATCGCCGAGCAGACCGGTGATTGACACACTGCGCGCCTGCTGGAGGCTGTCACGGCTAGGTGTCGGTATGCTCGTTTGTGGTGAAGAGCGGGTTTGTCAGATGTTTGCTGTGGGCGGTCTTTGTGTTCTGTTCAAGCGTCTTTGTAGAGTCCGGCTTGTGCTGGCCACTGCGCCTCCTCCTTTGGCATCAGACGGCTGGCGCCGACGCTGTGCTTATGAGAGGCAAAGGACGCCCATGAATCTGTGCGTGGTGCTGTTGATATTACTTTGTTGCGATGTCGCCAAAACCAGCACGGTTGTAGCTGGATATAATCTGGCTGGTTGAGTATTTCGGTCGGCGCCGGCCCCGGTGGCGCCCGCCCGGCGTAGGTTTGGCAGCCGCACCGCACCTCCGTCTCATCCGCCTGGCTAGCTCCCGAAATACCAACGCCGCCTTGTAACTGCCTCCGGCTAGTTGGCGGCGCTCCCCAGCCTCTGATTATCAAAACGCACTGGTCCGCTAAGGGCTATTCCATCCGAGAAACATCCAGCTGGAAATCTCGCGCGGATTCATTTAATTCATTAATGTATTCATTTATTTAAACATCTTTAATATATTTATATTATGATAAGCGTCAGTTCATGTCAGAGCTGTCCAAATCGGGAATGACAACACAACAACGTCACGAGGAAACGTAAACGACCTAGAAACAGACGTCGCTTCTCGTAGCGCCATGTTACATGCGAGCGCGCACTCAGTTCGCTCTGACGGCTCTGACGTCTCTGAGCTGATTATGACACTGGTAAGAACCCGGCGTTGATGGAACAGCATCAGAAGTACTGTTCCACTCAAAGCGTGCTGAAGACCTGGCGAACCTCCCAGTCTGCAGGAGCTCACACGCGGCTGGTGCAGCGTGCCTCTATCCACTGCTCTTGTATGTACGGTGGAGAGACGCTTCACCACGACTCGTGAGGGACCGCTACAGGTTGTCTGAGACATTACACTGATGCCGCAGAGCTTAGCGGCTGGTTCCACCCTCTCTTGAAAAACCAAGAGCTTTTGGTGCCAGATATTTTGTCCAAAAATACCAAGCCTGTTAAGAAAATACCCAGGATAAGCTAATTATAGTAATGCAACAAATGCGGTATTATTCTCTAATCACTGATTTTGATAATTATGGCTCACTTGTTGCATGGTTTTGCAACATTTATCTCAGGCATTTTCTGACAAACCGCCTGGCAATAAAAGCTCTCGGTTTTTTCAAGAGAGGGTCTGGATCAGACCAATAGACAGTGATCACATCGCGTTTGATAACCAGACCATCTTCTTCTTGTTACATAGGTTATTGGAAAACAAGTTACCTGGCCAGAGGTCGGAAATTCTGCCAACTCGCCCACAATTTTGGTGACAAAAGTAGATCAAGTCGGTGACAAAATATTATTTTGAATACCTATTTGCCTCTATGCCCATGTTGAAAATAGGCACGATTGTGCAAACCTCGTCGTGAGCAGTTGACGCTCAGTCTGCCAATACGCTATCTAAGATTTGAAAGTACTCAGGTGGTCTGGCAAACAATCCTCTTTTGGTGCTAGAGCTCAATATTATTGGTTACACAAGCTTGGTTTGAAATTCTGTTGGTGACGCTTAGGCACATTTTTCGACCTCTGTACTTGGCCGTGACAGTGGCGGATCTAGCCGGTCGGTTTGGGGGGGGCAAGCCAAAGATGAAAGACAAAAAATAAAAAACAACAACAACAACATCAGGCGGTGAAATATTTTTTCACAATACAACTTTAGAGTACCCTTTGGGGGCAAAAAAGCCGAAAATAAATAAATGTCACGGGGCGAAACATGTGGGCACAAGATGCGTGTTTTTGCTATCCAAGGCCCAATGTTAACAATGAAGTTGACTGGTTCTGTTTGGAGTTGAGATTTGAGGCACCAAAATCTTGCTTATAAACTTAAAAAGGAGTCGGAGTAAAAACAAGGTCGACCGCTTGGGGGAGGGGAGCATGGTTTTCCCCAGCTTTTTCGTTTGGGCAGTAAATCCTTTCCCCCTGGATCCGCCACTGGGCCGTGGTGCTCAGTGGCGGGGGCGTGGTGGCGGGGCGCGTCACTCTGCGCGAGTCGATGTCGCTGTTGTTGTTGTTGTGCGGGTTGCCCTGTTGATGATCATCTGGTGCGGCAGCCCTCACAACAACGACAACGATAACCGACTCGCACAGAGTGACGCGCCCCGCGACCACGCCCCCGTCACAGCTCAATACTCTGAAGTATGCCAGCAACATGGCTTAACACTTTTCGACTGGTTTTGTTACAATAGAATGCAACTTAACACAACGAAAACACAGATGCTAGTGCTCCGGTCTCCTGCCATGCTCCGAAACCTCCCTTCGGTAAACATCAACTTCTGCGGAACTTCCATCACATATTCCAGACTGGTCAAAAACCTTGGTGTAACGATGGACCGACACCTAAACTTCGAGGCTCATGTAGATACCGTCCGCAATAGGTGCACAGGCATCTTGATAGCCCTCAGTCACGCCCGGCAGGTCCTTCCCAGACATGTAATGGTGAAACTTGTCCAGTCTCTCGCTGTATCGCTAGTTTGCTGCTGTGCGTGTGTTTATGGATCATGTAATGTATCGCAAGTTCGAAGAATTCAGATATTAGTTAACTTTTTGTGCCCGAGTCGTCAGTGGCCGTAGGAAACGTGATCATGTATCTGATGTTCTGGCCGAACTGGGATGGCTCAGCGCCGAGCAACTTATTAAATACCATACGGTGTGTGCTGTACAGAGTGCATTGTCTTCTGGACTACCATCATATATCGCCAACAACCTGGGAATACGAATTCATGATATGCATGACCATGCTAGCACGCCAGGCAAATAACCTTACATTGCCACGCATAAGAACTGAGGCGGGAAGGCGAAGGCTGTGTTACCGGGGCGCCAAATGTTTTAACGAACTTGTAACTAGTGACGTCATACCATCCAGACGTTCTCTGAGGACTACAGTCCTAAATGCAACATGAGAAGCTTTCCATGAGCTTGTCTGGTTTGATTTGGGCATTTTAAGATGTTTCAGCCGTGTGATATTTCGTTTATTTTACCTTTTACCCTTTTATTATGTCACAACATTTTCTGTGTATTTCTGACGTGTAAGTGTAAAAAACCACATGTGTGGATCGCTGCCTAAATATATCTGATTCTGATTCTGATTCTGGGCTCAATGCTTCTGACCAGACTTGCTGATGACTAAAATTTTCTTGAGTCAACTCAACTCTAACTCACAGCTAAATGGCTGACTCCGATTCTGACTCGACTCACTGAGTTGAAAATGGTGAGCCGACTCGACTCAGGCCAAATTCAGAAGTGAGCCGACTCGATTCCGACTTAAATCAGCATTGAGTCGGAGTCGATTCCGACTCGGAATAGTGGCAAAATATGCACAGAAAAAATGCTCATTTCCTTCAATAGTATGCAAAATCCAGTGTATTTATTCATGGCGTTAATCTAACTGCACATTTCTTTTAATAATATGCCAATTTCAATGCATTAATTCATGACAGAAATTATTCCTGCATAGGAATGAAGAAAGATGCTAATCGCGAACAGGTGAGTATGAGGAAGGGCCTCATGGCTCTGCATTTTAAAGGCATGTCCTGCATGAGCAGTCATAATTGAAGCAATAAGCAACGTTTCAACTGCAAAAAACGAATCAATATTCGAACATATGATATTTTGAGAGACAACCCTGCCCCAGAACATTCTGAACAATCCTGTGACGAACTTAAATTAGAAATAAATACTACATATAATACTACTGCCCCTATCCAGCACCTCACCAAAACCAAAAACAATGATGAATACTCGCATTGTCTTCCCGAAAATGCTGTAGTAAACACGTAAACGTTACAGATGACACATTAAAGACATTACGAACCTAGCTTCGGGTAGCGCAAACCTGACGATGTAAAGCACTTTAAAAATCACGTGACCAAATAGGCGTAAGGAAAATCTGCAGGTTCATGTTAAGGTAATCATGCCTTTGGGGTACTAAAGCCTAAATGACCAGCCATGTCATTGTGTTATTCTGCCGGCAGAACGCAAAATAATGTGCTGCACGCATGCGCAGTACCGTATCATGGACTACAAGATACCTCACTGCGCATGCGTGCGGCATACTATTATGCGTTCTAATCGGCAGAATAACACGGCTACTACTCTAGCATTTTGATGCGCACCATGATCGTTTTGTGACTAATGTGGCGTGTGGGGGCAGCAGTGTGAGAGTGGTAAATAAAAATAATCGGCATAATCATAATTTGAAGAGCGGGCGGTGGTTGTTTGTGATTGAGAGGCCTAATGTATATTTTTCAGTTTATGAGTTTCACAGTTTGGGATTACTCAGGCTACGCCAGAGGTAGGACTGATATCCATTTTCCGTAAGTAGGCAGTTTTATCATCTACCAGTGGGTGCTCTCAAACCATGACAAATCATGATAGTGCTTAAAATAAGCAGATAATTGAAGCTTTTAGTTTCCGTTTCGACCCATTTCAAGGCTTATGTGCAAAATAAGATTTTTGGTACCCTCTTTCTGATGCTGATACATGTTCTTTAGTGTTTTAGCGAAAGGAAGTAAGAAAATAGAAAATAAAGATATGGTTTCCTAAGAGTGAATCCTCACCTTTTGCATGAGAATGAGCTTATGATTTTGGATGGTGTGCATTTTCAAAATTGAAAAAGTCAGATTTTGTGCCTAATTACACATTTTTCTGTATGATTCTGCATGCCATTGCTAGGATTAAACGGAAAAAGCTGTCAAATGTGTGTGCTTTTAAACTATATTTTACATAAGTTGTGTTGCTAACAACTGATCCAGGCATGGGTCTAGTGTGGATATGCGAATAATGAATTACCTGTTATTACCAAATAGCAATATGAAATCCTTCAAAATTAGATGTGAAAACTTTTAAAATATCTGTCATGTGATCACTTATGTTAAGAAAATAGTGTTGAGTCGACTCAACTCTTGACTCACAGCATGGAGGCTGACTCCGATTCTGACTCGACTCAACTGGTTGTCAAGTTGAGTCGACTTCGATTCAACCCAAACATGAAGTTGAGTCGACTCAACTCTGACTCAAGCAAAATTTGAGTCGACTCTGAGTCGACTCCGACTCTGAGTCGCGACTCAACAAGTCTGCTTCTGGCAAAGAGTACAGCCGGTCCACAGCGATACAGTAGGCACAGGATGTGTGGAAAACTATAGGGCTGCCTCAAAAACAATTCAATGGACTTCCGGGAATTACAGAAGCTTGGACGTCGGTTATAGATGGGTTATAGGATTGTTTTACGTACATACGTGAAGTAGCTTCAATCGCGGGCACTCGTGCTCCTCCTATAAAATTAGACGGAGATCTCTGATGATTTATACAAAGGTGATGCAACAGAAAAATGGTGTTAAACCAGAGGTCAATATTATGTGTCAACGGGTTATGGACCCAAATTATTCGATGTGATAATCTATGAATCATACTTTTTTATTTGTTACAGTAAGGATCTATATCAGTGTCTGTAAAGAAAAATTGGACTGCCGCTGTTGCAAATACATTACCAATCTGATATAGATATAAAATGCTATTCAAGACTGTCATTTGAGCAATCATTTTAATACTGCGTGGTGAAGGCACGTTGCGAAAGAGAGAGAGAGAGAGAGAGAGAGAGAGAGAAAAAAAAAGGGAGTCGTTCAAGTGACTTTTTCATCACAAAAATTCCATCGTACCTCAATAAATAATTCAAGAACAATGGTGCCGTGTAAGTAACGGGAGAGGTTTTCCTCAGTTTCTGCCAATTTAAACCGCGCCCCGGTGGGCCTCCGAGCCACCTTCGCCCTGGTGCGGGGTGTTTAAACACCCCCTCGGACTCGGCCCCTATGCGGGATAGGGAACAAATGCGAACGCTGGTGGATAGCTCCTAAAAGTTCATGTAGATACTATGCCGGTCACGTTTTGGCTGAGGTCAATATTGAGGTACCATGACAGGTCAAAGAAGTTGGAATTTTGAGCGAAGCTTTTGGGCTCTAGCTTCTGACAGAGTTGAGTTAGAATCATTTTAGAGGCACCATTCGCTTCCTCTCGTCACGGAAAATCGAATGATGTATAATATGACCATACTAGGTCAAAACACAAAATGACCTGACCTCAAGTCAGATCAGGGGCACTTTTTTCCCTAGCATAGTCAATATGCATATCAATCGACTCGCAATAGCAATCCAAACGCAATGGTATCAAAATAAAAACTGTCACATCATTTCATGCAAAGTGATTGACCTAAGTCTGAAAACTGCCTAAGAAGCTCCAGATGACCTCTCAGAGGTCACAGGCCAAAAGTTGCAACTTGAACCTTGAAAGGGGGCCCAGGATACTTTGATTTGGTGAATATGAAGGTATTATCAGCTTTATCTACACAAATGCAGCTTAATGGCTGTTTTTTCCATGTGTTTCCAACGGGGAGGTAATGGTCCGTACCTGACCTTACGTCATCGATATGAAAAATCCCGGAACACATTTTGTAGAACTCGGTGGGGTCATTATGTGTTATAAGTTTCAATCCGATAGATTCACTCATTTCTTAGGTACTTATGCTACCGTAAACATTTTTGGAGGTGAGGTCACTTGACCTGCACTGGCGACCTGACCTGAGATGACCCAAGCTTAACATTTTGAGGTAAGTTGCGGAATCGATCAAGAATAAGGTGTGCCGAGTACGGCGGCGCTACGCGCCGCTGTTTTTCGCGCCGCCGGAAAAACCCGAGGGGGTGTTGAAACAACCCCCACCGGGACGAGTGTTAAGAGATTAAATACTTCCCTGCCTAAATTTAAGATGGCCGTTGAATTATTATGCGCTGACCAGTGCCTTTATGAAAATTAATCTCCTATAACATTACAGCATCATCTTAATCTTAGATGACGCTTTACTCTTTGTATGAAGTACGGTAGGTGTCAGCGCATGGACGTATATAGACGGCGCTGTATTAGCGAGCGGCCTCGCTGCGTTTTACTGAGCTCTCCGGCTGCCAGCTCCTTCGTTTACAGATGATTCGAGGAAGGCGTAAAAATCTAGGGATTCGGATAGTTCGAGGTGACAGTTCTTTGAGCACGGCTGATGGCTGCGCACGTCAAGCAGATTGAAGTCGCTAAAATCAGAATTGGTACTGCGAGTTTTGAGCATACTGGCTGTCTGAAAGCGCCAACGACTCTGCACTTTACTACCACGTTTAGGCAGGTAAGAAAAATAAAATGCAAAAACGGTAGGGAATGTTCCAAAATTCTGGGTGGAATGTCTCCCCACGACTCGCGAACTGGATGGCACTCCTCCCCTCCCGCCCCCCTGCGCCTTTGACGTCCATGGAAACTAATCTGGTTGTTGATAAACTTGAGGTAAGGCCTTCGGTTGCTTTGGAGAAGCTAAAAACGTGCAATGATTTAAAAATGCATGATGTGCTTACCATTTAACATTTCATTCGCTGCAAGGCTGGGCGTCTCCTCTCAGTGCAGGGATTCAGCAGAGACCGTTTTACCGTCGTTTATCTAAGGAAGATTTAGAAACCGATAGCCACAGAATTATCAACTTAGATAAAGGTGTGAAAGGTAAGAACTGGATGATATTCGTTGTCATCACTTACGGTCTGCCAGAATTTCGTGTTGATTCATGAAATTTCATTCTGGGGCAAAGTGGATCGCCACTGGAACAGCTTAGGTAGGGGAAGTTGGGTGTATTGCCCCCCCTAAGGGAAATCGCTAGCTAGACGAATCTCTCCCAGATGATTTAGAAAGATCTGCTGACCTGAACATTCTCTAGCCTAGGAATGAGCTCCGATTTAGTGAAACTATGCAAATGCGCATGTACCAAAGTGTAAGGGTATTTGCACCCGGGGAAGGGTGCATTTTTATTTATTTGTGCCCTCCCTTCACACTATGTCAAGTGAATGGCAGAGCTAAAATAAGCATAAGCATTTGTGCAAATGGGGGAGGTTAACTTCCAAAACTTTTGTCTGCTGTACCTGCATGGGGGTTTGCGGTGATATTTTTGCATTTTTAATGACATGTGTTTAGAAAATGTCAATTGTACGGAAGTGCAAGTGATTCAACTTTTCAATATGTGTATGTATAGGGCGCAATTTACCCGGGCGCAATTGCTTTTTTGCACCAAAATCAAATATGTTTTTCATAGAAAACCGTCATCTGGGAGACTAAATACTTTTTATGCTCAAAATATGCAAAACATTTCTGGCATTGAAAACTATCACATTTGCTCTGTGACATCGGGATTCTTAATTTTGGAGTTCATAAAGCCGTTAAAATAATAAGAAATAATAAGGAATAATTTATTTCTTGGCTGACTAAAATACATTCCCTCGTACGAACGCCTCTGAATGCAAATCTCGTCTAGATACTGGAACTGAATAAATGTGTGCAGAAACAACTGCCATTCATCTTTTTCTCTGGAGCTAGGGGCGCAATTAGTTAAGGGGGCGCAATACACCTGATTTCCTCTATTTCTCTTGTGGTTCACTTTTCCCCGAATCGGCTTACAATTTTTGTTTTACAAAGCATCTGCGCTGACAAATAAATCATACTTTACATTGGCACTAGCAGACCCAGAGAGGGGCTTAGAACCCAAACCATTTGATTATGTTCCAGAGCCTAAGGTTTTCATGGTCTTTCTTCATTTTGTGTCCACAAACCATTACAAAATTGTTAAGGATGGATTGGCTAGTATAGCTAGGTGCTTTTAATCTAATAAATATTTTTGTGTGTCCCATTCCCGATTATATTTGCGCTAGTATGCTCTCACTCATTCAACACACTCGCACTACGTACATACATACACATTTGCCTGGTCCGGATTTAGGTTTTTTCATTGGACATTAACGGGTTGCTGCTCATTTGATGCATTTTTTGTGCGGACTATAATCAGACATTCAGACATTCAATTAAGTGACTAAATTACTCAATCAGACATTCAATTTTCGAAATGAATTTGCTGGCCCAGTCGAGTTGAAGATTTTGCATATTGCTCGATTATCCACTTTTTGCCTCACCATTGACCCGTATTACCAACGAGATGCCAGAAAATGCACTGGGCTATTTTAGGGCAAATCTTCATTGAAAAGAACAGATTTTATCTAATTTCAGCTGCCAAAATGCCTTATAAGCCAAATATTTCGTTTTATTTATTTTACCCCTGCTAGAGAGAAATGCTCCAACTCATCATGACGTCCAATTGGCCCACGATCTGATAATGCTTTGGACCAGATTGAACCTTGATTATTAGCATAATACATGGATACAAATGTAGCGTTTTTAGCCAAAAATACTTTTATTGGGAATCAAAATGACACGTATCAATTTCTGATATTTTTTCTTGATATATCAAAACATGTTTCAAGTTTCAAATTAGTGATTTGGGAAAGTTATACGCATTTATAGTTGCCAGTCCTACGGAAGTCGTGTTTGGCAAGTAGGTTTTAAAGAAGTCCAAGCAATAAATGTTTATGCGCGTAGTGGGGCCTAAGCATTACGTCACTCTCTCAAGGTGACCTCGTACCACGTGACCCCCGAGGAGGAGGGGTTGATAAACGGTAAATTTGTTACCTTTTTTATCTCCGCGGGCCGTAAGTTTTGGGACAACTGAAGTTTCGGTCTAAAGGTGTTTCCGTTTTTTTCGTTCATTTTTTCCCGTTTTTATATACAAGACAGATATGAAGACAATCTTGTCTTGAGTCAAAAGTAGACAAGAATATGACAAGAAAACACGAGTATGACAAGAAAGAGCGCCACAACACCCCGCACCCATGAGCATTGAGAAAATCAGCCATCATATTCGAGAAAAAAAGACAGAACAGGTCAAAACAGTCAATTTTGCTACATTTGGCTACATCGCCCTCCAGCCATTTCTGCCACGTGCATCTGCACCCGCGGAAAACGTCCAATGCCCCAGCGCACTCACGGTAGGGAGTGGGCCCAGACCAAGGGCAGACCGCCGGCGACACAGGGACTAAAGCCGAGACGTGGAGCGGATTACCCCGGGAAGCCCTGGAGGCATGGGTGGAGAATTGTTCTGAAAGTTACCCCGGCCGGCGGCCGATGCCTGGCCAGTGACGGATCCAGCGCACCTGTTTGTGGGGGGCAAAAAATTAACCAGGGCTCGTCGACCGGGGGTGCGTGGTGGAAACTACGTTGGCGTGGCCTTTATTGTGTCCACGGGGGTGTGAAGCGGCGTTGGTGTTGTGTCGTCGACCGGGAGAGAGGGGGAAGCGATGTTAGCCGTGGGGGGGCGCTAAGTTGTATTGTTAGTCCCCCACATATTTTTTGGAGGAAGGCTAAGCCCATTTTGCCCCCTGGATCCGCCAGCGTGCCTTGCATGCTTCCAGTGTGCCTTCGTACTGCAGAGGAATAATAAAATGGACAGTTTCCCCGCACAAACTGCCATGCCTATTGCTAAGGTCAGCTGTGGAGGTCCACAGCGGTTCATTGAAAAGTAAAAGGGCACAAAACAGACATTAGAAAAGTAAACACGAGACACAGAATCTCGTTTTATTTTCAATAACAACTTGTATGATCTTTGAGGCAATGAATGGCCGCAAAAGGTATTCCTGGGAAGGGACACGGTAAATGGCATGGGCAAAATATATCGGAACGATGACGAGGAAGAGGGGCGTCCTCAGGTGTGTGTTGACTTGATGTTGATGTTGGTGCCGGGATACCCATCTGGGGAACGGGTGATCGAATGCTTCTTGCAGAATAAACAAATGTTGATAAGAGAGTTATTTTACAGCTAAGTGAACAGGCAACGTCAGATAATATCACAATGGCCTTAATTTCAGCTGAAACCAGGATGGGCTTTTGAAGATGTGCATTCACATGTAGTTAAGATCATATAAACAGGTGGCTTACTTTACAATCCTATAGACACGCGAAGAAGCATTCTGAACAAAATAAATCCCGGACATCAAGTACCAAGACATAATACCGTACATCAAGACATAAATACCAGACATCAAGTATTAAGTATTGCGTCGTTTCATGTTTATATCATGCTATCAAAGCCTGCATTAAATTACTATTGTAGTTTATCTAAAATGGGCAATGAGTCACAGTTTTCAATGTACGCTCAATGTATGCACTTTCAATGTACTCCAGACGCGGTGGCAGAGGAGGTTGACTGGACTGACAAACTGGAAAAAGGCGAATGAAAATGAAATAGAAACGAAGAGACCAAATGGGCTGCCATCTAAAACACTGGATCTGGTTGTTGTGAATAAAATGGGAAATTGATCCGTCTACACAAACTGATAAAACATGGAACAATGTACGTGAGTTGTGATGTCAAACTTAAAATAACCGCCTTTGACCTAAGTCCTTGGTAGGCAGCCGTGCAGACTATTATGAATAATGCCATCATAAATTATATCAAATCATCCTCAGTGCAAACCTTTTATGACAATCCATTTGCTTCCACTGACGTCCCCCCAAGAACATTTAGTTTTCGACATTTGTATTATTTAATAAACGTAATGCCTCACCTTTCTCTTCGATGCTTGCTTAAAAAGAATGCCTCCAAAGTCTTTTCTGCTTCATCTTTACTAAATGTAGGGAAAGATGTGACCTATAAAGAAAAATGGATTCGTGATAGGTAGGACGTCTCAAAACGCCAGACACTCGTTACTCCTTCTTGTCTCTGTCGGGTAGCTGTGGAAATGTAGGAACGGTTAATTAGGTGCAGGGAAGCAAGATCATATTAGCTAAAATTAAAATGCATCCATCAATAGGTATTATGTAGGTACATATTGTTTGTAGATGCATCTTCGATTTTGTAACACCTGACCATATTAACCGTAAATTTTGACCTTCTGCAGCATTAACAAGGACTCCAAAAGTTACCCCGGCCGCCGGGGTAACTAGTTACCCGGCCATGGCCGGGGTGGCCGGGCATATTCTCCACCCATGCCTGGAGGATCGACGCAAAATTCATGAATTAAACTTCTTTCACAACATTTTGACTAATCCCCATGTTCCTCAATATATCAAGGCTCTCACTTATATCCCTTACCCGACTTGGCCTTACTGCCTGAACCCCGAGAAACCCTGGAAGGAGGACAACACCTCAACACCACCCATTGGGATTTAATAAGTCATCCTTCCTTTCGGCTACCAAGTTGTGGAATTCTCTCCCAGAGGATATTCGAATTGCCCAATCAAGGAATCATTTCAAACAAGAAATCGACAGAATTTTCGGATCTCCAATCCACCAGCTTATTATAGATTTGGCTCAAAAAGGGATAGCCCACTTTTAATGGCTTTAAAGGTATGTATGAATGATATAAATTTACATCAGTTCAAAATCCAATTATCTGACTCTCCTATGTGCCAAAAAGGTAATCATGTCAATGAAAACGTTTCTCATTTCTTGTTGTCTTGTCCGGCGTATAACATGGAAAGAGCTATTCTGTTTCAATAATTATCACACATTATCAAAGTCAACTTAAGCTTATTAAACCAATCAATCAAATTTGGGGTAATATTACACTGTTTAAACCTTACGGCAAAGAAACAAGAGCGAGTAGCACGCAGCGTTCAAAAGTTTATAATTTGTACCAAGCCGTTTGCCATATGCCGTGCGGGGCTTTGCTGGAGAGACAATTTCTTTGGAATGCGGGCTGCGTGTGCAGGTGGGTGACGACTCTATGGCGGTATATATATATATATATATATATATATATATATATATATATATATATATATATATATATATATATATATATAATATTACGCCTTTTTCGGGCAAGCAGTGATTTGTTTAAACATGTAGGTACTTTTCACCAATTGCCGCATACATACATTAGATTAAGGTAGCTTGCTACAGGATTAAGTTAAGGCAGCGGGTTAGAATAGGTCAGCCAAAAAACCAGCCCAGCCGCCACCATTCCGTTCGAACAGCCGAGGCGATCGGCGGCTCCGTCGGGTGCCTCCACCACCAGGCCACGACCCATGCCGTCCCTCATTAGCAGGCCAGCGGTCAGGCTAATTCCTCTCACTCACCGGCCTTTCACCTAACTGCCCTGCACCTCGTGGGGCCACTGCACCGCGGCAGTGCCCCAACCAGGCAGCTGCCAGACCGGTTTCCCGGTATACTCTATCACATAGTTGTCTGAAATCAAATCCCATCGTGAAGCTGCCGCAATGTCTTCGACCTAGTTAGCCGAATAGCTTCAATGCCTTATGCATTGCTAACATTGCCGAACTAAGCCAGTCTAGAAGAAATAAAACAATAGCTTTTCAAACCAGGCCTAGACCGTGACATCGGTAGTGCAAATCAACCACACTCAACCATCACACATCACCATCACCAACACAAATCAGTCGGAGACCCAGCCCCTACTTCTCTGGCGGCTCAGCAGGGGAAAATAGCAAAATGTGTCGCACTGAACGGAAAGCAGACCATGCAGATTGATAATCACATACGATAACATTTCGGAAATATAAAGAGGCAAACTCAGATAATCGAAAAGCACAAACCATCTATAGGCCTGCACGTAAAATCATAACCAGAGGCAACCGACTTCAACGAGAAAATAATTCAACCCAAAAAATATTCTCAAGGTATCGGTAACTGCAGCCCCTGTAAACTCAAATGTATACGTCACCACTTGGCAGAATATAACGCCAATATGTTTTCCTTTCAAGGCATTCATGCTCAGGTCGCTCGGAAGGCCCTGCAGTGTTCCGAGGGTGATTGTGTGCAGTTAGGCCATTGCTATAGGTTCCGAATAAACCGCCCTTGCGCCTGAGGTTCGGCATTGAAACCGCTCAAACCGAGCCACTGCTCGTAAGCCGCGCTGGTTCGCCGCATTCCATAGTGCTCACGCACTCCACCAATAGCGTAGTAACCGAGACGTCTGGGACCGCTGCCAAAGTCTCTGTCTCATTAGCCCAAGTCCCGGGCACGGACTCTAACAGTCTCAGCGTGGCTCGGTCAACGCCTTGTCGGACGTCACATCCCGCTCAGTGGAACGTTTCGACAAAATGTAGTGAGTATGCCTCGAACAGGCTTGGTTTGAGCCTGGAGGGATTATGGGTCTCGACTCTGGAATCACCAGCGTCGTGGCAGTCGATGGGGAGGGGGCGCGGTGGCCGCCGTGTACGACTCACTGTCCGGCGAGGTGCCGAAGTTGGCGCAGGGACGGCTCAGGTGTGGGTGGGGTGTGTCGGTGCTGCGGCGCCTAGGTGGGTGGCACCGTCCTGTTGTCGGATTTCCATTGAGGTGAGTGAAACTGTCATGTCCGTATTCAAGCCAGAGTCTGGCGCGGCTGGAGAGAGCAGAGTGATAGTCACGCGCGCCTCGGGCAGGTATGTCACGGACTGAATCACACTGCTGGTTCCTCAGTGTGCTAAATCAGGGCCAGACTGGGGTATATCCAGATGGTGATGGGAGTGTTCACCCTTACCGTGATACTGCCTTAAGCACTGCAAAGGGACCATGATAGTATTCTCCTGGGGTCCGAGCCCAGCCAGCAATTCCGGGCGATTCCCGTACGGGGACGCTAGTGCAAAATGGTGGGAATTGGTCGGGGAAACCCAACCGGAGGGTTGGGGAATCACGAACGTTTGCTTGGAATTTGAGACACTTCGTACGGGGAAATTTTGATTGGGGAAACGGTAGCTTTCCCCACTCTTTTGGTTGGGGAGTTCCCAATCGTTCCCCACCACGGTATGCCAAATTAAGGAAGGTCTGTATACCGAACCCGTACGGGGATCCCCTACCTATCCCTGTACTCTAAGGTAGGGTTTCCCCGAACCATCCCCATCGCCGTAATCCATTGGGTACGGGGATCCCCAACCGATTCCCAGACATTCGCTTGTGATTTCCCCAACTTTCCCCCACCGCGATATGTGAGTTGAACCCCGAAAATGGGCTGATCCCGTTCGGGGAATCCCAACCCAATCCCACTCGTCCATGCGTTACTTTCCCGGACGTTTCCTCACAGTTTGAGGCATCATTTTGATGAAATATATTATAAGTGTTATTCTGACTGCCAAGGAAACGCCCATCAACTATAATATTTACTCTCATACACCGATTCAGTGGGATTATCCTTATAAGAAGGTTCGCGAGAATCACATGACTTTTAGCCTGATCCATGTGGATAAAATGAAAAAAAGATATGCAAAAAAGTGTATTTCACATCATTATGCTTTTCTATAAGGTGTTTTTTATACAAGATTTGTCTCACCAACAGTTTCATCGTCATGTTCAGGAGATAAACATCAATTGTTGTATTTGAAGTGGTAAAATTACGAAAAGAAGCTATATAGAACGATAACAATGACACTGATGTTCAATGTATTTTTGCAATTCACAATTCACAGATGTACTCAACGTTCACATCACTACCGTGTTAAAAAGATGAGGGAGCAGTTCAGGGTTCAGTGATAGAGAAGTGACAGTGAGGCAAATTTCAGACAATCAATTGTTCTGAACTGCGCTGAATCATGATATTCCTAGCGTGAGGCATGTTCACTTCTTGGCTTTGACCGTGCTGTGCAGTACAGCTTTGCTTCACTGTTTTGTGCATCCTTTCCCGGCTCTGCGTAGACAGCTGAGATTAATGTCTGCTCTCCGTATCCCCGTCGGCCTATGCTTGGCCTGCTGCAGTGGAAGCGTTGCCCCTTTTCTTACGAGCCAGCTTTGAGCCAGCGCGCCGGTCTCGCGATACAGATATCCAGCGCTTGACACGTTGATTGATCTCCGAGCGAGATCCCTTGCTGTCCTTATACAGTGCATCTGCAAAAGATAAACATCGGTATAAATGAACAAATCAATCAACCGAAATCTAGGGCAACGAACTGGAGCACCAAATGGATCTAAAAATAACGTAACTTGAGTAACATAACGTAAGGTGTAACGTTAATCATAGGCATTGCGTGGTCAACTATTCGTGAGCGGGCAGCGATGGAAAGCACCTAAGGCTAGTTATTTGATGATGCCTGTTTGAGCCTGCACTTAGACAACGAGTAGCCTGACAACTCCTGCTAACAATGAAAAGAATAGAACACTATGATATTTTGGCAGATGTGAAATAATAACAGAGTAGTATCTAAGATAACAGCGTTAATCAGGGTCAGGGACATCGTCAGAGACAACACCGCTCCCGGAAAAAGAGGGCTGCTCTGATTATTTTATTATTTCTCAATATGTAGTTTAACAAAGTTTTGATTGATTATTGGGTTTTAGGGGCGCGCCAACCTGCGAGGTCATATAGCGCCCTTTTTTAACGAAGTTTTGTAATATATGCTTTGGAAATGTGGCACCTACGAAATACACTTGTGTTGTTTTTTATGATATTTTAACGTCATTTATAACAATAAAAATACTCAAGTTTTCACCCACCACATATAATTTCAGGAGGGTCATCTCGATCAACTAGCTCTTGTCGTTCTGTCCATTCAGGGAAAACCGTCGGCACAGGCTGGTGCTAAAAATCTGGGACATTATCAGGTGCAGACTACTGGCCAGGCAGCCAGTGGCGCTCTTCCGAAGTTCTAAAAGCCGCAGAAACCAACGCCAAAAGTTTTTGTAGTAGTAAAACCTTCCATGCATAGCAGACGCTGTTTTTGTTATTGGTGTTTCAACGAAGGTCGAAATCATAATATATTTAGTCTCAGTGGCGGATCCAGCGGGGACAAGAAAGTCATTTACCCCCCCTCAAACGGAAAAGTTTGCGACAAAACTATGCTTTGACCCTCCCCTAATACGGTTGACCTGCCTTTTGCCCCGGCTTGTTTTTAATTTATAAGCAAGGTTTTGATGCTTCAACACTCAACTTCAAACAGAACCAGTCAACTTCAGGGTAAACATTGGGCATTGGATAGCAAAAAAAAAAACAAACATCTTGTGCCGATATCTTCCACCCCGTTATGTTTTCTTCGACTTTGGCTGGCACCCCCCAAACCGACCGGATATATCCGCCACTGTTTAGTCTATGGGTTACCATTTTGGTGTTTCACTACGCACCTGCAGCAATGTTTGTGCAGTTATACTCATTCCGACGCATATGAAAGAGATATATGCTGTCAACATATTGATTGGATGTCACATCACTGGGATACACTCACATACATAGAAAGCTTTTGGGCTACACAAAATATAGATAAGGTGTCGATTCAAGGGCCAGAGGAAAGGACTGTGTACATTGCCG
The DNA here is from genome assembly GCA_034440635.1 of Lepas anatifera. Lineage (NCBI taxonomy): Eukaryota > Metazoa > Arthropoda > Thecostraca > Lepadidae > Lepas > Lepas anatifera. Next base: position 236,753 of record JAOTON010000710.1, on the reverse strand, counting down.
AAGAGACTTAAAAATAAGTGCCAAGATAAGAATATTATTCATTGAGATGTTGTTTGGAATGAGTAATGAGTAAGAGTGGGACACATGCTCTTCAATGAATATGGCTGAACTTAGACTACTAGGTCAGAAATTTGTCTGTTTTCTACCTGCAGTTAGAATCCAAATAGTTCAGCGAGTTTTACCAGATGGTCGTCATTCAATTTTTCATACCTAATGTATCTAAATTGTGGGAAATTTCACGAGAAAACAGTTTAATTGGACGATCTTGAAATTTGTAACTTCATGAAACATGTATAACATACTATTTTAAACGTGATGTTAGATGTTTTAAAACCAATGATAGTGCATGAAGCCCACAAGATAAAAAATTACACGATCCACAAAACTTCATCATTAGCATAATCATGACTTACCCACATCCTCATGTTTGCATCGTTGGCGAGCTGCCTCTCAGCCTCCTCAAAGTTGCACGTCGTGAGCAGACGCCGAAGAGAAACGCTCTCTTCATCAAGGCACAACTGCCTCAAGGAGACCTCTATTTCATCGAGGGAGCATTCCACGCATTCGAGCCGCGTTAAGATCTCGGCGATCCCCGTCATTAATCGACTGCAATCTGCCGGTGAGAAAATTGTCTCTGAAAGAAGAAAATACCACACTGCGCACAAGAAGCATATAAACAGCAAGTGCAGAAGCAGCTAGTGGGCAGAACCATTGGCGTAGCCATGCTTTCTGAACCTTTAGAGACACTGTTATGTCTGCACTTTCGGACTTAACGCTTTGAGAGCTTTCATCAAAAGCTGTTTCCTCTTCAACCTCTATTATCAGAATGTCGGTCACAAACGAACCTCATAAGAAGTTACAGCACCACACGATAGATGTCGCTAATATGCGCGGTGGCCCTCAGTCCTCGCCCCTGGCAGAGGCGAGCGCAGCACGGTACATTGTGAGGTCAAACAAACATATTCACGAATCGTGGTGATGTCAACACAACATCTTCCCTTGCTCAAAAAAATACTATTCATCAGGTCACCTCGGTTTCTACAAAAATATTGCAGCACACTTCACGGTAACCCTGCCACGAACCAATCTGGTGCCGTCCGAGCCCTGGCGCTTCTTCGCAAACTCGGACCGACCGCAGAAGCAGCTGTGGAAGGAGGTGCAGTTCTTGGTAACATAGGAGACGCAGACATGAGAGAGTCAGGAAAGGTTGGACATCTATCATACCTTGCATTAGGTCCTCGAGCGCTTACCAATCTCCGCGCATGCACGCATTGGCCGTCACATAATGTGTAACTCACCGGACCGGTTTGCCTTCTTATCTGGATGGCGGGCCCATAGCCTCTCTCCATGCGTGGTGGATTTTTTACCTTAACTAAATCACCAGGCTGCCAGTGTGGTGTACCACTTGCCGTTCTATTATACCTGTCTGTGTATTTTTTTCTGGTAGTGACTATGATGTTCTCTAATTTTTGTTTTGGAACCGTATGTAATATCATGATCGGGAAGAATGTTTAACTTTGTTTTCATCTCCCTTCCTCTCATCGCAAAGAACGGAGACACTCCGATAGCCGGGTGTATCGTGGATCTATAAATCTGCAAGAAGTCTCTAAGGTATTCTTTTCGTGGTTTGTTAGCTAATCTGGCCGAGGTAATAGCACCTTTTACAGTTACATTGAACCTTTCGACAGCACCACAGGTCTGCGGTGAGTATGTCGAGCTGAAAATATGTTTGATTCCTTGACTCGCTAAATAATCAGCTAGCTCTTTCGATCGCAGCTGAGGCCCATTGTCAGTTTGGATACAGTTAACCCTTCCCTCTCTCGCAAAAATACGCTTCAGAAATTCAATTGTTGTTGCTGCTGTAATATTGCTGTACAGGGCAACTTCTGGCCAACGGCTGTAAACGTCTACCAAAACGATGCCATAACGTTCCGACGGGGGTCCTTTCAGAGGGCCGACAAAGTCGAGCTCTACCTTGTCCCAGGGCCCCACGGGCAATTCCAAGGGCTGCAAAGGCGGCTTCGAGGTTGGTAAGTGAGCAGCATGCTCAGAACAGATCGCACATCCTTTGACTGCATTTTCAACGTCGCGATCACACCCGGGCCACCAATAGTGAGCCCGCAGTCTATGTTTTGTGCGTACGATGCCTTGGTGGCTTTTATGAGCTAAATCGGTAATTCTGCATCTTAAGGAAGACGGAACCACAACTCTCTCACATTTAAATAGAAGTTCACCCTTACACGAAAGGTCATCCCGCACATGGTAGTATTTTTGTACGTCTGAGTTGAGCTGTTTCGGCCAATGTCCGGTCTGAACATAATCGCGAACTATTCCGAGGGTTTCATCTGCCGCAGATGCACCCCGCAGTTTAGATTCTGAAACGGCGACACTAGCGCCATCAGCGGAAAATTGAGCAATTACAATTTTGTCATTGTCATCCCAGTATGTGTTAGGCAATGGAACTCTGCTCAGCCCGTCAGCGATAACATTGGAAGAAGACTTTACATATTTAACATCAAACGAATACGCCATGAGACGTGCCTCCCAGCGTGCTATTCTCCTCCCGGCCCTTGTGGAGCCTTTTGGACCGAAAATCACGCACAGGCTCTGTGCATCAGTGCGTAGGGTGAAACGCTTCCCAGAGATAGATGTGCCATTTTTCCACCGCCCATACACAACACAGAGCCTCACGTTCGACGACACTATAGGCACGCTCTGCGGGAATGAATGTTTTGGACGCATAGGCAATTATTTTTTCACCTTTTGGGCCAAATTGACTTAAATAAGCACCACAGCCGACATCCGATGCGTCAGTTGTCACACAAGTGGGCAATGTGTGGTCAAAGAGAGAAAGTGCCGGCGCGTTTGCAATGGCACTCTTAATCCGTGCAACACAGGTATCAAGTTCCGCAGCCCACTGGAAAACAGGCTCCTTCAAAGCCGCTCTGAGGGGCTGAACTAGCTCAACAAACCCCTTAAAAAATTTGCTAATGTAGCTCGCAGATCCAAAAAATGACCGCAGGCCATCGACATTAGTCGGGTTAGCCTTAAGCAGGGGAGCAATCCGGTCAGGATCAATCTGTCTCCGACCCTCATCAATAATGTAGCCTAAATAGCTTATGCTTTTTGCACTGTACGTACTCTTTTTCTCATTGACATGCACTCCATGAGCCTCGAACACTTCTAGAACCTGTGCCAATATTTCATCGTGCTCTTTTTGCGTTGAAGCGTGAATTAAACAGTCATCTAAATAACATTCTACGTTGTCTATGCCCTTCAACAAAGTTTCCATCACTTTCTGGAAGCATGGACCTGAGCTGCTTAAGCCTTGAGGACAGCGAACCCAGCGAAACAACCCATCATGTGTGAGGAACGCAGTAAGGTCCCGGCTTTGCTCATTTAGGTTTAGCTGAAAGTACAAGTCTTTCAGGTCCAGCACAGTAAAGAATCTGGATTTCTGCAGTTTGTGACAAACCTCATCAAGATGAGGTAGGGGATAAGAGTCAGTAATCACAGCTTTGTTGGGCTGTCTTAAATCTGTAAGTATTCTGATCTCTCCACTACGCTTGCGACCAACAACAAGTGCACTTACCCAAGGAGACGAGTCAATGTGTTCTATTAAGCCCTTGCTTTCTAGCTCCTTAAGACGGCGACTAGCCTCATCTCTTACCGCATATGGCAAGCGCCGCAGTGGCTGGCGCACGGGACGTACCGTTGGGTCTACTTTCACCCTGTGCCCAAAACCCAGGATGGGCGGGAAGGCGTCATGTTCTACGTCAGGTTCTGGATTCAGGGGCTGCGTCATCTCTGGTCGGTCCGGCTGTAAACATACAGGATCAAATGAAGCAGATGTCGGCAGCGCTTCAACGGAACATACCTCACCGTTAATAACATTCACACCTAGTTGCTTCACCATGTCAAGGCCCATGATAGATCTGCCTTTATTTACAACTATAAGCTTGGATGTGTACAATCTCCGCTTGTATTTCACACTGACTTCACATACCCCTTCAATGTGCAATTTATCCCCACTGTAAGCGATCAGATTGTAGGGGCATGGGGAAAGTGTATCCATTACACACATCTGCACGGGCACATCAATATCACTGTTCACTATGGATACAGGGCTACCAGTATCTACAATCATGTTTACACTGATACTGTTCATAGAAACTCTCAGCTGAAGTTTATCATTACCTGTCACGTTTAGGATGTCCAGCTCTCGAACCTGCCGAACACCCGCTACGGACTGCCTTGCAGTGCAGACCTTATGGAAATGTCCCATCTTGCCGCAATTGGTGCACACGCCTCGCGTGCCGGGCAGGTCGGAGAGTTGGCCAAGTGGTTGCTGCTGCCACAGCGATAGCAGCGGCGGACGCCTGCTGAACTCCCGGTGGCAGCACGGCCTGACGTACTTGTAGTAGAAGACGATGCTGGCGAAAGCACTCCTCTCCCTTCGACACGAGTTGAGTTGACTGAAGCCAGTGGCTCCTTGAAGGCGGATGATTCCCTGACAGCGGCTTCATACGTCTCCGAAATCCTCAGACACATGTCTAAAGTAAGGTCCATTTCTAGGAGAAACCGCTGCCGCAGCTTGTCGTCGTAACATCGTTCAACCACTTGATCACGTACAAATTCATCTGTTCGGTCCCTGTAGTCGCAGTAGACAGCTAACTGTCTTAGCTTTGATACCCATTGAGCAATGGTCTCTTCTTCATGTTGGTAACGTGAGCGGAACCGGAACCGTTCTGCACTAATACTTAGTAACACTTAGTACGCCTAGTGAAAACTTCATTCAGGGTGCGAACAGAATGATCATAATCAGTCTCATCCTCTTGCTTAACAGGCGCAGGAAAGGCCTTAAAGGCGCGCTGTCCAGCCGGGCCTAGAAGATGCTTCAAAAGCGCAGTCTTCCTTGCATCAGAAAAAGCGTCGCCTCCAATGGCACAGAGATAAGTCTGGAAGTTGTCCAGCCACTCAGCCCATGGCGTAGAAGGCTCACCTTCATGTGGTAAAAATGGTGGTGGTGCACTTCCCAGATCCATGTCGTAGTCACTGCAGTTTCACTTAGTTTCGCACCGTATTCACATGTAACATGGAGGGTAATCGAGAAGTAATGTAGTTTTTCAATAACTTGTTCGAAACCTGAACGCCATTTGTTATGTCTGCACTTTCGGACTTAACGCTTTGAGAGCTGTCATCAAAAGCTGTTTCCTCTTCAACCTCTATTTTCAGAATGTCGGTCACAAACGAACCTCATAAGAAGTTACAGCACCACACGATAGATGTCCCTAATATGTGCGGTGGCCCTCAGTCCTCGCCCCTGGCAGAGGCGAGCGCAGCACGGTACATTGTGAGGTCAAACAAACATATTCACGGATCGTGGTGATGTCAACACAACAGACACGTCCAGCCTCTTGATTAGGTACCCGACGGAAAATTTTAAGAGGGGCCAAATGTTATGTGTGAGCTAGCCAGCCTTCCCCTTTTACATTTTTACACGAATTTAGGACAGTGTAATTTTAATACTTAAAGGAAGTGTGGCACTTGGTCGAATCCTGGAATTTATTGTAATTAGGGCTACTTTTAGCCGAAAATCAAGGAGGCGCTCATGTTTTCTCTGAAAAAATGTACAATAAGCTCAATACTTATATTTTTTAAATGCTCCTTGAGGGAAATAAATAAATATCTGCCTGTGGATGATGTTATGATCTGGTAACCACTACCATATTCAATACGCTTCAAGGGCTTCGATTGGCTGATACCGTGACGTCAGCATATGTCGTCACACCAACAGCCATGAGAACTGTGGCCTGCTGCTAAGGGTACATGATGGGTACATTTCAGGTAAGTTTTAGCTTTTTGTACGAAATTCTCGATTTCCAAGACAAATGATACATTGAATTCCGGATCTTCTGACTTGCTTTAAGACTTGGCTATATCGGTTAAAATCACGTTATGAATGTGCCACATTCCCTTAAACACGTGCTTTGACGGCGGTCTGAGCCACCTTCGCTTTGACGGGGGGAAGGGCAGGTACCAGCCCCCTAAGATCTCGAGAACCATGCTAGATAGCGAACAAACGGTACACGACGTTTAGTAGCTCATCCACCTCTCTATCGAAAATATTTGCACTATTTTTTCAGGTCACATTTAAGATCACTAGAGTTCAAAACATGTCGTCATAGAGATAACATGTAAATGAAGGTTTCTGGTCATTACGTCTGAGCAAGTAAAGATACCCTTAAAAAAATTTTTTTATTGGGGAGATCAAACAATTTGAACCATTAAAATCCTCGCAGCAAGCCGAATTCAATGATATATAACATGGCCTTGCGTCAAATCAGGTCCAATATGTCATTGGACCTGACCTGAGGTCAGGTCAAGGTCAAATTATGTCAAAATGCATATCTTTAAAAACGCAAAGACAATCCCAATCTACTGAAGCTAAAATAAACACTCTATCACTATCTATGACCAAGTTATTTGATTAAAACCACTTTTCCCATGTATTTCTAAGGAATTGTATATTATATTCTAGGTCAAGCCTCGTACCTGACCTTAGGTCATCGATAGAAAAAATACCAGAACATATTTTAGACAGCTCGGTGGACTCAGTATGTGGTATGAGTTTCAATAGGATAAGTTCAACCTGTTCCGAATTATGTTATCTTAAACTTTTTTAGGTCAGGTCACTTGACCTGTACTGGTGACCTGACCAGAGTGACCTAACCTTATATTTTGACAAAAGTTGTAAAAATGATCAGAGAAAAGTTATACCAAGTACGGCGGCACGTGCCGTTTTTATGTTATCTCCGAAAAACCCGAAGGGGGCGGGTACCCAACCCCCTCTCCCCCGTCAATGCGCGTGTTATAGCGAGCACAGACTGTATGTTGGATTGGGAAAGCGTCTCAATGCGGCCATTTGCGTGCCTAAGAAGTATGGAGATAAACCTAGCTGCCTGTCTCAGCGTCGACTACTATCAGATCCCAGTACTGAGACGTCAAGCATAAAAGTAAAACGTTAATTAACATTCTCGCCCACTCAGGAAGCCTATCTCACCGGCTCACACGAGCAGCAGTGCTTAAGTTACTCCATAACCTTCTTAGCAAAACAAGACGATTATCTTGAGACTTGCGGAGCGGTAACAGGACGCCGGCTGGCACGGTCGCGTGTGCCGGCCTGTTGGTGGGCGCGTCCGGCAGGCTTTTTGTCCTTGGCTGTCGCCATCGGAGGAGCGCCTTGAAATCGGCTGGTCCTAAACTATTTTATATTGAACGCATGCTTTAGATGTTTGGTTAGTTGATTTGTTTCTTTTGAACATGTATGAATGAATACATGGGTTTATTAAAATTATCGTGAGAGCGCCGCCAAGAGTTAAGCCCACTGCCCACTCAATTCACAAGCTCAGAATTAACATGGCTGAATAGGAAAATTAGTTGCAGTCATTTCATTCATTTACACTACCCATTTATCTCCAACGGCTTTCGAGTAATTCGTCCGAAAGGGTATTTCAAGGAGCTAAATTTATCGGAACTTGCTTGCTTCTCACCATGGTTTCAAGTCCTTAAAATGAATGGAAGTGGATGAAATTTGGCATGAAACTAACTTAGTAATTATACCAGTAATTCTAGGCTAACATAACGGTTCCTTCGTCTTCTAGAAATAGCTTTATACCATGCCTTTTCTGTACTAACACAGCACCCGGCGCCACGATCACGGCATCGTTTTGATTGAGTGATACCGGCCAGTGACCTACTGACGGCGTGGGACTCGGTGCAGTGTGGCGCAGTGGGCTAGTGGTTAGAGGGCCTGTCTCGTGATCAGGGGTGGCCGGTTCGAATCTGGGGTTGACTGTGAGCTATTTATTAGTTATTTCAAAGAAAAGAATGATAACACTGTCCTACAGGCTTATGAATAGACATATTAAGAACGAAATATGGTATGCTTTCAGCACATTGTCATGTGGCCCTCCTGCGCCGTTGGGACGTTAGCCCAGGTCGCAGACCGGGGTAGTTATCTTGGTCCCGATGTCTATTCCTTGTTTTTGGTATCCTTATTGATGCAATTAAATAGGAGCTTTGGTAAAAGTGCGGCTGTTTCGACCAGCAACACCAACCACACTTGACTCACAGCTGACCAAGCGATAACCCACGCACCGGTGAGCCTCCGAGCCACCTTCGCCCTGGTAGGGGGTGTCCAAATAATCCCTCTCGAACTCGACTCTTATACAGGATAGCGAAAAAAAACGCGAAAGCAGGTGAATAGACCATTGAAATTCATGAAGAAACTACATCACTCTTGGCTCTTTTGGCTCACTTGGCTTGACTCTTACATCACTCTCGTCACTTTTTGGCTGAGGTTAATATTGAGGTCATGACAGGTCAAAGAATGTAGCATGATAGAGAAGAGTTTATGGACTCTAGCGTCTGACCGAATTGAGTTAGAATCATTTTAGGCATAGTTCACTTTCTCTCGTTGCCAATTGGATGATGTATAATATTATTGTACTAAGTCAAAACATAAAAAGGCCTGAACTTAAGGCATTGCCAAGGTCACCATCTAGCCTAGCATAATCAATATGCGTATAAATCGACTCGCAATAACATTCTAAACGTAATGATATAAAAATAAAAGATTTTTCATCATTTTGTGCAAAGTTATTAACTCAAATCTGAAAACCTGCAGCCCAGATGACCTCTAAGGTCACAGGTTCAAACTTGCAGCATGAACCTATAAAGGGGCCTAGGATACTATGTTCTGAAGAATACTAAGGTATTACACTCGGTATCTACAAAATTAATTCAATTTTTCGGGAAATTTCCGTTTTGTTCATGCATTTTTAATGGAGAGGTCATTATCCGTACCTGTCCCTAGGTCTACTATCTGAAAAAAATCCGGAATTAGTTGTAGTATTCGGCGGGCCTTTTATAAGGTATGCGCTTCAATTCGATAGATTCGCCCTTTTCTTACTCATGCACCTTAAACATTTTTGGAGGTGAGGTAGCCTGACATGTACTGGTAACCTGACCTGAGATGTTCCAACCTTAAAATATTGAGGAAGGTTGCGGAATCGGATCATGGATAAGGTGTGCTAAGTACGGCAGCGCTTCATGTCACCGTTTTTTGTGCCCGTGGAGCAACCCAAAGGGTTTTCAAACACAGCCCCCCCCACCCTGGCGGGAACTAACAATCCGACGTTGTCATGGTGACGAATCCTATCCACGGAGATCAGCTTGCAACTGGAGTATTTTTCCGCCTTTGCTGGAATCGGCGCTGGTGAAAGAATGTGACTTCTTAACCCTCGCCACACGAAGGGGGGGTGCATAGATGGCCCCTAAGGATTTTCACCCGATCTTTTTCCCACTATCCTTGAAATTGTTTACCCCGGGCCACACTAGGTCCAATCACCAGGCGAGGTCAAACAAGTTCACCTCACTTCAATTTTCGAGCTCTAGCATAGCTACATTACTTGGCCAATTGATTTTAAATTTTCTTCACTTGATGGCCCCTCCAGGATCTAAACAAATTATATCCGGGATTTTTCAATTTGGTGATCTGAGGTCAGGCCACGAGGTGACCTTTCCCATAAAAAGACATAGAGAAAAGCTGTCTTTTGGTCCAAAAGTCACAAAAATGATTGCAAATTATCAAATTTCTCAGAAAGGTATTCTTAGCAACCTTTTCACGGATTCCAGGGGTCATATTTTCCCTTTGACATATTTGAGGTCATCTCAGGTCACCAGACATCAAAAACAGTATTTTGACCATAACTGTTGACCTAATTAAGCTAGAGCACTGAATTAGACGTCATCATGTATGTTTCGTCACTGGCTTTCATTTCATATTCGACAAGGTCACTTTCTGACCTTTTGTGACCTCAGGTCATGTTAGGTCAATAGGTGCCCTCTGGAGGTCAAACCACTGTCGGCAGGGCGTTATGTTCCACACAGCGGAGAAAGCCCTGGCATTTTCCTATGAAATGCAGTTACCAGACCTCAATAGCTCTAATGGCATAAAAGCTGTGCTTAGTTTTCTTAAGCATTGCATATGTTAGTAGAAATAGCCTATAGTGACCCAACTTGATCTCTGGAGGTCAAAATATTGACCTGAGCGCTTAAACGCATGCAAGTTAAAACCTTGCTGAATTCACTAGAGCTTTCCAATGTACTTTGCAGATTTGCATTAGCCTCCATATTTTCGGAGTTAGAGGGGCCACCGATGCCCCCCGTGGGGCAAAGGTGGCGCCGGACCCCCGGTGGAGCGCGGGTTAACATCACTCCTATTTTTTATAGGGTACAGAAATGGGGACAGATTGGGTAAATTGGGAAAAAATGAAATCAAAGGGTATGAAATCATTATTTTTAATATCTTTGGTACGGATGACGATGTCCGGATTTGCATACGTGAGAAGTAGGTAGGTACAATTGGAAGACGTATTGGAAAATTAACATATTGCGGTTGTCATATCTTTCCCGGTCTTCAAAACTTGTAGGGACATTCCCTACAAGTTTTCGGGGGTCTCCAAACTTGTAGGGACACTGTCCCTAGTGTCCCTAGTGGTGGCTACGCCCATAGGCAGAACACTATGACATGAAGCATGAAGCAAATTGTGAAGTAGTTCTCAATGAGCTTATAAGCGCATAAGCTATAAGAGAATATTGTCTTTACGATACATCCTATAGGATGTATCGTCAAGGCAATATTCTCTCGAATTGGATCGGTTGAAAAAAACAGTTTACGGATAGAGCACTTTATTTCGATGATACCATTACGTTTGAATTATCATTGCGAGTCGATCGATATACAAATTGACTATGTGAGGCTGATGTGACACTTGAGCGGACCTTAGATCAGGTCATCTTATATTTTGACCTAGTATAGCCACATTGTACATCATTGAATTCGCCTAAACGAGGGAAGCGAATGCTACCTAAACATTGATTCTAACTAATATCTGCCAGACGCTAGAGCTCAGAAACTGTTCTCTAGCCTGTCACCTTCTTTGACCAAGTATAACCTTAACCCGCGCCCCACCGGGGGTCCGGTGCCACCTTCGCCCCATCGGGGCCATCTATGCCCCCTCCCTAACTCCGAAAATATGGGGGTTTGTGAAAATCTGCAAAGTGCATTAGAAAGCTCGCATGAATTCAGTAAGAAATTACTTCGCATGTTTAAGCGCTCAGGTCAATGGTTTGACCTCTAGAGGTCAAGAAAGGTCATGATAGGCTATTTTCACTCAAATATGTAATGCTTAACAAAACTGGGCATAACTCCTATGCCATTAGAGCTATTGAAATCTGGTTAAATAAACTTGATAGGAAATTGCTAGACCTTTTTCCGCTATGTGGAACGTAAAGACCTCCCGCCAGTGGTTTGACCTCCAGAGTTCACCTCGTGACCTAATATAACCTGAGGTCACGAGAGGTCAGAAAGTAAGTATATCAAATAAGAGCCAGTGACAAGACAATCGCGATGGTGTTTGTTTCAGCACTCTAACTTAATTCGGTTAAAAGTTATTGTCAAAATACTGTTTTTGACCCCTGACCTTGGAAAAGTCAAAGGGCGAATATGACCCCTGGGATCCGTGAAAGGGTTGTCCAAAAACGCTGTTCTGAGCAGTGTGAGTAATTTAAATAATTTTTGTGGCTTTTATATCATGAGACAGCTTTTCCCCATGCTTTTCCAATGGGAGAGGTCGCCTCGTGACCTGACCTCAGGTCACGAAATCGAAAAAATCCCTGATATACACGCTGTAGACCCTAGAAGGGTCATGAAGTGTAGCAAGTTTCAAATCAATCGACCGAGAAATGTAGCTCTTATAGAGCTTCAAAGTTGAAGAGAGGTGACCTTGGTTGACCTCGCCTGGTGACCTGACCTTGGGTGACTTAAGGTAAAAATGTTCAGGGATGGTGGGAAAATGATAAGGTGAGAGATAGAGCACTCAACCGCGGTGCTGCGTTTCGTCGTTTTTCTGCTATCCCGAAAAAAACCTTAGGAAGGGGCATCGATGGCCCCCGGTGGGGTGAGGGTTAATATTGACGTGAGCCAAAATGGAACTTATGCATTTTAGTTATGAATGTTTATCAGCTATACGCCAGCGTTAGTGTTTTTTCGCTATCCCGCAAGGAGCCGAGATCAAAGGGGTGTTTGAAACCCCCCCCCGTTACCAGAGCAGAGGTGGTTCGGAGACCCACCGGGGTGGGTGTTAGCAGAGGAACAAACTAGGTATAAAACAAAACAGTGTCCAGTGGTGCTGTCAACGCCACAAGTTCTTCGCACAACGTGGAACAGCACGAGGAACAGCGCACTTTTAGAGCATTCGGATGTTTCATTTTTTTGAGAAGGAAAAAATAAGCAATATGGAACATATGCCATAATTCTGGCACGTGGATCCAAATAAGGAGTGAGAATGTCCAAACTAGACAACCGTTAACCAGGGGTGTGGATGTATATCTAATCAGGGGTGCCCGAGCACCCGAAGGAAAGGTTGAATTCGAGTTAACATGTCCTCATTTTCGTGTTTTTAATTTGAAAGAATTTTAACTGTTGTTTTTTGCTCCTCAACAGGCCGGTGAGAAGGCTAGAATGTACTTTGTATTATGATAGGTCCTTTTATCATGAGGGCTATTGGCATTATTAGAAATTAAGCCACCCGGAACACTTTCGAGAAACTACGCTCCGGCCGTCAACCATGACTACATTAAGATATATATCATATCGTAGAGGTTAGATGGTTATTATAACTTCTTTGACCAACATAAAATTTTTTTTTTTTTTTTTCCCCACCCTCCTTTTTTTTTTTTTCCGGGTGCTTTTAGAGAAGAATTTTTTTTTTCCCCCACCCCCCCCTCAGAAAAAATGTAAACTGTGACGAAATACATTGGCGGACGCGAGGGAGGGGCGTTCCAGCTATTGTTCCCCCAAAAGCGCTGGAAGAGGGGGCCAAACTATCTTTTTCCCCACAGGCCGGATAAATTTTTGAAAAAGATGTTTACACTAGGTTTGTCGAGCAATTAAATGTTCGCTCCATCCCCACAGGAGAGCGATCATGTACTTGGAGAGGTAGCTTATACTAGGTCAGTCGAGCACCCAAATCGCAGGTCCCACCACCCCCCCTCCCCAGGAGGAAAGGCAGACATGGGTTTCGCCCCCATCCCTCCAAAAAAACTCGGGTCTTCGTCCGCCCCTGACGAAATATACTTCAGAAGTTGTTGCTTCATTAAGCCTGGGTAATCAGTCGTGAAGATGAAAATACAAAAAAGAAACTATTGATACTTAGCATTATCATTAACATGATTGGGGGCCTGCTCACCTCATAAAATATGTGCATACCTTTATAAGCATGTTAGCATATCCACAACACGTACAGTTTTCAGCACAGGCCGCAAAACATGCAATCGTGCTTACCTGTCTTAAGTCACTATGACAAAGTCAGAAGCCGTTGACGAAGTATAGCAAAGTCTTCTTGTTGATATTCTTCCTCAACTTCTTCAAAGGCATGTGTCGAAATCTTTCTTAATCAAGCTTTGCAGCAAAATCCGTTAATCGCACAATTGCTTGCTTTTCACGGACACCATCACCGTTCCACAGACTGCCGAAAATTCAAATGAGGCAGAATATCCACTGGCGTGACAAGAGTGGCTGTGAATCCTCTTCAAGAAAGGCAGATAGCCTGTAAACGTGAATGTGATTGGTCATTTGGGAGCCCTGTTTATGTTGAAGAACATGGTTGGTCGAGAGACTACCTGGGATGAAGGGACGGCTCATGTGTCAATAGTTAACCGTTAGCCTCGGGAAGGGTCTGGTGTGTTTGTGCAGAGATCATAGGCGCGTAAACGTTCGAAACAAGGGTACTTGCCCCCCCCACCGATTGACCTTCGGTATTCCCTGCTTAGGATCCCCCCGATCATGTGCCCCTCTCCCTGATCATGTGCCCCCCGATCATGTGCTCTTCCTCCAGCTCAGAAATAATGTATCCGCCCATGCCCTGGCCTCCCATGTTCCTACGCCTCTGTTAGAGTTAGTGGTAGTGAGGCACGTTTAAATTTTCATTAAAATTTGACTTAGTTATTTCAGGATCCCTCCTACACTCGAATATAAAAGTCTATAAAATTAGGCGAGATAATAGTCGCTGCTGAAGAAGCTTTTTCTTGGGGCTCAGTGGTGCCCAAACTGCAGAGGTCATACCGTAAGGAAGAGAAGAAAGCTAGGCTTGATCTATGACAGAGCACCAAACTCTGCCTATGGGTGGGACCGAGCCAGTCACTTGGTAAAACTTACAGAGATTCACGGACCGAGCCTATCATACACGCTAATAGTCTGAACCACCCAGACCATCAGCTAGCCAATTTTAGTTCACAGTTCATCGCACTGTGTTTCTCCAAACGTTTTCTAATTCTTTTTCAGGATTTTAATTACTAAGAGGCTACATATTTCACAGATTTGTCTCCTGTTTCTATACTTTTATGTTTTCTTTTTTAATTTCTTTATACTAAGTATCAACAAACTTCCTAAGCTCACATGCAGCCAAATGGAATTATGCAGTATCACAGGAAAGTAGGTTTAGTAAAAGAGAATAGGCACTGTTAGATCTGTAAGTAAGCATCTGCGTACCCAAAGACACTGCATGCAGAAGTCATCTATCAGACTGCATGCAGAAGACATCCAAAGACATCTATCAACAGGGCGTGGCGCGAGAAATTTAAGAGGGGACAGCACCCATCGTCGGTGTCACTTGAAGTGATAGGAACGGAAAGCGCTCCACCATTATTGCCCGTTTTATTCTGCATGTGCCTACGAAGACGTCCATTTAGTCATAAAGGTGTTAAATTGATTGATGGGCGGATTGATTGATGGTACAGCACAACAGGTGAGGGAACCTCCAGCTGTGACAAATCCCTGGCACTGCGGATACCCAAACTCACAAACTGGAAGGGGTTCCAGCAAGAATGACATTTGAGAGGGCGGAAACCAATGACAAATGGGACGTTCCGAATAATGGACCCCCCATAATTATTACAAGCTCGGGGCAGACGCAAGTACGGAACCTATGAGTATGACTTTCAAGCAGCCAGCTAAGCCCTTTCCATTGTTTGATTCGTAATGGGGTTTACAAATACTTATCTAACTTGCACTGTATTTTTGGCGTGATGTTATTTATGTGGGCTAAGCTGCTCTAAAACAAGCATGCTCATGAAGCGAACATTTCAGATGTTGTGTATGAAACGGAGTAATTACAAAACGTTCCGGTGCGTTATTCTCAAACATAAGAAGTTATTGATACGAGTTGCAGTTTTCATTGCTTAAGCTGCAACCATAAGCTAATGTGAGAAACATCACCTTACGTTGTTAAGTGACAATCTAGAGCCAATAGCTCTCGCACGCATCTGTATTGCTATACAAATTCCAACTTTGAGGCTTAAATGGTATTCAACTAGCTGGGATTCTGGTGTTGTCTAGCATTCAAGTATCAAATATGTGGGTGGGCCAATAATACTTATTGGACACTATCAAAATATATACTTGAAGCAACATATCAGAGAGCCAGGGAAAGTTGAATTAAGAGAGGAGTTTGAAATCTCCATTAATGTTTTAGACGAGACATAACCTTTCTATACCGGTATGTTACGGAGGGTTTCTCGGGCACGCCGCTTTCGCTTGGGGGCCTGGCACCGGTGTTGTGGGTGCGTGGCCGTCTCCTCCACCACACGTTACGGAATATAGGGAGACAGGCGATGCGGTCAGGAGCTGGGCGCACCTCCAGGACCGTTAGCGAGACACATAAAACACGCAGGTACAACAAACAATGAGCCATTTCATGCACATAGCCAAATAAGCTCCCATTGTACGAGCCAAAATGCATATACCCCCGCCTTTTTGGAAATTTTAGAATATTCTCGTTGGCCAAATAAATATCTGCGTAAATTAACATCTTAGCGCCGCCGGCCCCGGAGCGCTCCTTCCCAACTAACCTGCATAGGAGTAATGTCAGGGACCGACTATGTCTCCTTAATTTGCGCCTAACACATAGCTTCCTCCCTGCCCGAAACAATAATAAACGCAAGCTCCCATCCCCAAACTTACGGGGCATGCCTGAACAATCGCACGTAGGAAACTCTACCCTTCCGTAAGCTACTTTTAGTCAAAGGGCCCGCATTGAGGGTAATCAGGGGTCCCCGATATTAAAATATCATTTCCACCACTATGAAATCCAGGATACATTGCAGAGCCACAGCTGTCTAATTATCGTTATACTTCTCTCGGATTTTCTCATCATCGTTATATATATCGATATAGTATGCATAGCGATGGGATCCAGGGCCGCCCTACCGTCGACGTGATACCCAAAGGGAAATAGAATTTGCGGTCGAGCCCTACCGCTGTACGGCCGATCTTTATCGATGCGACCGACCGTGTTCCCCCCTTATAAAATATAAAATGCGTAACAATCGAGCGTAATAGTCACTACGACTCGTCTTTCTTGAGGGAACAGCCTCGGTCGACTGCGCCAATATGGGTCGCCACCCATACCGGTCCGGGAGTAGTCGTCACTCCCCCGGCCTCCACCTCATTCATCTTCACCGGAATAGCCTGACGGCTACGCCAGTACGAGCTGCCACCCGTACCAGTCCGATGGGGAACGCCATCCCATCGGCCTCCGGACTTATCTTTGTCTTCACCGGAATAGCCTGGTCGGCTACGCCAGTATGGGCCGGAGCCCATACCGGTCCGGTAGCGAACGCCATCCCACCGGCCTCCGGACTTATCTTCTTCGTCTTCTTTGTGGCAGTCGTCACATCGAGAGGCTCCCCGGCTCGGCAGCGCCGTAGGGTGCCTCCCCGTCCGATGTGCTTGACGCCGACTGAAGGTGCCGTCGCCCGACTTCAGCTCATCAGCGAGAGTCGTCACTGCTCCTGGAATCTTCTAAGCTGTTCTTCAACGCGCACGGCGTGCCTTTCGCCCGGTCCGATCATCACCTCCTGGACCTTAGTTGATGTCTGAACAGAGTGGGACAGCCAGTCTGTTCAGGGGCTCTAACTAGTTTTTGTTCGACTCTCCACCCACCTCTGATATGGCATGGCCACCTCCATGACATTTCTGGGTTGTATTCCATGGGCTCACTGGGCCTATCCCCCCTTTTTCGAAAATGAGTCACCACAGAGCACCACACACCTCTGGCCAAGGTGCCCACCGGCCTTAAACTAACAAATCCGTGTCTCCATTCGACCAAACACGCACACTCTTTCAAACACCATTCATCCATTCCCCAGCCCCACAACGATGTTGCTAGAAAAATTTTCCCTCCCGCACCCTTCGGTGGGGGATGCTCCTTGTGGGACACTCCGGTAAAAACAAAAAAACTGCTATCTTTCCGGGGCTTCGCCCTCCGCAGAATTTCATAATCTTGTTGAGGCCAGAAAGCGCTGAAAGCTTGGCCTCTCCATTATATGTATTACCACTTTTTGCGGCCCGGGTTGGATCAGAGGACCAGAGATCCCTTTTTCGAGACGTGGTGAGACTGCCGAAAGGTCATCTGAAACGTGGATGATTTGAGTGTCATGCTCACATCATTAGGTGATTGGATACGCCGTTAATTATTTTAGAAAAATCCTTTCCACCCCGGCCCTGGTCCATGCTATGCAACTTCAATGCTAATACCTCACACTTAATCCTAGCATCGTTATCTGATCGCAATAGCCTTCACTAAAATCCTATCTAAGTGGCCTCTCGTCTAATGTGCCCAGGCCTGGACATGTCATCAAAATTTTATCCGATCCCTTCAGAAGATAGGTTCAAGTTTACGCGTACATTTTTTACTGCAGTGCACGCCAGTGATTATGCACCCAGTCAGTATGCAACAGTCCGGTAATTTAGTAGTATTTTGGTGAGACACACAGATAATTTCCGTGAAGTTACAATTTCAAATTACCAGCTGACGTTTCGCTCGAACTTACCCTCATCAGTGTCTTGAAATAATTAGACCGTACAGAAATCACCGTCCCAAACAACGATCCTGTTTCCGAATCCAGGCCGTCAGATGTGATAACCGAATGTGACTACAGGCTGTGGAAGATGTCTGGTTGATTTTCTTGTAAAATTGCCTCAAACAGTCACCCAAAATAATGTTTCCCTCAAAACTTATTCAAGCAAAAAAAAAAAAAAAACAGTGGCGGGCAAAGTTTTTACCTAGACAGCCAGATTCTCCGTTCGCATGTTCTTTTTGCAAATTTGAATTCGACGTTCTCTGGATGGTATTCCTATACGCATATGCCTATCCCTTCCCATTACCCAGGGAACCAATCAGTGGTTCAGGCATTGTACGATATGATATGAATGAAAATGCCGGATAAGCGCTAAATTCCTAACCCTGGATACAGCTGTCATCTTTGTTTAATCCTCCTCCGAAGTGGGCTGACTGAGGAACCCGCTATTTGCTGATGACCCACGCGACGGACTGGTGGCGTGACCGCACGGGCACTAATACATCCGTTAAAGTCGAAACCCTTCCCAAAAAATTATGCTTCTAAAGTTGATGACTTTTACGGTCTCAGCCCGAGGCCTAATTACCCCAACCGCGTACCCTGCGCCGCCGCCCTGTCTCCATTCCTCCGACAGTGTACTCGATCAAAACAGGCCGCCCTGCGAACCCGCTCTGTCCAGCGCCTGGGCGGACGGTGGGCACGGCGCCCGAGGGCACAAACACCCCTCCGGGAGCGCCGAGCGACAGTATCTGGCAGGCGCGAGACGGACACGTGGCCGGCGCCAGGACGCGGTCAGTCGGCCGGATCTAAAAGCGGGGCTTTATTCCCTTCCCCGAGTTGTAATTTTTATTGCATGTTCAGGGTTCTGAATAAGAAACATAGAATGTTTTATTACGAAAATGGGGTGATTTCGAAGGACTCCTTCAGGATTTGAAGGGTGGTCCGACCCGTGCACTCACTTTCAAACTAAAAATCGTGCGGACATTTAATCCAGGAGGCTCTGAACGAGGCAAAATAGGCTTGAAACGATTTCTTAACAACATCTTCACAATTCCTTTTTTGGCCAAAAATACTCACGGTTATGAAACTCCCCTTTAAACTATGCCGGTAAGTGGCTCATCCTTACTCTGCAGATATAGAAAGAATGCCTACGTTTCATCTCACAATTATTGTCGCCACCTGCGCCGCCGCTCCGTGGACACGAGCGTCACAACAGAAGCGACCGAGTTCGGCCGCTCCCCTTCTGCGACGACCGTGCCCGCGTGAAAGGGGGGGAGAGAGACGCACAAATATGCGCAAACAGCCATTTAGAGCGGCGGCGATCTACAACAGAAACGAGGGTGACCCGCTTTACTCGCGACTGGACGACTGGCGGACGTGTTGAGCGCAGAGCCGTCCCTGCTTCATACTGGGTTTTCTGGTTTTTGCGGCGCACCGGTATGGAGAAGAAACTAATCAACCCTTCAGAATTCCGACTAAACTTGAAGTTCATCTCTAAAATCAATCAAGAGGAGAAACGTATCCGTACGAAAATAGTTGGTTCACAAAATTTGTCACTTATAGCCATAGTACAATCTGGAATAAACTACACCCTTGGCCTAAGAAAGGTTAGAAGCGTGTACGAACATGTTTCCTTTAATCACCTTCTATTTATACTATAACGTCCGAACCTCACAACGTTAAAAACAGAAATTGGTACAATAAGAACGGAAGCACTATACAGCGTTGCCGCGTAGAACTGGTTCTAGTAACAGGCGCCATCTTGTCACCTGCTCAAATCCGTATAACTCATACTGATTCGCTGCTAATTTATATTGCCCCCTTTGTCTGAACTACCGATTTAATTCTAGCATGAATTATCCCGGCGCGGTTGCAAATACTAATGCAAACAATGTGATAATTCCAAGAGACTCTGTTCCAAAACAAGAATTAGGTGAGTACACTGACGTTCGGTGAATACATTATGGGAATTACTCTAAAAGTCGCCCGATAAACTTAAGAGGCTAAACTTAAGTGGTGCAAGTTTCAGCCTCCTCGTGGTCTAACCAAATCTCCTTTGGCGCCATGACCTTATTCGTAATCAAACGTGATTTACATTTGTAGACGATGACGAAGGTCCTCTCGCGTAGCTTGCCAAGCTTGAAGTAGGTGTCCTGCTGGTCGAAGCAGACTTCAGGGAGTGACTGGCGGCGAATAGTGCGCGTCATAGAGCCGTCCCGCGCCGGGCTCCGATTCAGCTTCTGGAGAAACGACTCCGGCGGGTGCAGGTCGGCCGACAGCGAGACTTGCTTGTTGAATTCGTTGGAGCAGGGCCGCCACTACCGGTTCAGGCTCGGCGGTGGCTTGACATATTCTGGACTGGTGATTTCATCTGAGGCCTCACTGGCCTCAGACTGCAGGTTAAGGCTAGCGGACTCTTACTGTTAGATATAGTTCCGCCACATATATTATACTAAAATTTAGTACATCAAAAACGTCAAACGTACCATATTGTTTAATGGATGAATTATATCCAGAGTATTCACTTGACTTATGATTGGAACTTATAGGACTTGATCCTTGATAATGACAGCCTGTGGTAAAGTCAACCAGAAACAGAAAAGCTTAAAACGTAAGGGGGCCTACCCAAGGGAATCCCAAACAACCCCCAAGTCCGAAATTCATAGGGGCTTCCTAAACAAATCCCGCGCGGGGAACTCTCCTCTTTCCCCCACCTCTTGGGAGAGTGATCAGTACGGTAGGGGAATCCATCACATTACCCGACCTGGTTGGGTATCGATTGGGATTCCCCGTACGATCCCCAACTGTTTCCCCAACCTTCCCCTTCCAAAATGCTGGCTGGGAAAGGACCCAAGACATTATCATCGGCCCTTCTTTGAGGAAATTCGGATCCACCCTTGGGTGAAAATATATTTCGTTACGTATTACTAAAATGAATCGCCGTTCTTCGATACTACCGAAAGCTAGAACATTTAAAATGTCCAACACGCGCATTGACGGAGGGTTCGGGACCCACCTCCCTCGGGTTTTCGGAGATAGCATAAAAACGGCGGCGCGTAGCGACGCCGTACGCAACCTTTTCCTCATTATTTTACAACTTCTGTGAAAATTTTAAGGTTAGGCATCTCAGGTCAGGTCACCAGTACAGGTCAAGACCTGACCTCAAAAAGTTGAGATAGAATAAGTCGGAGCAGGGTGAACTTATCCGATTGAAACTCATATCACATAATGGACCCACCGAGTTCTCTAAAATATGTTCTGATATTTTTGATAGCGGTGATCTAAGGTCAGGTACGAGGCATGACCTCTCCCTTGGAAGTAAATGGGAAAAATGGTTTTTACTGTATAACTCAGTAACGGAGAGCGATGGAGTGTTTATTTTAGCTTCATTAGACTCGCTTTGGCTTTGCAGTTCTAATGATATGCATTTTATATAATTTGACCCTGACCTGACCTCAGGTCAGGTTAAATCTTCGATTTGACCTAGCAAGGTCACATTATATATCATTTGATTCGGCTTGCTGCGAGGATTCATATGGTTTAAGTCGTTTTGCTCTATCTTTATTTGTTCAGATGTAATGGCCGAAAAAACTTAATTTAGATGTTATCCCTATTACGGCATGTTTTGACCTCTGGTGACCTTAAATGTGACCTGACAAGTTCAAATATTTTCCCATAAGATGAATAAGATCCCATAAGATGAAATAAGATCCCAAAAATGAAAGATCTATATCTTTAACTCCATTGTTCTAAATGGATTTAGAGCTCCTAGCCAATGTGCGCTTGTTGAGGCATGTAAAACGTGTAAAACCCATTTTATCGCCGACTCAGCAATGATTTGTTTTTGGTAGATCGTGCGCATCTAGCATGGCCACTTTTGAGTGTGGCTAATTTGCTAATTTGTTAATTTGCTTTGCTACCAAACAGATAGTATTTACACAAACTACGCGGTTGCTTTTCAGAGCGTAAGCCATTCCCTTTTAGTATACAAACAAAAAATGCCTCCATTTCCGGTTCCAGTGGCGGATCCAGGGGGGCAAAAAGGCAATTGCCCCCCCAAACGGGAAAGCTCGGGGCAAAACTATGTTTTGCCCCCCAAAGCGATCGACCTCTTTTTTCCCCCGACTCCTTTTTAGCTTGTAAGCAAGATTTTGGTGCTTCAACTCTCAACTTCAAACAGAATTAGTGAAGTTCAGTGTAAATATTGCGGCTTGGATAGGAAAAAAGTATCTTGAGCCCATATTTTTCACCCCGTGGCGTTTTTTTGCTTTTCGTCTCCAGTTCGCAAAATCCTACCGAAAAGGCGTATTGTAACGCAAATTTTCACTGCGTGACGTTTTTTTGCTTTTCGACTTTGGTTTGCCCCTCCCAAACCAACCGGCTAGATCCGCCACTGGCCTCAGCCTACCCCAGATCGACCGCCCTCGAAAATTTCCCCGGCTTCTGATTCGATTAAAATGGCTGAAAGCAGTTTTTTGCTAGTGCTAGCGCCAGTGAAAATAATGAAGCAGGACTACATATATGTGAATTCACGCGATATTAAATAATCAACTGCTCAAATAGTCCACATTTTAATTCAAGCTCAGCAACAAAGATTAAAAGCTAGAACATACCCATGAATAACTATATAAATGCCCAATGGTCAAATAGTCCACAAAGTCGGAAAATCCACAGCTCAAAAGTACCACATAAGTAAAAGTAAGACATAATGCTCACATGTCAAAAGACCAGAAATGCTGCAGTAGAGCGAAGAAAGAAAATGCTTAGACTCGCCGGCAGCTGAGGATCTTCCCCAACTATGTTGGCACGCTCGGACTTTTTCTGACCTCTGGGCTCCTCTTACACGGCCCCTCCGGCTCCTCTTACGCGACTCTGGCCGGTTAAATTTCCATAAGAAAGATACAAACATTTTGGGAATCACTTGGAAACTTTTTCGAGCTGTAGGCAATCTAAAAATGCCTATATACGCCATAAACGCCCCCTGTTAGGATTTTCTACCACGCTACATTTCTTACTCTGGAAACAAAACAGTTTTGTTTTCACCAAGGTGCTGTAGGGGACCTTTATTTATCAGCCGATAGTATTAAATTCTCCATTTCACACCTTCGCTGGTTGTCGGAGCTTATATTTTGACCCAGGGTCACCAGCCGCGGATTCATGGCGGCGCACGGGAGGAAAAAAGGATGATAAATGAACTTAATGTTCTGACAAACAATTTTTCCTTCGTTTTTGGTCAACCTAAAGTTGACAATATACCGGATGATGTAATTTTTACGGCTCAATTGTATTCTACGTGCAGCTGACATATACTTGAAATCAGGTGGCAGAATTTCCTGCCAACGGGCTGATACGGGGTCAGAATTTCGACACAATGCAACATAATACGCTGTTTTCAATGACATAACGAGTTCCTAACAATCAGCTTCTAAGATTCAATAGAACCATGTTGGGGTCTGGCACTAACGCGGACTGGAGGGCGCCTGATAGGCCCCCTAAAATATCAGGAACTAAGAAGTGAAGAAAAAGACCAGTTGAGGGGTGGATGGGGACTATAGTGATCTACATGATGACCAATTTCCATTGACCTAGGTCAAGGTAAATCTCAAGGTAAAACGAGGTCATACAGGTCAAATACTAGCCATGCTGGTGAGCTATTGGAAAATGCCGTGATTCTGCGGGAAATTGACGGAAATAAGCTAAAGACGGACCAAGGTCATAGAGGGAAGGTCACGCCTAATTTTTCTTACAATTTTGAGGTCAAGATAATTCAAGACCATTGACCTAGGAGGTTATAATATGATATATCACCTATAATGTACAGTATGGCTAGCACTATAGCCACTGTTTGGCGGGAAATGAGAATTGACCTTTACCAATCACCTTTGACCATGACCTTTGACCTTGACGTTTACATTGAGATACCTTAACTATGACGTCATAGCATAATTTACGTCAGACCGGGTAACGGCATTTGACCGGAAGCACTGTGGTCAATGACCTTGAAAAGTGCAGATATGACCTTGACCTGTGACCTTTGAACTTGACCTTGACCTTCATGTGAGGTGACCTTGACAAATAATCCCGGTTATATGGCATTATGACGTCACCACTCAGTCTCCAATGCAAGTGAACTGGTCAGACCGCACAATTACGGCAATCTCAAAATGCAAGTCTGGCTTTGAAAGCCTATAAGTTAACCAATTTTTGATCGATTTTAAAAATTCCTTTACCATTCAACACGCTATTACCTTTTCTAAAATTTTATTAAGTATTGTTTTTTGGCTACGAGCGGTTCTCCAGCCACCTTGGAAAAAGAGTTGGGAGGTCCCTCCGAGGCCCCCTCCAGTGCGCGTGTTAGGGTGGCATAAGTAAGAAAGCGGTGAATCTATGGGATTCAAACTTATACCACATAACGGGGAACCGAGTACTGCAAAATATATTCTGCGATGTTTCATATCCTAGAATATATAGTGTCCTATAGGTATACGAATATATAGTGTCCTAGGGTCAGGTATGTACGGAGCATGACCTCTCCATTGGAAATGTCTGAGGAAAACGGAAATTGTCAAAAATTGCGCTATTTCTGTAAATACCACTTGGAATACCTTCGTGTTGTCCAAATTATGGTATCCTAGGCCCCTTTATAGGTTCATGTTGCAAATTTGGACCTGTGGCCTCTGAGATGTCATCTGGAGCTACTTAAGCAGGTTTTCAGATTTTGTCAGTAACTTTGCAGGAAAGGGTGACAGAGCTTTTATTTTGATACCTTTACGTTTGGATTGTTATTGCAAATAGATTGATATGCATATTGACTATACTAGGTTAGATGGTGACATTGACCTGACCTTAGGTCGGATCATTTTTTGTGTTTTGACCTATTATAGTCATATTATACTATTATTGTATGTTATATTATTATTGTATAGTATTATTATTAGTATTGTATTGTTATGTAGTATTATTATGTAGTATTATTTTATAGTATTATTTTATAGTATTATTGTATATTATATTATATTATTGTACCTCATTCGATTCGCCGTAACAGTGAATGGCGCCTATAAAATGATACTAACTCAACACTGTCAGACGCTAGGGCCAAAAGTTATACCCCAACATGCTAGCTTCGTTGACCTGTCATGACCTCAGTATTGGCCTGAACCAAAAATGACTGATGTAGTTTCTTCATGAATTATTATATGCCATCTATCAGCGTTCGCACTTTTTCGCTATCCCGCATAAGAGCCGAGTTTGAGGGGGTGTTTAAAACCCTCCCACCTGGGTGAAGGTGGCCCTCCGGAGGCCCACCTTCGGAGGGTGTTAACAAAGGGAGCTAAATGGTGGGTGCGGTAAAACACTTTACTCTTTTAAACACACTATCCCCAGTGAGTTTACATCAGGGAGCGTTGGACCTCATCCTTTCCTGTTCACCTTAGCATGTCCCGAAGCAGCCAAGCATGTCATGACGTCATCGTTCGCTATCAGAGAGGTGACGATGCTGATCTGTTCAGCGTTGGCTGCCGGAGTACTGAAGCCTTCATATGCGTCGGGGCGCCCCACCCGGAGCACGTGCATAAACAGTGGGGGGGCTTCAGGCGGCAGAGCTGTTTGTCAGGTCGTAAGCAGTGTCGCCAGATGCGGTGGAGGACGGACTGAGCCAGATGCCGCTCAGTGCCGGGGCTGCGTGTGAGTCAAAGGGAGGATAAAAGGAGAGCAGTGATTGGTGCTCATTGAAATAGATGCCTTTAGGCGTTTTGCCGATGCAGGTCACGTTATGGTGTAAATCAAGCTGTCGTTTGTGCGACTCAGCGACGGTGAATCCAGAGGCCGATCGGGCCGCTGCTTGATACCGAACTGGTGAGTGCAGCTATGCCATTTATTGCGAAAGTGTTCCTAAAAACTCTGAATAGGAACTCGCCTTCAATTTGCAAAAGGGCTTCATTTGCAAAATTCATGTTCTGTGCTGTCCTGAAGCCTGATTGTCCTCGCATTTGGTCCTCCAAAAGATTATCCGGTCAAAAAGCATGGTCTTTAGATAACTGGCGTGCAGTGCAGCGTTATCTAAGAGCTTGTTTTATAATCAGATCTACCAAGGTAAAGTTCATTCAGCAGCTCGATGTTTGAGTAGTTGTCCTCACACTTGGGGTATGCTTTTGTCAAATCGTTCGTAGGTAAAGATGTAAGTAGCATTTGCTTGTTGCTCCTGAAGGCATGAGTACATGACGCAATAGATAGTAGCGATAATTTGACTTCAAACTTTTCTTCCTAATGGGTTGCTGGTATTTCCTGAAAAAATTTATCGCAACAACCAGCAGAATTAGGGACTTTGGGCTTCGTTCTTTGAAACATTCCGGACGGGAAATCCGGAAAGGCGATGTCCTTCACTTCACTCTTTTCCGGGACCGGCACGTTTACGATCACGTTGAGTTACAATAGTATTTTGAGTGTCATTGGTGCCGCCTCACAAAAACATGTAGAAAATGACAAAAACATTCAATTTTAGGGGATAAATGGTACGCAATTAACTCTTATTCAATTAGACATTATGTATACTATTATTTACTTCGACTTTATGTATACTAAAGCCAATTTGCGCTTATACCACTTTATATGAACAATAATGACGAGTGACATCTTGGGGAATATCAACCGGCCAGTTTTTTTCATTCCAGATGTTTCGGGCAGAATGGTGCGGAATTTCCCGAGAAGAATTAAAAAAACGGGCTGCAATGTCAGGTTTCCCGGAAATCACCGTCCCGAATGTTTCAAAGAACGAGGCCTAAAACTCCTGTAGGGTATATTGTCAGCACGTCCTTCGAAACAGTTCTGAAAGACGTTTTTGGGCTTGAAACGTTTATGAAAAATGGTTTATTTGCAATACTTATTGTCACATTGATCACCATCATGAGTGACTGCAGTGCACCATCATGAGCGAGCAGTGCTGTGCACTATCATGAGCGACTGCAGTGCACCATCATGAGCGTCTGCAGTGTACTATCATGAGCATCTGTAGTGCATAATTATTGTCTGTCGAAAAGAAGGCCTTCGTTTGCTAAATGCGTGACGGCACACGTGAATCAGGCATTGGCGTCGAAAGTGGGATGATGGGGGATGCGCCCCCCCCCAACTGGCCAATTAGGGGGAATGTTCCTGCAAAGTTTTGGCTTTTGATTGATAATATTTTAGTTTTTTCTAAGTTGTTGCAAGTTCGGTTATTAGAGTCGAAGCCTCACTTAGTCATCAGTGGACTTGTCACGGAACCCTCGATCCCACCAACCGAACGAGCAACGCCCGTGGTGAAGGTTTTTTATAAATTTTGTCCAAGTTCTCAGTTCGACTGCTGGAGTCGGAGTCTCACTAAAGTCATCAAGGGACTTGTCACGGAGACCCCGACCCCACCACCCGAACGAGCAACTCCCACAATGAAGGGTTGATTTAGAAGCCAAAGTTTAACGTCCCACAAAGCACAGGGACGGCCGCCCCGCTCAGAACACCCTCTCACCAGTCAGTTGCCAGCCGACCTGTACGTCGGGTAAACTATTGAGCGCCGGAGCGTACCAGGGGAACCGATTCCAAGCCTGGACATGCACTGCCACTGCATGCTACTGAGCAGCGAGCCGGAGCCCAACGCTCTACCAACTGAGCTACCGGGGCGGCTGGTCAATTAAGAAGCAAAATTTTAACGTCCCACAAAGAACAGGGACGGTTGCCCCACTCAGGTCTCTCCTCAGCAGTCATTTGCCAGCTGACCTACGTCGAATAAACATAGAGCGCCGGAGCGTTTCAGGATAACCGATCCCAAGCCTGCACAGTGTACACATGCACTGGCACTGAATGTTTCTGAGCAGCGGGCCGGAGCCCGACGCTCTACCAACTGGGCTACCGGGGCGGTTTTTTATTTTTTATTTTTACGCATATTGGAACGGGTTTCCGCAGATATTCCCGAAGTAGTTTTGCGCGAACGGCCCGGATAGCACGCGCACCGATAGTTATTAAGTTTGGACTCACTTACCTCCCCTCTGTCGTCGTTACGTCGGAGCTGGAGCCTGTCCCCTGATGAAAAAATGTGTGGCAGCACTCCTGGAGGCAGGCTTACATTGCGTACACTGATTGGATATCTTCATTGATATTCTAAGCGCCATTTTCAAACAAGATTCATTCCAATTAAGGACACGCCATAGAAACAAAAAGGTAACAATAAGAAATAAAAAAACTGTTTATAACGCTTTGTTTCTGGCAGCGACGAGAGCTACTATATCTTTCATAGCATTAACATTGCAAATTGCAATCCAATGTGCTATGTTCTTTTCTTCCACATTCACTCATACACTAATTATGGTTTATGCTGTTCTCTTTAGCATCCTCGTCGCAAGGGCGAAAGTGTGTGCCCGCTTCGTCTCTGATAACCATGCAGCGGCGATACCACGTGCTGCACGCATTAGAGCTTGGTCACACCGTGGCTTGGCATGCATACGTCGGTGGTCGAGAGTGTTCGTTTCGTGAGCCCTTGTCGAAATCGATGCTTTCGAGCTAACACAAAACATGATGCATTCAGATTCCAAAATTGTTTTCTTGGATACGTACTGGAGAAATTAAGTTGTCGAACAACTGCAAATGTCTTTCCTTCAGAGTCGGCTGTATTCGTATAGCAGGGTTTTTTCATTCAAACTGGGGACCATTTTGGGTCCCCAGTCCCTCCTATTGGTCCCCAGCCCTTCTCATTTATCCTCCACTGAGGAACAGTGCCCTTCTAGTATGAAAAACCTGCATGTATGTTCCTCGTTAGGAAAAGGCTCCTGTGCCCTTCTCCAAGAACCGCTATGGCCCTCTAACAACGTTTAGTGTGTGGAATAGAAAAACGATGTGCCTGCTGATGAAAAAAAGTGCCTTCTCGACTGTCGAGACGGGCCCTTTTAAGTCCTAAGTGTGACCTTTTCTCTCTTTGGTCCCCAGTAAAAAGTTGGAAAAAATGCACTGTTGCATAGCCAACTATGATGACTGTAGATGGGTACCACGTCATTATCCTTGGAACAGAAACACAAGCAAGGTGATTTCCCTAGTCTGATGATTTAGCTCTTTCTTTCTAAACTGCAAAGACCTGCCAGGAGCTACATGTGTGACATGGCTATCTTCTTTTTTCAGGGTTTCTAGTCAGATTCCCGATGCAGTATCCAGTCTGCACGTTCTAGCCCAGATAGTCACGAGTCGCACTTAGTCCAACAAGTCCTGCAACATTCAGTGCCAACGGAGGCTCAAACTTATTTCATCAGCTACGCTGGACAAGGGCAATCAGCATGAAGCCTTCGGACCCTTCACAGATTGAGAACGGTGTGAACACAGAGGATGGTCAGCTGGCACAAGCTCCCCAGTCGGCAGCAGCTCAGGCTTGTCGGGTGTACCGACGCCGGTGGCTGATTCTGCTGCTCTTCTGCTGCTACTCCCTCACCAATGCATTCCAGTGGATTCAGTACGCCACCATCAACAACATCGTCTCCCGCTACTGGACGGTCTCAGCCTCCGCCATCGACTGGCTCTCCATGGTCTACATGGTTGTCTACGTGCCCCTCATCTTCCCAGCTACTTGGCTCATCGACAAAAAGGTAAGATGCGTACCGCTTTTGCGTGAGCTCGTTGACATGTCTGCAGAACGAGGTCTGAACGGTCTATTTCATCACAGGCACTCGCCAAACAAAATGAAAGCGCCTCCAAAATCAGCTGTCGCACCTAGTCACTCTATGCTTCCACATTGTCAAGAATTTGACAAATTTAATAGTCTATGCCACCAGCGTAGACCGTTGTTTTCCCAATATAAAAAAGTTTATCCAAAGAAAATAACATGTGAAGTCTAAAAAGAAGTTAAAGCTGGAAATGGATTCCAAATGGTAGTACCGTGCCATATTGAAGACTTATACGGAACCAAATCAGCAGCCGCCTTTATTTAAATGATGAATGTTCAGATGCAACATATTCGATATGCTGGAGTCTCTAGATTCGCCACAGGGATGATGACAAATTTCCTTTCCTCTGAATTCCAGGAATTTTTGCACTTTCTTGCTGCGTGTGTGACATAAAGTTATGAGATGATGATATGATTGATAATATTTCTATCATATTTCACCTACGGGAAGTAATAGCACTCTAGTTGTGCTCTGTAACGTCTTAATAACTTCTATAAACACCAAGACGTCAAAGCTGTGTAAACTCGTAGACCTAAATGCCGGCACAGACGTAGAGAGCGCCGTCCTACAGCCGTCTCCCTTGAACGTTGCAATACCGCTGTGCGCAGCGTCCCACGCGCACTCACTGCTTGCGGCCTCGCGTCGTCAGGGTGTTGTCAAGGTCACCCTGCCAAATGCCCTCGGGCGATCTCACTGTCTCTGGCGGGATAATAAGAGAGAGAGAGAGAGAGAGAGAGAGAGAGAGAGAGGGAGAGAGAGAGAGGGAGAGAGAGAGAGGGGAGAGAGAGAGAGGAGAGAGGGGGGAGAGAGAGAGGGAGAGAGAGAGAGAGAGAGAGAGAGGGAGAGAGAGGAGATGTTAATGATTACAGTGGTCAACAAAAATTGAACTGTTGCCATGAATCCAATATATAATAATCTAATAACTAAGTAATTTGTGGCGCTGAACACGAATCTGGCAGCAGAAATGCCGTATTAGATCAGACTTTTGAGATCCAGTATGTCTGTGTGTCGTCTCTGTGTAGGCCTACTAGGCATCAGTGACATTGAGAGCACAGAAGCTAACACAGCTAGGAAAAGGCCCGTTTGGGCATTGAGGGACGCAGGGGGGGGGCATTCCGGCCATGGCCCCCCAAAGCGCTGGAGGAGGGGCCAAACTATCTTTTGGCACCCCCCAACGCCGGAAATTTTTTGAAAAAGGTGTTTACACTAGGTCTGTAGAGCAAAAAAATTCGCTCCCACCCCTCTCCCAGGAGGAGAGGCAGACATGGGGTTGGCCCCTCCCCCAAAACTCGGGTCTGCGTCCGCCCCTGCGTTTGGGTGTTTGTGGGGCCAGGGTAATGTACCCTACACATCATTTTCACATACCTAGGTCAATATCTTCAAGGAAAACGAGGTCATGTATGTCAAATTCTGTCTGTGCAGGGTAGCCATTGGTAAATACCGTGATTATATGATAAGAAGCCGGCTATGGAGTGAAAGCGACCTAAAGTAATGAAAAAGGCCCGAGGCAATGTTCTCTGAAACTTCTTACGTCAAGGTCCTTCAATGTCATTGACCTATGACGCCAAAACATTACATTTGCATATTAAGTATGCTGCAACTAGCACTATGGCAACTGTCGGGCGGAATATCAGGTTTAACCTTGACTCCTGACCTTTGACCTGCATCTGCGACCTTGAACTCAAAAGTAAGTGACCTAGCTTATGACGTCATAACATAACATGTGGTTCTGATATACGTTATATTAGGCACCGTAATCCGACCAAAGGCACTAGGGTCAATGACCTTAAAAATAGTGGTATAACCTTGGCCTTGAGACCTGTTACTTGGAGGAGGTGACCCTGACATAAAATAATCATCGTATAATGTTTTGACGTCAGAACTCGATCTTCAATACCATCGAGCTTGTGCGACCGCGCGCAAGCCTTTTTCAATGAACAATGCTCGTGTATATATTTGAATGCGAGATAGTCTTCCGTTGCAATAAATTTAGTTGTATTCTGATAGGCTACATTTTTGGATGCAAATAATCCGGATTCTCAATATCCTTGATCTAGATTTTTCCATAGAAGAAGAGGCCCATGGCTCTTTGTGGGAAGCGCAAAGGAGCTATACACCAGGTGTACTGTGGGGAAGAAACCAGGTCCAATGGCAAAAAACGGTTACTAGATTTGAAATCAGTGGCATCGAAATACATTGAAACAGATGCTAACATGCCTGATCCATTTTGGCTGTTGACTAGTGTTACCAGTTGGTCGGTCAATTTCAGGTGTAAGAAAATTGACTGGATAAATCAACAGAGTTTGAATTTTCTTTACTGGAACGTCGATTATCTTCAAGGACTCTTAACGACATTTATCACATCCCTTTTAATGTAAAGTGTGAGCCAGCACCACAGACGTACAAGTCATCCAGGCGTGTGAGCCTGCACTGGCCTCGGGACGAATGAATCGTCCCTTTTCCTGGGGCAGGCGCAGAAGCGCCGTTTGGGAGGGGGCAACTCGGGAGAAATCGTAAAAGCATAGTGTTTCTTAAAGAAAATTGGCCAGAGTTTCGCAATTTGGGGGAATGGCTCCTTGCCTCCCCTGCGTCCTCCAGTGCACCTTTCAACCTAAAATATTTAAGTTATGAGTTTATTTTCTATTCTATGTGTTTCTGATTCTTCTTATACATCATATTTATTGCTATTGAATTGGTTTCTAGAGGTGGTTGTAGTGTCGCTAATGGAAGAAATAATCCATTTTCGTCCTTCACTAGGTTTCTCAGTACTTCCAGCAATGGCAAAGCGGCATTCACCGGGCTGCATCTTATTCGTCGGCCTGTGTTTGTTTTGCTCAGTCCGACATGATTACAGTCCCGACTAAACAAACTGTCCCGAAACTGTGGTTTCAGTATGCCTTGTAGCCGCTTCGCCTGGGTCTCAGGAAGCTAGGTTCTGAATTTGAGCTCCGTGGCTTTTGTTACCTGTAGCGTAGTAGAGGTATCCACAAACACACGGATCAAATTCGGCTATTTTGCCAGATCAGGCGTTCGTAATCCCCACCCAGGTGGGAGGGGAGGGGGGCTGAGTTTGATCCTCTTTAGTTTTTCAGATGATCAGCGAATGGCGGATCGCAGTACCACTCGCACTCTGGCCCCTGGTTTTGTTGCACCTTTCCTCTGAATTTCCATTCTGGGACATGCCGGGTCTGAGCACGAATCTCGTTTGAGTGACTTAACCTCAAACAAAGTTTTAACCTTCACTGGTTCTTCAGTTTGAATCCATAAGCCCAGCAATAGCTGAAAAGTAGGAACAGCTCCCAGAGTGGTCCAAGATCTCAAGGGACCTTCGCTGCATCGTCCCCTTATAGCCAGCCCTGAAATGGACGATTTGCTGGGTTTTTTATCTTAGTTCCAGACGGGCCAGTTATCATCGGTACTTAAACATTCAGGTATCAATCATCAGTGCTTAGGCGAACCAATTTCTTTACAACAGTTTAAGGCCCCCAGACCTGCTCAAGAAGCCCCAGATCAGCACAGGTTAGGGGTATTCATATTAACTCAGCTAATTGGACCCAGTGTCAACGCAGCGCCCACCAGACTAGCTTGAAGGGCTTCAAGACCATCTCCAGGGGTTCCAAACCAGCTCAGGGATCGCAGGCTAGCTCATGGGAGTAAAAACTGTGAGAGTGCTGTATGAAATTTTTATGGCAGGCTTCCTCCAAAATATCCGTAAGTTAGGATTTCGTTGTTTTTCCATTAGAAAGGATAAGGCCATTTCTGCTGCCATTGTAGGCATTTCATTTCATTTCCAAAGACTGCAGTACTATAGTGGTGGCTTACTAATAGTTGAATCTCATTTTATCCAAAAGTTATTAGTGACAACGTAAATACCCGTTACTCTGATACCACTAACATGTATTTGACCTCGATTGGCCTCAATATATAGCTAAACTAAACACGATAAACGCAAGCTGCGTTTACATGAGCGTGAATATTACCTAGTCCAGGGCTGGTCACCATGCGCGGTACCAGGGTGACTTTTTTGGGAGTTAACCTGGAAGACTACCAGCCACGCTCAGGTCCATCGCGGATCCTCAGGGACCGACAGCCACTCGCAGCCGGAGTAGGCGGCAGTAGCTCCAATCCCCAGGCCATGTCTGCGTCGTCCGCGCCGACACCCGGTCCGGCCGACCCTCCTCCATCGGGTGCTACGACGCCTTCACCTTATCGCAGTTTCAGGCGACGCAGCCGCCCCAGCATCGCCGTGTCGGCGCCATAAAACTCGCTCAGTCGACCCGTACAAACGCCAGACCAGTACCATGCAGTAATGTAGCAATGCAACGCAGTAATGTAATGCAAGCAATGTAATGTAGAGTAGAAATGTATCCGGAGTACCAGCGCGAGTTCGGAGAAGCATCCTAGCTGGGTTCCAGTTCGAGCCACGGCCAGGCCGCGTTCCCGGCCCGGCCTCAACGCCAGCTGCTGCGGAGAGTCGCAGTTCCCGTGCACCGTGACCTCGCGCTCGTGACGGAATGCCCCCGCCCACTCACACAAGCTGCGGCGACGACGGTTCGCCCCCTCCGGACGCCGAACCTCAGGCAACGGCTGGGGTTCGTCACGATGCTCAGAGACCGACTCAGGGCTGAGACGTGACACCCCCACCCAGGACGGAGTTTCACCTGAAGCCTACACGCGCGGTGTGACGCTACCCACCGGTCCCGGCTCCCTGCCCTCTGGCCTGGTCTCGTGACGCCGCAGCATAGGGAATGATGTAGTCACCAACTCATTCTCAGTAGCCCGGTACAACTACCAAACGGCCCCCTGCTGTTGAAGCAGCTGGCTGCCAATTCGAACCCGTCGATAATGCTGAACTTGGGAAAGTACTGGGTGCTCCCGGTTACCGTGAATCGGGTGGCCGAGCAGCGTCTGCTAGAGGAAATTTCGTAAGTAGAGGAGCGCCATTTTCTGATCCTGTTCCATGACACGCGCTGCCAGTTCCGCGCGCTTTACTAGTACGAAACCAATGCCGATAAGGTGGTCAAACTGTACGGCACCGGGCTCAAAAAGCCCAAAAAATAAAAGTTCGGCAAATATTTCGAATACAACTCGGGTAGGAAAACGTTCAACCAGATCCACACCAAATCTCTGTCGGTGGCAATAGACACTTTCACCATGCACGACGCCCTGTGGCAGGGCAAGAAGCCCAGTCTGCGCGGTGAAAGGCAGTCATTGACGCTGTATTGTAGCGTCATGGCCACACGCTCTCCCACTGCATTCTTGTTTGTGATGACGCTACGGGTTTGTTGAGATTGTGCCTAAGAGATGAGACTGCGTTAATTTCTAAACTGGTGCTGTGAAGGTCATGATGTCATGCATCATCACGGTTTTTGATGAACATTAAGCAGGCTCAAATTGCGTGTTTGCGTTAGTAGGATACCAATGGATATTCGGACCATCCTAGTTGTTGGAAAACGTTGCGATTTCAACTACAGGGCCCATTCGGTGATTTTGTTCCGTTGTTGATGGAGGAAATGCCGGCTTATTTTGTCACCGCCCCTGGGCTGTCACCATTTAAATGAAAATGGTAAATTTTCGACCGCATCATCATGACATCATGACATTGAATTAGCTTACTGTCAAATCAATAATGATTTGATAGTAAACTTATTCCCTTTTCTAGAGGAAAATCTGGAAGCGCGGTCTACAGCACGAGTAGCGGTTGTTTTCTTTAAAAAAAACTTCCATAGTTTTAGAACAGCAAATCCAGTGTTGTCCATTTAAAGTCTACTCATCACGGCGCTGGACGTGCGTTTACTTTCTCTGCCAAGTGCGCCAAGCGCGTGTCAAGCAGCAATACAGGTGGGGTTAAAGGCAACGCTGGATCTGGCGTTCTTAAAAGGTGGAAGTTGAGTCCAAAAGAAAACAACAGCTGTTCATGGTGGAGCCCAATCTTCCAGTTCCCCCAAAAAAGTCAGTCCTGGCAACGCATGACCGGCGTCATCTGAGCGTAGGAATCGCTGCCAGTGCCATTGCGTGTAAATAGGACTAGTGTATCGCTCTGCTTTTCCAAGAGCTTTTGAATGCGTCTAATAAAATTGGGTAAATCAAGCCCTTGATGTTACAGTTTGAAAATATATTGTCAGATAAGTGATATTCACTCTGCTACTGTTCCCAAGTCTTCGAGCCAGCCAAACATTTAAGGTTTTGCTACTGGTACATCTATTCAAGCATCTTAACACGTGCATTGACGGGGTCTGAGCCACCTTCGCTTTGTCGGGGGGGGGGTACCCGCCCTAACATCTCGAGAACCACGCTAGATGGGGCAAAACGGTAAAGGGCGTTGGGTAGCCCATCCACTTTTCTATCAAAAAATTTGTACCATTTTTTCAGGTCACATTTAAGGTCACGAGAGGTCAAAACTGTCATCATAGGGATAACATGTAAATGAAGGTTTTCGGTCATTACATCTGAACAGGTAAAGATAAAGCAAAACAATTTAAACCATATGAATCCTCGCAGCAAGCTAAATTTAATTATATATAATATGGCATTGTTAGGTCAAATCAGGGATTTGACTTGACCTGAGGTCAGGTCAAGGTAAAATTAGGAAAATGCATTTCATTGGAACTGCAATGCAGTTAACAAGGCACCAATAATACAGTTAAAATAAACACCCTATCGCTATCCATTATTAAGTTATTCAGTTAAAACAATTTCTCCCATGTATTTCCAACGGAGAGGTCATGGTTCGTACCTGACCTTAGGTCATTGATATCTAAAAATGACGGAACATATTTTAAAGAACTCGGTGGGCCCATTATGTAAGATGAGTTTCAATCGGATAGGTTTACCCTGTTCTGACTTATGCTATCTTAGACTTTTTTTGAGGTCAGATCACTTGACCTGTACTGGTGACCTCACCTGACATGACCTAACTTTAAAATTATGACAAAATTTGTAAAAATAATCAGGAAAAGGTATGCCAAGTATGGCGGCGCTACGCGCCGCCGTTTTTAAGCTATCTCTAAAAAAATTCCGAAAAGAGGGGGCGGGTACCCGCCCTCGTCAATGCGCGCGTTAAAATGAGACTTATAATTTTTTGACCAGCGATGTTCTTAACATGATTTTGTTACTAATTACGCCCAGTTTCAATAGTTTTGACCCATTTCGCCCTCAAGGGATGTGAATGTAGTCTTGGCAAAAACAAATAGGTACTGTAAATTCAACCAAAATGTCGACGGGCTTTCAAGTCGTTCCCAGCATTTTCTTGGCCCTCTTCGCTGCAATCCCCCAAAATGGAAAATTATTGTAAGTAAAAGAGAAACAAGTAATATAAAAGTTCACCATAAGGCACTTTAAGGGTGCAACCAAGCAAGAATCGTAGTCATTACGTTGTAAATAATCTTCGTCATTTCAAGTAAGGGTTAGTGTGCAGCATGAAGATATGAAGGGGTGTAGTTTTTAACGGCATGCCTTCGGCATTCAATGGGCTTATCAGATATATTGATTTGGTTTGCATTAAAGTTCAGGGCTTACTTGACACCATCAAACCTAAGATGAAGGGGTGCTGTCGGATGAACTTCGAACTGCAGCAGGGGAGGAAAAATGTCAAAACTGTCGCCAACCCGAATTCAGAAGAGCAAAACTGTCGCACCAAGGATAAGTTGCATGCTGGTACAACACAACATACAAAGCTCGAAGAGTCGGTTGTAGATCTGCCTAAAACTCCAGTTAAGCCAAGTTCCTTAGCATATTATAGTCACTAAGACTGATATTTTGTTATATGTCTTGCATATATGGTTCACCGACATTTGGAAATACAGTTTAAGCACATTTTTAAGAAGCAACTTTGCGAATATCAAACAAATATTTAAAGGAAAATTTAACCACTGGTTTTATTACTTAAGTAAAGCTTCTCAAAATTTTACAGAGCACAGCTAAACCAGGACAGACAGGGGCAACCCATTTTATTTCCTGATGGCATGTTGAGTTCTTTTTTCAAATGGAAGATCACACCTTGGAATAATTCAAAATTGCAGTGCTTCTAGGGACAATCCATGGTAAAAATAATGATTTGGCCCATTTCTGCAAAAAAACTGATGACTGATATTTCAATAAAAACAATTGGTAGGGTTCAACTATGCATCGACTGCCAGTATTATACGGCGTTGCTAGGACTAATACTTTGTTATATTTTGTTTGAGTTAATTTTCTTCTTTTAGTAATGAAAAGTATCCAAATTATTATGATATAAAATTGGCCCATGAGCTGGCAATGCTATGTACCTATTTGATTTGAGCCAATAATGAATATGATTGCAAAAAAATGTTTTTTTAGCTAAAAGAGGTAACCGTTAGGAACTAAAGCAACATATATAATTTCTTCTCTTTTTCTTGAAATATTGAAACATATTTTGAGCTTAAACACAGTCCATGGCAGGTTACACAGTCAATAATCAGGTTATACATACCCATGTACAATCAACAGTGCCAATGGTATGTTTAGCGTATGGGTTTTAAGATGACCAAAAAAGTATAAAAAATGTTCCCTCAGCATGTGCAGCAGTGTTGATCATAACATAACTTGCCTAACATTGTCTTTTTTCTCTTGTTTTAAATATTTTTGCATTCCCTTTCCGGGGGAAATTTTGTGTTAGTAGCTTGTATCATTCATACAACGCACTCACACTATGTACAGAGCCTAACATTTTGTCATAAAGTGTAAACATGACCAGGGAGGACGGGGTCGATAGGTGTAAATTTCTTCATTTTTTCTGCAAACAGTAAAACCTTGGACAAATGAAATGGTGATCAAGTGGTTTCTTGGCATGTCATATCACATGGCTTTCTCAGTTCAGATCATATCAAGAAGTTGTCATGTTTCCTTTAAACTGGTCTTGGGAGTTCTCACATTTAAGAACCAACATGGGTCAAATAGCCCATTATTGGGTAAAGTAGTTATTGGGAATGCTTGTCACAATTTCCTGCACGTCAACTCTCCAAGACCAGGAGTGTCAAATGCTGCCCAAACAGGTGCAGATCCAGCAGGTTGCCTTAGGGGAAGCCAAGCCCATCCACATGAGAATAGGTCAGGTATACTTGTGCATACTTTCTATAGAAAACACTGACTGACGGAATCAATGGACATAATTTATCTGGTGCAGCCAATAAATTTTGCACTATCAATTAGATACCTTGCAAATGGATAAAAACAACCAAAATAGTTTTATTGACGACCAGTTCCCCATTTGATCAATTATGAAACACCAGTTGGCTAAGGAATAGGCCAGAACAGGGTTTGGACCCTTTTATTGCTTTGGGGGTCATGACCGAATCGGCATGGCAGGTTCTGTAGAGCATGGCAGGTTTCGACAAGAGCTCATTGGGGCAGCCTTGGGGAAGATCAGCCAGTTTGGGGCACCTTTTTCTCCTTTTTGGGGCAGTTAAGGAAACTTTGAATTGCTCTCCCATCCATTTGCCTATCTTCCTTCTTTTAGCAGTGTGCGGTCGCAGATTACTGCTGTACGAAGGCAGTACGAAGATACCTACATGTACGAAGGCAAACATGCCGCATTCTATTTTGAGCACTTTTAGCAAGTTCCGTCCAGCACTGGGACCCAAAGTGGTACTTTCCAGTCTTCTGCTATTAGTATCATTACGCAAAAACAATTTTCACAAGCCGACCTACTCGATGAATCAAGTTATAGACATTTACAAACGACATACAAACCACATAAGGCAACGGAAGTTTGGGGATGTTTAAGGCACCCTTGCGAAAACACGAGAGCTTTTGTTGCCATATATTTTTCAGGAAATGCAATCTGGCCTTGAAAAATACCCAAAATAAGTGACGTAAAAATATAACAAATGCGCTATTATTGCCTTATCACGCGCATTGACGGGGGTCTGGGCCACCTTCGCATTGACGGGGGGGCGGGTGCCCGCCCCTAAGATCTTGAGAACCACGGTAGGTAGCGAAAAACGGTAAACGGCGTTGGGCTGCCCATCCACTTCTCCATCGAAAACATTTGAACCATTTTTTTGTCAGGTCACATTTAAGGTCACGAGAGGTCAAAACATGCTGTCATGGGGATAACAAGTAAATTCAGTTTTTTGGCCATTACATCCGAACAAGTAAGGATAGAGCAAAACGACTTGAACTATATGAATCCTCTCAGCAAGCCGAATCGAATGATATATAATTTGACCTTGCTAGGTCAAATCAAGGATTTGACCTGGCCTGAGGTCAGGTCATGGTCAAATTATATAAAATGCATATCACTAGAACTCCAAAGCCCAGGCGAGTCTAATGCAGCTGAAATAAATGCTCTATCGCCATCTGTTACTGAGTTATTCCGTAAAAAAATTTTTCCCATGTATTTCCAATGGAAAGGTCATACCTCGTACCTGACCTTAGGTCATCAATATCAAAAATACCGGAACATTTTTAGAGAACTCGGTGGGGCCATTATGTGATATGAGTTTCAATCGGATAAGTTCACCCTGCTCCGACTTATGCTATCTTAAACTTTTTTGAGGTCGGGTCACTTGACCTGTACTGGTGACCTGACCTGAGATGACCTAACCTTAAAATTTTCACAGAAGTTGTAAAAATAATGAGGGAAAAGGTATGCCAAGTACGGCGGCGCTACGCGCGGCTGTTTTTCTGCTATTTCCGAAAAACCCGAGGGGGCGGGTACCCGCCCCCGTCAATGCGCGTGTTATCCTTGGTTCTGACAATTATGACTCGCGTGTTTCAATCCCTTGCGTTGTTTGACTTGGGTAATTTTTGACAAAGCACCTGGCATCAAAAGCTCTCGGATTTTCGCAAGAGGAACATTCCCCATACCCAATGTTTTCGACAGCGAACAGTGACTTCGATGTTCAGATTTGCTGTCGGGGCTGGCCGGGCCCTGTATATCCGGAAAGTCTGGCTGTCGCCGATCGTCACTGTCGCATCCACTGTCCAGGTCATTGTTCTCCGCAGCGCTGCCGTAGAAAAACAACAAAGGAACGTGACTACTAATTAGACAATTGTGATTCACTTATTTTATTCGCCAGAAAGTCTTATCTATTGAATCGTCTACCGTGATATAGGCGGATTCAGGATTTCCGATCGCGTGGAAAAGGGGGCATGTAAGCTGGGGCGCACTCGGGGCAATGAGGATGCCTTTTTGTACGGAAAAAACCTATTCTGGGGGCGCGATGCCTGCATACTTAAGGGGTGGGAGTGGAAGGGTCATTTTAGGTGGCGCCATCGATATTTCAAGGGGTCCGTGACCATTTCAGATGGATGCGAGGGTTTATGGGAGTGTGTGTGTGTGTGTGGGGGGGGTGTTAAGTGCCCCCTTGCCTCCTGGATCTGCCTGTGTATCGGGATTTTTAGCAGCGTAAAGACCGGCTCCCTGGGAGCTTTTTTGTTTTCTCGGCGGCTACTGGAGTTCCAGTTTGGTTGACGTTATCTGTCGCACTGAATATTTTCACTAGCCAAGTTCTGTCGCAAACCCTAGTTGGCAACTTGGCGGGTTTTTCCACCCCTGAACTGCAGCCGTGCCTGTTTGACGTCAGGGATAAAGTGTGCCATCCCATGAATGATAGATAAAGGCCGAGCCATGGCGCCAAGTCCGATACTCCGTCTGGAGCCAGCGATCGCTTCGATTCACCGTTGAACGTCTCTGTATTTACATCATGTATTTGGAACTGTCTAAGCTAATTTTTCCCAATGGTACCCAACTTACAAATCCAGACCGAGGTTTTGTATCGAGAAGAACTGAATTTGTGACCGGTTCTATATATACTCTATTCTGTTCTTATAGTTTTCCATATCATGTTTATTTTATTGAAAATTATTTGCTGTCAGTGAGAACACACACTTATGCACGCGAGCTGCGAGTCCACGTCAGTGAATTGGGAATCAGAAAGGGGAACATTTTTATTCTTGTCTTTGCAATTTTTAACGGTTTGTGGACAAAAATGCATTGGAAGAAATTTTGGTCGTGTATTTAGGAGTGGAAGGAGGCCCCCACTTTCCATATGGTGGGGACTGGCCCATCAATTTCCCCATTCGTGGTGATATTTCTGATCTGTATGTAAAAAACCATACGAGCGATGGTGAATTTGCTACTACAGGTGAAAGCCAGCTGTCTGTTCCTCTTTCGAATTAAAAAAACTTGCACAACCCAAACCTTGAGTCTAGACGAGCCTGTGAGACGCTTTGATATAGACAAAGTCGATTTGACTCACCTCCTAGCCACAACAGCTGGTCTGAAGTGTTGATTATTTATTTTTAGATGAGCGGAAGCTGGTCCAATGGGCCCATTTTCCCGTAATATGAGTTCATATATCCGCCTCTGCTCGTCAAGGATTGCAATTGAGCTTTTTAAGAATGGCAAACATGTATGTCATTAGGATAATTTATAACTCCCAACGAAGTTGAACGTTATTTCAGTGAATGGAATTTTAACCATGCGAATTATCTATGTGTTTCACACATTTGTCTTGAAATATGAGTCTACCATGGCGTATTTCTTCTGGGAGGTGGTTGACATGCAAATCTAGCAAATAAGAGCAGTTTCGAATGAGTCAATATTTGCCCACCATGTGCTTCAAAAGTTGTTAAGCTATGACTGTGGCGGATACAATAGATGGATAGGCAGCTCCAGCCCCTACCGAAGTGTCAGAATGTCTATAATAACTGCATAGCTGGATATTGTTAGAGGTAGTGGCTTAGCAGGGTCGAGCCCTTAACCCCTCGCTGAATGAAATCCCGGATCAGCCACTGCGTTATGACGTTTCGACATTGTATGTACAACAGCAAAGTGCAATGGTCAGAAGGTGACATTGGTGAACCGGAAATAAAGCCACAATTCACCGGCGAGTTAGGGGCAGCGGCGGCACGCGGTGTGATTTTAACGGTACTAACCCGCGCCCCGGTGGCCCCCGAGCCACCTTCGCCCTGGTGGGGGGGTGTTTGAACACCCCCCTCGAACTCGGCTCCTATGCGGGACAACGAAAAAAGTGAACACCAGTGGATAGCTCATACAAATTCACGAAGAAACTATATCTGCCGCTTTTTGGCTCAGGTCAATACTGAGGTCATGACAGGTCAAATAAGTTGGCATTTTGAGCAAAGTTTTTGGACTCTAGCATCTGACAGAGTTGAGCTAGAATCATTTTGGAGGCACCATTCGCTTCCTCTCGTCACGGCAAATAGAATGATATATAAAATGATCATGCTAGGTAAAAACACACAAATGACCTGACCTCAGGTCAGGTCAAGGTCACTTTTTGACCTAGCATAGTCAATAGCAATCCAAACGCAATGATATCAAAATATTAGCTGTATCATCATTATATGCAGTTATTGACCTGAGTCTGAAAACTGCTTAAGTAGCTCCAGATGACCTCTCAGAGGTCACATGTCGAAAATTGTAACATGAACCTGAAAAGGGGCCCAGGATACTTCGATTTGGAGAATATGAAGGTATAATCAGGTTTATCTACAAAAATACAGCCCAATTTCTATTTTTTCCATGTATTTCCAACCGATAGGTCATGGTCCGTACTTGACCTTAGGTCATCGATACTAAACATCCCGGACCATATTTTTAGAACTCGGTGGGGCCATTATGTGTTATATGTTTCAATCCGATAGTTTCACCCTTTTCTTACCTATGCCACCT
Organism: Lepas anatifera; assembly: GCA_034440635.1. Classification (NCBI taxonomy): domain Eukaryota; kingdom Metazoa; phylum Arthropoda; class Thecostraca; family Lepadidae; genus Lepas; species Lepas anatifera. Next base: position 193,427 of record JAOTON010000710.1, on the reverse strand, counting down.
TAAACATTTTTTTAGGTGAGGTTACTTGACCTGCACTAGCGACCTGACCTGAGATGACTCAAACTTAAAATTTTGAGGAAAGTTACGGATTTAATCAAGGATAAGGTGTGCCAAGTACAGTGGCGCTTCGCGCCGCCGTTTGTTCGTGCCGCCGGAAAACCCAAGGGGGCGTTCAAACACCCCCACAGGGGCGAGGGTTAAAGCTGCTTGCATTAGTACACATTGCTCTGTTAAAAGTTAGTCTTTCATACGCAGTCCCAAAGTGGCAAGAAGTTATATCAATACTGATAATAGCCAATAGAATGACATTTAAATCAGGGTCAGCACACGAGGAATGGCGTTTGGAATTTGCCACGTGGTGGAATCTTTAGATGGTCAACACTTCTTTTTCATAAATTTTGTCCAATCTCTTGCAAGTTCGGCTTGCTTTTGGAGCCAAAGTCTCACTAAAGTCATCAAGTCGCTTGTCACATAGATCCCAACCCCACCATCGGAATGAGCAACTTCAGCAATGACCTGTTCATTTAGAAGTGAAATTTTAAGTTCATATACTTAAATGGCCTTATATATACTTTCATGAACTTACTTACTATATACCTTCATGAACTTACTATATATATATTTCATGAACTTACTTTATATACTTTCATGAACTTACTTACTTTCATATACTTAAATGAACTTATAAAACTTATGGTAGCATCTAGAGTGTCAATCTTTTTAAGATCAACTGGTAAACTACTTTTCTTCCCTCAAACACACTTTTACAGCACTCCAAGAGAGTGGTCATTGTCGCCTCCATTCTGGCAGGGTCTGCGGCTACCGGTTCTTCTTGGCTCCTTCGGCACAATGGCCGCCGCCTGGATCAAGGTGGGCAGTCTCTCGCCAGACAGGTTCTACGTCACCTTCATCGGTCAGACGGTGGCGGGAGTGGCGCAGATCTTCGTGCTGGGGGTGCCCGCCAAGTTGGCTGCCGTGTGGTTCGGCCAGGATCAGGTGTCCTCCGCCTGTGCGGTCGGCGTCTTCGGCAACCAGGTGATTTTCGGCAGCCAGGTGCTTGTTCTCAGGATGCTGTCGTTCACTTTATCGGGTGTGGTGACGCGTCAGACGCATGCCTCGGGAAAGGCTGCCGGTGTGCCACCCTGCCAACTCTTTCACGGCTCCAGTGCCGATCACCGTACTACCACTTATCCTGTTACGGTTAGAACCCAAATATTTGAAGTTAAGTAATCGATATCGAAAATACTAATTAATTTTGATAGCACCCAATAGGTCCTTTATGTGATATTTATTTCATATCAATAGATTAACCCTCTTGTTACTTATGCTATAAAAAGAGGATCAAGTTACTTGACCAGCTCTTGTGATCGGACTTTGAATGACCTCGACCCAAATTTCTTACTCAAGCTGCAAAACAGATAAGAAAAAGTATTTTAAGTAGTATGGTGCTGCGCGCCATCGTTCTCAGGCCATCTGCAAAAAAATGAGGAGGCGGGTAGCTCCCCCCGTGAATGCACTTGCTAACACACTTGACTTTTACATTGCAGATTGGGAATGCTGTGGGATTCCTGATTCCACCAGCGATTGTGGGAGATTCCCTGAACCTGGATGACATTGGATATGATCTCTCCATTATGTTCTATGGGCAAGCTGCTCTTACTTCTCTTCTCTTCATCATCAATTTATTCGGTATGAGTGCGTTACAAAAATAAACATTTTTAATAAGATTGATTAAACTCATGGTCATGGGAAATAAATTTAATTCCTTGTTGAATTTATCTCATCCGATGGTGACTGGTACTCGAATGTGTTTGCTTTTAACGAATAATTGTATTATATGTTCACTGTGTGCATTGTGTTCACTGTGTGGGGGGCCATTCGCAAGCCTTTACCTAAGTCTCAGACCAGTCGATTCATTGTAAAATGTTTGCTGGAAGTTCTGAGTCTTAGAATGTGGTTAAATCCCTCGCCAACTTTCAGTGCTCCATCGAAGTGTTTGGTACTCTAAGTGTATGCGAAATTTCCCGATATGGTGTACCGTAGCCATCGTAATTTAACAAAAGGTGACTAACCTGACATACGGCCTGATTTACCAGAACCGTCAGTTTTTATATCGTCAAATGATTAAGGAAAGAACCAAGCGCTCATCATTTGCGTTAGAGTCCTTTCCAGACAGGGGCGGATCCAGCCGATTGGTTTGGGAGGGGGCCAAAACAATGCCGGCGAGCAAACAAAAAACTTAAGCGGTGGAGGTGGTGGTCAGCAGGATTCAATTCATCGAGTGAGGTACCCTGTGGACGAAAAAAGCGTTCATTTTTTCTAACACACACGTCCTCCTCAATTGATCAGTTATGAAACACTAGTTTGCTTTGAGAGGTGAAAGAGGGTTGCCACTTGCCCCCCCCATTCTGCTTTGGGGAAACGGCCAGATTTCCCCTGGATTTTCCCCTGCTTCCAGTGAGTCTCAACTATGCCCCTGCCCCAGCAGCACACATTTTTGCAGGAATGCTTACAAAATTTCTCGGTGTTGGGCATTGTTCCAAAACAATGGGCCATGACACATTTCAGTCATTCCCGACGATAGATCCCAGTGAAGCCTTCACACTTAAGCAGTCGTCAGCTCTGCATTAACACCCAGTCATGTTGCGCGGTGGTCAGCGTTTCAGAACGAGCCGCCGGTGGCGCCCTCTCCGGCGCAGGCGGCGCTGAGGGGAGCGCCGTCCGAGGGCTACATCGCTAGCATCCTGCGGCTGTGCCGCTACCGCAGCTTCCTGCTGCTCGTCGTCACCTACGGCATCAACGTCGGCGTGTTCTACGGCATCTCTACTCTGCTCGGCCAGATCATTCTTCTGCAGTTTGAGGTCAGATAATTTTGTGGAGGTCTTGCGCAGCAAGCAATTGATAAATGGTCGTAGGACAACATTGACCATCTGGAACAGTTTTATACGTCTGAGAGTGTTTTTACCTTGGGTTAGACGATAAAATACTAGGAGAATGTAGATATGGCGTTGGGCAGAGAAAGTCTACACCTGGTATACGCCAGGTACCTTCCGAAACGAGGACCCAATAAACGCAGAGGGCGCTGGCTTCGGCGGGGTTTGGTAGTTTTTATGTAGGTAAGGAGGTGCCTGATTTCAGACCTTACGCAAACATCGTTTGGTTCCAGCAGCAACCATAAATAAAAGTGAGAGATATCATGCAGGTGTTGTCCGGAGGCTTACATCTAGATTTACGTGTAAGTCCATCTTTAGGTAAGTACTAGACATAGTGTAAGTCCTCTGGTGCAAGTACACCGCAAAGTGTGGCATGGACATATCGTGTATTGGAATTTTTCATCTCTAACATCAGTACAAGTGCAGCACTCGACACAGTTTTTGAGAGAGCTGGCTTGTCTCAGACATTGATTTCGACCACTAAACGGCAGTGTCACAGGCATACAATACCAACGCGATGTTCTACCTTTTAAGATGGACGCAGCTCTGAAAATTGTGGCTGGGATGCGCAATTTAGGATGAGGCATGTTTTGGCTGGTTTAAGGGTATGGATTGCATCCTGGCGGAGGAAGAGTGACGCGTCAGAGAAGTGCCGGGGACGTCTCAACAGGCACAAGAAAGAACATTGGAGGTGTAAACAGGCGGTTGAGAATACAAAATCCCGCAATGAGATGCACCTGTGTCCGCAGTAGTACCTATACAAAGCCACGCTTCGCTGCAGACGTATAGCTATCCGTTAACAAAAGTGAGCTTTTTTTTTAAGGTAAGGGTAGTCAGTCATTCATATGATAAACATCTATTATAATAGGCGTAAAAAAACTCCAAGAGTTTACCAAAGAAGGTAAGGTGACATAAAAAGCAGTCAAACATCTTTACCGACTCAATGGAAAATTATTAAATACTGTTACAATACGAAAGTCAGGGATATGACCCGGATAAGTAACGTTTTCGACAGTTAATATTTGTGGCTATATCAAAATACTTCCCCATGCTTTAATGGGAGAGGCCCTACACAGCACAAATCGAAATCCAAAACCAACCGGAGGGCAGGGGGAAGTTAAATCGATCGACTAATGTAGCTCTTAAAGCTCTAAAGGAGGAGGGACCGTTACCGACCTGACCGGACCAAAATAGGATGATGGAATATGCGGAGAGGGCTAACCGCAGTGCTCGCCTCGTCGTTTGCTATCCGAAACGAATGGCCGGGGGGAGGGTTAAGATTGGTTGAGCGTTGTCGGATGATACCTTGCACTTTTGGACTCCCCACATTTTCATTTAGCGGTTTTGGCAGGCTGGAGCAGCTTTTTTAGGAGCAGCTCTGACGTCTGCGTTGAGAGCGGGGAACAGCGGCACTCCAAATCGCAGAACAGTGCAATGGCCGGGGGCGGGATGAGTTGCCAGAGGATATTTGGGTGCTCAGCTGACACCTCACGTCAGTCAGCTGACAATTGGCCCAAGTGATGCAAGTTAGATACACGTCAGTGCCGGCACTAAAGGCAGCATCGACGAATGACCTTGATATTCTCTCGTCGAACAGAAACCGTGGCCGGGATTGGACATCTCGTGGATCGGAAGTGCCTAGCAAACTGGCAAGGCATGATCTGTATTAACTTTCTTTACAATGGGGATGCGCGGCTCGGTGGTAGAGCACCTGCCCTCTGAGCCGTAGGTCCCGGCTTGATGCCCTGGCGGAGCCTCTCAATAAGTTGATCTGATCCCCCAAATCCCTTCCAACAGGGTGGAAGTTGGCGACGTTGCATAAACCTAACATTTGGTGCGTAGCTAAACCTCAACGATTAGTATTAATGACCTTAACAAAGCTGCAGAGAGGACTTATTACAAATGCAAAAAACTTATTTTACTCGTCATCAGCCTTAACTTAAGCTTAAAACTATGTGGTTATTTGGCTAAGTGGTATGCTGGTATCTATAAGTATGCTGTGACATGGAGAAATAAAACACAGCGTTCTTGATTTCTGAAAATTCCCTGAGATCTAACAAGGCGTCATGCAACTGGTCGGACAATGATAAATAAGTTAGAATTCCTTCAATGTGGCTCAGCACTTAGTCATGGAATGTCAACAATTTCAAAGACATCAAAGGGTACTGGATAATGAATGCAGGACTTTGGATAATTTAACATATATTCTATTAATATAAAACAAATTTACCCTTGAAAAAATCGGAAAGTAAGACAAGCGCCCATTCTTTCACTGTGTGGTGCTTCAGTATAATCTCTTCATGGAGTAAGATGCGCTCACTCGTTTCCACTTGTTCAGAACCTGCGCCTGGAGCCCTCTGTTGTGTTTTTTTGACAGGGTGCAAACCAGGATGCCGGCCGGATCGGACTGGTAATAGTGGCCACAGGTCTGGTGGGCTCCATCCTCTGTGGCATCTGGCTCGACAAAACACATCGCTTCAAGTAAGTTCCATCTCTGAAAGGCGCTAGTGGCAAAGCAGACATCAGCTTCCAAACGCCTGCTCCGTGCTTTTATCTCGGAAACTGCTGCTTTTTACCTTGCAGTGTTGAAAAGAGAATGGCGTATGTATGACTCATCCAGCAACTATAGCGGCCTAACAGCTGAAAAAAATGGTTCTCGATGGAAATGTAATCTTTGTGACGAAGTTTAATGATAAGATTCTGGTTCTTGCCGACTGCAAAATACTGGGGCCCGTCGAACAATGCTGAGGCTGATTACTTTTACATGTATTTGTTATCTTACGCTCTAAGCATAGAGTGCACCCATTTGGTTTTGGAAATGCTTATCAACAAAAAGGAGTGTGGGCAAAAGTGGATAAAAGCCGGATAAAGGTACTTCGCTTCCCCTCTCCCTGTTTCCTAGATTGGTCCATGATCTAACACGGCATATTTCCCCGATACTCTCTGTTTCCTGCTTAACCGACTTCAAGCCTTCCTTTCTGTACCTTCGATGGAATGTGCGTGTCATGGAAACGTTTGAATCGACGGTCCGCCTCGTATACAAGTTGGAGGTGTTACAGGCCAATAAAGTAAACCGATATAAATGCGTAATCTCAAGCTGAACGATTCCCGGGAATTACATCTCCTAGATTTTGACATTCTGTGGGGTTCACAGTCGTGATGATACCATGGCAAGATAATTGGTTGTATACAGTGTACTCCCCGGACACTGCCAGCTGGCGTAAACAGACTCGGCTCTCTTCCTTGCAGACTAACCACCGTGTTGGTATACATCCTGAGCGTGGCCGGCATGCTCGCCTTCACATTCACTCTGCCGCTGGGCTACATCAGCATCGTCTACATCACCGCTGGCCTGCTGGGCTTCTTCATGACCGGCTACCTGCCCCTGGGCTTCGAGTTCGCCGCCGAGATCACGTATCCAGAGCCTGAGGCCACCACGTCGGGCCTGTTGAACGCGTCTGCGCAGATCTTTGGCATCGTGCTCACCATTATTGGAGCAGAAATGCTAGCGTGAGTGCTCATCTGTTCTTATCTTTGCTGATACACCTAGAACCTGTGCCGAAACCCTGAAAATTGAAGTTTGCGTAAATAATGAATCGTGTGTAGAAGCTTGGTGAAAATAATTAACATGACTAGGCTTTGGTCACAATTTACTCCATGTTAATCACAGGCAATTATTAGATCATGTGACCCCACAGGGCTTATTTGAAAACTTTGGTTGTTTCATTTGTTAAGCAAGCAAGAATACTTATTTCTGGTTTAGAACATAGCGAAGGATTCTAAGCACCTGAATGTATGTACCCTAGCGTCGTGAACTATCACCACGCAGGCAATCTTCAAGGTACACCATTGCCCACCTTCACTCATTTCAATAGACAACTATTATCGATTCTACCGCTACCCACAGGTATGGAGACCGGGCTTGTAATCTTCTTTTCGCCGCCTTCTTGGGCATAGGCGCCATCCTCACAGCCATCATTAAGGAAGATCTGCGTCGCCAAAGGGCGCAAGGAGGCACCGCTTCAGAGGCGACTCAGGTGTCTGAGACACAGGACAGTCGACTCTGATCACCACCACCATATAGCCTTAGTGAAAGAAAAATCTGTCAATTGCTTAAGTGGTTCTTCATAACGTCCGAGCCGTCAACATAGAGCCTAATGATGTGACATTTTAGATTCGTGCCTTATCAGTGCGCAAGTTTCAACATTGGCGTGGGATGTTGCCACGACTTTTAGATTGGTGCAATATGGTGACAATGTTATGGGATTGGTATGCTGTGAAGCCACACTCTGTATTGGTCATAATGATGTCTCAGTTTTGAATTTATGCATCATGAATCCACAGGTTTGAGCTTGAAGTGGTCATCATGTGAGTCACGTTGTAGTTTTGAGGCGGTACCTCATGGGGTTGGTCCAATTTCCGCCTGTGTTAGATGACATTGTCATAGATGCGGGTGCCACCCATTACCAAAATTGCTTGACAAGTCTAAAAAATACTAAATTAGTTCCACCTAGTGCTATTTGGGGAGCCAGGTTGCCCTCAGTTTGTATGTTAAACTACATGAAGTTTGAGTTAGCAATATGTTTAATGGCCTGCCTCCTCGAATTTGAGAATTCGAGGCGGAAGGCCATTAAACATTTTGTCAAATTATAATCATGCTCATCGGCTCAGCACTGCAAAATTTATCTACATAGAATTTATAACATGCACGACAAGTCAAAGTTGTCTATAACGTGCATTTGCCTGCATCGATCGACAGGGGTCGGGCGGGGGGGTCATCCACACTAACAAAACCATTAGTCCCCCGGCCAACAGAGGCGCCCCACCCCCGGCCCCGCGACAAGGAAAGGCATTTGGCTATAGCCACAGTGTACACGGAAAACAAAACGACACAATGCCATTCTGTCAGGTAAATGAGCACACGCGCCTTGGGTGAGAAACTCACGCTGGATGTGTTTTGCACCGGCAGCACAGTCATGAGGTGCTACCGGCACACAGAGATAGTGTCCGCTGATTTTGGCAGAAAAAACACAATGGCATACACAAACATTTGTAATTCGACACATCGATTCTGTGCACATACGCCTCTCGTGTTGCTATGGACAAAATTTGTGTTGCATACCCAAGTAGGTATACTGTGTTTTCGCCATTGTTGAGCTTGCGCGCGAGGCCACGGCCGCCATCTTTTCAACAGTTGACTGCATGGCGTGAAGAAGAGAGGTTGACATTGTTTGTTCGCTTTTATTCAATACTATAAGTTGGTGTGTTTGGCGATATCTGTGCTCTAGGACATAGTATGTCTGGCAGAGAGTAGTATCCTCTTGTGATTGTTATTCCGGGAACATATAACAGTGCAAACAAGAGCTGACAACCTTCCACGGTTCGGACGACCATGCAGACTGCAGCAACGCAGACAAGAAGGAAAAGCCCATTACAGGAGAAATCATCCAAGGTGTAATTTTCCAGTGGCAAACATGTATGGCGTGGCGTAAATTCTAAATACTGGGAATTCGGAAATCACATTTGGTCCCCACGTTCAATCGCTCTGAACAAAAAGTCATGCACTCGGTCGAAGCTCACACTATCGCTGCGATTTTTTTCACCATATCCGCTCTCACCAGTCGATACCCTGGGAATGAGACGAGTCGATTAGGAGTACGCTGCTTCAGCCATGTCTCAGGGACGAAAACAAGGTCAGTCCCGGAAGCGAGGAGGTCATGTCTAAGAGGTAAAATATTCGGTAAGAGTGACTGGACATTGATGGACGAGAATAAAATGTTGTTTTTCCCGCGTGAGCACTTCTACCAGCTCTGGCCACCCCTGCACTCCCTCGGGCACGCCCTGGCTCCACTCCTGCCGCACCTGGTGACCCGGCCGTGGGAAGGTCGCGCGTTGTTGTGGGAGTGGTCAAGGTCGCCTGCTGCCGCTCCAGCTGGCGGGCGTGGCGGCTCGGCCCCGGTGCTATTAACGATTTGACGAGCGGGGAAATGTTGACGGATGTTTCGCGAGAATGCAGCAGTCGGTTGGTAATCACTATCGTGCCGGCGATGGCGTTCGGTCGAGATGGATGGCAACATAGCTGATACAAGTATTCTCACAAGTATGAGAATCGGTAGGCTCCGGGCTATGTCGCGATGCATGCTGATATAGTCGATGATCCTGCACTTAGTTGACTCGCACACTCCCACTCACTTCACACTAATACATTAGCTCACTTGCTCACATCCACTGGGCACTTGCACACTGGTAAGGCTGTAATGGGTAAGGTGGTGAGGCGCGGAGTTCCCGGCAGCGCAGCCGCTCGCGAGCGCGGTGCACAGTGTACTGGAGACACGTTCTACAAAACTGATAGATCAGTTTAAAAACCATTATAAAGGTAGAACACTCACTTCAAGTGATTCAGACTCATCCAGAGCCGAACATCGTTAGCTGCCGAGCCGTGGTGCCGGATAAGGACGTAGGGGAGCTACCGACCAGACAGGCGCGCGTTGGCTCGTCTTCAGCAATATGAATACAGATATTCAACATCACCAGCAGAGGCGCAACTACCGCGCCGTCCAGGATAGCCAGACGGCACTACCAGCGACTCAGACGAACCTGAGGTTACGGGCACACGTTGGGGGCAGCGGAATCACCACCGCGCCGTCGTGATCACGTCTGAATAAAATGCCGGTCTGATACAAGTCCCTTGAGGACTTAAGGGAGATGTCAATTACAAAAACGAACTTGTATAACTTCGGAAAAATGCGCACAATCCCTGCGCATTATCAGAAAGTCATAGACGCTTCAGGTACACTGAGTGTGGGGTGCCTACGTTTTGTATGCAATATCGCAAAGTAAATATTGATATTTCGTTGGGACAGAAGCTTTTTGGGAAAACGATTTCCCTGAGTAAAGGTCAGCGGCTTGTTTCCAGAACCACCGATGCCACATCAGAGTTTCATCGAGACTTAGGCGGTCACGAAATTTCTTTCAGCGTGCAAAAGGACTTTGAAAAGTGTGCATTAGTCGAACCATTGTGAACACTCACAGAGAGGGGGAGGGGGAGGTCCTGAAGTGCATCCTCCCCACCTGTTTTTTAAAGGTGATTGGAGGACCGTTCGGAGTAAAAAAACACTACCTTGCTATGTTTTATAGTTAGTTTTTTTAAACCTTGCCGGTCATTTAAAGTGCAAAAGTAAAAAGAGCACGCTGATAATGGAGAAGGAGTTGAAGAAATCAAGAAGCAGTTTTGAAGGGATCCACCAGTAAAGAAGACCTGAATATCTGAATCCAGAGCAGGGGAGAAATAAGTGTATGCTCGCATTTTTTTAAAGAAATATATTTTTCTAAATTTCGTAAAAGAACAGTAGCGTTCCAAGGAAAATTACTGACAAAATTACATACCCAGGGCACATAATTATCGATCTAGCAGTATCTAAACACGAGCGATATGAAAATCTCATCAAAAAGCCAAACTTGCTAACACAATTTAATCAGGGTTTTTCAGGAGCATGACCGCCCGAGAAAGGTGGTCGCTGTCTCCTCCCTCATACCCTACCCACTATCCAGAAAACAACGTCCCCGAAATTCCCTCAGACACTTATCCTTTTCCCCGGGCCTGGCATGCAAAAGGAGAGGTCACGACCCACATCTGACCTTAGGTCATCGTTATACAAATTTCATTACATATGCTGAAGAACTCAGTTGGGCCGTTGCGTGATAAGTTGTAAATCGCTAGATTAACCCACTTTTTTACTTATGCCATTCTAAAATTTTTTGAAGTGGTGTCACTTGACCTGGCCTGGTAACCTGACCTGAAATGACGCAAGCATACAATTTTCAAGACAGTTGCAAAGTAAATCAAGGATAAGGTTTTCCAAAAACGGTGGCGCTTCCCGCCTCCGTCATTTTCAAGCACCATGGGGAAACCCTGGGGGTTGTTCAAATAACCCCCACCCCCACCCACCTGGGGAGGGTTAAGTAACAATTGATTTGCAAGGTCGCGATGTACTGCTGCTGGCACTTAATAGGACTTCACGCTTATTGGAAGTTGCAAAATATTGTTTTGGTGTGGCGGCATTACAGGTTCTAACACAAAAGTATGAATGCAAAGAAACACATTTATTAAAGCTTTAACAATGCAAAAAACACGCAGTTAACAATCAGTAAAAGAACGTCCTATTCGATCGACTCGCATGTAAGTTGAACACTATTGAACTCTTCAACCCCCTCAGCTTCACTATCACCATCGCCTTTCTCATTCTACATTGTCTTCACTTCATCACTACTGCTATCCTCGAGCGGTATTACAAACGGCTCGATGCTGTCAGAGAGCTCCTCCCTTTCCCAGTATTCCAGCTCCTTGGCTGCGACGTGCTCACAGCACATCACCCATGAGGCAACGGTGAGGTATTGAGCAGGGGCCTCGACAAGTTCCTCTACGTCGTCGATACGGCCTCTGGTATTCCTCTTCCGCATGGAAGTCTTCATCTGTGCCCAAATCAGCTCAATGGGGTTCAGGTCATAGTGGTAAGGTGGCAGCCGCACCACTTGGTGTCCGAGATGTCTTGCCATACAATCCACGAAGCATGCCTTTTCGTGGCCACTTTTCTTCACGAGCTCTAAGAGCTCTGACTTGAGCATATCCTCCTCATAGTCGATATTCTTCCGGGACAACCAGTCTTGAATCTCCTTCTTCTTACTTGCTGATGTAGGTGCCTTGTCTAGTTGTCTGCTATGATAGCTGGCGTTATCCATGACGATGTAGGTGCTGGAAGAGAGTTGAGAGAAGCCTCTGGAACCATTCCTCGAACAGGGTCGCGTTCATAGAGTCATGGTAGTCACTGTTTTTGCCACTGGTCCAACGATACAGCAGTGCGCCGCCCATGAAGCCATCTTTGCATCCGGCGTGTACAGTGATGAGACGCTTCCCTTTGCCAATGGCGTCTCTGGTTCCGCTCATCTCTGAAGCATCCAGCCACGCCACGCACGCACGCAATCGTGTCATGTTGATTGAACCCCGTCTCATCGAGATATACTATCTGGCTCCCTGGATGTTCGGAACGGATTTTTCTCATCTTCCTTAAAAACCGTACTCCAGCACTGTCCCACATCCCGTCTCTCCATCAGTATCTTCCTTTTATTCACTTTCCTGTACCGGAATCTGTTACTGAGAAGAACTTTCCTCAAAGAGCTCCTGCTTAGCGCCACCGATATGTTTGGAGATACTTTTCCGAGGATGGTATCAAGGGTGACATGTTCGCGGTTTAGGTACATGTTGAGAACATTTCGGCGGATGCACTCAACGTCGAAGTTGTCAACTTTGCCGACCACCCGAAGAGTTCTTGACGGGGTGACGTTGTCCGTGTTAGCACTCTCCTCGCTTGCCATGATCTTTCGCACCGACCTTTCACTTATTCCTACCATGTGTGACACTCGTTCCTGCAGTCTTGCTGGTGGTACGAATAAGTAAGTCGCGTTTCCTTCACCAGAAAGCTTTTTGGAGCTCCTTTTCCTCAGTACAAAACGAAATCACATTCTGAATGATTTCCTTATTTTGCTCAGAAAGCCACACCAGATCTAAGGTGTGATGTTTCACGAGTATCACTCATTTTACTAAAATGTGACGCATATGATTCTGAAACTATATCGAAATTATTATATTTTCCAAGTGGGGTTTGCTTGTCTCCAAGCATGATCAAGCAAAATTTAAGTCACTTGATTTTGTATGTCTCCGCGTGCTCTAATGGCTGAAGCGCTTTAAGCGACCGGCAAGGTTTAAAAAATGAACTATAGTAGAATTCATGGACACGTCAATTGGTGAAAAAATTTAAAATTGGTCGATATTTTTTATTACAGGCTTTCAAAGTAAAACCTATATTTTGGGATCACCACTATCACGCGGTCAAACTAGTTCACCTACCCTGTAGTCTGAGTGGTAACTTAATAACGGCATATGATCAAGATGATATGTCAGTTCCCCTGACATGAAGGTCAAGGTCAAGGTCATACCATAATTTTCATGGCAACCCCAGTGCTTTCGGTCAGATGGTGTTACTCAGTATTACGTATCCTATACACTGACGTCATAGTTAGTGCTACTCCATGTCAAGATCAAGGTCACAGGTCAGGTCAAAGATCATTGGTCAAGGTCATACCCTCATATGCACCCAACAGTTGCTAGAGGACCAATTGTAGAGTTCATGACTTTATAGGTCGATTCCCTTAAATTACTTTTACCTCCAAATTTCACAGGACATTGTATGAGACCTTGCCTCCATGGCCTTAATCTGCTTTTAGTGCATTTCCGGGTTTTCCACAGAATCACAGTATTCCCCAATATGCCCCCCACGCGGCCCAGATCCGATCTTCACGACCTCGTTTGACCTTAAAGATATACTATATACTATTGAACTATAAGTATACTATAGATCACCATGGTCCCCACAGGTCCCAAAACGGTTGTCATTCTAACTCTCTTGGTTCCTGAGATCTCAGACGGGGGCCATTTCAGGACCCGTCTCTACTACGCGTTGACGCCAGACCCTTCTCCACTGCGCTTGTTAAGTCCGATCGGGGAAGGGGGCACATGGTCGGGGGATCCAGACCAGGGGCGGCACTTTTGGACGGCAAAACTTATCAGGCGGGCGCCAAATCCTATCGCAGGGGTGCTGATACTTGCATCCTGGGGGCGCTATCGACCTTTCAGGGGGCGCTGGGGCTCGATCGGGGCAAAGAGCCCCTACTTGACCCTCTGGATCCGCATATGTGACGGATTCATTCAGAGTAACCTCAGAGAGAAAATATACCCCACCTGAGGTCTTGGGTCTCGCTACACATTTCTAGTTTTTGCAGTATATCTCCAGAAAAATGAAGTGTGCTAAAATGACTCATGGCAGAATCATCAGGGTGACCTCAGATGGTAATACCGCAAATCGGCAATGTTTTTGTTCCCGACTAAAGTTGTTTTACCTTTTTGCCCATTCAACAGGAAACAAGACAGCACGCGCTCGGCTGCATCGATATATCTTCTCTTAGTACTGGGGTATGCTCCCTCGGTCGGTCAATAGTTTCCTATCGCGGACGTGCGCTTCACCATTAACCTGTATAGGCTGAGCTCTGTTCTCTCTACTCAGAAAGGCGTTTCTGAGCTCCTACTTTAGCGAGCTCGGCCGCTGTCTTGTCTGTTCTCGAGAACAGTTTTAAGGAACAAGAAGATAATCAAGCCGATAGAGAACGAAATTATACTTAATGTTTGAAACTGAGCCGCCCCGGTAGATTAGTTGGTAGAGCGTTGGGTTCCCGTCCGCTGCTCAGAAACATGCAGTGGCACTGCATGTCCAGACTTGGGATCGGTTTCCCTGAGACGCTCCGGCGCTCAATAGTTTACCCGACGTAGGTCGGCTGGCAACTGACTGGTGAGAGGGTGACCTGAGCGGGGCAGTCATCCCTGTGCTTTGTGGGACGTTTAACTTTGCCTCTAAATTAACCCTTCGTTGCGAGAGCTGCTTGTTTGGGTGGTGGGGTCGGGTATCCGTACCAAGTCCCTTTGTTGACTTTAGTGAGACTCCGGCTCCAACAGCCGTATTGGGAACAACTTGGTCAAAATAAAAAAATGGCGTCCAAACTAAATGATCACATACACACTGTAAAACGCTAACATTTCAACAAAAAAAACTTCCCGCTGAATTTTTCGCAAACCAACTGAGCGCGCCTCCACCAATCAGCGGCCGTCATCCACCAGTAGCCGTATGCCCGCGAGGCACAGAGGTGACAGAGTTCACGGCTCGACTACATCTGTCCCGGGTAGAGCCTCGGTGGGGAGGGGTAGCGTGGCAGATACCAATACTCGCGTGTGATTGGGTGAATGTGTTGGTGGTGGTTTTCTACCGTCGCACTGTTGGAGTGGGGAAGGGGAGGAGGTGCTGGCACGGCGCATTCTGTACATACATGTGGGTAGATATATTACGGAGATCGGCTTGGTTCCGAAACATGGTGGCCGTCTCGGCTACGATTAGAGGTAACCTGAGATCAGCAGCCAGAGGCCTCAACCAATACCACTCGAGCCCAGTGACGTGGACCTCGGAAAATTATTGGGGTGTTAAAATTTGAAACAATGCCAAGAAACATAATACTAAAAGTTAGCAGTATTATGTTAAGTGTTTTTTCAGCCTTCTGATATACCTGTTGAACTACATAAAGTTAAATTCAAATCATTTAATTGAAAAACACAAAAGTCTAAAGGATATTTCAACACTATTTTGAGGTTTCACTTGGTCTGCTCGGACATCCCGAAGAAACATAAGAAACATAAATACACACACTTGCTCGAGGCCCCTGAGACCAGCACTCGGTGGCCTCAGGGACCAGTGCTCTCCTGGGCCTGGTATGGATGGGGCCCTTTGTTATGCTCAAGGGAGGTGCAAGGGAGGTCCGTGGATCCCAAGGTTATGCCACTGGTATAAGCCTCCACCTTGACCCATCCCCCTTTGGCTACGTCACTGCTTGTGAATGTGATCGGTCGTGCTGTATTGGCTATGATGAAGCCCCGAGAGCAACATGTTAATCCTTCCAAAATTGCGATTATTTTCATTTGTTCGAGAAAAGGTATCGAGGGAAAGATAAGCCTGATTTTAGAAGAATATTATTCATCCACCCTGCTTATGCATACCAGCGATAGAAGTTGTCACGCAATTATGATCACGCATTGTCCAGACATGTTTGGCGGTACCGTATAGCTACAGTGAAGGCACTACGGCGCACCACAGCTAGAGGGAAGACGCTGTGACCCACCAAACCTAAAGGGAAGACAAAGCAGCGCACCAAAGCTACAGGGAAGACACTGCAGCACAACATAGTAAGTCACAGGGAAGACACTGCGGCACAGCATAGTAAGTCACAGGGAAGACACTGCGGCACAGCATAGTAAGTCACAGGGAAGACACTGCGGCACAGCATAGTAAGTCACAGGGAAGACACTGCGGCACAGCATAGTAAGTCACAGGGAAGACACTGCGGCACAGCATAGTAAGTCACAGGGAAGACACTGCAATATACGATAGCCACAGGGGGGACACTGCGGCACAACATAGCCACAGGGAAGACAATGCGGGACAGCATAGCCACAGGGAAGACGCTGCGGCACATATATCCACAGGGAAGACGCTGCGGCATAGTATCGCTGCAGGAAAGGCAACGAGGAACAGCGTGGTATGGTATAGCTCGACACCTATCATCAGGTAACATAGAACGGCAAGTGTGAAGCGCAGTAAAATAATTGAGAAAATAGAAGGACGAACGTGAAGATGATTGATATCCATGAATGCAGTAACTAGCCTGGTCCGAAACAATTTTTGATTCTAGGTGACTGAAAAAACATATACATGCATAATGATCTGCAGTAGGGGAAAGTGGGGGCATGGACACCGCGGGTAAGACGGACACCCCTGTTTGGGACGAACTGACAGCGTCACGACCGGGAAAAGCGCGTAATACGCTTCCTTTTAGCGCGCGTCGGTCGCATAGCAACGTTGGGTCCGGTGAGCTCTCTAGGTTTTATACAATTTTCATAATAGTAAAAACTGCAACTCATGTGTTTTTTCACAATGGAATTCGTAAGGTCATTGCACAGATGTTTCTATAGTTACTTTATTGGTACTACGTAATATAGTTCTTCAAGATGTTACATTTTGTTCACCGCAGTCGCTGACTGTGTAATCGCAATAACATCCGATTCATATCCAAGTTCGTTTAGGAAGAGCAAAGTGGGGTAAGACGGACATCACGTGTGGGGCAACATGGACATGGTGGCCATGTTATCCCACACGAGAGTATATTTGATTTTATATAATATAAGCTTAAATAAGTAAAGGCTGATGGCTGGGGGCCGGGGACGCATGGCCCGAAATCCTGGAGAATATATAATTAAATTTGGGGGTCATCTAGGGGCAGGTGTCCCCGTCGACCATCATTTCCCCTGAAATGGTCATGGTGCCCCCCTGAAAATTGATGGGCCCCCAAAGTGTCACCTCAAACCCCTCCCCTCAGGAGCGTGATGACGTTCTTCACTTTGTCAGTGTACAAGCAAAGTAACATCGCGACTTATGAATTATTTGGTTGCCGCCACCGAATGGAGCAGGGAAGCACACAGAAAAACTCTAAATGGTGTTTTGTATTACAACAATTTTTCTGAACCTCCTCACAGGTGAGGTGCCCTGAGACGGCAAAACATATTTATTGCAATCCCAAACTGCGCTGACATTTCATCCTCCCCTACCCGTCCCGGCTGAGCCGGGCCAGTCGGTCACCAGGCATCGCAGCTACAGCCGTCGGGCACGCCCGCTGGTACCTTGCATTGTGGGCGTGCGCTTGTTACATTGGAGTGAGTCTAGCTACTGGGCTTTATCTCCGTTTGTCAGAGACCGTACTTTCTACGTGACCTGATGGGACCCCACGTAACGAGCACAGCCGGAGACCGAACGCTCTTAACCTCTGCAGGAATTTCACACTAAGGATTTTTGGGGGCGGGGGGGGGGGGTTGGGGCGGCTGACGAGAGGGGGCAGCAGGCCGGTAGAGGAGCGGTATTTTGCCTCAGGGGACGCACTTGTTCGCCCAAATCGCGGCCAATTTTCGCATCCTGGGGGAGGGGGTGAGAGCGGTGAATTGTTTTCTCCACAGACCAAGTTTAATTTTTTAGGGGCGGCTTGTTGGGTGCAGGGGCAGCAAAGTCGGTGTAGGGGGCGGCATGTTGGGTAGAGGGGCGGCAGTCAGTGTAGCACTGCCTCTAAAAGTCAAGTGAAGGCTCATCCTTCCCCTCGATGGGCGCCTTCGGCGCTCCACATGGATGGGAGCGGCACCTTGGAGCCAAAGCGTTTGGGGGACCGGGCCCGCTGCCTCCCCCTGGGTGCGCGCCCGCCCCCGATCCGGATGGCGCCCCCCGCAAGATACCCCGCCCCCTGATCGGCGATCCTGGATCAACCTATGCACAGTTCCACGACAGCCCTTGATACTTTTATCCACCGTCATTAAACAATTAAGAAAAGGCATGACCCCTTGACCCTTTGACGGAAAAACTAAGAAAATACCCCTTCCCCGCGGCGGACGACAGTCGCCTAGTGGGTCGATGCAGATGGAAATATTCTAGGCCTGATTCGATCACTTTTTCATCTTGTCCATCTTTCCCCATGGGGTGACCATGTTACCCCATTAAATGGGCGAAATGGACTTTGCTACTTTTTCTAAACTTTGCGCAAATTTTGATATGATAATTACAGACACATGGCTGCTTGCACAGTGGTAGATAAATGTCTGAAGTATCTCTACGGCCAAAATAGGAGCGAAACAAGCTCATTAAGTCATCGAAAACTCACACCATCGTTACGGTGTCCGTGACCCCCCACTTTCCCCTATGCATAAATACATACTGTGTTTTTTACGAAAAACAATGATTTGATATGGTTTAGTAGTTCTACGTAACTGAATAATGTTACAACTAATCATTTATCTAAATTAATAGCTAATCCCGAATGCAGCCATTTTCTCACTCTGTAAAAGGGCATCGATTTCTATCTCGGCTTTATACTATCATGTGATACCTGATGCTTTTTTAAGCGGGAACTTACGCACAATATTCAACAGAAGTGAAATATAAAAACAAAACGGCCATTCAGATTAGTAAAACATATTTATTCTGTCACTGACCACCCACTTGTTTCATCACATATTGTCATCAGGTCAGGTTCAGAGCACAACAGGCACAAGAAGAGGCGAGCGAGCGCTGTGCACTGCGTAGGGTGAGCCAACGGTGCTTACCTACACTGGCGGATCCAAGGGAGGGGGCAAAGTGGCCGTGGCGCCATCGAAAGCCTAAATAAAACTTTGACCCCAAAAGGACCCCAATTTAGCCGTTTTTCTTTAAAAATACTATGTTTCAGCGATTTTTTCTCAATTTAGTCTCCACCCAAAACGTTGGTTTGGCCCCCTCCAAAAGTTGTTCCTGGATCCACCAATGATTACCAATTATATATACATAATAAAATATATATATAATATATATATAATATATAATATAATATATATATAATATATATATATAATATATATATATATATATATATATATATGATATATCCTGTTGATTTTTCATGCTTAGAAGTAAATAACCACTTTTTTATCTCAATACTCTGAGACGTTCTCCTTTCACACCCTTGCACCAGTTTTCAAATAAACGCTGAAGAACACATATCTTAGCTAACTTAGTTATTGAACCCATATTCATATCTCGAGCTTTAAGACAGTAATTCCCAGCGCTGGAGCATGGAGTAAAGTAAAAAGACGACATAATTCATAGGAAACAACGGTCTTCTGTCAACACCCACTTCTTTGCTCCATCGCCGATCATCTTTAGGCCAAAGTCACGGCGTGTGAGGTATAATAGAGAGACGCAAACGTGCCGGCACCATGCGCCAACGGCGCGTACCCACGATATATGCTGCTTGTTTTGTTGTGTTTACAAGCAAATACCCACGTTTTGTATCCTTGATCCCAATGCTTAGTAACATGCTCTTTACATGCTACTGTTTGCTTTCATATCTACGTGGAAGAACATATTTTTAAAACTACTTATTTTTTTAAATAATTACAACTTTTTCAGTAAAAACAAAATGCTTCAAAACTGTTACTTATTGACTCGTTACGAATATTTTGATACAAAATTTTACCCATCTTTCATTTTGTAATCGGTCAAAATAACCATAGAAGACATTGCTGCGTCGACAAACTGTAAAATTTCCGGAGGTCATAACTACTGAGCCGCTGCACCTAACGACCTGAAAATGTCACAGACGTGTTCTGGGCTGCCATTAACCACATGGGCAAAGTTTGAAGAAAATTGGAGACATAAGGGTGCAAAATAAATCATTCAGTGTATTGAACTGCCG
Organism: Lepas anatifera; assembly: GCA_034440635.1. Lineage (NCBI taxonomy): Eukaryota > Metazoa > Arthropoda > Thecostraca > Lepadidae > Lepas > Lepas anatifera. Next base: position 173,574 of record JAOTON010000710.1, on the reverse strand, counting down.
TGGAATGCCCCAGGTGCAGATGCCGCAACCACTGTATTGTATTGTGCTGTACTGTTTGCATTTGGCTTGCATTGGGTGGAAGGAACAAAGGTTGAGATAATGAACTTTGCAAAAATATATATAATGAATAATGGAATAAATATTGATTACTATATTTTAGTACAAGAGTTGTATCAAAAAGGCACCCGAGTGTATCTAAATATACAGTCTCTATGTAAAAAACAGTCGGTGAAATGTCGCACGGACTCGACTCGATGCGATTCAAAAACTATGCTGACGAATGGTCCATAAGCTGTGTAAGGGGGCGTGAGCCGCAGTGCAACCGTTTCTGGGTCATATCCAAAATCTCCGGAGGGGGAGGGATTTGCACCAGCCCCTTATAAAGGCAAAATATATATTTAGGAATCGTACCTTCCGATACATTAAAGGAACTCGTGGCAACTTTTACCACTGAAAGCTGAGGGCAGTCCATTCTGGAGTGGGGCACCCTAAGACTGAAAAAGGGTAGTTAATCATGAAATAGGAGCACCCGAACACAAAGTAGAGGTCACCCGGGGGTGAATGAGGGCGGTACATATAAAATTAGAGCAGCCAAAGGCTGCAAAAGCGTCGACAATGGTGGAAAAGGGATGTGCAATCATGCACTAGAGGGCAGTCGAAAGTTTAGAGCAATAACTTTTGTAGTGGGTCGCTTCAGGGCTGGAAAAGGGCGGTAAATCAAGAAATAGGGGCGCCGAACCACAAGGTGAACCACGGAGGTGAATAAGGGTAGTCCACGCTGAAGTGTTAATCTGCCCAAGAGCGGCCAATAATGGAGAAGGTGGGCAAAATCATGCAGTGGAGGGCGGTTAAAAGTGGATGAGGGTGGTCGATGTTGCAGTGGGGCATCATAGGACAAAAAATGTCAATTGTGAAGACGGGGCTCCAAACCACAAAGTTGAGGTAAGGCAAAGGTGAATAAGGGTAATCTATGGTGAATTTAACCGCCCAGGGCGGTAAAATAGCGGTGAACGGTGGAGAGGGGCGCACAGTCATGCATTAGAGGGCGCCCTAAAGTGGATGAGGCCCACTAAGGACTGAAATAGAACAGTCAATCGTGAAACATGGGCGCCAAACCACAACATAGAGGCCGGTCAAGAGTCGAAGAGGGCGGTCCACGTTGAAGTGGAGCGCCCAATGGGCTGCTGCATGCAGCTGATTCCAAATCAGGGGCGGCTCACGGTGCAACAGGCCAGCTTCAAATGGTTTTTTCTTCGGGATTTGGTCAAACATTCACTGTTCGCACCTAAGGTGACGCCAATTTAGCGACCGCCCCCTTCACTCCCTTTGGATCCGTTTTTTCTAATAATTACATGCTATTTGCTTGCCCTCATGACTGTCGGTCAGTGCTCAAGCAGTGCTGAGCTTCAGAATGCGACCACCCGGGTGCGCTAGTGTCGGATCGATGCAGCGACGGCCGTCGAGGTGGCATCGCACCGACGACGTCGTCGGTATTTATATCGCGAGACGACGCGCGCGGCAGTCGGTGGCTGGCTGGCAAGTGGCGGGTGTTTGTCCAGAGTGACACGATAGTATTGGGAGGCAAGGAAAACAGCTAGGCAGTGCAGTCAACCTCAGGGTCAAAAATATCGGTGCAGACCTCAGCAGGCAGTCGTCCCGGAAAAGGTGAGCTGACCGGGTTGTGTTTGTGATTCTGAAGCGTGATCTCAGCATTGGACGCCCGTCTGCATGGACTTATTTCCGGCCCGGCGGCACGTGGTCGGGTGTCGCCGCACGTGAAAAGGACGCGGCTGTCAGAGGACGGGTGGCACTTAGTCAAGTGTCATCTCACGTGAGAAGGACGGAGGCGTTCGACAGGGATTCGAGGCTTTAGCTGAGTCAAATCCGGGACATGGCAGCATCGTGATACAGACAATGACTGTGACCCGGGGTTAAACAAGTGTTTTTGTATGCCGAGCGCATGGGGATGGATGTTGATTATGCTGTTCCTCGAATACTGTTGAATTGATTGAAGGACGTGAACGATCATTACGTATCTACGGTGTCAGTACAGCTGTGAGAAGCCTCCCAACGGCACTCCCCGCCAGCAGGAGACAGGCCCTGCACTCACGAATTTGACCCTCAAAATCGGGAGGCTATTTGATGTGATGAATTAACGGTGCAAGGAGACGTTACAAATTTTGCCGTATTTATTTTTGTTTGTTTGCTCATTTACTGATTCATTCATCCACTCATTTGTTTAAGTTCCGAAGAGTATAAGAATTGTTTAAATCCCGAACAGAATGAATATCCATTTACCGGCAAAATTAACATGGTAAGAAAATATGTGTGCATGAATGTATATACAATAATTTATGCACATAAATTCAATGGTCCGAGAAAAACAAAGCGCACATTAAAAAGCATTGAACATCCAAAGTTAAGACTTAGAATGACTCAATGGAAATATCATCTAAAATACAGATATACCACAGAATATCACATATCTTATAAAGCATGTTCGAAGCATGTTAATTTTTCAATAGATGCTGATAGTTCTTAGTACCCCGCAGAGAAAACTGCTCCCCTTTCCTGTGGACTGGCAAAGCACAATTTAAGGATTTTATTGCACTTTGGAGCATAAAAGAACCTTGAATGTTAAAACCCAACGCTAATACAGCTGCATCAGAAGCGATAGAACGCTACAGAGTGGAAGCAAATGCTAAATTGCGGTTCTGACATGTGATTATATGATATTTCAATGGGTAACAAACGCAGTTAGCTATATTTTTAATTTTACTGTTTCTTTTGTAGGTAAACAACGTAATCTGTTAAGCCCTAGGATAGTTTGTTTTCTGGTGAGGCTAAAACCATTTAAATTTTGTGCATCATGCATATATTTTTCAACCCTGCTCATCTGAAGGTCTCAAATATATGTTGCATTTCGGTGTCGGCAATAGAGAGTACATGATCATTAGGAATAGTACTACCTTACAACTGTATTTCAACAAATCCTAAACAGGTTGTTGCGTCTAGAAGTCCGAGAAATATCATTTTTATATTTTTAATTTGCTGCTATGATATTGTGGTGAAACCATTTGAATAACAGTTCGAAAGCTTTTTCGAATGTGCACACCAATGTCGCCAAGTTTTGTGCCTTTCCACTACTAAGGTGTCTGTCATCATCGAATTGAATATGTTTTTACGAATCGGGCACGTACAAGCTCAACCCATAAGCGAAGGGCATGTAGCGCAATATGAGAAGGCCCCACCTTGGAGCACACGAATCTAATTTTTTTCGGCTTGACTGCAAACGGCACGGAGAATACTTCTGAATATGCTGTGAACGTTTGCTGCAGTGTTTTTAATTTTAGAATATGGCAGATATTTATCTCAAGCGTTCAAAAATCAATGCATTTCCATTCCATACAAGTCTAGTTTGTGACGGAGCTTTTCTGGCGACATCACATGAAATAATTTAGATAAATCAAATAGCAACAGGAATGACACATCTCTATACATAGCATTTAGTGGCAAATCGGTAATGAAATTAAGCCGTTGCTGTCAAGTGACCCTTTCTACACTCGTGCTGTGCCTCTATGTAAGGTGATATTAATTTAGCTTGGTGTGGTAGCTGTGGGTATTCTTCTTACAAGAGGCCTGTATCACACCGTTTCAGCATTTCATGGGTATATATCTGTATATGGGGAAGATGGGGGAGGGGGCGCCTCTCCTAACTCACTCACTAGGCTACCGTCCCTCCCCTGCCCCTTGGATCCATTCCTGCTCTGCACGGATATCGCTCACTTTACGTTACTGAATTCCTTTTTACGTAACTAAGTTCGACAATAAAAAATCGAGAGCAAGCTTATGTTCCTCTGAAAAGTGAAAACACCGATAGTTTTGTGCACAACACCCGTTCCATACCTTCTGGCATGTATAATGCACGTTCCTCAGGCAGTCCGTCCGTGCTAGGCTGGCACGATTTATATGTTTCGATTGAGAGCAGGGTCCAACGTACAAGTGCCCCTCGGACTGATGGTGCTTGCCTCACACGGAACTCGCGTTACCTGGTGGCCTCCGGTCAAGGGACGGGCACGGGATCAACTACCAGAACTTTGGACCCTGATCAGTGTTTAGTTGTTTGATCCTGAAGGTGAATCGATCTGTGGACCGATTGACCCTTACTCCCGTACATCGTGAACTTTAGCTCCACCTACGCACAGTGCACAGCATGGTGTATTGGTTGAGCACGGTTTGAATATTTGCTGATATAAACAGTAAACGCACCACTGCAAACTCGGGGCTGGAGATCCACTATTTCAGCAGCACTGAAATGTGTTTTGACCAAGATAGGCCGAGAGTTCTTGGCACAGCGCCAATGTAGATACATGCCAAATTGGCTTTACCACAACAAAATACCTGAAGCACCAATTTTTAAGTTTTCACGAGGTAATGAATGAAATGGCTGGTTAAGAGGGCAAAATATACTTGGTGCTTAAGGGCTATGACTTAAAATGAGCGGTCTTGCGGCTTTGATGTAAGTATTTTTTAAAGATTTTGCATAGAAAGTTTTCACAGGGCGCAACGTCAATTTTTAGCAACCCTCATAATATTCATTTTTGGGTATCACAGGTCATTGCCTGTTTGGTTATGAGGAAATTGCAAGCAAATTTGAGCAAATATAGGGCACTGGTGCTAAGGAAAATAATTGTTCACGCCAAATCCCTGTGATTACTCAGCTTTATAAAGCGATATTTTGGATCGCATTGAATTAGTCAAGTACAATCCTCAACCGATTGACCTTCAATTAGAATATTATAAAACGAATGTTACAGATCTATCTATGAAACTTGCCTAAAGGTTTCAATCTTAAGTTGTGTTCAAAAGAAAATATTACAGTACCTAATACGCTAAAAGAAAGCGAAAAGGGAGATGCGGCGAAATCCACACTCCCCCATGTATGCTTTTGTCAGGCAACGAAAACTAGAAAGTCATGGAGTTGAATTATGAGCGCTTGAAAGTCTCCAGAAGTGAATGCAGTTGGACATTTTTCAGGCGGAGTTTCAGAGATTGGTTTATGTTTGAAAAGTTAAAAGCTGAAGGTAAGCTAGGTTTTAAAGAGATCGAAGCAGAAATAACTTGTCCACATTATCAGGGCGTGAGTATCACGCTGCATTGATAGGTTATGTTGGTTATTGATGACCACCTTATGCTAGGTGACCACCAGTGGTGCAAGGGGTGGAAAGAGGCTGAATTTCGGGATTTAATTTTTCTTTAAACGGTAAGTTAGTGGACAAATAAAGTATAATATCAATCAAGTGGTTTCTCTGCCCCCACTATCAAATGACTTTTTCAGTTCAAGTCCCAATATGAAGATGTCGCATTCTCTTTAAGGAGATTGGATGTTTTTTTACTGTTTCCGAAAGGTAAAACCTTTCTGTTTCAGAAGTTTGAAGAAACCTTTGAAGTTTCAAAGCAACAGTCCATAGTGAGGTCTGTATCTGTATTTGACCAACTTGGGAATAAGTGGTGGTACCCTCAACAAACAAACCGGATCATTAGTGGGCACGAGATAACCCAAAGCACAGGAAAGATAATTTGACCTCAAAGCAAACCTAAACCCAGTGGTACCACTGAGCATACGGAATATGTATTGTTCTACAGTTGCAGTGGAAAATAACTAATGCCCCTAAATACATGTGCATTTGAACAGTTAGGCCTTGGATTCATCGTTGCGAGTTACGATGGTCGAAATGAGTTTTGTCAACAACTTAACCCGCGCCCTGGTGGGCCTGCGAGTCACCTTCGCCGTGATGGGGGTGTTTGAACACTCCTTTCGAACTCGGCCCTTATGCAGGATAGCGAAAAACGTGAACGCCGGATAGCTGATAAAAATTCATGAATAAACTATAATAGTCACTTTTTGTCTCAGGTAAATACTGAGGTCATGACAGGTCAAAGGAAGTGGGATTTTGAGCAGAGTTTTTGGGCTCTAGTGTCTGACAGAGTTGAGTTGGATTTTTTTGGCTCTGTTCGCTTCCTCTCGTCACGGAAAATTGAATGATGTATAATATGACCATATAGTGGTGGCAGAGAAACCACTTGATCGATATTATAGTTTATGTGTCCACTAACTTACCGTTTAAAGAAAAAATACTAGGTCGAAACACAAAAATGACCTGACGTCAGGCCAGGTCAAGGTCAGTTTTTAACCTAGCATAGTCAATATGCATATCAATCGACTTGCAATAGCAATTTGAACGCAATACTATCACATTAAAAGTTGCATCCTCAGTTCATGCAAAGTTATTGACCTAAGTCTGAAAATTGCTTAAATAGCCCCAGATGACTTCTCAGAGGCCACAGATCAAAAATTGCAACGTGAGCCTGGAAAGGGACCCAGGGTACTACGATTTGGAGAATATGAAGGTATTCTCAGCTGTATCTACAAAATTACAGCCAAATTTCTGTTTTTCCCATGTATGGAGAGGTCATGGTCCGTATTTGTCCTTGGGTCATCGATATGAAAAATCCTGGAATATATGTTGTGTTGTAGCATTCCGTGGGCCTATTATGTGGTATAAGTTTCAATCCGATATATTTCCCCATTTCTTACTTATGCTACCTTAAACATTTTTGCAGGTTAGGTTCCTTGACCTGCATTGGTGACCTGACCTGAGATGACCCGATCTTAAAATTTTGGATAAAGTTGCGGAATTGATCAAGGACAAGATTTGCCAAGTACGGCGGGGCTTCGCGCTGCCGTTTTTCGTGCCGCCGGAAAAAACCCGAGGAGGCTGTCAAACACCCCCCCACCGGGGCGAGGGTTAATCAGTTCTTTAGATTACAACTGTGGTTTCTTTTGATGACGGAGGGCTGGGGAAACGATATCCTCCGTGCTCTGACAAGTGAGAAACAGTGTCGGAACCACAGCAACCGCTGCCCTTTCATTCTATGGCAAAACGTAGGAAGATCTGCTCTCAGGGAATTCAAGCTAACACAGCCAGAAGTTCTTTATCATGTTATCGTGCACTCTTAGGATGTCTCTTAAGATAAAATTAAAAGTTTGGTATTTCAAACCCTCAGAGTTTAACTGAGGTCAGCTAAGCAGACTCCAACAATGCTTCCAAAAATTAGCGCTGAACTAGATAGAGCTTTCCATTTTTCTGTCACTGTGTTTGTTTTGTCATTGGGAGTCAATTGATATGCGCTATGACCATGCTATATTGGTAAGTGATTGGCTTTGACCTAGTTTGATGTCAGGCCATTTTCATAATTTATCCTACTATGATCAGATTGTATATGTGTAATTATATCATTCTATTCGGCGCGTTGAAAATACTCCAATTTGGCCTAAGCACCCGCTTTAGTGCTGCTCTGGAAGGACGAGAAGAAAATATGCAATGCCTTTTCGAAATCTCACGAAACTGTGTTTTCTTGTTGTGGCCTCCATAGTGCATTTTAGCCTGACTCTTTTTTTGTTTTTGTTTTGCTTTGTAGCGTCAACCAACAGTTTTCGTACGCCGACTTAAGCTTTGTTCTAGCCTTTTGAGGAACTAAGGCAGGCTGGAGCGGGCGTGAGATGTGGAAAAAGTAGATATGCGTTCGGATATTGAGCGATTACCATACCAGGAAGGAAGAGATGATTGTAGACTGTTAGTCTCTATTGCCGGCGAGTCCTCGAAACAAATGTGTTTACCCTGCGTCGTCGCAGCCGACAGGAATGACACGCACAGTGGAGGTACTGGGGCGGGAGGTGCGCGCAGGCGCAGCAAGCATAGCTTGTCCGTCACGCGCACAAGACTGGGGCGGGCCCAACGGAGATATGTATGGCGCTTCACTACTTTTTTAAATATGTTTTGCAAAGTTATTAGATTCTCAATATTTTTTGGAGCGTCATATGAAAAACAGATATCAGAAAATATATTGAACAACATGTTTGCAACAAATAATGTTCTTCTAATGTATTCATTTCAAAATGAGAACAAAAAACAGCCACTCGCTCGTCTCTTTCTTGGAACGGAATGCGCAACTGTTATCTGTAGAAAGAGATCATAGAGTTAACAGGTCACGGGGATTGTTCTTCGGAATACGCTTTTTAGCAAAAAATGGTATGTTTGTTACTGTTATCTGGCACGTAGAAGCTATCTCAGGGTCACAACCGATAGACGCGGCATTTCGAAAGAAAGCATATCTTGAATGGGCAAACGTCCTCCGCTGATAATCACAGCAAACAGGTGTAAAATAGTCATAGTGCTTTTCCGTCTCGTGTGTTTCTGATAAGTTATGTGAATCACGAATATCGACGATTGCTGTCAGAGGGATGCATTTTCATATCCTTAGGTGTATCGTGACTTACTTAACACTAGCTCGATGCCGTCAGTTGTTTTTGAGCTTCAAATGAAATATAGATCCGTGCTGTTGTTGTTGTGCAGTGCTTCGTAAAAATGTTCAGAAATGCGGGGTAACATGAATCTCTATAGAAGCTCTTGCTTAGGTTCAATCCCCACGGTGGAAAACCGCCTTCGTGTCCGATCTGATCCGATGGAGAGGATCCTTTAACACCTACGCCAATACTCCGTGTGATTGGGCAAGTGTGCCTGTTGGGAGTGCCCCTAATGAAATGAAATAGATAAATAAAATTAATACAATTTTGGAATCTACAAAAAATAGCAAGGTCTGGACATTGGCGGACGCAGTGGGGCCATTCCGGTCATTCCCCCCCAGCGCTGGAAGGGGGAGCCAAACTATCGTTTAACCCCCCAAACACCGGATAAATTTGTAAAAAAGGTATTTACACTAGGTCTGTAGAGCAAAAAAACCTTCGCTATCGAGAGCAAACAGCACGAGCGGTACTTCGTATAGCCATTCGGGCTCTTGCACCAATTGAAAACCAGGGCTAATTTGTCCGGTGTCACAGTATGAAAATACAATCTGCTTGTTCACCTAAATTTCATGGTTTCGACACCCAAATTATTTAATCGGAAATTCATGCATTTGACCACCCTGTTCCTTTCACACCAGATTACCTTGATCCAAACCTAACCGTGATTAAAAACTCACTAAAAGGTTTGCCAGCTTTCTGTGCTATCGTGTGCGCCCTGAAATGACGTCAGCACTAGCAACGCTACCCGCGTGACGTCACCACCATTCAGACGCGTGTCGTGCAGTTCGGGTCGACGGTACTGGTGTTCAGGTGTCAGATAACTGGCTAACTGCCAGGGCAGATAGTCATTCAGCTGACGTCTAAGCCTTCAACAGGTGGCCAGAGCCGACCGGCCGAGGTTAGAAAAGCCGAAGCCTGCCAAAATAGTGGGGGAAAATATGGGGAACCAGAATATTGAGACTATTCTCCCTGGTCTATTAATGTCTTCAAACTGATGCTGGTGCCCGCTGAGGTGCCCTCTACTGTGTTACAGTGTCCCAATCTGGTAACTGATTAAGTTATTTTGCGCTTTGGGGATAGCTATCTACTCTCTTGCTAGACCCCACAAGGACTTTCTTTCTCTGTAAATGTTCCTTATCTGGGGTTAAAATTGGTCTATGTTGGGGAGTATGCATAGTTTTCTGACCTCTGCCGACCGTAATTGACGACTATCTCGATTCCGACCATAAAATGGTCGTTCTCGGATGCTTAATGTGAACTTGCATTCTGCATGGGGTGCTGTTTTAAACAATGGACCGAAGGATAATTCGTGCGATGGGTAGGGGAAGCAAACAAAATGCTATAAGGAGGAAACGATTTCCAGGAATATTCCGTATCTCTATGAAGGCAGATGTTTTGCTACGATAGATAACCGCAGCTGTGAGATAATGCACGTTTTGCGGCAAACTTTTACGGTGTGTCTCTAACAGATCCTAAGGTGACCGTGGACTTCTTCCATTGGCGGTTTCAACCAACACAAGCGCATATTCTTCAGTCTCTGAGATATATATATATATATATATATATATATATATATATATATATATATATTTAAAAAAAATAATAAAATTTGTTTTCAGTAAGTAAATTAATCGAAGCGCAGATCCATTTCCAATCTAAACTACACCAGACCATACGGATTAGACATGAACTACATATACAGATGGATATGTTTCTGTGATGAATGTCCGGTTGATAAACTAATCATACTACACCGTAAACCCATTCTACACTATGTACACCAGACCATTCGGATTATACATGAACTATATATACAAGTGATGAATGTACGGTTGATAAACCCTTCAGATTTAGCACGGCGGTGCCTTGACCACAGCTGCCTTTTACAGAACACTGCCGGATGTGAAGACCGACCCGCACTTCAGCTCCTCTCCAGCTCTCAGCTCTACTGTCCTCTGTCACCCTCGTCTTCAGCATGACCTCCAGCCCGGACGGCAGTCTCTCCGCCAAGGCTTTGGCTTCCACTGCCACTGCTGACTCCCCTGGCCTCCGCTGGGGCGCTCCTCAAACAAAAAAAGCTACGACTGTAAAATCTACAAGCGACGATGGCCCATCCTGTTTCTGTTTGTTCTGTATTCGACGTCGAATGCCTTCCAGTGGATTCAGTATTCTATCATCAACAATGTGATCGTCAAGTACTACGACGTGACGACCTTTTCCGTTGATTGGACTTCCATGATATACATGGTGCTCTACATTCCACTCATCTTTCCAGCGGCGTGGATCCTTGATAAGAAGGTGGGTTTTCATCAGGGGCGTAGCAGGATTTCGCTCAGGGGATGGCGAACCGAAAAGGGCCCCTGCGACAGCGCCAAAAGGGCCCTGATGGGTAAAAAGGGCCATGCTTGTTACAAAATCGTGTCCTCAAGGGGCCCTTCGGGCCCTCAGAGGGGGGGGGGCGACTGTCCCTGCCGCCCCCCGTCTTGGATACGCCCCTGGTTTTCATTGACCTGCTACGATTCTGTCAATATGCCAGACTTTATCTTAAGTAATATTCGCTTGGTTTTCAAGTTTAGGGAAAACTTTTCAGTGTAATATAAATAGACAATAGAAATATAATAAAATGGCTGCCAATGAGACCGTTTCAATGTATTGAGCCTATAGGATATCAGGGGTAAGGTATCACGATATCAGACATCATATCATGTCATTACGATATCACATACAACAGCAAGGACTTTCCCAAAAGCAGTAGTTGCATATAATTTTCCTTATTTACTTACGGGCAGATAGAGTGGTACGGGAAGAAAACAGAGAAAGAAACCGGGCCTCTGCTGTACAGAGCAGGAGTCACTATACTTGACGAGGTATCTGTCATGCAGACGTCAGAACTTGAATGTCCGTATCGAACCCGAAATAAAAGAATAAAAGTCCATTACGATCTTCCGTGCATTGATCCACCTCTGCATTGATTTTAAAGCCTGCTGACATGCGTTTAAGAGCTGCTGTCACATTTGCATGCCTGTGCACTGCTCAGGGCCTGCGCGTGGCAGTTCTGCTGGGCTCCTTCGGCACCATGCTGGGATCGTGGATCAAGGTGGGCAGCCTCTCGCCGGACAGGTTCTACGTCACCTTCATCGGCCAAACGGTGACTGCCATGTCGCAGATCTTCATCCTGGGCATTCCTCCCAAGCTGGCCGCCGTCTGGTTCGGCCCCGGACAGGTGTCCTCCGCCTGCGCTATTGGCGTCTTCGGCAACCAGGTAAGCAGGCTGACCTCAGCCAGTGGAGAGCTTGTTCAGGAAGCGTGTATTTTGTCTTACGCGAGTTGTACCCAGTGGCATCGCTACCTATCAAAAAGTGGAAGGAGGGGGGACAGAGATTGTGAGACTTTATCCCCTGGCCGATAGAAAAATTCCTCCCTCTAAAACCAAAACGTCTTCTGTGTTGGAGTTGTTGTGATGCTTTCCCCACTCCTTTGGCGTACAAATATAATTTTTTTCCTATTGGAAGAAGGTTATAAGCCCTCCTATCTAACGTGGGGTCCATGTACTCTGTTCCATCCTGCTTTTGACGTCTATGGTATAACGTCTATATAACGTGTGTCTCGCTGATTGTAAATGTCGGCCCTTCCTATCAATAACTAACTGAAATTCACTCAGAATGGTTATCACGCGATTTCCTTTGTGTTGTGACGCCGGCGACGTGTCGACCCCACTGAAGTGGACCCATTCAGCTGCCAGCAGAGTTCTGATTGAACCGTTGCCCTCTTGTTAAAGCTGGGGTGCGCTCTGGGATTTCTGGTGCCGCCAGCAATTGTGGGAAACTCTGACAACAAAGACGACATCACCCACGATCTCTCCATCATGTTCTACGGCATGGCGGCCATCACTACGGTTCTCTTCATCACCATTTTCTTTGGTGAGTAGCTTTCCTAGCTAAGGCGTTAGCGGATCTTTTTATGATAAAACTTTATTTGCTGGAGAATGGGAGTGATAAAGTGTTTCACAAGTTTTGCTGTTTTCGCCTCCTAGAAGCGTTCGTTCGAAAGAGGCTGCTATAGGGCATATCTGATGTTTGACAATTATGTAGGTTTGCTCATCATTACGGAATATCCGATGGTGTGCTCAAATTTAAGAGATGAATAACTTGTCTATATAGTACACCACATGTGTCTTTGCATTTTGTCTATGAGCAATCTCTCCGAGACCCTATTTTGTGCAGCAGTGCATTTTGCGGGTGGTTTGGCCAGGATGGGTAATACCGCAAGAGGGTGGTTTGATAACCCGCGACTGCCGAGTGTGGAGGTAGGGAATTTTAATCAGTTTGCGAGGGCACTGGATTCCGTCAGTATTCTGGTCGCAGCCTTGTTTCGAGTTTGATATATTCAATTTTACCCATCAAGCACCAGTGGAGACATGATGAAAGCTAAATACCCGATGTGCAAGAAAGGAAGGGCCTTGATAATACGACAGCAACGTTGTATTAATACCTTTCCTGGTTACGAGAAGAATATCGGATTGCGTTATTTTTCATAGAGGGATTCGGTATATGTACTGATAAATTGGCGTAGGTAACATGCTGCGTATGGAGCTCAACTTCGCAGCGTTATATTTGCCGAGATACGGTTGTGGAAAAACCGTTTCCTTGCCTGCCCATAACTTGCCGTTGCCATAAGCTTGCCATTATCCTGCTTAAGGAGTCATGATCCTGCATTTTTATGCAATCCAGGCGGACTTAAAAGACAAATCTGTTTTTTTCACTCTTTCCTTTTTACCACTAATCTGTTCCTGTTCCTGTTCCCTGTTCCTGAGCTCCACCATACTGAGGCTCCATAACCACAAGAGACCAGGATGGCGATACTGGACCCGGGGAAGGAAGTCCCCGTCTGCCGACACCTGGAAAGCACATCCCTCGATTCTCGTTTCAGACAGGTGCTGGAGGTATTCAGAATGACTTACAAATACTATTTATCATATTTTCAGATACCTGGACTTGTTTTATAACAAATAAAATGGCGAAAAATCTTTAAATGCTGCAGAAATAAAAATGTGAAAAATGAATTTATGAAAAATTATGATCAGCCCTGCAGAATATGATCACTCCTCAAAGCGTATCACCCCCGTAGAATACAGAACGGAGCCTGTAAGCACTGTCTCTGTAAAAAGTGCACTTAGCGTGCCACACCGGATTTGGTACTTAGCTTTGTGTTTTTCATACCTGCCTTACCTATATGAAAAGCTCTGTCTGTGGGCTTGTGGGACAAGCCTCCTGTGATTATTATTTTAGTTGTAAGAGTTCTAACATGAACGTATCTGAGGTTTATTATGCTGTTGGAATATTGTTAGATGGCCTGGAGACGGAAAAGGTTAAAAGTTAATGGTGTTGCAGGGGGTTGTGAAGACAGTTATACAATATGTAAGATTTAACACTCCTCAGCAATACCGTGGTTCAACAAGGCACATACGCCGCACAAGAGTAGCTTACTTCAGAACTTTCCTCATATATTGCGAGTGTTCTATTCTTTCAGTCACATCACCAACTAACTCTGCTGTGTTTGTGTGCCAAAATGTGAAATATTAACTTCTCTGTCTGTAATCTCCATAGGTCCTGTAACTTAGCGTTAGCGTAAGTTTTTCACTTACTTCATCGGCATTCTGTTTGCGCTATTTTCCCTAGCTTCTGTGTTCGCCGCTGAGTATGCATCTCGTCGGCCTCTTGCACTTGGTGCTCTGTGCATGCAGTATAGTGTTATCACTTCACCACGCACTTTGTTCGGCACTCGCACAAATGTTGCATTGATGCAACGAAAGTAGGAATGTCAGCACCTAGATGTTTTGACTGTTGCAGGAGACTCTGCATTCTGCCGGAGACCAGCAAGCTCCTTGCACTAGAACTTTGCAGAATATATATGTTCTGCGGAATATATATGTAAACCTTTCCCGTGCTTATTGCTGTTGGCCAGTGAGCACGTCTCTCGCAATTTCAGGTCTTACTGGCAAAGTTAAGGGAAAGTGGGTACGTTTCTAGAATTTCGCCCGTGTTGGTATCGTGTTTGCCATTTACCCACCTTAAATAAACATAGCCGTTCAATGTCATGCACACCAGTGTGCAGCGCCTTCTGCAGAGCCCATGTATATATCAGGGCTCTGGCGAGAATATCTCGCGGTCCTATTATGTGGAACGCAAGTATAATTAAACAGAGGTTGAAATTTGATCCTCGTGCATATGGTAATTGTCATGATTTGTTCAAACATGCATTTGTTCAAACATTTGTTTTAAACATTTTGGTGTAAAATGAGGATGCTACTTCCGTTCAGGTCTGCTGTTGAACCAGCTCAAGCGCCAACGACGAATGATATTATCCTCATAATATTTCCATAGTATTTTTCCACGACATCTCCAAAAGAAAAAGGTGTGCAGCAATATTGGAGCTATGAGTAATTAGCTATGAGTACCAAAACATTGAGTTATCACGCCCATAGGCAGATCTACGGTGTCGCTTCCGATCCCCCTCCGATACGAAAATTGGTGCTCACCAATAGGATTTTTGTGCTCACCTGATAGGTTTTGCCGGTGAAAACTGGCACCCCCTGGCCCGGATGGCGCCCTTCCCCGAAGGTAACCCCCCCTCTGATTGATAACCCTGGATCCGCCTATTAATTCACGTCTTGTGAAACATTTGATCTCTTGATCTGACACAATATCAATTAACAATTAGAGCAGCTCTCCTTAATTGAATATTGATTTGATATATCATAATCAGAGTTCTAGGCCGAGACGCCGACAGTTTTGGCTATTTTGTGCCCATGGCTTATCTGTAGTTTCTACGGTCCCAATAGTTGGATGCCGATAGATGTACCACTACATTCACTCCAGCCCAGCCAAGGTGATATATCATTGCCGTGTTGACGTGTTTAGAACCACTAAGTGCTTTTGTTGAGTTCTCAGACTACGCTGCAATTCGTGGCTGGCTATCCGTTAGGGCCTGCCGTTGCTGCGGACAGGGCGGTATGGACAGTTCAAAGGTCAGAGGTCGGCGTAGAGCCTTCGCTGGTACTGTTGCACGGTGACGCTTCTGTTGCTCCCGTAAACGGGTGCACTGGGCCCATTTGCGGTCCACTCGCCAGCTAATAACCCAGTTTACACGAGCAGCGATATTGGCCAGCATAGGGCCGGTCAACATGTACAGTGGCAAGGTTAACTTTTGTGGGGACAATTTTGAAGATTGAGTCTTGGCATGGATAGCTGTTTTTTCTCTCCTAACTCAGCCTCCCTTTTTTAGAACACCAAATCGAGTGCTATATTTAGACCCTCTCATCAGGGTACTCGAAGCCAGCCTCTCATCACGGCGCTGGACGTGCGTTTACTTTCTCTGCCAAGTGCGCCAAGCGCGTGTCAAGCAGCAAGACAGGTGGGGCTTAAAGGCAACACTGGATTGTGCGTTCTTAAAAGCTGGAGGTTGAGCTTGGAAGAAAAAAATTATCAATGCTGTAGCCCATCTTCCAGCGGGCTCCAAAAAGTCAGCCCTGGCAACCGGCATGTTGGTCGGTTTCTGCCGAGCGGGGAATCGCCGTCAATGCCACGCGGTTTAAACAGGGCTAACGCTGAAAAAGCACTGTAGATCACCAGATCAAGGGATTATCTAGTATACCTCAGTTTCTTCTAGCACGTTTTGGGATATATATATTTTTGATCAAATTGGCTGAGAAATAATTTTCTAGTGCGTCTTATCTCTTAGATCGTGATTATAATATATTTTTAAGATCATAATAAGATCTTAAAGACGTCTAGCCAGTTGTATCAAACCTGGTTTCGATCTAAAAGGTAATAAGGTTTGAAGTGATACGAATACCGTAATGTCGAGATTATAATCTCGACATACGGTATTCGTATCACTTAAAAATAATTATTTTTAGGTCTCGGGAATCTTCCATACCATGTGATCGATCTTGTTAAGTATCTCTAAGATGATGTTATGATCTCCTAGATGTCTGAGAAATCTGGTTTGATCTAAAAGATCACAAGGCTTTGGTAAAAATAGCAAATACCGTGATGTAGAGATTATTTTCAGGTATCGTCAATCTTCCAGCCATGTGCTTCCATATTGAGAAGCATCTTTGAGACGATGTTATGATCTCCTTAATGTAGAATAAATATTTTGCAGACCCATTTTGATCTTCGAGATGAGAAGTCAAAACTGGTCGATAACAAAGCTCGCCATTGGGCTTCACAACTCCCGCATTTTCCGTCACAACCCACAAATCAAATTCAGAATACAAAAACACTTTGTATTGCTCCAAACAAAGAAGACAGCACTTCAACAGCGTTCTTCATTTTTTCGGGCTGTTTGCCATGAAAAGAAGCTGTAGAAATAGCGTGGTGCCCTCTATTTTTCGTTACTGCTATTCCAAATTAACCCCAAACATTTTTGGAAAGGCCTTTTTCTTGTTTTTGGAAAGTTGTGGGGTTCCATGGCCCTGTAATTAAACAGTATTTATATATCGATCTGCACCTCATATCAATTGATACACATACAAGTACTACACAAAATTGCACGGGATTTTCCATGTCAATGACTTAAGGTTAGGTCAATATCACGACTTTTCTATTGGGAAGGGACAAATCGACCGAGAAATAGCTTAGTAGCATCGCAGGAGATGGTGATAGGGCTTTAAGTTGCTGCCATTACGTTTCGATTAAACTTCCCAGTCGATTTATATGCCTATTGACTTTGGCAGGTCAACATGTGACCTAACATAGTCAACATACATACAAATTGGCTCGCAGTGATAAACCAAATATAATGATATCAAATTGAAGCCCTATGACTATATCTTGCGACGTTGGTAAGCTATTTCTCGACCAATTTGTCCCTTTCCAATAGAGGTGTGGTGACTTTGACCGGAGAGCAGGTCATAGACATTGTAAATTTCCTGCAATTATTTACAGTACTCGGTATATGCATCACGTGATTTGATGTGTAGATCGATACATGAATATTACTTAGTAACAGGGCCATGGAACCTGCAAAATGGCAAAAAAGAAAAAGTTTCCAAAAACATCCGTGAGCTAAGTCGGCAGAACAGCTAGGGGAAAGCAGAGGTCACCTCCTTATTCCTGATCTTTGTTTTCATGGTAAGCAGCCCGTTAAACTACTTTAATGTCGACATTAACTTTGGACCTCCGCTAATGGCAAGCATTTGGACGGTTTTCTTTCCGAGTATAGGGATGCCGAGAAAAAAAATTCGGCTGAATATGGAATTTGAATTACTTTCTTACAATCTGTGTTATTCAAACATATTTCAGGTCGTTCATTCCACGTCAAATCACACAGAAATGGTAACTTCTGGTATCAACCAGTTTGTTTTTATAAAACTCGTTAAGTGTGTATATTTTACGGGGTTAAGCATTTTCCCTGAACTTTCAGCTCCAGTTGATCTTGGGAATCTGTTTACTGGTTATGAGAGGCAGCCATATTTTCTGAGACTCACCGGCGCTCAATATTTACCCGACGAAGGTCGGCTGCATACTGAATGGTGAGGAGGTGACCTGAGCAGGGCGGTCGTCCCGTGCTTTGTGGGAGGTTAAACTTTGGCTTCCAAACTAGCCCATTGTTGCGGGAAGTGCTCGTGGGAATGGTGGGAACGGAGTTTCCGTGACAAACCCATCGATAACTTTAGTAAGGCTTTGATCCCGAAAGCCGTGCATGCAATAACGTAGACGAAAAATCGAAAATCCAGAAATGTGCATAACTTTATACATTACATGCATATTTCAAGCTTCAATAGAGCCAAATTGGTTTGGGAGCAGCTCGGGTGTGAGTTGATGTGGAATAGCGTTCAAATATAAGTATGGCGTTCTTGTAACTATCGTGAGACTAAAAGGTGCAGTTTGTGGGCACCAAATCGTGGGATCTCTAGGCTTTTTATTGTTTTATTCCCAAAGTGAACAGCCTTTCTATTCATTGGCTTGGCATGCATTATTCTCGCGTGCCTTAAGAGTAATCGCTGTCAAATTTTACACAGATGTATGAATCGGAGGGCTTACAGGAAAGGGGCTGTCTCAGGACAAGCTATGAAGTTTAGTTTAGAAAAAAACTGGTCATCCATGCTCTCGTATGAAAAACTTACGGAATGTTACCTCAAAGTGGGAGCAAGCACTGTCACGGAGTCTCCCCCGTGCTTTTGCCACATTTGCCTAAGAACTCACCTTACTTTCTTATAACTTGAACTTTCTCGTCTTCTCTGTTATCTCAAACATTGTACTGTATTCATAAGCGAAGCCATGACTTTTGATACCCTCAGCAGCTCGTTGACGCGATGTGCGTGTCGCCGCCGGCAGTGTTCCAGGACCAGCCGGGGCTGCCTCCGTCGCCGGCTCAGGCCGCACTCAGAGAAGCCGAGCCAGAACACTACCTGGCCAGCATCCTCCGGCTGGTGAGGAACCCCTACTACCTGCTCCTGCTGGTGACCTACGGGATGAACGTCGGCGTGTTCTACGCCATCTCCACCCTTCTGAACCAAGTGGTGCTCACCTACTACCCAGTGAGTGCGAGATCTCTGAGGTGTAACCAAAGAGCATCGGCTTGTGAGCTAACAGCGATGCCAGTGGAAGTGGAGCACTTCGGAATTTCTGTAATTTTCTAATCAGACAATATTCATGCAATTATGTTTTGTAAGTAAGCTGGTGTCAAACTCTCGGAATATCCGTGCTCTGCTATAAGTGTTATTTATGTAGAACAACAAAGCCTCTCTTGGTATGTAAATTGCAATAATTTGTCGCAAACCAAATTTTCTGAAGGAAATCAGCTGCCTCACATGTCAAAATTTGCCAAGTGATCAGTTTTAGGAGGTGGTCTCGCCAGTGGTTTGAAGATTATGATTGATCCCCTTAGTTGTAACATGTATGCATAAACACATACACGTCTTCCAGATGCAAAAACTGCACCATGTTGTTTCATTTCCCAGGATTATGGCAAATATTTTCAATCTCAGAAGCCTCAGTCCACGGTGCTGTAACCCCATCCGGTGGCCCACTGTCTCTAGCCTCCATCCATTCATCCTTTGTTCTCCTCGTCCGGTCTTTTGATAGAAGACTGCAGACCTACTCTCTCTTCCACAGGCCTTTATCTGTCGGACGCCGGCGGCTCGGGAAACGAATCGCTTCTCCACCGAGCTCCCAATGGCGACGAAATTTAATCCCACCACTTTTCTGCTGGCTTAGCGTCATTCCCTTAAAACTTATCCAATTAAAACTGCTTCCAAAAACAATTTAGCCTGTCCCCAACTGTGAAGCTTTGCCAGATGGTATCTGTTGCATGGCGCGCAGCTCGCTAGCCACGACTGAATGGACCGTCCAACTTTGGAGTCAGCCCTATCTCTGACAACAGGCTGCTCTCGGGTGGCGCTCAAGCGGCGCTGCCCACATTAAAGCTTAGTTTGTTTCGCTGAGATGGTGCTTAGTTGGACTGCAGCTATGTGATAAAGTGAGATAACGGGACAGGGCTTGTTAGGGTTGCAGAGGCCGCCAAAACGCTCAGCCCTATAGTCGCGCATGGAATGGAGTGACCAGAGCGTTAGATGATAGTCTTCGCATGTGTGAGCCGTCAATTGATAAACCATTGTGTGATATCAAATTGTTCCATTTTCTAATTTTACTCCAGTTATTTCAAGCTCTGATTATGCGATCAAGGCGTCACTAAAATCATAAACAGCCTCACACCGACGCCACTAAACAAACAAAAAAAACAATAAGGTAGAGACCAGAAAAGACGTTTCAAGGCCAATGTCCATCATGCTCACATCTTTAGATCATACCTGTCTATCAAAAGTATTGCCTGTCTTTTTTTGTTCAAAAGTTATGGACACATAAAATTCAAAGGGCGTGGACCTAGCGGCCACTATTTACTTTATCATTGACCTAACCTAAAAGATTGGCACATCAGTGATTCTCCTTTTCAAGGACTTTCGAACGGTGTCTAGAAATTAGATTTAGCTTCTCTAGCACTCGCAGCGGAGAGGGCTCTGGCCTCAACGCGCAGCGGAGGGGAGAGGGGGCCCTAGACTACCCCCCTGAGATATAAAAATCTAAGGAAGTTAAGACGCCTGTTTGGGGTGTGTATGGGGGCGATGGTGATCTACGTTATAGCGAAGGATAGCCAAGGACTTAGGTCAATATCTTCAAAGTCAAAGGAGGTCATGAATGTCGAATCTGGGCCGTGCTGAAGACTTATTGGGACATGACGTGATAATGCAAAAAGTCGGGAATACACTGAGAGCGGAACAAGGTCATAGAGGAAAGTCCCACACAATGTTCTTTGAAATTTTGAGGTCAAGGCCATTCAGGGTCACCGGCCTATGACGTAACAATATGACATGTTCCCAATAACATACAATTTAACTGCCACTATTGCAGCCTTTGGGCGGAAAATGAGGGCTTGAGCTTAAAAAAGGCCTTTGACTTTGATCTTTGACCTTGACCTTGACATTGAGAAGCATAAGTTTGGGGCAAAAAAAGTGTGGGGGGGCCAGCCAAACTTCAAACTGACGCTGACAAATCTTTCCACGTTAGGACCAAATACTGTTCAAATTTGGGCTCCTCGTTGCCTTCTGCAGCAACTGGTTATAAGAATGTCCGGTTTTCTCCCATTTTTACTGAGATCAGGCAATTTTTGGCCAAAACGTGGTGGCCCCCTGGCCCCCCGGTGGCGACACCCCTGTTGAGAGGCCTTAACTATGAAGTCATAACATAACATACGTCATACTAAATAGTGCCATCTGACCAGAATACTGTTCTCAATGACCTTTATCTGTGACCTTTGGCCTTGACCTTCGCATGAGGTGGCCTTGTCATTTGGTTCCAATTATATGATGTTATTACCTCACAACTCGGTCTACAGCACAGGTGAATTGGTGCGACTGCGCGATTGCGAATATCTTGAAATATAGGGTTGAACTTTGAAACACTGTAAGACAATTTTTTACCTATCTTCAAAAAGCACCATGCTCATAAACTCTCTCGAAAGTAGCCAAGTAATGTTTTCCGACTGTGAATGGCTCTCCGACTGCCTCGAAAAAATAGATGGGAGGGAGGGCACTTTAGGACCGCCTCCACCAAGCGTGCTAGAAGCCAAGTTACAGATTGGCTTGGTCCGCCTCGTTTTAGAATAGTAAGTCGCCTTACATAGCCTTAGCAACGAGGTCAAAACTACTTGGTCTGGCCCGACCTGATACAAATTGTGGCCACATATTATAAGATCGATTACTTGACAGACATGCAAAGGGACGCGTCGTTATTTCAATCGGACTGGAATCATCTGCAAAAAAACCTAGGGGAGGGATCAGAAATTACCTCCCAGGGCGGTGCATTGTTGGAATAACGGTCACTGCAGAAACGTCGTCCCAGTCCTTCAGATGTGTTATCCCGTGGACCCCGTGGTCATAGCAGTACAGTCCTCACTCTGCGCAGGTATTCAGAGATTAGTTGGGTTCATTTGGATTTGTTTCTATGAGCTGATAGGGCGGGTGCTATAATGGTGACAAGCTGCCAGCTTCAGGCTTATGTTCGGTATTGTTGCCAGCTCAGCCTGCGCTCAAGGATGCCTATCAGGTAGTCAAATCTAAAACTGTTATTATTGCCCTCGCCTCAGTGGTGGTCCAATCCGCCTCCACCCCGGTACAGTGGGAGGGCGAGGAGAAGTGTGGAACGCCTTCCTTGAAGCTGGCTGCTATGGGGGAAGACAATAAAAGGAGCATACGAAAAATCGATACGTGAAAATTTTCAAACCTCGTGATTTTGACGCAATTATGTCACCGGAGTTTTCGGCACTAGTGACGACGCCTGTGGCAATTCCAGTTGTCTCCAATCAGCGCTTTCAAAAGTACATCCATTTATAGGCGGTGAAACGGGGGGCGGAGGGCACCATTCCCGCCTTAATTGGTTTGTATTGACATTAAACCTATGGCGTTGACTGGAAAGAATTGAATTAAAAATCCTAAGGTTAAAAATCCACCTTAAATCTAGACTCTCCTCCGCCACTGCAACCATCTATAATCATTCAATATTAGCACAAGATCATTTGATAATTAATGTTTGGGGCTTATCACCCCATCAACTTAGCATCCAAAACTCTTTCCTGGGGTAAGGTTTTCTGGGAAGTCAAATTTCCCCTTGTTCAGGGGATCCGCCAGCCCTCAAACCCGGGTTGACAGCAGGGGAAGCAGGCTCTCTAACCACTATACGCACAATCCTCAGCGCAGTCAGTGAATACGAACAGTAGTTCATAACGCCATCCATGTTGGGGAAAATGGGCAGTCTTCGCCTCTGCATCCTCTCCAACGATTAATTTCCTTAAAGGGAATTCGGCACCTTCGTAAAGTGATTTTAACTGAGATAGGCAAGTTGTAAAGCATGCCGGAAAGCCTGGTACTCCATATATCATTTGTCTTGAAACTCAACATTTCCGTGGAGAAAAGCTAAAAACCTACCTGAAATGTACCCCAAATGTACCCCAGCCAGGTGGCCACAGTTGTCAACTGTTGGTGTAACGACAGCGCTGACGTCACGGTGAGTAATCAGCCAATTCAAGCCCTTGAATTCTATTGAATAAGATAGAAGTTGTCAGATCATGACGTCATCCACAGGCAGAGGTTTATTTTTCACCCTAGAGGAGCATTTTACAAATCAAAACATTGAGCTCATTGTACATTTTACAGGGAAATCATGGATTTTCATGATGTTCGGCTAAAAATACCCCTAACTACACTAAATTTCTGGATTCGACCAAGGTGCCACATTCCCTTTAAGATAGTTCCCGTTTAGATTTGTTTAGTAAGTGCCGTTTAGTAATTAGATAGTTACCCTTTTTCGATGAATCTCCCCATCATGTAATAGAGCAAATCTTTAATCGTTTGTACCCGCCACTGAACTGGCTTTTATGGAAATTTTAAATTGTGTGATAGAAACCGACGCTTTGGTATACATATACTATTGACCAACTGAAACCACGGATCCCAGCGTGGCGGTTTTCGCTTAAAACCGTTTTGGGACACTAAAGAAGGTTCAGATGGTGTTTTCAGGCTGTTTCTATCTTCCTCTCCTTTTATTTTGCCTGCATCTTTTGGTCACGTTCGTATGGTGAATAAAAAGACAAAAAACATTCAATGAATTATGCTAAATGTGAAAACCACTGATAAAAGTTGAAAGCACTTCTCATAATGTATGTTTGAAGCTTTTAGTTTCGCAGAAGCCCTCATGATTTTCAACAACACAGTGAGCACAGAAAAGAGCACACGCACCTTAGTGCCACGTCAGTCGCATGGGGCCCGTTTGTTACCAACAGGCGCTCAACTAGCCAGGCCAAGGACTCGCTAGCTGTTAGAATACATTATTTACATCATCATTCTATAATCCCACGGAGACCTCCGAATTGGACCCTTGGAAACTTGGATTTTGTATGACCCTTGTTTTGAGCAAACACATAACTGTAGCTATATTTGTGTTATGATGCTTACTATACATTTTTAACGTTAGCTGTCTGTGATGGGCTTTACTGCGGTCGATGCTGGACTGTTCTGCAGCACACGAGATTGATGGAATATGCCATACCATCTTTACGGAAAAGGGAAGTAAGTTGCGTCATGGGGGGCGCGGTAGTGGAGTGGTCAGCGTAGCTGGCTTCCACGCAGCCGACCCGGGTTGAAGGCCCGGCGGCTTCCCTGAACAAGGAGCAAGCTGGCTCCCGAGAAACCCTTCCAACATGGAAAGAGTTGGCGAAACCATATGACCCTGGAAGTTGGTGCGTCGATAAGCCGCAATAATTATTTATAAGTACTGCGTCATGCCACCTGCTACCTATGCCTCGCAACAATATATACCATACCAGTAAAACAACATTTTTCCTAAACATACAAATGACAATCTTCGCTGTTATAACGATTTCGTCAGCGAGAGAGCTATCTAATAGTGCAATGGTCAGGACGTAACAACCCACCAACTGCTAACTTATATGGTGTCGCCCACTTGCACCTCTTGGCAAGGATTACGGAGGAGAGCACTCTCTATTATCCGAACCCACTGTGACATCAGACCGGCACAGACGCATCCGCATGGGAGCACACAGATCCAACGAACCACTTTTATGTACGTACATACATTCCAAGGGCGCCAAATATACGTCATATACCTTAAGGCTCAAAACTTTTTATGTTTTCATCACACAGACTATGCCTTGTTTATAGCAGACTGGAACTTGTCTTGGTCCCTAGAAAAGTGGACACATCCATAAATCCACCAATTGCAAAACCGATTCCCAGACATAAACAGCTCAGTCAATTGCTCAAGGTTTGGTATGCCTCTATCACTCACTCTGTATCACTCTGCCTGTATCAAAGTTTGGTATGCATGTATCACTGTCTCCGGGTTTAATGTCGTCTTTATTGCGCAAAGAGTAGCTGAGCCCCCCGGGCGCGGGGGCGGAAGGCTGCACTGCTGAGGTTCGGACAGCTTAGTTTGTTGTTGCGTCAGAACGTGTGTGTTGTTGTTACACCCGTTCAAGGAGTGGTCCGTTGCTTTCTATGATTGATGGATGAGAGCAAGAGGTGACGAGAGGACACGGTAGCTCCGAGTGAGCAACGCTGTTTAACGGGACCCTGAAAGCACCACAAATAAGTGCAAGAATGATACACAAACAATCAATGACTGGAATACGTGACAGAGATTTCCCTCTGGAAACGAATGGGCAGTTTCTCAAAAAGTTTTAACGGTTTTCTGTTACCAATTTCTTGTTTGGCGTTGGTTAAAGGCAAAAAGGAGCAATGTAAGCCTGCCAGACGTGGCAGTAGCTGTCGTAGAGTGCAGTGCTGCGAAACAGAAAGAGGAAAGTATGGAACTGCGTTGCCAGAATCTCTCAGAAGCGAAAGTAGAGATGTGATGTAGCATGAAGTCCAAAGTGTAAAAATATGTCCTTTATTGATATTTTGGAAATGAGAGCATTTTTTACAAAAAAATGCATCGCTCCTGCCGGTCTAACCTCGTTAAGTGCAATGAACTACGCAGGTCAGTAAATTAGAGAGAATTCATGCACTCGGGTACAGACCAAAATATACAACAACCGCAGATAACGATTCAAAGCATTATCGGAGCCGTATCAAAACAGAAACCAACTTCCCACCGGGTCTTTCCATGGTACCACTCTCTGCCACCAGGACCGAATCACAGACCTGCTCATGTTACCGTTGTTGTTTTCCCTCGGCCGCAGGGCTCGGAGGAGGACGCCGGCAGGATTGGACTGGTGATTGTGCTGGCCGGCATGCTCGGCTCGGTGGTCTGCGGCGTATGGCTGGATAAAACTCACCACTTCAAGTTAGTTCGATTCTTGATAGTCGTTAGTTTAATACTTACATTTCTATGTTTGATTAGTTCAGGTTTGCATGAAGCCTATCCGTGGGGTGTTGTTCCTTTTATATAAATGATTTGTGAGGCAAACTCAAGAGAAAGTTATGCATGCACTCACTCAGTTTATGCATCATCTTATTCTTAAAAGGCCCAGTAAAAATATCAGTTGTTCCGGGTTTACAGTTTGATCATATTTTTTAGCTTTCCTCTAAATAACATCAGTGCTTTTCGACCTCTTTTGCTTAGAAAATGGTGTGGTATATTCAGTTATATTACACTCGTTTTACGAGTAAGCCATGACTTCCTTTGTCTTATGCGTGGCCACGCATATATTGCCTAGATCAATCAGGTCTTGTTCGACCCGAGGACAGCGGCTGGATTATGGGGAATCCTTGGGGATTGGACATATTATCATGCAGTGGATATTGCTTCTCGCTAGCTCTGCCTCGGGTGCTCATCGCTCTGGGAGCTCTGGTGTATGCTATTGGAGCAGGATAACGTGTTCATAAAATGCTGCAGTAGTCCTGGTCAGAATATGTAATGCTTCCAACTCATAGTCGACAGCGAAAGTATTTTGAAATATATGGTTTACTCCTTAAAGCGCCGTTTTGACACTTCGGCTGCTCTGTTTTGTGAATCAAGGCCTTCTTTGTGAGATAAGTCGTATGCAGAAAGGAGTCACTCAGCATATGGACGACAAAGATGGCTTTCTCACCCGCTATCGGGTAGGAGTTATATTTAAACAAATCGAAGAATGCGCTCAATGATCGACGTCAAGCACTTGACATCTCAAATGGTCGGCTCCAGGGGAACCACGCTGGCGATCTACACACTGAGCGTGGCCGGCATGGTGGCCTACACATTCACTATGCCGCTGGGCTACATCAGCGTCGTCTACATCACCGCTGGCCTGCTGGGCTTCTTCATGACCGGCTACCTCCCGGTGGGGTTCGAGTTCGCCGCCGAGATCACCTACCCGGAGTCAGAAGGAACATCGTCAGGTCTTCTGAACGCATCCGCCCAGTTCTTCGGCATCATATTAACCATCATCGACGGAAAACTGCTTAAAGCGTGAGTCAATGATAAGAATGAGTGTTTTTACAAGAATGTTTTTCTAGCCTCTGTTTAGTCCGCTGTCTCGTAACGGGTCACCAGTGCACCGCAAGGAAGCTCAGTGGGGAATGGCTGGGTTATTGGATAGCTTTCCTGTCTCTAAATCCACTGGTCCTGGGTTTAAGTCCCGGCAGAGCCTCTGAATAAGCTTATCTGATCCCCAAACCCCTCCTAACAGGCTGAGAGATGGCAACTCTGTATAACCTTGTCGGTTAGGACGTCGTTCAATAAGACCCAACAATTGTTACAAAGAGGCAAGGCGAAATATGGTTGAGTCTAGTGGTGTCATGATGATATCTTGATCGTTAAGGAGTGGCTCGAATCCATTGGCGTCAGTGCAAAATTTGACTGATCTTTTCAAAAGAAACACATCAAACCGTTTCAAACACCTGTGAGACTATGCTTCTGAAGAAAATCGATTCCAGATTCTATGAATTATTCTTTGGCTCTACTGCATCCCAAACTGCGTGATCATCCGGGGTCGCGAGCCGAAGTGTGTTGCATGAACACAGGCAGAGCGATCAGGAAGGTAGCCAACTCCGTACTGCCACTGCCACTTATATCTCTGCAGGTATGATACAGGGCAGCCAAACCTGTACTGCCACTGTCATCTGCGTCTGTGCAGATATAACGGCAGGGCAGCCAACCCTGTGATGACGTCAATGTATGTGTACTGTATGTACATGTATTGATATAGGGTAGTCAACCCTGTGATGTCGCCTATGTCTGTGCTGGTATGGCGACAGAGCAGCTAACCCAGTGAGTGACGTTGTCTATGTCTGTGGAGGTATGACGACAGAGCAGCCAACTCTGTGAGTGACGTCGTCTATGTCTGTGCAGGTATGACGACAGAGCAGCCAGCCCTGTGAGTGACATCGTCTATGTCTGTGCAGGTATGACGACAGAGCAGCCAGCCCTGTGAGTGACGTCGTCTCTGTCTGTGCAGATATGGCGACAGGGCAGCCAACCTGACTCTGGCCGGTGTGCTGCTGGCGGGCTCCGTACTGACCGCGCTCATCAAGTCTGACCTGCGGCGGCAGCGAGCGCACAAGGAGCACCAGGACAAGGCTGACCTTGCCACCAAGCTTGATGTGTAACCAGATCTGCTACCTGGCAACTAACTGCGCCGATCTGCACTGCAGAGCTGGTCTCGACGAGTGGCTGCTCGCTTCTGAAAATGTTCAACATTATATGTGCTTCCGGTGTAATTGAAGCAGGCCTGAGACGGTCGTTCATACAGGAAAAGAATGGCCAGATATAGACTCTGGTGAAGCCTACTAGTGCAATTCTCTCCTGCTGGTGTTGAAATTTATAAATGCCCTCCTCAAAGGGATCGTGTTGAGAGAACTTGGGTATTTTTACGAGAGTTGTTTATTTATGTTACCGATGAGATCAGGCAGTGCTGTTCATAAGCAATAGCGAGGCCCGTGTGACAAAGAGCAATGTGTTTTGAACTTCACACATGCTGTGGTGAAACCTGTGCTGTTACAATTTATCGATGTGTGGATGTCCGTAGATAGCTATAACTTCTCAGAAAGCTAGATTTATGGCCGAAATATAACACGCTCCCCGCTGGGGGAGGCGGAATTCACTCCCTGGCATTCCCATAATAACGCAGAAACAAAGAGATGCAGAACAACGAAATCTATATTATCTTATTCCTGATTAATTTTACGCATATGACCAAATTATTTAGGCCAGGTCATGTCAATTCAAGAAGCTATTCAACCTCAAGGGACCCGGTCTCTAAACCAAAAATCACGAATTTGAAGCGGCGCCAACGGAACATCTGCCAACTGATCAGTTTAGAACTTTCATAATATGATAAGGTCATTAGAGCCTGCAAATCTGCAATCTCGGAACTTCGAATGAGAGAATTCCAATGATGTCTAAATATTTTCTCTAGTTCCGCTGAGGGAAATTCTATAGTGAAAAATGAACACTGCTCTGTCTTATGACTTTGGAACCTTCCTTGACCTCTGCTGACGTCAATATTGACGTAAAATAAAAATAGTACAGATAATTTCTCTTCGTCTTATCAAGAGCTTTCGAGCATTTTCCGAAAATTTTATTTGGCTTTTCCGGGAAATGAGGTACCGAGTGGGCGAAATACGCCCCCAGCGGGGCGCGTCGTGCCAGGGACCCCAGCGGGGCGCGTGATCATGGTTCCCAGTGTCGTTTAGCCGACGAGTAGAGTGTCATTATCCTAGGAAATGTCTCTGCTTTATTATTTCGATGTTAACGTCTTACAGATCAGATAATGTTTTGTGGAGCTTCAAGCTACCTATGCTAGGAATTGTATTTAAAAAATGCATCGATTATTTACTTACCATATCATTTAAACTCATAACTTGTTTCCTAGCCGTGTAGTCTAGTTCTCTGATTATTTCACGGTAATGTATTTCATTCGTGACTTTGTCTTCAATGCTAACAGAAAATTGCCTTCCCTTTAAACTCGATGTCTTCCGCAAGAGACAAATGTTGGTTAGTTGTTGACCAGCAGATTAGATAGAATTTTAACTAGGTGACGCGAAATACATATTCGACTTCATACGAGTGATGCCAGGCCTCTGTCTACTCCTTATTAAAATAGACTGCTGTCATCATCACCATTACCTTTGCATCACGAGTCTGAACCCCTGCTATTGTGATGTTTTGGCTATCTACAAGCTTTTCCGTGAAGTTGAGTAGTATCGGAAAGTACATTACTCACCAGGAGCGATCAGTACGTAGGATTACCGTGCGGAGTAATGTTTTCAAAGCTTGGCCAGAGAGGGGAGGCCATTTTGACCCATCTCTCCCGCATTATGGCTGTCACGTGATATTTTGTGCAGCTTCCCTCCGGCCGTAAAGCTTAGACTCTTTCAGATCAGGTAACGAGGTTTAACGTTCTGACGCTCCATGAACAACATCTCATCTATCATTGCTTATATAATTTTCAACCGAGTCATAGAAGCTTTTCATGTGGCAGGATAGCATCTGAGGTTATTTTATGCCAGTACCGAAAATTTTGTCTCTGGCATTTGCTGCTCTCTCATATGTTTCTTATGAGTGATGTATGCCAGGTGTCAGTCTTATTAAAAGCCTATAGGATGGAGGACATATTGGTATTATGTTATTTATGTTCACAGAAATTTATGAAAAAGTTAATCTTCATTGATCACGGTTTCTATCAACTTGCTATCTATATGGTGTATTTTTTAGCTTTCCCTGATGGTGAAATTCAAATTTTGAAACTGCGAACTCCTAGAGGTCACCAGGATTCAGTAAGAACAATGCCCGTTTACTGGATATAGATAGAGCGTTTGATTCAAGGTCATCACCTTTGTTTTTTTG
Organism: Lepas anatifera; assembly: GCA_034440635.1. NCBI lineage: Eukaryota > Metazoa > Arthropoda > Thecostraca > Lepadidae > Lepas > Lepas anatifera. The sequence continues at coordinate 143,361 of JAOTON010000710.1, read as the reverse complement.
TTATCTCTCGTCAATTGACTTACATTACAGCTATATAAGGTGAGCGAATCTATTCACCTGGCAGATCAAATTATGCAGAGATACAGTGCAGTACCGACAATTATGTTGCCAATCAAATGCGTTGAAGTGGAAAAGAGAGCATACCAATATATGCCAAGTAAAATGTTATAACTTCCTGCAGAAAAGCATGACCTGGGTCAAACTAAAACGATGCCAGGAGAACAAGATAGTGTTCTCTGAAAGGCTTGTAAATAGATAGAAACTAACTAAAGCTCCATTGAGGTATTTTCCAGATTAAATAGTGGATTATTTTACATATTTTACTGGATTTAGATAGAATTTAAAGGCACGCCAAGATAGCTCTGCCTAGTGATCTGACCAAAATACCTGTTTGGATCAGTTTAGTTTATTAAAAATATCACCAATCGGTCAGTTAACCCACTTATAGATGAAGCCAGTTAGATAAAAGTAGTACACTGGATCAACAAAACGACAAATAGACGACAAACGCTAAACTCATTCACTCTCGTAGAGCACAACGCCTAAATCTTAAAAAAAAACATCTAAACGTACCCTCTTCGCTAATACAACGCGCAGCTACATCGCCACCACCGCCCGGCCCCCGGTCACGCTATCAATGGCGCAAAGTAAACGTTCGTTACATTATAAAGTAACAAAATGTCGGTTCTTTAACAATATCAGCCACGCATAAATCCATTGATAAGCGTCCACTACTACGGGCCAGCCGCTCGCACTCGTCGCGTCCGGAAAGCCCCACACCACAGGTGAACGCCGCACTGCAACGTCAGTCAACACACAATACGCACTATAAATCATCGCACCCCCAGCCTAACCCCGACTCAAGAACCGCCTATCTAGATATTCTACGAAACAGAGCAAACACGCCTATCAAATGCTAGCAATTATTAAACCCAGCCTAGGCTCCGTAGGACTCAGTGCCTACCCAAGTTTACTGGGCGCCAGCTGCGGCAGGGTACAAACACGTACATGATCCGCCCGCGCCTCAACAATACACAGATACTTGCCAACAGGGCTGCAAACGGGCCTGATACCACCCAATGTGGGAAGCCTGAACCTTAACCTCTTTCTTCCCCATCCTCATAATCACAGCATTTACTAGATCCACTGCCATATTACCTTACGACCTTACCTGTATTACCTAATCAATGAAAATGTCATCATGTAATCACCCAGCCCACCACCTACCAAGTGGCGTTTTCAACCCTTAGTTTCGAATCTGGGGCACCGTGCGTAGTGCAGACCCCGGCGTTAAATAGTAAGAGAAAAGGCAACCAATCGCTTTTAAAATCCCATAAACTTGTGTCTAGGACTACAACTTGTAAACCTGAAACCATAACTCGGCAACAGTAGATCAATTCAAACTGAAAACCTAGCACATGAATTCACCACCTCGGAAAACCATTAGTGTGTGGCATAGAATGCAAAATTGAAAATTATGGTTTTGCCACCCATGTATTTAGATGAAGGCACGTTCTTATGACCTGTGGTCGATGTGACGATATGACCTCCGTCAGCCTCATTATTAGCGTAGTGAACAATAACAAAAACTTGATTTGCTTGGAGTTCATACATTTTTTCTATATTTCACCAGCCGTGTGTTTTTAGCAAAAGATAAGTAAGACTCCGCAATATGGGCCAAGCTAGCTTACAGACTCCCCTGCAAGAGCTTTCAGGAAATCACCCAGGAACAACGCTTTTCCCAATGCACATACATTATAGTTTCGTAGGCCCCCTGAACATAAGGTTTGTCATTGTCAGCAAATTGGTAGAGGGGAGAAGCGGGCCAGAGAATCTCGGGCCTCTCGCTGACAGAAAATTACACTTTCTGAGACTAAAACTCTCAGTTTTAGACTCCTTCTTACCTTCTATACATACCTACCGGTAGCAAAATTCCAATTTTTTAACATTGCTGGAATCAGTCTTTTCTTAGATGGTAAGTGATTGGAAAAAGAACAAGTCCTCTCCCCTAAATTCCAACGTCTGCGACCATGTGGAAGAGCCCTGAGGCTTAGTTATTGCAATGGAAAGATTGGATTAATGAGCATCGATTTCCCGCTGACCTGAGTTTTCCATTGGCTAATTTGGCTAAGCCGTTGGGTTGATCAGGTTTCGAGCAAAGGGAGGAGTGGGGCATCACATTCATAGTAGCGTCATCCGAGCGCAACGTCGTGTGGTGTGCAGCAGCGGGTGTGGCGACGCTGTATACCTGCCGCTCGCAGAATGTGCACAACGGCACAGTATGCCAGCCGCTCGCAGGATGTGTGTAACGGCGCAGTATGTCAGCCGCTCGCAGGATGTGTGTAACGGCGCAGTATGCCAGCCGCTCGCAGGATGTGTGTAACGGCGCAGTATGCCAGCCGCTCGCAGGACGTGCACAACGGCGCAGAATACCTGCCGCTCGCAGGACGGCACAACGGCGCAGAATACCTGCCGCTCGCAGAATGTGCACAACGGCACAGTATGCCAGCCGCTCGCAGGACGTGCACAACGGCGCAGAATACCTGCCGCTCGCAGAATGTGCACAACGGCACAGTATGCCAGCCGCTCGCAGGACGTGCGCAACGGCGCAGTATACCTGCCGCTAGCAGGACGTGCATAACAGCGCAGTATACCTGTCGCTCCCATGCTGAATACAAAACGCGAACATCCGCATATATTTTTCCCTAAACGGACTGTACCAAAAAAACTTCAGCGCTAAACTATAGCCCTGTTCCAGCTGTCAGCACAGTTTTGTCAGCACCAATCAGCGGGCCGGGTTGCGCCTACGTCACAGGATTGTAGCCTCTTGCTGGGAACTAGTTCTAGAGGTTTTACGGACTGATGGCCTGCTGTTTGTGCTGGTGAAAAACAGTAAGTGTACGAAGTGGCAGCCTAATATTTTTAAGGTATAAAGGTTTAAGTTCCCTTTGCTTAGCACAAACAAGAGGTGATTATGGCGCTGATGTTTCTTTTCTGGAGGAGAGGTTAGATGTCCTGCTGACAAAACTGTGCTGACAACTGGAACAGGGCTTATGAGACCCTATCAGTCCCTTTTTTCCACTTATGATTATTCTAGCTGGCCTCGGATTATTCACCTATTCACAACTGTTTTAAGAGGTGCCAACGACCGGTTATGTTCAAACTTCTTAATTCAGCTTCATACTTCATTCCAGCAACTATATGAACCCCAATGCTACCTTAGGAATGTGAAACTGCTCTGTGCATCCTAACGCTGCAAAAACTTATGAATTCACATCAGTCAAACGCTATTTCTAACAGACATTTGAAGAAGCCCCGACAACAAATTGTGAGTAGGAGTGAGCGTAAGTTTTTTTTGTAAAGGGCAGCTGCTTTGAACTTGCGATTTTCGGGGTTACAAGAGGCACCATAGCTTAAGTTTAACAATAATTGTGGGGCCTTATCGGCGTACCAGCTGTCAGGGCTGTATGGCGTCACCAACCCTTTCCCTGTTTGAAGGGTTTCTCCGAAGCCAAATAGTTTCTTGTTCGGGGAATTTGCTGAGCATTGAACCCAGGTCAGTCACGTGGGAAGTGAGCTCACTAGCCAGTACACCACCGCGTCCCTTTGCTGTAGCTTAAGGAGGCACCAAAAACTTAAGCATAAGTAAGCATAGGCAGATCCATAGGTTATGTGGGAAGCACGCACTCCCCTCACCCGATCGAGCCTCGGCACCTCGTGAGACGTCACTCAACAACACTCACCCTCCCCAGAATGTGAGTATTGACGCCCCGGCAATAATATTTGGCGCCTTCCTGATAGGTTGCGCTGGCCAAGGTAGCGCCCCTCCGCTGGTCCGAACGACACATCCTGGCCGGGTTCCCTCTCTCCTCGGTCGGAAGCCTACGCATACTAAGTGAAGAGTTGGCATTTTAAGGCAATTGCTTTAAAAACAGAAAGATGAATACATTTAATGAATACAAATTAAATATACTTGTTTGTGCTTTTTCGCCCACACCTGACCTACAACCACAAAACATATTGCTAAGCTGGAACTGGCTTCATGGTCTGGTGCAGCACCAACAATTCGGGGGTGGCCTGGCTGATCTTGGAGTGGCATGAGGAACCAGGGGACGACACCGAGGGTCTGAGCGCAGTGCTGTCTTTTTCAAGATCAGCTTGAGTCACTAAAATGCTCTTAAAAGTATAAAGAAACAGGTCAATAAGGGAAATCATGTCAGCATCAATCCCACTCCGCCTCACTCAAGACGTTCGTCCCATCCCGCCCTCGAGAATGAATGGAATAAGTGATCCCGACCCGTTCCATTGCTTTTCTTTGCTGTCTCATTTTCAGTAAAAATATCCATTTTCGTCCCGCCCCGAATTCAACCTACAACATTTAATCCCATGCCGTCCCACTCCATAATGTTCATCCCGTTTCCCGTCTCATACAGGTCTCTTGTGGAAATGGCTCCGTGTCCAAGCAGCAGGGATCGATAAGAATTTCTGACAACTCCGTCCGGTTTCAATTTCAGTCAATTCACCTGATTAGCTGCCACCATCGTTTTTCATCGGTGGTTGACACCACGGGGCGTAGCCCTGCTATTTACTGGAGAAAAATGCACCGTAATAGTCAACAAGGAGAATGAATGAGAGCGGGCTGCTGTAGCACTCGGTTAAAAGTGATTGGTGGAACAAATGCCTTTTGACAGCATGGAATCTTCACTGAAAACTAGCTAAATGGGACTAATTAGGTTCTTAAACATAACAGTAGGTTCTCAAAGTACGGCAGGATTGTTTATTGCATGATAATACCACCGAAAGGTGATGTTTTAAGGATATGGTAGCTTATTCTAGTTCTTAATGAAAAATCCCAGCAAAAAATGTAGAGCTACATTTAGAATTAAGAGCACATGCAGATCTTAACGAGGCCATTTTCTAAGGAGGTGTATGTTTTCACTCAAGTCACTTAGAAGCAATTTTCCAGCCAGCCTTCTCCCCACCCCCACACTACGTAATAGGATGTAAGGCCTCGAGAAAAGGCAGTGAATGTACGAGGTCTAATAATTGCTTGCCTCATTTTTCATGGTGGCATGCCAGTGAAAACTCATCATTCTTGAGAAACAATGTATCATCTTGATGCCCAAGCGTTCTTTTCATACATTTGAATTAAATGTGGGATGACAGTATTTTACTACGCCTTCCTTCGTACAACGGTTGTGAACTTAGCGTAGGAAAAATTCACTTAATGTTGCCTATTCTCAGAGTATATCCGTAATGCTTCACAGGTCAAGTTGTTCATAACTTGACGCTGTGCTCCGTCTAAAAGGAGGTACTTGCCAAGTTGGGCAGGAAAAAAACTCTGTTTAGCTTGCTGGTGTGATACCTTAAAAAAAGAGTAACCAATATGCAAAAGTAGATAATCAGCACATATTACGGACAATATCTAAGATAATGAAATATGAAAGTAATCAGCAATGGTTTGGCCATAATTTTCCGCTATTTGCCACTTCCTTGTTTTCCTTAAGTTTTATATTATACGCATCAAAACTTTTTCTTTATGTTATAACCTATTCACTATACGTTCAACTTGAACCTTCAATTACAAATTACATACACATTAACTGTTAGATTTTTTCTAACCTATCAGTTCAACTTTAAAATTTAGTCCCAACTCATATACATATCAACTGGATCAGATCTTCTACCAACCTGGGTCGGATTTAATGAAACTAAGAGGAATGAACCATCTCAATCAAACACTTGGGGACAGCCAGCCCGGGTAAAATATTGACAAATGTTCAACAGGAAATGAATTAAAATCATTCTACACATGAAAACCCAAATCAAATATTGTACACATCTGAGGCACTTAGCTGTGTTCACCTAAGCAGGCATAACGGAGTCAGGAAAAGGCATTTCTTCAACAAACGAAGTGTGCTGAACATTCTTCTTAATATCCTCAACAGAGTATCTCATATCTATAAAGCTCATGGTGGGCGCGCGCTGCATTTAAATCAACAGGACATAAGCAAAATTATTCAGCGGAGCGGTTTTGAACAATACGGATAGGATATACTTCTGAATGATAAGTAGGTATTTTCTTAGCAAAATTATTTTATTTTTTATTTTAACTCACTGGTCATTTTTACCCATTTCACTTTTGTTTTGAGTTTCCAAAAAGAAGAAGCCATGCCAGCAAAAAAACGTGGTCGTTCCCCGAGAGTGCGGCCTGTGGTAGACGAGGATGTCATGGGTGATATGCAGGCTGTAGCACCAGAAGGTGCAGGTGCTTGCGACTGCGAAGATTGTAGACCAAGTGAAACACAAGGATCCACGAAAGAAGGAGGAATGAAGTCAAAAGGATGGGTAAGCATAGTTTCAGGCAGTTTGTAAAGCTTAAAATATAAGTAATGTGCAACAATTTTATCCATCGGTACAGGTAATACATGAGGGCTGTTTGGGAATGGGTATTGGGAAGAGCCCTTTTTACGTGCTTATGCTCGTGTTAGTTCAACCCACGATGCAGTGTGTTGTGCTGATGTTTTTTTGTGCATAATGTGTTTGATAATGGAATCATGTTCAGGAGTTGTAGTTCTTGCTCCTTACCGGAATCATATTAGGTAAATCCGTTGAGTAACCGTTTACGTAAAATAATTTAAGAAGAAAGCCGCAGTTTAACTTGATTCAAAACAAATAAATGGAAGCTATCAGCTGGTTTGGGCAGATGCATTCTGCCTCATGCACATCATGTGTATCCAGAACATCGACATAAAATAGTTATATTATTATTTTTACATAATTATCAAGCTAGCTTTGCTACAAGTCTAGATCCTTTTGAGCTTTGGTTTACACCCTGTTTTCAGATGAGTGGCCGACAGTGGCCTTTTACGTCGGACAGCTCCTCGGAAGTCAATGCTGTATACGAAGGCCCTTCATTCCGCACAAAGTTGCGCGTGATCCTTTCACAACTACAATATGGCCTGTCTCAGCATCCCATCTTGACTGCCTTGACCGGGCTCCTCGCCTTTCGGCTTCTCCTCGACGTCGTCGGATTCAACCTTTGCGTTCTGAAAATTCCGTGAGCAGACTCGCCGACATGGACAGTCATCATAGATGTACTGCTGTGAACTCCATGTCCAAAATCTCAATCCACTTGTACCGTCCGTGATGTCTTGTGATAAATTTTGAAAGCATCAACGATAAATTATGAAAATACATAAAAGTTTGCTATTTAACATACTGCTATATCTATACCACGAAACCAAAAAAAGGAACGAAAGCTGAAGGAAAAGAGCGGACAAATGGTGGATACAGTGCGCGCAATCAAGCAGAAGAGGGCAGACAAAAGTGGGTGAGGGCGGTCCATGTTGCAGTGGGACACCTTAAGGATGAAACAGGGACTCAATTACAAAAATGAGGGCGGCCGGAAATGAATGAGGGCGGTTCATGTTAAGGCGGGGCGGCCTAAGGCTGCAAAAACGGCGGTCGATGATGAAGAAGGGGGCAAAACCATGCAATAGGCGGCGGCCAAAAGTAGATGAGAGAGGTCCATGTTGCAGTAGTCCGCCGAAGGGCCGAAAAAGGTTGGTCAATCGTAAAAGGGGTGCTCTCAGCTACAAAGTGAAAGGCGCCCAAAAATCGATGAGATAGGTCCACGCTGTTGTGGAGATAGTTCACCCTTTTCGAAGAGTGAACGACCGCCTCCTAAGCTCCCTGGATTCGTTTCTACTCTGCCCTCTTGATAGTGACGTATCCAGGATTTCGGCAGGAGACGGAATGTCCCACTCGGAGGGCGCCTTTTGTGCATTCCGAGGGAAGGGGATTTTTAGCCAGTTTTAATGGGTGGCTGTTCCAGAAGTCTTGTTCAAAAGTAGCAGAGCAAATTTCCCCACAGGAGAACCAATGTCCAGAGAGTCAAATAGTTGAACGGAGGCTCTATCAGCTGGAAGCGGACGCGTGGAAAACCTTTGGGGGCGTCGAAAACGGCACTTCTGCCAGGATCAACCCTAGCCAAATTGAACGCACTTATACCGCACAGTACCCGCATTTAAGAGGCGTTCAGGAGCCTTGGGCGCCCAGCGTCCACGTTTGGTAGGCTCCACGAGCCTAAGGGCGAGCAGGGCACGACCACCCCTTTCGCTTCCTTTGGACCCATCCCTACCCTAAAATATTACTCATCTGTCCCGCTCTCGCCTTCACGTGGCCTATACTCCCCAACCCTGTTTTCACTCATCTTAATGTATATCCCGCTATATAATCATATAAACTTCTCCCCTCAAATACATTGCCCTGAAACCACAATAATCTGCCTGCATCGTCTTCACTGTCCTATCCATATTTGCCTCGACATCACGCTCAAGTAACACACATCCTCTGTTTTTGAGGCCCCGACCCGCAGACATGATTTTTACGCATTTGCTTATTCAATTCTATAAGTAACAGCTAAAGCCCACTAATAGCTCAACTCAATTAGTGGGTTTTATCACAATCCTACGCTACATGCAAGGCAAATATTTGTTTTCATTTAGCGGCACCCTTGCGGGACAGTCGTGCCCGCACGCTCCCTTTCACACAGTGGCACGCTCCCTTCCTGTGGTTGGCGACAGGAATTCTCCAGACCCAGCGGAGCAGAGGACTGATCCGGTGACACGAGGCGAGGTCGTGTCCTCGCACCGCGCCACTGAACCGATGGATTGCTTTTCAAGACTGATTAAGTCGTACTCCAACTAACAAGGGCGCTGGTTGCTCGGCATGGCTCTAGCCCGAATGTGAGGGCTATGCAATCAACTGCCATCTCTGTATGAGACGGTGAAGAGCAAGTATATCAGAGGTCAGCTTTGATCCAGGGGCGCCCAACGCTGAGCCGTAGCGCCTAACCAACTATGCATGGTGTTGACCAAGTAAAAACCATAACTAGCTTCATACGATTAGTATGATGTACTCTAACAGCTGTATGAAAAATACCTGCAACGCTTCCAAGGCTCGCATGTGGCGATTCGTAGCTTAACCACAGCTGCATTTCAATGCCGATTTCTATAGGATTATCTAGTTAAGAAACACATCAGGTTCGTCACCCACTCGCAGATGATATAAAAGTACCGTGATTTAACACCACTGGCGGATCCAGGAGCAGCTCTTGGAGGGGCCAAACCAACGTTTGGGGGGCAATTCGAGAAAAAAATCGCGAAACCAGTATTTTTTAGAGACAAATGACCAAAATTTGGTCCTTTGAAAGCCACAAGATGCTATTTTAAGCTTTGGAGCGGGCCACGGCCTCTTTGGACCCCCTTGGATCCGCCAGTGCTTAACACTGACATTCGAAGTAGGGGAGGGTGGGTATGGTTCGGACGCCTTTCAAACGTTTTCATCAGGCGGACGAACTAATTGAACCAGGATCACGAGATAGTAACGTAGGGTTCCTTATCATCTTGGCAATAAGCTGGCAAGAAGAGAAACCGAAAGCTTTCGGGGATTGAGGAGAAGAGAAACAAACGTTACACCATGTCAAACGCCCGTATCTGCCCCACTAGTGGGGTAGGTTCGGGCAGAGGACGGATGGCTTTGGATGGAGTCCTAGTGACAAAGCTATTACCATTCTATCTTGAGGAATTAACACGCGCATTGACGGGGTCTGAGCCACCTTCGCTCCGACGGGGGGTACCCGCCCCCCAATTTCTCGAGAACCACGCTAGGTACCGAAAAACGGTAAACGGCGTTGGGTAGCCCATCCACTTTTTCATCGAAAACATTTGAGCCATGTTTTTGTCAGGTCACAATTAAGATCACTAGGTATAGGTCAAAACATGCCGTCCTAGGGATAACATGTAAATGAAGGTTTTTGGTCAATTCATTTGAACAAGTAAAGATAGAGCAAAACAACTTAGACCATTGGAATCCTTGCAGCAAGCCCAATCGAATTATACATAATATGACCTTGCTAGGCCAAATCCAGGATTCAACCTGACCTGAGGTCAGGTCAAGGGCAAATTAGGTAAAATGCAAATCATTAGAACTGCAAAAGAAGAGACAAAGCTAATGAAGTTAAAACAAACGCTTTATCACCATACGTTACTAAGACATTCAGTTAAAACTAAATTTTTTTCCATTGTATTTCCAATGCAGAGGTCATGGCTCGTACCTAACTTTAGGTCATCGATATAAAAAATATCGGAACATATTTTAGAGAACTCGGTGGGCCCATTATGTGATATGAGTTTCAATCGGATAAGCTGACCCTGTTCCGACTCATGTTATCTTAAACTTGTTTGAGGTCAGGTCACTTGACCTGTACTAGTGACATGACCTGAGATGGTCTAACCTTAGAATTTTGACAAAAGTTGTAAAAATGATGAGAGAAAAGGTGTGCCAAGTATGGCGGCGCTACGCGCCGACCTTTTTGTCAAACCCGCGGGGAGGCGGGTACCCGCCCCCCTGTCAGTGCGCGTGTTAACAGATTTTCACGCCGATGAAGAACTAGTCTATCATGTCTTCATAACCAAAGTTCCTGGTCCACAGCCTCAGAAGTATGGTCAGGGCCGGGGCGTGTCATCCCATGTTAAGTTCCCTATGCCGGCTGGTGTATTGACCGTGACGTCACTGGTTGATTTTTAGTTCCAGTCCTCTGATCGGCTGCCGCCGTCGCCATGGAAACTGGTCTCCGATGCCGCCGCTTCCTTATACAATTGTTAAATCGTTTGCAGGCAGTCGGCATTTTCCTGTATTTTCGCTACCATGTTCTCGTTTAATTTCATATATTTCTGTTGAATATTTTGCCTGATTTTCTAAGAAAGATCGTTAGAAGTTCGTTTCCAAGGCAGGCTGATGCTATCCCTATTTTAATTTCTGATACGAAGTTAAAACATCAGTCCATTACTGATACTAACATTTTACATACTACTAGCCAGCATTTTCCCTTGTTGGCATAAGCAACCGTAAATATTCGTGCAAGTACCGTCATGTCCACAAAGGACCTGAAATGCATTTCCCAGCTTGTTGCCTCACTGCATATCTTAAATGCTTTGAAGTAATGCATAGGAGTTCGTGGAAGTGTTTCGCTTTGGAGAACTCGAACAATATACCGACTTGATGCCAGATATTCAACTACTGGGATTCCTTACCGGATACAACATTTTAAACATGGGAGGAAAGAGGAAGTCATTTCTAATTTATTTCCACTGGAAACATTTCATCTCAAGAAACTGTTCTACGCTGTGCAGTCGCCACCTGCAGAAATACCGCCAAGGACAAGTGCATGTCTTTCTTCAGATTCCCCACAAATTTAGCTCAGAGAGTGGCATGGGCGATAAGATACGACGAAAGGAGCCCTTTAGTATTGACTATGAGATCATTTGTTCGGACCATTTCCTGGACACTGGGTATTGACCCAGCTTTCAAAGTTAAATCCACCATTTTAGGTACCTGACGTCAAACCCTGGCTGAGGGATGGTGTAATTCCAAGCCAACAAAAAGCACCGTCCAGGGTGAGTAAATACTAGAAGACACGAAGGTATTTCAAAAGCTTTCAATTTAAAGAAAATGATGTCACATTCAACCCTGTCACCCCACATTCAATACTGCGTATTCAACATGAGTACTTAGGGGGGGCAGTTTTAAAACTACGATGCGGCAAGCTGTGGGCAGTAGCAGAATTTTGGGTGACGGAACAGTGGTAACACTTTCAGACTTTGGAGCGATCAAAAAGCGATCAAGCCCTGAGCAAAGCCATAGATATGGTACCTGACACATATACACCAATAATTTGATTTTTTTGTTGATACCTATAGCATTTTTAGAGCTCGCGTTGTGGAGTATATAAGGGACCTAAGAGTGTGAGGTCACCAAGGTATATGTGCACCAAATATATGAAGAGGGAATGAGCTCAAACTATTTTAATAACTTGATTTTTACAGCACCCATTTTACTCATTTGTATATTTTTAGCACTAGGATGTTTCGGACATGTTTATGTTTATGTGTTAGTTTTTGGTGAGAGAGTTTTAATACCTGACTTCACCTGTTAGTGGGCATCAGCCTGTTGGTGATCATGTTTAATAAACAAATAAACAAACAAATCGTACAAGTGAAGCTAGTCTGGTGCCATTGAGCTCAACTGGTGTCCCCTGAGCTATTCTTGGTCCCTGAGCTGATCACGTGCCCTCTGAGTTGATCTGGTGCCACCCCCCTCTCTGAGCAAATCATTGTCCTTCCTGAACCTATCTAGGGCTCTCTGAGTTAGTCTGATGCCCCGAGCTTGCCTCGTGCCCTATTTTCTGCTTTAGTACCCTTTGAGCTGGTCCGGCCCCCTGAGCTGATTAAGTGTCTCCTGACTGGATTTGGTACCCCCAAGCTGATCTGGGCCCCGATCTGATCGAGAACCACTGAGCTGATCCCTTATCCTGTAAAGTGATCTGGTGCCCTGTGGGTCAATCTGGTGCCTCCTATGCAGCTCTGAAGCTCCTGATCGGATTGTGTCCCCGAACTGGTGAGGCACCCCTGAGCTAATAAAGGGATCCTAAGCTGATTTATAGCCCCTGGTTCGATCTGTCCCCCTGAGCTGACTTGGGGCCCCTGAACTGATCTAGGGCCCAAGATCTTATCTGGGTCCTGGGGATGCCCTGAGCTAGTATGGGCCCTGGGGGTAACCTGAGCTGGCTCTTGCAATATTATGTTTCATGTGTAGCTTGTACTAAATTTTCGAAACAATAAACTAGTTTTTCGTGAATAACACTCTTTACAGTATCCGGAAAAATCGCCAAGGCAGCGGCGGATCCATACTTTCATGGGGGGGGCAAGGGGGCGTCAGCCTACCTCACCTTAACCACGAATATCTTCTTACTCATACATTCCGGGGGCTTGATTTGGGATGGGGGCTTGAAAAGTGACAGATCCAAGGTAGGGCGCCCAGGGGCCCGAACCTTCACCCCCCCTTAGCTCCAAATAGCATCCCACTCATATCGGGTGCGCGCCCGATATGAGCATGGGATGTGCGCTCTTGGCTAGCAAAGGCGCCCTTGAGCAGCAAAGGCAAACGTGTGTAACATAGGTGCTCTGGACAGCATAGGCGCCCCTCAGATAGAAATAGGCGCTTCAGGAAACTAAAAGATTTCCTTTGGATTGTAAATCCGTCTTTGACAGCTTGGCGTCCTTTGGTTCACCTCAGGTTCGGCGCCCTCCGGGCTTGTCCCCCTTGACGAAAGTTTAAATCCGTTCCTTGTATCCACCACTGCACCGAGGTTTTCATTCGTTGATCTCGGGGCTTGCCGTGCCATTTACGTTTTATCTATTTCGGCTTGTGCCAAAAGAATTGTGCAAGACACCTACTAATCACTCACAATAAAAATTTTCGAAGTCAGTCGCTTTAAATTAACTAACTCTTATGCTTCGAATTACAGCGATGCCAAAAGTCAGGAACAGCCACGGCCAAAAAATCAACCAGTGACGTCACACACGTCTTGACCAAATGAAACAAAAACATGGCCCGGATGATTTTACCTGTAAAGTTATAAGGCCTTGGTCAGGGCATTACAAGGTAACTACCCATGATCCTTGAATTGGAGAATGAAAGTGGTTTGATAAGTGGCGGCATCGTTCTAGCGGCTCAATTCTCTGGAAGCGGAAGCATCTCATTTTAGCATGAATCATCTCCCCGGCATAAGCCAAGGTCACGGAAATTCAACTAATGGCAAAATCTAAAATTTTCCTAAAACCTAGCTTAAAGCTAGGCTTTTCAGGGTCCCAACCTACTCCACTTCGTTTTGCCCGAACCATCCTCATAACAGTTCTGGGGATGAACTGCTTCAACCACGGGACATTGGTAATGCCAGTGGAATTAAATTCTTTACATGTTTCGGAATAGGATAGGGAATCCACATGTAAAGCTAGGGCTTAAAACATAGGTCCTAGTCTTTTTGAGGTGCCTCAGCTTGAGGTGAAAAACTGCATGCAAAATCTTAAAAACCGAAAATTTTCTCTCTCCTGAACTCAAAATCAAAGTTGAAGTTAATTTGGTGACAACCGATCGCCATCATGGCAGGAATTTCAGGCTGCTTGAAATATTCCCGATGGTTTTGGAGAAAATTGAGCTGCCCGAACCATCCTGCCGTCGGAACCATACCCACTCTCCCCTATATGACCTCCGAAACTGTTACCTTACTCCAGTATCTGTAACGTGGCAGCATACGCCGCAATGATGCATATTTCCTTCACAAATAACATAATTTGGGTCCGAAAAAGTGTTTATACTTCAGTAACTGCTAGTCGACTCCCCACGTGCCTAACAGCAAGAAAAAAACGTAGATTTACAGCCGCAGATTGGAAAGACCCTCTGAACAGTCGAGGTCAAAACCAACAACGTTTGCCAATCAGGAAGATGGTAGCCAGACCGCCAGGCGGCTAATATAGCCCAATCAGCAACTCACGCCCAGCCAACTAAAGCCCACTGATTGAGAGAACCTAATAGAACACTGCTGGGCCAGCCGATGGACGGCCCCTACCCCCGTTCACCCGCGACCAGCCAGTGTCCGTCGTCAACACAGGTCTGTTAGGTATACGGTGTAAGATGCCCATTCATTATACACCAGCAGGTCCTCAACGCGCAGTACGCAGTCAAAACAGAATGATCTAGGTTGACTGCCAGCAGTATTCTCGGCTTCAATAACTCAAAACACTTCAATCGTTGCTTATCATAACAGAGCCTTGTTAAGTTGTTTAGATATAGTTTTAAGTATGTATGGAAGTTTGCGTTATCTGCCCGATATATGCACGAAAATTCCAATCACCTGTATTTGTATTAAATAAAGTTGTGGGTGTTGAAGCTAAAAAAACGGATAAATGAAGTTACCACTTCCACTGCACACACACAGTCAACAGGAGAATGTTTATTAACCCGCGCCCCACCGGGGGTCTAGCGCCACCTTCGCCCCACCGGGGGCATCGATGGCCCCCTCTAACTCCGAAAATATGGGCGTTAGCGCAAATCTGCAAAGTGCAATAGAAAGCTCACGTGAATTCAGTTAGAAATTACGTCACCTGATTTAGTGCTCAGGTCAATGGTTTGAACTCCAGAGGTCAAATTAGGTCAAGATCGGCTATTTTCACTCAAATATGCAATGATTAAGCAGACTGGGCATAACTCTCATGCCATTAGAGCTATTGAAGTCTGGTAAAGTACATTTGATAGGAAATTATCAGTTCTTTTTCCGTTATGTGAAACGTAAAGACCTACCGCCATTGGTTTGATCTCCAGAGGTCACCTTGTGACCTAAGATGACCTGAGGTCACGAAAGGTCAGAAAGTGACCTTGCCGTATATCAAATGAAAGCCAGTGACAAGACAAACACGATGGTGTTTGTTTCAGCGCTCTAGCTTAATTAGGTCAAAAGTTATTGTTAAAATACTATTTTTTACCCCTGGTGACCTTGGATGACCTTGGAGAGGTCAAAGGGCAAATATGGCCCCTGGAATCCGTGAAAGGGTGTCCAAGAACGCTTTTCTGATCAAGCTGAGCATTTTCAATCGCTTTTGTGACATTTTAGATCATAAGACAGCTTTTCCCCATGCTTTTTCAATGTGAGAGGTCATCTCGTGACCTGACCTCAGGGCACGAAATCGAAAAATCCTGGATATACACCTTGTAGACCCTGGAGGGCCCATTAAGTATAGGAAGTTTCAAATTGATCGAATTTGAAATGTAGCTCTTACAGAGCTCTAAAGTTGAAGTGAGGTGACCTTGGTTGACCTCGTCTGGTGACCTGACCTTGGGTGACCCGGGGTAAAAAAATTCAGGGATGATGGGAAAATGATGCAGTGAGAGGTAGAGCTCTTAACCGCGGTGCTGCGCCTCTTCGTTTTTCTGCTATCCCGGAAAAACCTTAGGGGGGCCATCGATGGCCCCCGGTGGGGCGAGGGTTAAAAGCTGAGCTGAGCGAAATAGAAACTAAGAGTGCCACGAGGAACCACGCATTGAGTTTTGAGGGATTTTCACTTACCCTAAGTTTCCTAGCTTGTTTATGAGATGGCGTTTAGTGACCAGAATTCTACACCTATATACTATGTAATACTCAATACTCCTATGACGGTGGTGATTTTTCTCACATTATCAATTCCGAAATTCTAAAATTCCAGAAAATTGCAACAGCTACTTGGAATGCACGTTCGCTCCACGTTGTACGGATCTGTAACAAGGTATGGTTTTATGAGGGCATTCTTGGGTAACATTTCTGCGATATCACCCACTACGGAAGACCTCAGCTACAGTAGTCAGGAGCTAAGGCATGATGGCAAACGTGACTATCAGGATGCCCAAATTTAATGCCCTAAAAATTCCTTTCATCGAAGACACCGCTGATACCGCTAATACGTTATGAAACTAATTAAACGCACAAAGGCGGAAAAACCAGCATTGGGGCAAAATTTCCAAGTCCTAAAAACATTATAACAAACCAAAAAGCTGTTCCTAAAAAAAATAGTCATCAAAAGTACATGCACAATCTAAACATGTAATGAAAACCAGCTAGGCTGAGGGCTGAGCAGCTAAAGCCAGAAATGAGCTAGCAGATAATGACAAGGACAAGGTCAGTTATACCAGTGAATCATTTGTCCGGAACATAACTCCGAATTTAACCGATAGCCAGGGAGAACAATCCGACAAGTACTACACAATCTCTTCATAAGCAAGCTACAGATGCCAAAGAAAACAGAAAATGTTCAGGAGCTAAAAGGGCTGCAGAAGTCAAAATATGACAACACCTTTTCGTCGGTCACTGAAACAGACTGGGCGATATGTGATAGCCACTGACCAAAGAAGCCGACAACGGATGTTTTGCGTTTGTATTGCTAATGGGAGGATCCAAAAAATTTCACGTCTCGTCTCAACAACGCGT
Source organism: Lepas anatifera (assembly GCA_034440635.1). NCBI lineage: Eukaryota > Metazoa > Arthropoda > Thecostraca > Lepadidae > Lepas > Lepas anatifera. Next base: position 126,500 of record JAOTON010000710.1, on the reverse strand, counting down.
AGCAGGAAGGACAGAGACACAAAATACAACCACTCACCGATCAACAATAAGTATCACGAATTACAGGCCGTAATCACCTTGCATTTATCACAGATGGTACAGAGGCCGTTTGACGGTAGTAACACAACATTTGGCACAAGAGCTAGAAGTTGGCTATAGTATTGGACTACACGGTAAACATGCCGTAGCCTTCTACACCCCATCCAGACTGGTGGCCAGTGATAATGCCTGTCTTGGATGATGACGACCTTCCGAATTCTCTGCTTTGTGATGAGGTTACTAGAAATACATTGTGGGCCTGGATTCCGAATTCCATGTCCTCAGAGATAAACTGCCTGGTACATGCCCAGACCGCGGGGCAGCACCCACCCTAAATCAGGAGCATTCGTACAACATAATTGTCAATTCCACATCACATAGAACAGCAATGATGCAATCCCTGGCCTCTTTCCAGGTATAAATCTGACAGAGAAATAACGAATCTTCTGGACTCAGATCATTAACAAAAAGAGCAGTTCCCATTAATACTGATACAGCAGCGAATACTGGATAAAGCAGGTCAATAGAAGACTTCTGAATTTGAGAGCATGACTGTGGCTCAAAACTCGCACACTTCATCTTTACAAGCAACATTTCAAAATCGATAATAGTCTGCATCGAGTCCGACAAAAGCTGAACACACATATAGAGATCACAATAAGTCAACAATAACTGAGCAGAGTAAACATGTAAAGCCGTTTCAACCATCATATCAGATATATTACCTTAACACCCAGGAACTACATTTGTGGCTAATCCCGTAGGCATATTTCAAAACCACCTTTCTAGAATCAGGTTTCTAAAGCTGATTTATAACATCACCTAATAAGAACGCTACAGAAATAATAGCACTAACAACTGACCCAACGCCCTGTGGAACGGCAACTCATCACACTGTGTGCATTGGCGGCGCTTTCAGCGACCTGGCTATACCACAATCATCACACTGAGGCGGTACACATGCGGTGGTAGCGACCTCTGAGCGCCAGCAGCTGCTGGTGCGTACCCTGTTCCACCACACGGCCCCGATGCATCACCAGTATCAGACCCGCCCCTTGGATGGTAGACAGCCGGTGAGCAATCACCAGACAGGTCCGGCCGCTCGCAGCGCGATCTAGCGCCTCCTGGACACACTTCTCACTCTCGGCGTCGAGTGCAGATGTCGCCTCGTCCAGCAGTAGTACGGCCGGCCGGCGCACGAGGGCGCGCGCGATGGCGATGCGCTGCTTCTGCCCGCCGCTCAGCTGGGTGCTGTTACTGCTGCCCAGCTCGGTGTCGTAGCCGGCCGGCAGTGACGTCACAAACTGGTGAATGTTGGCAGCGCGCGCCGCCGCCTCCACTTCCTGCATGCTGACCTCCCGGCTGGGAAACAGCATCAGTGAGCTGCTCATGCTGACACTTCCGCCAGGGATGAAACATCGTCAGGCATACCACAAATACGCATTTCCTTCGTCGGCACACAGCGTGCCAAGCAGAAAAACATGCAGAATGAGAGTAGGCAGCCCCGATGTTGGGCTTTATAGTCTTTGAAACCTGGGTTCGATACCATCACCACTCATCAGTGACCACCCTGGCGATCTCTGAACGCCTCAAGTCGCCGGCCACTATCAGTTGCACAGCACTGGAAACCCCGGAGAGGGATTTTGTGATGTCGTGCTGGGCAGTGTCGTCTCCAGCAACCGGTCACACACGCTGCGAGTGCCACAGAAGCTCGTCCCAGCCGTATCAGCAGCGTCCCGGGGTGGGGTGGACCAGGGGCACGAGATGGCAGCAGGGTAGAAGGGATCGCGCGGGTGACACCGTCACCCACACCCTCCCGGTCGCGTCGGAGCCAGCAGCGCTAGGTGAAGCCTTGTCCTAGCTCGGAACATTGAACGGTGGAGTTTAGCCCTTCTGAGAACACTTCCATCTCGAAGCGCTCCAGAATAGAGAAATTGACTTGACATTGAACAATAGAAATGTGACTGCTATTGTCGCACGATCATTTTCTTTCCGAACAAAATGCTTACACCAGGTTTATTCTCGCTTTTAAAATATAATACCTAAGTAATCTGAACCCTATTCGCCCGGAGATCTCACCTGGTGTCACCGTAAGCGATATTCTCTCTGATGGTGCGGTTGAAGAGGATGGGCTCCTGAGAGACGATTCCGACCCGGGCCCTGTGCCTCGACAGGTGGGCCTCCGTCAGAGCCTCGTTGTCCACCATCTGAGTCAACACAAACGATACGGTCACTTTAGCTGGGAGTTTCGCTCATATCGTGGCAGAAAACTACGTCACAGAAAACAGAAACGAGTAGGGCGTAAATTAACATATCAACAATATTTTGTTTTATTTACACAAAAAACGTTTCGAGAAAACAATACAAAACAAGTGCAGCACATGATTGCTGGGACAATTAAAGAGAACCTATCGAACATCTGAAGTTGGCCAGCGTTTACGTACCACAGAACCTTTTTCGGGGTCGTAGAACCTCAGCAAAAGCTGAACGCAGGTGGATTTTCCGCAGCCGGAAGCTCCCACCAGCGCCACCGTCTGCCCTGGGGCAATCTCCAGGTTAAAGTCACGCAGCACCGTGACCTCTGGTCGGGCCGGGTACCGAAACGTCACTCGGTTCATGCTGATATGACAGAGCGACTTCCCCTGCGAGGAGCTGTGTTCAGAGCCGGGTTCCGGCGGCACCGGTTCAGCACATCCACCTCCTACGCCATTCTTCGATCGCTGTTGGTATTCTCCGACAAGCGACTCCTCCTCGGCACCAGGCAGAACGCGAGGGTCCTCGTCAGTGAGCCAGTCACACCCGTTTACAGCGTTGCTACCGCTGCCTCTTCTCAAACCAGCTGCCCACTGAGACGCCTCCTCTCCTCTTGGATGAACGCGGGACGTGACGCTCGGTTGGCAGAAGTCCACGCGCGGGTGCTGGGGGTCTCCGTCCAGCCGGGGCGGCTCCTGTCGGCAGTCGATGGCCGGTTTTCTGTCCATGAGCGCGTACACCCGCCTGGCAGCCAGCAGAGCAGAGCTGAAGTCCTCGGAGAAGACCAGCGAGCTGCTCATCTGCACCACCGCCTCCAGCAGCGTTTCGCTGATCCTGCCCAGACGGAACGGAACTCAGTACACCGACAGCAGGCGGACATGCGACCACAGTCCTACAACGTGGAGATACTGGCCAACAGTTTAGATGAGGCATCCAAGTAGATTCCAGGAAAACTTTATACCGTACCTCAAAATTTATATTTTGAGCACAGCCAAAATGAACTGCTATATCAAAGGCTGAGAGAGCAAGAGCGGGAAGGGAACGGAGAGAGCGAGCGAGCGACTCTCTCTCTCTGCTCTTCTCGTCTCTGTCTCTGTCTCTTCTCTCTCTCTCTCTCTCTCTCTCTCTCTCTCTCTCTCTCTCTCTCTCTCTCTCTCTCTCTCTCTCTCCTCTCTCTCTCTCTCTCTCTCTCTCTCTCTCTCCTCTCTCTCTCCTCCTCTCTCTCTCTCTCCTCTCTCTCTCTCTCTCTCTCTCTCTCTCTCTCTCTCTCTCTCTCTCTCTCTCTCTCTCTCTCTCTCTCTTTCCAGATACTTACATGAAGAGGGCAGGGAAGGACACGCGTCCCTTGAGCAGCTCCAGGCGGCCGACTTGAAAGAGCACCACGTTACCCAGGAGAGGAAACGCGTCCGCAAACCCGAGTACCAGACCTGTTACAGGAGGCCACATTACCCAGCAGCACCACACACCGATACACAGTACTGGGCATGGGTCGGGCGGCGTCCGACCCACCGCTCATGAGCTGGGAGTCCCGCGTGTCTGGAACAGTGAGTCACTCACAACATGGCTGGTCTGCAGATCATACACCAGGACATATGTCCTTGCCCGAAGGGACCAGCTCTCACTATGTCAGGGTGGGTCAGGGTTACCTCATGTTGCCAGTTAGTTATTAATTGCGAGGGGATGATTAACGTGTCGGGTGACAAATACAGCGGCCGCTTTGAAGAACCACGGGCGAGCAAAGCCGAGGGCGGACGAACCCTGGATGGGTGCGGGTTGCGAGGTACCAGGCGTGGTGCGGAATGTGGCTGTTTCCCGCCGTGGGGATTAGGACTGCGTTAGTCCAGGCCATCTCAATCTGGAGACAAACAATAGCCAGAAGGCCAACTGGTTCCGATATAATCCTGAAAGCTGAGACACGCTAAAACGAGCAATACAGCCCTGGCGGCTGCGGCATCCTGCGACCATAGCCACACGCCTCCGGTGACATTAACTGGAGCAAGCAGGCGAATCAATGCATTTCATTTCAGAACAAAACGGCAAAACAGAACACTCGAGATAAACCAATCAGGATAAACAGGGAAACTCTCACTACGATGACCCAGCACATTCTCTTACCTCTTCTTAAGGCGCGCCAGAACTCGCGTCTGCTCTGGCCGTCCAGAATTTGCCGGAAGCGCCGAGCCACATCCTCCTCCATGCCCAGTGCTGCCACCGTGCGGATGTTGGACAAAGCTTCCACGGCCAGCTGTCGCCAGAGGACAGAATCGTCTCAGTCGCCGGTACATTCAGAACAGCCTGGAGGCACATTTTGTCAGCGATGTGTACAACAGCTGCTAGCGAGAAAAGAACACCAGAGCAGGCACGCTGCGGTTACCCGATTGGCGCGGGCTGGGGACACCCTGCACCCGGTACTAGTGAGAGCGGCCCCTGAGGCGCCGCACTGGCCAGTGAGACGTACCTCGTTGGCGCGCTGCTGTTCGCCGCGGGCCAGCTCGCGGCTGCTTTCAGTGCCTTGGTGCTCCAGCACGGCGCAGAGTAGACCCAGCGGCACGAACGCCGCCACAGCCAGCGAGACGCGCCAGCTGAGCCACAGCGAGAGCGCGGTGCCGAACACCACCGAGAAGGCGGCCCCCGCCAGCTGCCCCACCCGGCTGCCAGTGGCCTGAGGGCGGCCACGGCAGACGTCATCGCACGCACACCGAGCGGAGGCTGACCGGACTCTTATTTCGGTGTGGAAAAAAAACAGAAAAATCAGACGTCACATAAAATCGAGTAGCGAGTGAGTTCTACAACCATAGTAGTTGTAATTATGGAGCGAAAGTGGCAACCAGAACTGTGTGAAGTTTACCGGCTGCTGAAGGATACAAGAACGCCATACTTCTTTTTACAGAACCACAGAGAGTAGCTAACAAATTCAGAGTTCGCTCCGGCGGCTCTCCGGCACGCACCGCCTGTACTTTAGCGGCGTCGTCACTGAGCCAGCCGGTGAGGGCGCCCACTGAGTGCCCGGGCATGTCGTGGAAGCTGGGCTCCTGGTGCAGCAGCGAGGAGAGCAGGCCCACCCGCAGCCGCGACGTCAGCCGCTCCCCGACGCCGCGAACGCCCACATCTGCCGCACCGGCACCAGCTACAGACGCACACCAGATGGGCCACATCCGACAGACAACCGCCGGCTGAGGACGCGTGACAACTGACGCAACAGTGCCGGTCCAAGGGTGAATCCAGCGCATTCCCAAGAGGCTTTGAACTGAAATAGTAGTCTAGTGCTGACGCGGTGTGACATCTGATGCACAGGCTCACTACTGGCACACGTATTTAGGTCCAACAGCTGGAACACTGGTAGGGGCTACAAGTGTCCAATCCGGCAAACCAGGACTTTTTGCGATTAGCTGTGCCTGAGTTAACACTAAAAGTAACGCACACGTACGCGTAAGATGATGAATGTTTTATACTAATTACCACATGTGTCTCACAGGTATTCGCAATGTAAGCCCAGGCAGGAATTGAGAAATGAAGCTGGCAATCAGCGAACATATCAAACACACGGCAAACAATTATACTCAACGCCAAAATAAATTCACTTTAATCTCGGGCGCAACTGATCTGGTGTTTGTGCAGTCACGGAATACCATTATCAGCTGAAACTAGATACTCACCTGTACAGAATAGCCGATACAGATGCCAGCGCCTAGAACACAGATGGCAAGGGCGCACATCCGTGACATGTGGAGCATCACTTCTTGGTCCGCCACCGCCAGATTCTGCGACAACAGACCAATGTCAGCTGTCAATGCTGACGGATCCGGAGGCGATTCCTGCTGTCCTCACGAGCTGACATGAAGAAATAACGACCGAACGCTGACTAAGGGATCGTCCTGACACCTACATTACAAACGGCACAGTTGAAGATGAACCTGGTATAGGTCAGTGCAGCTGTAATTTATTGTTGATCCTGAAAACTGATGGTGCAGCAGGAGACACAGAAAGGTCATCAACGGATTAATCCCCGAGCCAGGCAATCCAATTGAAAAAGAAGTGAGAGTAATTTCCAAAATAGGTTTTACATGCCCGTTGCTTTTGGTGTGCCAAGAAGAGCACTCAAATCATCTTGACGCCATTATACAGCGCGTCTGCAGAAACAAAATCGCATAGGAGTGATATTAAAATCCATGTACATAAGACCGCATGGGTCGCATGACCTGCCCCCT